>JBBCAQ010000041.1:0-625000 GCA_038050395.1 Parthenolecanium corni | reverse complement strand
CTGCGGTAGAGTTTTTTCTACTTTTATTCTTTTCTCTCTTGTTTTTTTTTTTTTTTTTTTTTATTTCTTTTTTCCTGGTATTCGCATATTTTTACATGTTTACAACTTTCCATATGTTTGACGCTCGTCGTAATGGGGCTCGCTTACCTTTCTTGTGTAGCGCTCAAAGAACACGAAAATATTATATAGGAAGAGTAGAAAATTTTCTTTTCGTAAAACTTCGTATTGTACGAGTATTTTATATAACCAATAGTAGGTACACTATGCTGACGAGACGATGATGTCCTCGAGTATCTCGCAGTAAGGTACAAATTTTCATGATATATGAACGGTTTTATTCCCAAAAGCCATCCAAAATTCGAGTTGATAAGGCAACAGCTGATCGCTGCGAGGCTGCTTTAAAAGTGTCACCGAATTCAACTTCTCAAGAGTCGTTACGATCGATATCGCATTAAATTTGGGTGCGTGTCTAACTAATAAACATGTAAACGTTTCAAACTTTTAAAATGACCATAATCAACTCTATTTTAAAGCCATACACAGTCACCGAAAATTTAAGCCATTTTTCTGTAACAAAAGATTTTCATCAACTTATAGCACTTCCAACCCATCTCCTCGACGGATGATCTCTTTTTTGTACCAGAAGGCTGCTATCAGGCTTACTCTTCTCTCCCAAGCTTACAGCATCACTAACAGCACCATCCTCATCATCACTGTACACATTTTCCTTCGATACGTAAGCCATACATATTACATATCACAAACAAATGTCTGCAACAGTCACCTTTTACATGACGTATACGTCAGGTGCTCGCACAGCTCCCAACCCTCTGGTGCCCCTTCACACCTTTTGCAGTCTCGAATTTACCTATCTGTAATTAGAATTCCACTCGAAATGAGAGAGAGAAAACATTTGTTTTGAACGCTAATATGTTATCGACAGGGTAGAGAATTTAGCAAGGGGCTGTGGGAAGTCAGACAAGAGATTGGTTCAGAAACGAAGGAGACGAAGGGGGCGGCGGTTAAATTATTTGTTTATCGCAAATATTAAACGTGCACAGGCTCTAACAACTGCAGTTAAGCCGAATAAATACACGTTCGTTGATTACAACGAATTCGAATACACGTTGTAATTTATTCGCCTCCCTCTCTCACCCTTTTCCTCGCACTCTCTATTCTGCTGCCCTTAATTATCGCAAATTATTAATAGATCTGTAATTAGAAACGATTTGTAGACGAATAGCCTTGTGTATATGCCGATGAATTATAATCGTCCGGCCAATTCGAAAGGTGGATGAGATAGACCGTAGGATATAAACTACAGTTCCTGTGACGAAGGGGGAATGGTGGACACCAAGAGCTTTTGAAAATCCGATTTCGTAATCTCGACATCCGTTCGTCTAGCAGCAACAGTTTCGCGCAAATTTGTTTTCCAATTAGTCGAATATTACTTGGCTCTTTACTTGCCAAAATTATGGAAACGATTGCCGAACTGATGGCGCGGAAGTTGCCCGCCCCCTCTCTTTTTCACCTGTTTCTGTCGATGACGAGTAATAAATATTATACCGAGATAGGTGTACGTAACCTAATTAGAAGCATTTGTAGGCTACGAGATTTATGGTTTAGATTATTAGTTTTAAATTTTATTCGTGCTTCTTAATTCTGATTTTCGACCGCATGTTTGTCATGAAATTCAGTAACAAAATGTTTTCAATAAATCAAGAAAGTTCCAGCACTTTCGAATACGAACGTTTCAACTGACATTTGTCACGAAGATTTTTAATGTATAGTAAAGCCTCTAAGAAAATGCAGAATTCAGTTTTAATCTGATCACAGAGTAAAATAATTATTTCCTTTTAATGATGACCATTTTCGTCACACTCTTCTCATCTATAGCACCTAAATGAATTTTCACACTGAATTTCGATAGGTCATGCGCAGCACATTAACTGGAGGGCGATTTTAGTTTACATGAATAATTCATACAAAATATGAAAAACTGATGTAAATAATTACGTCAAAACTTAGTAAGCACTCAACTGAAACATTCAATGCATATTTTACATCAAATTTTCCCAAAAAACTTGAAACTGTTCTCCTGTTAAGACGCAACACACAAACGTTTTTCCATGGCGCACCCAGAAACGGATGTCTTTTCTTTAGACCATCAATTTCTCCGATTCTTTAAAACAAAGACTGAATACTTGAATGAAACCAACGAAGTTCTTGTACTGCTTTTAGTTAAAATTTGCCTCATTGATAAGCACCGGAAAAATCGAGCTTTCCCGGAATGGAATTCTTTTTCTGTAGAATCTACAAGTCTTGAAAAGACTACAATGTATCATAGATAAGAGGAAAAAACTCAAAATATTAGGTAGCTCGATAGTTCCTTTGCTATTATGTATCTGCGTTTTCTTTGGGTAGTAGGCAGCAAAACTTTAACCTTGAAACTTGGAATTTTGAAAATAACGAGTAACTCTTAAATTGCCACCGTATCTACATAACTTAAGCGAATTTAGATGTTTTGTTTACAAAATTTTTCGCTCATACTAGATTTCACCGAGTCTCCTGCACCAATTTCAGGAGAATATTTCATTAATCCGTATAGTCTTATCTGTAAGCATCGCAGCAGCAGCATGCGGAAATTACCCTAATTTATTCGACACAGAGAGAATACTGTGGAAAATTTTTAATAACGAATTATTCAGCCTTTTTTTTTTGTAGCTGCATTACGGTTGAAAGACGAGTAGACACTTTCAAAAAAACAAAAAACAAAAAAAAATCATAGCGCATTATTAAAAATACAGACACGAAGCGACAGCCGGAGTAGCAAACGTCAGCAGTGTGCAAAAGGTGAACTAATCTGACTACGGACAAAGAAGACAAGATCACAAAACAAAATGAGAGCGAAAAAAAATGGCAACAACAAAATACGGCATTAAGTTCGTAAATTAACTTTTAGAACTGAGGCATGGTACCAGCTGGTAAATATCTTTCGTTTCCTCCCTCATACTTTGTCCTTCCGCGCACACGAGAGTTTCTTTTAGAGTCGTATATACCGAAAATCTTCAAAAGTTAATGAAACTTTTTTCGTTTTTTTGATGACGCCGCTGGAAGCAGTTGATGAAGAAAAGCGTACGTCTCATTTCAGGAATCTACTTAACTTCTTCACTTTTAACTCATCTGTATCTAACTAACTGGCAGCGCAACTTTATAGTTTCTTTTATCTAGCTGATTAGAGACTCGCAAAACCAACTATTAACAGTCTTTCAACAACAAACTTGGAATGAGAGATGCATGTATGAGAATAAGAATGTTCTTCGCTTACCTATACACATACATGTATATGCAGCATCTAGCTTTCTCACCTCCATCTTTAAAGCCAGTATTACTACACACAAATTCGTTATACAGGCTTTGTTCTTACTCGCTGCTCAAAAATCTTCCGGGTACATACAAGAACAAAATCGGTCAACTCGACTCGACAAAAAAATTCAACTTTTTCTGGCATACCCTATATAGTGCTTTCAACATTTTTTTCACCGTCTGGTTTATGTTTCTTTCATCTTTTAACTTTTATCGATTTTAAGTATACACTCATTCGAGTCCAGTTTATACAGCTGATGCACCTGCTCAAAAGTTCTGAAAAATGTTCTTTTTTTTTCTCGCAACCCTCTCTCGCCAATGTCTGCTAATTTTTTCACCTCGTACATTTTAGAACGACCTTCAAAAATGTAATTTCGAAGTCCATTTGGCACTCGAAAGTAAATAAAAAGTGAGCGTAGAAGATAGTCCGCAAAAATGTTGTCGCTCAAGACGACCGCAGTTCAGCCAAAAGAAAATAATACTTAGTCGAGAGCCGGGAGGATAGAGTGGAGCAGAATAATTTTTTTCTACCTCCACTTCACAGAAGAAACAAGAATAAAGACAAACAATGTCGAAAAACGAAAACACCTAAAATAAATGCGGCCCAACATTAAAGAAATGAAAACCGTTTTGGAAGTAATTATGTTTATATTATAAAATTTTTTTCCCTCTTCTGGCAGTTTTACCTTCGTTGTACGAACGACGAACGACACGAAAAATAAAAAAAGGAACTATGAACGACGGTTTTTGACCTTTTTTTTTTTCTTTTTTGTTCTGCAAGAAACTGCTCGCATATAATATGTACTTGTAGGATGTCTATAGAGAACAATACAAATCAAAATTCGGGAGTTTTTATGACGATTTTTTTCGTGTTAGACAATATAAAAAAAAGGGGTGTATAGAAAGAAAAAGCAAAACAGTCGTCGTCCATCCAACTGAGCTAAAAAATACGGATGCTCAGTTCGGGATTGATAGAACAAAACTGCAGCTTCATATCTCACTGATACAGATGAGTTGTGATATTCACAACTTGTCTAGAAAAATGAATATGTTTAGTATTTATAATATTTTCGACCATCTTAGGTAGGCCTAGTAAATTTTACTATTTTCGTAATAATTTCTACTATAAATCTCGAATTGTCCCAGTTTTCTCATAAAAATAGTGAAAATTACGATCAAATGTTTTTTTTCAGTGCTGGTTCCAACGTCCACTGATCATTGCTACTCATATGATTAATTCATATTTTTCCAACCTTGGCTGTCTTGGAATTTTATTTGTCTTCAAAAAATTTCATCTGGTACTTAAAACAACAATCAACTTCAACAACCTGTGCTCTGATTAATCGATAACAGTTACTAAGTTGATCAACCAGAGAAAATGGCGCTATCTTAGCACGAATCACTTCAATTACAGACTGACAGGATTGCTACTTATGTGAAAGTCAACTTAAATAACACAAATCACCATCAAGCCCAAGATGTCATATTCCACTTCTAAAATGTTAAGAGTGGAAGTGAAATGGTCACTAATCCCACTTCAAGTCATAGAAATTGGCTGCTCAACAAAAATAAAAATCGAACAACATTGCTGCTTCACACCTGGTACATACGTAGATGTACATTTACATGGTATGTCAAAAAAGTTCCCGGACAGAAAATTAAACCAGCGATATGGCAACACTGAGGCAAAGCGGACTATTGGGGTGTGATTATACACTCGTCAGCTCATTATGTGTGAATTTTCACCTTGATCGGTTCAGTCATTATATTGCAAATGCATGGAATTATAATTCAGTGTAAACGTGCATGCCGATTTAAAGAAAAAATTAAAATGACCATCAAATTTTTGACTGGCTTGAGAAAGATGAATGCGAAAATTGGAAAAATGTTGAGTCAGATAATGTGGTGAAGCTATACTGTCTCAGTCAGCATCGCACAAGTGGGTAGGAGGGTTCAGTGAAGGGCGGAAATCAGTTAAAAATGGTGCTGAGGAAAAAAATTTGCGGACAAAAAAATTAAAACTGCAATTTTGCAGCACTGACGTAACGCCGACGGTTGGGGTTCGATTGCACAGTCGCATATGAAGTTTCACATTCAGACGATCGACTATACTTTGTAATGAGAGTGTGTGTGTGTGTATGCGTGAGCGTTTTTTGTTGCCTTTTTTTCCGTGCATTATTTTTCACTGATTCCCGCCCCTCCCTGATTAGTCCCAACAACTTATACGAAGTTGATTGTGCAAGTGTAACCTAACCACATATTTGACTTGACATTTATATAATTTTGAAATTTGTCTCCCCTAATTTAGTTGGTTAAAAGTTCTATCAAAAATTATGTTTAATTTTTGTTTTCTTAAAAAATCGGCATACGACTTTACCCTGCAGTATTAGTCCATGCGTTTGAAACAGAGTGGCTAAACCAATTAATCTGAAACTTTGCACACAATGAGCTGACCAATGTATGAACATGCCACAACCGTTAGTGTCACCTCAGTGTCATCACATCGTCGGTTAGGTTAACTGTCCGGGGAATTTTTTTGACAGACCATGTATGCCTGGCGTTACCAATGCTAACCGATTTTTGCTACGCATTCGATTTAATTTGTATATTTATTACTAGGGAGGGAGTAACAAGAATTTTTCAGGAGAGTCGTATCATGAAATTCATACGCACTTTTCGAAAATCATGACTACGCATGACCAAAAGACCACCTGACTAGACAGAGATCTATGTTCACAAAATGTATCGAAAATTCCAAAAACATTTTCAAAAATAATACAATGAAGAATGAACGCCACGAGATGTATTCGTTGCTAGAATTTCGCGTACGTCGCGTCGCGCATCGTCCAAAAGGACACGCAGATCGAGTCCCAACTCCCAACAAATTCTAGCCACTGAATTTTGCAATTCATCAATAGTCGTCTTATTTTTCCGAAAAAAAAAAAAAAAATATTTCGACGATAAAAAAATGATTTACATCGTCTGTCGGTGTTAATCATGGGCTGGATTTTTCACTTTCATTTAGCTTCTTCACAACGCCGTCTTCGCCAGAAACATAATTACTTTTTCACTCATTTTTTGCAACAAAATCTCGGCTCTTCCGTTTGACTACAGCCGACATTTCCTGCTCCTTGGGCTTGGTGCTTCTTTTCTACCCTCCACGCAGCTCTACTCACATAAATTATAATTTCACTAATGTTCGTCCGCACCACTCCGCTCCGCATTGCAGCAGCGCGCTCTTCCATTTTCCTCAAAATCTCATTAGCGATGTCATATCAGATTTTTCGCCGAGTCCACGTTTTTCAGCAGTTTTCAGGGTTAACATTACAAGTGTAGGAAAAAAATGCGGTCGAAAAAATTCTTTTCAACTTTTATGCTTTTCCAACTTCTCGACAAATATGTGCATGTAGCGGAGCGCAGTCATAATGCAACATTATTTTGAAGAAAATATAAGCCATTATCGCATCACGCATGCGCACTGAGAGACATGTGTATCATTTTTCATTATTTTGAATAACGAGGAAAACGGGGAAAATTAATAATCGAGTAGTAGTGAACAGGCAGAAAGGGAATTTCTGCCAAAATCATCTAATTGGTGTTTTCGCCGATTCAAATTCAATCAACTATTCTGAGAGTGGCACTTATTGCCACTTCTCGATATCTGTTTTCATTCTCCAGAAATGGCCAGTTGAAATTTCGGATTCGGACTCGATCATATTTTTTGATAATACTGTATTTAGAATCGAAGTCATCAAAATGAAAATATTGTACCTATTCCTTCAAACTGGTGAAAACTTGTAGCTTGAAATAATAAATAATGTGCAAAAAAAACTTCCACAGAAGGTCATTAATATCATGTTCTAGTTATTGCAACAATGTTATTTATCGCAGTCTTATTGGAGAATTTTTTCCACCATTTTCTCGACTGGCACTTCGATCGACATTAACTTAAACCATTTTAATTCCAATATACCTATGTACCTTCGTATTCAGACAACCGCGCATCTTCGAGGACGGGGTAATGCGATGACTCATACCTCATCGGTGACTCTTTTTGGCAAAAATCACTTTCTAGACGCGTGATTCGCTTATCGATAACACAAGCAAACCAAATCCACGACCGGGGGGGGGCAGAGGCTGCTAAAAAGTGGACGAGTGAACCAGAAAAGGAGGGACGGACATGACAGCGGTATCCAACGTGTTCGAAGGGAGCACGTTGATATCGCTGCATCTGCTACGCGAAAGAACTCTATCTCCTCATACACCGCTCCTTCCTCCGACTCATACACCCCTGTCAGCCCCCCCCCCCCCAATCACAACCAATATACGATGAACGTTATAGTACTTTTGGACGCGTGCCATTTGGACGGATGTCAGAAAAAATTTTGTCGTACGTTGGACCGCACGACGACAACGTGAACGTCGAAGACGACAAAATGGCTGGAGGGGCGGAAGGGGGGTCTGCGCTCAGATGAAAGCGGACGAGTGTAAACGAAGGGGTCGCGAGATGAGGCAAAAGAAAAGTATACGGTGAATGGGATGGTGGCGAGGGCGACGAAAAACGGGGGCTGCCTGTCTGATGTCTACGGTACCGCAGAATTTGGTCGGCGATTCGTTCATTTAGTGGCTAAAATATGTCGACGTGCGTGCCCTCCGGCCCCAGATGCATCTTTTTGACATTTTTGCCGGTACGTTATCGTTTGTAGTCGAATTTCATCGGATGGCTGCGTGTGCATGTGTACTCGTTTCGATCTTTACAGTTGTTGACCTTTATTTCTTTCTCCCCTCCGCCCCATCGGTTCACGTTTTTGTACTCTCTAATCGGATGGTTCACGATCCCAAAGGCAAGACAATGCTATCGATCAAGTGTCGCGAATTCTTCGCACTTCTGCGAACGGAGGAGGGTGAATTTGGGAGTTGGTAATTTTGATGCGCTTATATTCGGAATGTACGCGTATTAGTCATGGAAGGGGCAATGATCGACTAATTTGGGTCAAGTTACATTTCAAAGTACAGAGTGTTTCAAATGTAAATTCACAGCAACTTCAAAATTGTTTTACAGACGAGCAATAGTTTGGCTAAAAATCAGAAATATATCACAGGCAACACTGGTCCATATACATGTACTACACGCATGGTCCTAGGTTTCACTGGTAGCGCATAATTATACTCGTACGTTGACCTGTTCGCATCATTGCTGTGCGGATTGTAAAATTGGTTTGAATTTGAACCCAGCTCATCACACAGGAAAAATAAAAGATTGATGCTTTACTCGAACATAATCATTCCATAAGACTCTATATTCGAGTCATTCCAAATATTACTCGTATGTTTCACCCACAACCCAAACTCATCAACAAAAGCCCATCGTGTCTGGCTCAAGCTCACGATTTAATAAATCGAAACATTTCAAAAACACCAATTCTCTTAGCTCCTGATCATGATCTTATACTTTATCCTGATTGAGCTGCTCTAACTCTCTTCAATCCGCAATGCCACGAAACGGGGACGAGTGACTAACAATGTTTTCATTTAACCAAAACGGTGGCGGAAACACGTTCGAAATTTGATATTATTTTGGCAGGTGATATGAAAATTGAATCGTGTCGATCGAAGAGGAAAAAAAAGACGGACCAAAATAGTACGTGGGCGTATGAGAAGCGCATTACAAGAGATGGAGAAAGATGAGATATGTGTACGAGGACGTGCTACGATATAATCCACCAAAAATCCAAACAAAAAAGAAGAGATAATATTTAGATTGTTGATGTTTGTTTAGATGGACTCATAGACAAAGGGGAAAGTAGGAAAAAAAAAGCAGCGAACGCAAAATGAAAGAGAAAAACATGAAAGAAAGCGTGGGTTTGATGGAACGGAAAATATATAGAAAAGTAGTATATTTTCGAAAGGCCAGCTGAAATATTTCTCCTTGGCATTAAGAGAAAACGAAAACGAAAAGGCATGAGAGGAGCTATAAGTATCAATGACCAGTAACACAGCTAGCCAGACTGATGAAATACAAAATTCAAGTATTTTTCACCTCATACATAGAAAAAAAAAGGGACGACGCGGGAATTGGCCCACAGAATGGGAAGTCGAAGCACTTGTAATTAATTTTCTTATTTAAAAAACGAAAAAAAAAAAATTTGAATGAAATAATGTAAAAATTCAAATGCGCCCGAAAAAGTGCAATATTAGATACATGCTGGTACCTACTCACAGATGCGGTCTGAGAAAAGGCATCATAAATACAAACTTTTAAATCCAATATATTCACAAAAAAAAAAAAAAAACAAACAAACAAAGAAATAACAAAAAATTCAATATGAATAGTTCTCAAAACAAAAACAAAAAAAAAGAAGTAAAGGAAAAAAAAGTCAGAAGAACATTCGTCACAAGAATAAATTTATCATTTTTTTTCAATATAAAATTGTATTGTCTGTCACATTCAATTTGACGTTTTCAATTTGGTTCCGAATATTTACTCTTCCCAACACTCGCGAGTCACGCCCCCTTCCCCCCCACAAAAAAAAATCACCGATAAAATAAAATAATTAAAAAATTTGGCCCTTCATTAGATGTCTCACAACTTTCGTCTCTGCAGTCTGCATCCACAAATATTTCATAATCTCTTTTGAAGCATACGACGATGGTAAAATTTGAACTTCAATAATAAATTTCGCAAAACCTCTTCAACAACGAGTAAACTGTTATAAATATTCTATTAAAATGTGAAAAAAGTTTACGTAAGAGAGTTCGGCTTCAAGTTTCGCGTCAAAGGGATGGAACGAAAACTCTGTTAAAAGTTCGCCAAAAGTTTTCATACGCCATGTGGGAGAGTGAGAATTCAACTCATTTCAGAATCCGCAAGAAAATTATTTAATCTCTAAAATGAAGTAAAACTCGCGGGGCAAATAAGTTCGATGAGAGTTGCAACGCGAGAGAGCGAGGAGGAGGAAAAAAAGGAGAAAAAAGGAAGAAAAAAAAAGTGAAAAGATACTCATCTAGTTTCAGTACTTCGGAGTGAAATAGGTACACCAAAGTTTGGAGAGTTTCCTGATATTACTCGGTTCTCGACTCGTGAACCTATTGTGTTTGGCCACCTCAGCGTCGATACAGTAATGCCATCGACGTTCCCAGAAAAACTTGTCATTCAGATTTCAATCACTCTTCAAGAAAAAAGTTCATAGATATTCTTAGCACTCTTATAAATGTTTCATCATTTCATGGTCCAAATTTATTTCTCCAAATGACATTTCATTAATGGAGGAATAACTTTACCCAATTATAGCATTATAATCTGTTCACAAAAACGGTGATGGCAATTTTATGTTTTGAAAAATATCAAAAACCATGAGTATAGTAGAAACCTGTTTCGAAGGAAAAATATGACTTGATGGAGTTGAGTGTAAGTATAAACGAAACTTTTTTCCGATTTTTTCATCCTAAACATTTCAAAACGGCTAAGAAATTAGTCGAATGAGATCGAAGCTCAATTTTTATTCAGAGCACGAGTTAAACATTTTTTGATGTGTTAACATCTTTGTTTTCACTCACCCGGGACTAAATTCGGAAATTTACCCAAAACGGACGGAAAAACGGACGAAAAACGGTGGGAACGTGCGCAACGCCGATGCGCGAAGCGAATCGACGTTCGCTGCAAACGTGAAATGACGTGATATTCGTTATTTTTTTTGTCGGTAGGAAATTGTGGTGATTAAATGAAAATAAGTTACGGAATAATATTATTGAAAACTGTTTAGTCTGGTGTAAAAGTGTGGTAATATGAATCGTGATTACTACTGGTATCATAAGAAGTTAACACATTAATTGTAACAGCATAAATGAAACTTAAGCTTGTTTCAATCTAGTTTCAACACGCCATAATAAGCCTAAAATACAGAAAAATTTACGGAGTTCACCCTCTCTGCTTTACTTTGACACCATTTCATATTCGCCCACGCACCCGTTAAATCGAGAAATATAAGAAAATCAATTTTTCCAGAAGAATTCGATCGTGTCATCTTTTGTTTTTCGTTACTTATTCTTTTCTCTAGGCGCATCTCCTTCTTAACTTCGCATCTAATACAAGGCTGCGCGCTGATTAATGACCAAAAAGATACGATTTTGTGTCATGTGTTTTCGCGATAAGACGCGAACGAAGTTTAATGACCCTTCGAATGGCGAAGAAAAGTTATAAACACGTTTTCTGCTTTGCTGCAGGCCTCGTCTTCCTCCCAAAGGGACTGCATGACTGGTGACAAAGAATAAAGAGATGCGTGAAAGAGGAAGTCAGTTACTCGAATATGCATTAAGATAGTCAAAAAAAAAAAAAAAAAAAAAAATGAAAACTGGTAAATACAAAAGGTCAGGAACTGAACACTATATATATTGCTTCAGTATTTTACACAAAACATGAAAATGTGATAAGTTATAATGAAAAAGAATATTCATAAAAATAAGATGAGTAAAATTTTTCGACTGATTTTGAATCGTGTTTGAGAATAACGCAAATTCTATGACACAAAAGATTGGTTAACAGGCTCACCAATAGAAAATATCAGCTATGATCCATGATTTAATTCACATCGCACGTTCCGATCTGTATTATCGGCTCAGAGACTACAACCCTATGGGCAAAATATTTTGAAAACGGATCCGTTTTATTCCGGGTTATAATCCGTTTTATTCCGGGTTATAATCCGTTTCTGGATTATAACCCGGAATTTTCCTGTTTTCCGGCTTCTAAAACGGATTTCGAACGGATTGTAATCAGTCTTGCCGGAAATGAGTCCGGATTATTTTCCGTGAAGGCTGTTTTATCATATTTGTTGGCCCGGGTTATAATCCGTGAAACCGTTTTACAAATGGATTTAGAAAAATTGCCCAAAAATTATCACTGATTATAATCCGGAAATCCGTTTTACAAACGGATTTGGAAAAATAATCAAGATGACAAAAATATCTGCAAATTTTCAGATCCGATGGTCGAAAATAAAAACGGACTGACAACGGATAAAATTCTCATTTTCCGGATCATTTTCTCATTTTTTGCCCATCGGGAAAATACTTATCACAGAGTTGAAATGTTAGCTTATTTACCTACTCGATTTTAAACGACACTAAATAAAAGTCGCCCAACTAAAGGGGTCATCGTAGGCCCAAAAAATTCTATGAGTTACGACTATCGGATTTTGCACTTTTTCACCTCTTTCTCTGTCACTGCTAATTTCTCGTCTTTTTTTTTCTCCTTCAGTTTTCCCCCAGCAGCACGTGTACGCCCCCATTTCTATATAATATCGTAGTTTACGCTCTAACTACTTTCAGGCGTTTGTAAATTAAGACGTATATACGTAATTTGTAACTAATGTCGCACGAGTTATTAAAAAAATTAATTCATTTTGAACGTTTCACTAGAAATTTCCACCTACTTTTGTACGTTCCGAGATGACTCAGGGAGAAGAATAACGGGTGAAAAAAGGCCACGATGTCTGAAAGAAGAAGTGAAAGAGAGGGCGAAACGAACGAAGAAAAAAAAAGACTTAAGGAGCGCGCATTAAAAACGAAAATGTTCAGAAAAAAAAAAAAGTTCCTCGTAGAGATAGCTAGTCTTTCTTTTATTAAGCATTTTATTTCTGGAATGCAATAAATAACATTCTGTCTGCTATAAAGGCGAGTGTAACAATCGTAATTAAAATCTTCAAGGTACTTAATCGTCCATTGAACGAATTTATACACAAACAACCTTTCATAAAAAGGAAAAAAAAAAACTGTACATTTAAATGTAGGAACGTGAAAGTCTAAATTTATCTCTTTTTTTTTTAGCCTACCTTTGTCATAACAATTATTCAGTTCTTTATGATTTCTACGAAAGTATATTTCTACACTAAGGCAAATGAATGGATATACTACTTGTGTGGTAGACCACAATCGAATATAAAACCCTAACCTGTCAACCAGTGCCATGAATGATCACGAATGATAGGTTCCAATTATTCACGTTTTTCCTCAGCAATAATATTCAAAAATCATAATATTTTTCGAATAAGATTTTTCAGGATTTCTAATTAAACTACATATGTATAATATGTTTTCCATTGTCAAGAAATGAGTCAGATACAGAGAAAGAAGTTGAAACTCGATAATTTTTAAAAATATCGATACGTCGATATTTTACACGTTAAACTCGTCACCACCGCGATCTAAACAAACGAAAAAATAAATTTTCAAAAAACTACCTTCACAAGTTAATTAATCACTAAAAACGGTCAAGACTGCTTACGCTAATTGGTTTTTAAAGTGAAGCTATTATATCCTATAACAAAATTTTTTTTCAAAGATTTGTTTCCAAGAAATTTATTTTTTATGAGATATTTTCTAATCACTAGGCACAACTTTCACTCTTCACAAGTTTTTCTAAATCTTACATTTCAAGTGACTTAATTTCAAATGGTGATATCAAGTACCTCATTTCTAGAATCTACAGCCTTCAAGGAAGATTTTGAGCGGTTTACAGTTGTTGTAAAACCTTCTGGACCAAAATTATGAAGCTTTGAAATTAGAATTTGAAAATTCACAACATTAAAAATTGATAATTTTCCAAAATAGAAAAAGTTTTGAAATAATTGAATCTCGAAATTAATTGTTTGTAAATGATGAAAATATTACTTTTACACAAAATTACAGGAAAAAACATCAAGTTTTAATTCATTTAATACGTTTCGAAATTGTGATCATTTTCCATTGTTTGGATCACAAGTATAACGTCGATATGAAAAATCAATTTAAAATATACATTAAATTTTAGGATGAAGCACGATAATTATTTCAACATGTTTATACTAATTTTCAACCTATTTTGTATTAATTTTAAATATTCTTTTACAAATTCTTAATAAAGTATTAATTTTTCCTAGAAAATCTTAATTGTCCCCAAGTTGGCATGCAGATAATAAAATTGTGTATGAACTGTTATTAGGAATAGGATCTGTCTCTCTGGCTAAGCATTTTTAGAAATTTAAATAAACAAGGTATAGAGGAAGTTGATAAATAACGCACTCACCATTTGACGTTTCTCTATAGGTACACTTTATAATAATTTTTTCTGAAAATAAAAGAAAGATGAAAGATCCAGTTTAGTGTTCGGTCTGTTCACTCACATCAGTGAGATGATATACAAACAATCAATTTTGCTTACTTTCTTCTTTAGTCAACTGATTAGGTTCGCGTCTCTTCCAGTACGCGCAGGGAAAAGCCGAGTTTTTTACAGCCCCAAAATTTTTCTCTTTCACAAAGCCTACGTACACGACAAACTTGGAATCAGTCACCCGGCAAAATTCGCTTGATTTATTTTGAAAAGCCTCTTACAAACGCCACATTCACTAATCTTCGCTATATACTTTCTTCGACGACTAAAAGCGAGAAAAAATCTTTAAAAGACGCGAAAAAAAACTTGAAATTTTCGACAAAAACCGACAAAAGCTGCAGCAAAAATTGCGAAAGCGGATTATCAAAAGACTGGAATTTTGCCTCAACCATCTAACTTCGTTTTTTTTTTTTCACTTTCTCAATCCATTTTTATAGTCGCACATTTACTTCCATTCACTCAGTTTCGTGTCCCTCTCACTTTCTCTTTGTCTTTTTGTCATTCTTCATCTACCGTATATTTCTTCCTTCTACCAGTAGGCATTCCTTTTTCGATCATTTATCGCCAATTTCATTTTCTCATCTCTTTCTTTCTCCACACTACAGGCAAAATGAGGTGTTTACACGTAACCAACAATTTTGACATTCATTTTTAATTCATCTTTTTCTCAACCACCCTGATCTTTTTCTTTTCCTCGCTATAGTTCCCTAGTCACCGCGCCCCCTCCAGTTGGAATCGATCAATTCGTACTTTACAACAGGGATGCAAGACAAAGATCAGAAAAATTCTCGAAAAATTATTGTAAAAAATATCATAGTCGACCGCGAATAAAAGAAGATTTAACACAACAACATTACCAATATTCGGCTTCAAGTTATGAAAATTATTTGAAATAACTAAAATTTACTTCATAATTATACACAAGTATACCAGGACGTATACTTTTAGGCTTGGTCTTACTCAAAAACTATCGATTTGAACATCCCGATGGGCAAAAAATGAGAAAATGATCCGGAAAATGAGAATTTTATCCGTTGTCAGTCCGTTTTTATTTTCGACCATCGGATCTGAAAATTTGCAGATATTTTTGTCATCTTGATTATTTTTCCAAATCCGTTTGTAAAACGGATTTCCTGATTATAATCAGTGATAATTTTTGGGCAAATTTTCTAAATCCGTTTGTAAAACGGTTTCACGGATTATAACCCGGGCCAACAAATATGATAAAACAGCCTTCACGGAAAATAATCCGGACTCATTTCCGGCAAGACTGATTACAATCCGTTTGAAATCCGTTTTAGAAGCCGGAAAACAGGAAAATTCCGGGTTATAATCCAGAAACGGATTTTAACCCGGAATAAAACGGATCCGTTTTCAAAATATTTTGCCCATAGGGATACAAGTCGAAGCGGCTCCAACTCAACGATTTGCTGAACCAAAAACCTTCAACGTCATCTCCGCCAACTGAAAGGCAGCTTCAAAAAGCTTCGTCAGCTAGAATTCGTCGACGATCTGTATTATGGAATCGACACCGACATTCTTTCTAATCGTTCTTTTACCGAATGCAATTTCCGATCGAGTAGTCGAAAAAATTATCCGGAGGGGAAAAAATTCTCTCTAACAAAATCAGCGAACGCATCATCCTTTATACCTCTTTTCAGATCTATCCTTCGTAAATCCAACGAAAAAGAGAAAACCCAAAGAAAGAAAGGGAGAGAAAAATGGAGGCATGTGCTCGAAAGAGGAGGAAAAAGAAAAAATTTCTCCATCGAGAAAACAAGAAAGGCAAGAGAAAAAAAGCTCAAGCTCGCTGCTGATAAATTGAAATTCCGAGTTATTTTTCATCCAACGGAAAAAGACGAAATTGGAATTTTTCGCATTAACGCTCAATAATTCCGAGTATATATTATTAAATCAGCTCGACGAAATTACCATCGTTTTTTGATTTTTTTTTCTCTCTATTTTCGACTTTTTTTTCTCTTTATCATCCATTTTTTTTTTATCTTTCATTTTCTGGTCGTCACCTTCAGCCCTTCGTCGCATTTTTCGTCAACTTCGCGAGCTCCCAACTTCCTCCCCTCCGAATGCACCTTCATCCATCGTCTGATCGCCTAACGCAGCATTCGTAGTATTACAAAAAAATTTGAGGAGGAGGGGGATTTAAAAATTCGAATATTTCTTCGTCGCGATGCTTTAAAAAAATTATAATATAAATTAAATTGTCGAAACTTTTTTGGTTCAAGGAAGATGCAAGAATGAAAAAAGCTGACAATTAAGGGAGTACGCTGGAAGAGGAATGAGATAGAAGAAGCGAGGGATGCGGTATAGGATGAGATATAGACAGAAACACAGAAAAAAGTTTGCTAACACCAAAATGAAAGATCGTTTTACGAACGTTTTTTTTGGACTCGGTTCAGAACGGTAGTAATTCGAAACGCGATTCTCCAAAACGGCACTAAATCATTTTTCCCAATGGATGTGTGTATGCGTTTACTGTGTATCTCATACTACTTTGTTTTTAGTATGTTTGACTTTCTGTCTGTCTGAATAGTTTATGTAGAGAAATGTAAATAAATCCTCTAAAAACAGAAGAGAAAAAAATTGCTTCATCGACGCGTGAATCACACGCATCAAAGTAAATCCATTCATTCGTCTCACTTGGTGACCACAGAAGAAAATATTTAATAGCGATCAAAAAATTCCAATCTCGTGTATAATTTCAAAAGGGTATGATTTTTCAGCCCGACAGAAAGGGTGATTTGAACGACAAAAAGTGAATGAATACCGACAAATAAATGGTTTCAACGCACTTTTCAGAATCTAATGACAAAAAATGGTGTTGAACGAGAAAACAATGGGCAAAACGATAAAAAAATGTAATGAACGAGATTTCAAACAATTCACAATAAAAAATGACTTTAAGCATTATAATAAATTTTGAGAACAGTAAATTAATGAACTAAAATTATGTAAAATGAACGACAAAACTTGTAACTAAAAAAAAAAAAAGTATCAAGTATTAAAAAATTAGAAAAATTATTGAACAATCAAGGCACTTTTGGCTACAGTAGATAGGTCTCTTTTATTTTTTTGGCCCAAGGGCACAGCCTTTGCTTCTAACGCCACATTTACTAATTTTAGTTTAATTTTCATGCCCAAAATATGTTTACAAATGAAATCTTTTTAAAAAATTGGACAAGTACAGGTCAGATTATTTAAACCATCAAATTATATGGTAACTATCCAAATTCCATAATTAAATAATTTAAAGTCCTGAAAATCAGTCCAATTGGATTCAAAATCAGCATGTTTTAACCAAATACAATTTGTTTGGCGTCTTCTTTTGGGTTTTGGCTGGTCAATTTCAGATTCACTACTTTCACAGTCATAAAAATTTTCAAACACCAATACGTTTTCCATTATTTTAATGAGAAAAAAACCGTTCAAAATATTTTGATACCTTGCAAACACATAACATACTGTTTGATAAGTCAAATTTGTCGTGCACTTTAAGTTGTTCTATGTTTATCGTGCTTTATCATAAATAGGCGGGCAAAACCGGTTTTAATGCTGGGATAAGTGATTATATTGGCGGGGCTGATTTGTCGTGCATTATGCTTTATTTTCCCATTGAAACGAATTAATTTGTTGAAAAAAAGTCTGTCGTTCAAATCACCTATTTTGACGGGCTAAATATTTTCCCCCATTTCAAAATATCATTATACTTAATTAATTTCATAAAGTACTTTCAATTTTTCACAATGAATTCAAGCAACCTGAACATTAAGCATCAGTTCGATAAAACCGTTAAAATGAAAGATAGACCCACATAAAGACTCTCAGACTGCAAAAGCTATCCCGAGTTCGCCACGTTCAGAAAATAACAAAAAACAACGCAGAACGCTGGAATCGTGTTTCATTCAAAAGAGGAGGCTACCTAGTACCTTCATACATACTAAGTCTCTACATAGTTGTCCAAACGATTCAGGCATTTGTGGCAACGCTAAACCAATTTTTTCATAGCCACGTCAAAGAAAAATCCCTTATAATTTTTTGAAATTATTTTTAACACATTTGGGTGCTTCAACATTAAACACGTCTAATCATCACCGCCTCCTCCTCCTTCCCCTCTTCTTCCACTCACAATGCACTAACATTTCCAACTTCCACCACTTGTTTCACCACCTCGTCACTTTTTACAACTACAAAAATATAAAAAACGGTCAATAACACAGGCTCAAAATTCGAAGGGAAGGTTGCGGGTAGTGATATCGATGTACACGCTCCGTGGAAACTGTCTCCCCGCAGTGTAACCAGTTGACAAAAACGAAAGACAAACTAACTTTGGAGATGACCCTCGGCTAAGATAGTAAAAAGCATTATAGTAGATAATACGAACTACGGGCTTCGCCCCCTTGAGGCCCTCGCTTCGCTCAGCCCTTCTGCTCCGTACTCCAACCGCTTCCAGCTGAGAGGGATCTTAGGATGAAAAGCCGATATTATCCAAAAAGTCTTGAAATTTTTTTTATTAAATAGAAAGATAATATATTTACAATGCATCTCAAACGGACGTCCCTGTTTTCCAATAAAAAGAGTGAAAATTACTACTCATTTCTCTCTGTGTGTGGTAGTTTTGCAACCAATAATTCCACATACTCTCACCATTTTGGAATTTGGGCGAAAATAGCAATTTCACTACTCTATTTTATCCTACGCACTCACCTACCAAGTCGCCAACGTATTCAACCTTTACCCTCTACAGCCCGTCCATCCCAAACCCTATACGATATGGCGTTCGACGACCACCCATTAAAAATAAATTATCCGGTTGTTCGTCGATTTCATTTAATCGCAGCGGTTTGTCGATGCTCGCTTCATTTGGCAATGGCTCATAATATCGGGGAACGTTTAGTACCGTATTTACGATTCCCATCCCCTACCGCACCCCCAGTGCCACCTTTCCAAATACTCGTTAGGTCGGCTTTTCGCAAAATATACGACGAATTTCCCCACCTCTATTTTTCGCTTAGTTCAGCAATTTTTCCACCTTTTGCTTTTTTCCTCCTCCTCGCCCTCCCCCACCGCTTTCTTCAACCTATTTTTCCTTTTATTTATTCGAATTAACACCATTCTAAACAATAATCAGCACGGCGGAACAGGAGAAAATTAAAACTCATAAACTACACAGGCTGACCTGCCTTGACTCGCGCACCACCTTTGATTGGATAATAAGGTAATTTTTTTGTCTCGAGGTAACGTTTGCTTTTCATTGCAGTACATACAAAGGGTAGGAGGTTTCGAGGAAACATTTGCACAGAAGACGGGTCGATACTTTTTTTGTTTTCATTGAGCCAACATGTAGGTGCCATTATTTCCATTCTCGTCTGGATGTACGTTGATATTTGAAAAGCTGAGGTTATGTTGTGGTTACATGCAAAGTTAGTCTAGTAGGCAGATAATTTGACATAAAACGAAATTGGGATGAGCAAAATTTGGTAGAAAATATTTTATTCATTGCTTGGAAAGGTATGGCAACTACTTCGGGCACGTGCAGCGTGGATGGAAATTCGGATTGTCCACACATCTCCGTCACACTAATGCACATATCTGATGGCACAGGTCCTAATACCTCAGTAAAGTATGGACATACCCACTAATGGCAGTCACTTCAGTTCTTGGGCTTGGCACTTGGAATCAATCATTGGAAAGTAATTCTTTGATAGACGACAAAAATTCAGAATTCGATTTCTCCATTAGGGTGCTATTCGAGGATTTTTTCGCACGCATTCATAGACGAAAAGTGCACAAATACTCGACTGAAAAAGGTGCAAATGAAAAAATGAAAAATAACCTTGAAATTTCAGAGAAAATTTTGATGCTTCGTCTTTGACAGTCTGAGTTGATAAAAACAACATTATTTTTGGAACACGGCATCAAAAAGTTTCATCTTTACTAAATTACAAGAGAAAAATGGACATACGAGTAACGCTTTTTTGCTTTCAGATCGATATCCATGCAAATAGAGAGGATTCATTTCGTACACACACTTTTTTTCCATCTCGACTGCTGAAAAATTTTTCAACCTCGCCTCCTTTATGAATTCCGGGATTCACCAATAGGTAAGATATCGATCCATAGTTCCCAGTGACCCAGTAGACTTGCTTCTCGAAAGATTATTTCAACGCCCTACACTGTATATTCGACCGAAGGTGGACTTGACTTGTAAAATTTTCATTTTCCCACTCTTTAACGAGTACAACAGTCGTTTCAAAACGTTTTCCTATCGCCACAATACTCCGATATCTTCGTCGAACGAGTCTTGCCAAAAATAATATATAAAAGGGCGCGAGTGGAGGTGGGGCGAGAATTAAAGCCTGGTGAAGGGTTTACAAATTTTCATAACCGCAGCGATACGAAATAACGACGATGACGACGAGTTTTTTTTTCTGGAGGGGTGTATGAAGTGGATTGGGGTGTGCTCGTTAATGTACCCCATTATGAGGGGACGGCGAGGACGGGGGGCATAATTTATGAAACTTTCACGTTAGTAGTTCGGAAAATTTTCGAAAGTTATTAATCGAGAGCGTGGAAAAACGTGTATATATGCGAAAGTTGGCGAAAGTTACATGTATTTGGGAAAGTATATGGGCTTCCGGGCAGCACATCGACGTCGAATTATCATTAGCAAGTTCATTCCGTATGGGTTTAAGGCGGACACTTTTTTTTTTCTTTTTTTTTTTCAAATTCCGTCATTCGGAAGTAAATTGATGAAAAGGAGGAGGCAAAAGTTGAGCGAAACAAAGGTGACGAGAAATATCAAGCTTTAGTTCTCGAATAGATTGGTTTATTTTTGTAAAATATAGTGACAATCGCGGAAGCCTTCAATGTTCACCTTCGAAGGATTCAATTATACAGACAACTTACATTTCGTTAATGCACCAATTTTTTTGAAATTGGTCATTTCAAGAGGATACCCTATGGGCAAAATATTTTGAAAACGGATCCGTTTTATTCCGGGTTATAATCCGTTTCTGGATTATAACCCGGAATTTTCCTGTTTTCCAGCTTCTAAAACGGATTTCGAACGGATTGTAATCAGTTTTGCCGGAAATGAGTCCGGATTATTTTCCGTAAAGGCTGTTTTATGATATTTGTTGGCCCGGGTTATAATCCATGAAACCGTTTTACAAGCGGATTTAGAAAAATTGCCCAAAAATTATCACTGATTATAATCAGGAAATCCGTTTTACAAACAGATTTGGAAAATTAATCAAGATGACAAAAATAACTGCAAATTTTCAGATCCGATGATCGAAAATAAAAACGGACTGACAACGGATAAAATTCTCATTTTACGGATCATTTTCTCATTTTTTGCCCATCGGGTATTCTATAGGACAGTGTTTGAAACCATATTACCATAGTTATAGCCAAAGGCCAGTATAATGAATAAGACAATACTCGTACACAGTTATGTAAAACAAAAAGAAAAAAATTATATTATTCATGACGAGTTGTGATTAGAAAGACTAAAACCTATATGTATAGTGTACTCCTCACTGATTGGCGGGCAGTTTAGTGTGAAGCACACTAATTTCCAATTTTTTCAGATAAATAATTTCATACCTTTTCTCTTCTAAATTTTCATAATGATTACGGTACCGCACATCAAAATTTTGAGTCGAAATGTAAAAAATTGCTGCAGGCCTTCACTAAGCGTGTGAAAGCTGAAATGGATTCTCTTCTACATGATTCACAAACACTCATCTTCAAAACATAAATAACTAATAGACTAACATAACAAATATGCTCAA
This sequence comes from Parthenolecanium corni, assembly GCA_038050395.1. Lineage (NCBI taxonomy): Eukaryota > Metazoa > Arthropoda > Insecta > Hemiptera > Coccidae > Parthenolecanium > Parthenolecanium corni. Next base: position 602,674 of record JBBCAQ010000041.1, on the reverse strand, counting down.
ACTTTACACAAATTATAATTCTGATAATTCTACTGCTAGGAGAATTAATATTCACCACACTTGATGGCCAATGCTATAACTTAATGACCTTGCCCTTGAGACGACTTTTTAAGAAAATTAATTATTTTCATTTCTCACACCATTCTATACGTTCTTTATGCCAGTTATTCACATTCTTTATTCCAATTCTTAACATTCTGTACACCAATTCTATAAATTCTTCATCACAATATAAAGATAGTCTACGGATGAACGAACGGATACAGACAAATTCTTAGATAAACGTCTCCTACGAAGAATTCGTCTTTAAAATTAGGACAAAACCAAGAAGAATTTAATCAAGCAACCATTTTTAGATAACTGGCTTTTTCATTGTTTAATAGATCTTATACTTTCTATACCATGTGGCCCCAGTATACCGGGAGTCATTTTGATACCAATATTTCCTCCATCAAGGCCTTTGTAAAAGATCTGGAAAAATTATAATTCCAAAAGCGGATACCATGAACCCCTTCTAAGGGATATATTAGAAGGTATCATAGCCGAATTTAGTGGTAATTAAGACTAAAATTCTGCCAGGTATTACAATTACTGTAAAGGCTCAAAAGCTCACAGTTTTGTTTCTCATCAAATAAGTACGTCTTATAAGTGAATGGGTTTGCAATTCTTGACACATGTCAATTTACAAGCAAAGTAACACAATTAGAAAGCTTGTGTACTAGCGGCCAGAAAGCTTCCTAGTTTAGAGCTACATTAAATCTCCCTCTCTATACTAGAACATTAGCTCATAGACTAATACAACTGATTAAATCTGATAGATACGAGGCCCAAATACTCAAAATTACAACACTACTGACAAGCTCACCTTTATGCTAAGAGTAATCGCCTCCACGTTTGCTGCCAGTTCGCCAATTTTACACCATAATATTACGTCAGTTGAAAAAAAAAAAAAAGGAACGAGAAACAATATCACTGACAGAAAACAAACAAAAAAAAATAAAATGCAAGAAAAAAAACTTCACTACCAAATTTACTCACAACACGAACGATTATCAACAGGTGATCTTTCGTAGATATTTCTATTTTTTCGACATCGACGACGACAGGAACAGACAGAGAACCTCAAAAGGATGTACGTATAAACGCATTCCTTTCCGCTTCAGGGTGAATGTATGACTCACTGGTTCAACGTTACCATCTTTATAGCGGCACAATTCACAAAAAACCGAATAAATTGCTTCGTCGCGATGTCGAATTCTATCATTCGATTCGCAGGATGACGATATCTTCCGAGCTAGCTTCAACTATTTTCTCCTGAACGAGCAATTCAAAAAGTCTTTCCCGCTTTTCTTTTACTTTTTATTTTCTTCACATTTGAAAATGATGGTAGGTACTTTCCCAAATGTCACAAAAAACCGATTTCTTCTCGTAATTCGCGTAGATGCTCTGCGTCACGAAATTAATTTACGGAATTCCGGACCCTCCACAAAACGGAATACAGGTTTACAAACAGCGGGAGAAAAAACACGAGAGCTGACTCTTCGAAATTTTAGGTATGAATCACTTCGACGAAATCCTTCATTTGCAGCTTCGTACACTCCTTCGCTACCAACTCATCCGGAAAAAGTTTTCAGCCAATTATTTTTATAATAACAAAAAAAAAAAGAAAATAAATAAAAAGAAAAGATAGTCACCAAATTTACAAAAATCGTAAAAAACGACAAAGAGGGTTTCAGGAAGAAAACAATACGCGCACGACAAAACCGGACAAAATATTTTTCTCACTTCGTTCGAAAATTATTTTACACGCGATAAAAATTGAAATAAATACCTTCCAAAAATTAAGTAAAATTTACTACAGCTCGGTTGTTCGATTGCGGTATGTTTACGAAACACAGGGTGAGAAAAAAATAAATTGTAAAGAAAACTTTTTTTTTTATTATTAAATTTTTTCCGCGATTTTCTTCTTTTTTTTTTCTCTGTGGTCTATTATGCCGCAGATGGCCCGTAATATTTTTCGCACACGTGCTTTCTCGTTGTTCTCACGACGCGACGCTTCGTAACACTAAAAAAGATTCGAAAAATGGCATCACGACGCAGCCTCCAAAAATTTCTACTCAGTGTTGTACATTTTGGGTTCTCGAAATGTGGGTCTGCGTGCGCGGGGGAGACGTCCAAATTACCGTAGCTTTGTATCCCTATTACCGCTTTTACGACCTCTTCTCATTTTTTTTTTTTTTTTCTTTCTTTCTTCTCCATTGTCGCGATATATTTCAAGACCTGCTTCTAGGAAACAGCCATTAGTGAACCATTCTTTCTTTCTACTTTCGAGAAATTAACACCTTGTAAGTCCAATATAGTGTGATTTATTCCTCACAACCATTTTCCGCAACCCGTTCTATAATTGCACGGTCGAGTCGACGAATTTTGGACAAATTCTCTTTCAATAGATGACTTGCATGCGGATGATAAGGATGGTATGGTTTAACACAGGTACGCCCACCAAAAGTGCGCAGACGTTATCTGCTGAATCCTCACACAGAAGATGCAGGGAACTTAATATATTTTCAAAGACTTTGCTATCTCGGGTGGGTTTATAAATGAGGTATATAGAAATAGAAATTGTAGTGAAGTTGAATTCTACTCGTACATAGAGTAAAGGATCAGGGCAAAAACCCACAGCGGGTAAAAAGTTACGAACCCACACAATTTGGCATTGTCTAAGATTCTACGATTCATCAATATTATTATTGAAGAGGGTTCTATTACCCGATGGGCAAAAAATGAGAAAATGATCCGGAAAATGAGAATTTTATCCGTTGTCAGTCCGTTTTTATTTTCGACCATCGGATCTGAAAATTTGCAGATATTTTTGTCATCTTGATTGTTTTTCCAAATCCGTTTGTAAAACGGATTTCCTGATTATAATCAGTGATAATTTTTGGGCAATTTTTCTAAATCCGTTTGTAAAACGGTTTCACGGATTATAACCCGGGCCAACAAATATCATAAAACAGCCTTCACGGAAAATAATCCGGACTCCTTTCCGGCAAGACCGATTACAATCCGTTCGAAATCCGTTTTAGAAGCCGGAAAACATGAAAATTCTGGGTTATAATCCAGAAACGAATTATAACCCGGAATAAAACGGATCCGTTTTCAAAATATTTTGCCCATAGGGTAATGGGTTGTTGAAAACAAAATTGCCAGGCACAAAATTCATAAAAGAATTGGGGCGCTACAAAATTCAAATGCTGGTTTTTGTCCGCCTTTACTCTACCTACTGACTAGTCATGTGTTTGCTGGGGAGCTACGAAAAGTTGAAAAGAAAAACAGTTGATAAGATGTTTTGAAAAGGAGAGAAAATAATGGTTTGCTACAATTTAATCAAACTTGTAGTTACTTTCTTTGAACCAGTTGGGGGGCATAACTTTGCCTAAAATCATTGACCACTTGATTCCATTTCTATCGGAATGATTTAAAAAATGTACACCAACCCACTTTTTTATACATACAAGACTGAATCAATGAAAGTCGAAGTAACTCTGGGTACTTTCTTAGAGGTAAAGGAGAGATTTCAGTCATAATAAGAGCCCAACTCAGTTATCTTCATCTACACGTCACCTTTTCTGTTCCTGTTTAGCGACGAAAATTTTTTTTCGAAGTAATGGTTCAACTACAGAGGCCAAAATGTAAACACTTTTTTTGCTACACATTCGAAATTATTAATGCGCACTAAATTAATTTTCATCATTCTCCTACTCAACTCCATGCATGCAAACAATCTCACAAGCATCATCATGCATACTACTACACACGCATCTGCTGGTTGAAGAAGAAAAAAACATAATATACGTACTGAAGGAACGGTATGATGAAGAAATCACTCCTAAAGGGAGTATCAGCAACAGACATTAGGCAGCCAACTCGAGACTAGACACTCAACTTATTTTAATTAAGAAATACGTATTATATAATCCACAAATTTTAATTATTCGATGCATATCTCACTAGGGTGTTGCAAAAGTAGTTTACGATTAATCCATTTTACCCGACCCGGCAGCCCTTCGAATATGGTTTTGCGGTTTGAAGATTTGAACGTAATTTTGAGCTGTTCGGAGCGTTATGGTTGCCACTAGGGTTGCGGCTGTTTTGCGAGCAGATTTTAATTATCTGGATTTAGCAACAGTCGAAGAAACGCCTTCATCTCGTCGACAACGACTGCCTTTTAAATGTAGATTAGGTTGATTCGTACACGATCTACGAGGAGGCGAGTATAGACTGCCGAGGTTCACTGCACATCCATATTCGTCAAATAACATTTTTTCGGACAGTTCACTCATAATTTTCGGCAATTTAATTCCCATCAGTAGGAAGTATGAAAATGTAACCAATTGAAAGTTACGAAAATCCGCCGTTAATGAAAATGTAACGCTTCTATCTTTTGATTTACTGTAAACTCTAAGTTCACTCGTGTATAGCAGCGTCGTATGTTATAGCATTAAATTCTTTGCTAGTACTCGTTCGTTTATTCAACAGTTAGGTAGCTTCCTTTATTCTCTCCATTTCTTTGCTCGTCAATAATCATTCATTTATCTCGTCGCTGGGCACCGGCTTTTTGATGTGTTAACATCTTTGTTTTCGGTTTTCGTGGTACGGGAGCAAATTTGGAAATTCGCCACGCGAAGTTGAATCGATAGTCGATGTCGAGATGGCAGAAAGGAATGTAGGCAAAATACAATGATGTGCGCCGCTGTCAGTCATCACCGAACGGGTTCTTATCAATAATTTCTTGAATAATTTTCTTGGAGGTTCGTTAATCGTTTTCCTACTTCGAATTTTCGTTACATGCATTATTACACGTAATTATAGTGGTTTTTTATGCATTAATATAAGGTCAAACGAGGTAATTTAATTTTATGAGACCCATCAATATTAACAGTAAATAAAAAAAGTGCTGGAGAGAAGTGCTACATGTTATGTTGACAGAAATATTAAAATTTTGTAAAAAAAAAAAAAAGAGATAACCAGCAGAATTCTTTTGGTAAGTTATTCTTAATGAATAAACATTTTTTGTTGATTGATAATTTCTAAGTAGGTACTTCCATTTCCAAGATAGAATCACAATAGGGTCTCATACACTCCGAGCCCAAGTTGGGGGTGCGTGAAAATTATCAATAATACTTTTCTACTTTGCAAAAAAAAAATTAATGTTTCAATTACTCTGAAATTTTGGAGACTAATGAAAGACCCTGGAGAGAAGTTAGGAATAAAATGTCGGCAAAATTGAACTGTGTCTGTCAGAGTTACAGAGATTGAAAGTTAAATTTGTAATTGTATGGGTCTCAATAACCCCGGTTGATCTTATACGATGAAAGATGTTAACACATTAAAGATGTGACGGTGATTATCTGAAACTTGCATTTCATTTTGACCTGTTTGGCACGCGCCAGAGGAAAACTCCCCGCTACAACTCGCACCAATTTCTTCTGATAAATACATACGAGTATATCCTTCCGACCGAAAATTATGTTTTTGAACGAGGTCTTCAGCAGCGAGAAAATTTGGGGCACGCTACAGAGAACCATCACACTCTTCGAATGCTATATTTTGGTGGAAAATATTGGGTCGAATTATTGTCTTGGACACGCCAAACTTTGAACTTCGGTGCGTGCCAGAGAAAACCTCCGCACTAGGTAATAGTCTGTTGCACTGATCTCTTCTGGCGCGCGACTCACAAAAGGTTTACTGAGGCCATATACCAAAATAAATTTTCATCTATTCGAAATTTATCATCGAAATTACATTTCGTACTTACAATACACACTACAGGCATACTCAAAGGAAGTTTTATATTACACAGCAAACCATGGAGTACTCGCTTCCGGGCCACTTCATGCACTACTTACCTCCTCATTTTTCGCTTCGACCATTAAACATATCGCGAATTCGAGGTGACCTTAATCCTATCCAAACATCATAAACGAGACGATACAAAGATACCCAGAAGCGATACGTGGAGGCAGCACGTATACCTGAAGAAAATTCCACGTGTGCTCCCCATTTAGATACTCGGCTAAAAAGCGGGATGTTGTGTACGATAAAATTTGTCTAACGACAAGACTTGGTTTTTCCTATCATCTCCTTCACGCTGTGTGGCTTTTCTATTTCACCATCTGCGAGTTTGCTGGCAGGCAGTGCCGGAAATTACGAGTTACAAAACTAATAGAGAATCCTCTTCGTGTTTACATAGTTACGAAAGGAAAATCAATTTAAAAAGCGAAATTATATTGTTGCCCGAATTGCTGTTCGCCGTGCTCATCCTCGTTGTAGTTGTCTTTGTTCTCGGCGAGAAAAAAGATTTTCTCGCCCGATTTTATTTACAATTTGAAGAAATTGTTAGCTACGAGAACCCCAGAATAAAGGACTACAAAACACAAACACACACACACACAAAGTAGGTAGGTAGATAGGCTAAGCAAAAAAGGAGATAATATATTTTTCTGATTCAGTTTACCTGTTCGTGCGTATAGGGTATCTGTTTACTTTCACCCGTTCGTGCACGTTTTCCTTGACCAAATTTTAGTTCATCAAATAATGTAGAATTTTAAAAGGGGATGCGATCAGGATGTCTATAAAAGTGTACAAATGAAAAAAAATTAGCTCTTCACAAGGACGGTACGCGTGAGGGAGCGATGGGGAGGGATATTATATTGTATTTTTCAATCTTCTCACCGGTGAATATATGACTGTGCTCACCCAGATTCTGAAATCGATTTTTCTTCAACAATAATAGTATAATGCTGGATATATGAATGGAAACATTTTACGCAAAAAAATTCAGATATTTCAACCACAAGTTGAAGATCGGAAGATAATGAAAATGACTAGATGCATCAGCTGAATACGATAGTACCTCTATCTCATGACATGCCATACTTAGAAATTTTTTCATACTAATTTCAGTCGATGTTCAGCCTCATTTCAGCCACAGAGGAGGTAGGTAGCATAAATTTTACGCGCAAACACGTTCGAATTATTAATAAAAAACTAATTCGGATGTTTAAATTTAGATAAAACCAACCTATCTACAGAATAAGATAGTATCTCAATATTCTCTAAGAGAAATGTGAAGATCTTGGAATCTCTTTCAAAATACTTCATACTCTTTGTTACCGAGTTTGTTCCCAATTTTAAATTTCGCAAGCCTTCTCGCAGAAGACACTGCGTATATCTATACTTCTACGCAGTTGTCCGTTTCGACAAAAAATATTTATTTCATTCCCTTTCATCACCTGCGACAATCAAGAGTGAAAGCTGCCTAATAAAATCACTACACTCTACTCCCAACAGTGTTTTTTTTCCACACCAAAGGGCACTAAAATCCTGACAAAAACGCCGTTTTCTGCTTTCCATATCGTTCAATTTAACTAATCCTTTCGCGGAGAAAAAAAAAACAACCTCCTACACAGCGACTTGAATACCATCACCAACTCTTTGCCAACACGACCGTTTAAATATTGTCGAAATTCAAACAAACGCATTTCATCCTTCTAATACTATAACTAAACCCTTTACCTGAGCAATGTACACAAATGTGAAGAAGCACTAAGCACTAATTTGGGTTCATCTTTTTTCATACGGCTATCAATTCAAACCCCCGAAAAATTCTAGCGCAGCAAGCCCCGCTAGAAAAGTAGGTTTTCGATTGATTGTACGAAGGTAGTCACGATCCACATGAATTTCATGATTTAGGATTCTGCACAAAGGATACGGACAGTTTACTCGATTTTTTGAAAGCAACAAATCACAAATCCTATTTCCCAGCTACCATTTTATAAATGACTACCGAGAAACACAACCAAAAAATTTTTTTAATTCGGGAAATTGTTGAAGACGGTTTTCCCAATTTTTTAACAGTAAAAAAAACAATCCGTTACAATTCGAAAGAATCAGTTCCTTCAAAAACTCATCAAAATTCATAGCTATTTCTGCTGTAATTACCTTTCGAAGTCGAAATTTGGGATTTACATGTATATACACCCTCTACCGTACATAAATAAATAAATAAATAAATAAATGTAGAAATGAAGAAAATAAATGAAAATGCGAGATGAGTATTTTTGAAATCTTGAGACCACGAAACGAATTAACTATATGAGGGTCTCATGCCTATTTGTGAAAGTCAAACCAATATTGATAGAATGTTTTCGGTTGAAAACTTGCTAAAAAAGCAAAACACGACAGTACTAAAATCCATACTGGATGTTAAGACCTTTACGATCCTAAAAACACGTCCTTTCACTCCTCAACCTACCTGCACCCGTGAGCTTTTTTACACTTTTTTTTAATACCATTTTACACACGCATAACATATGTATCTGTCAGGATGCGTGTGTGAGGCAGTTTTAGGACACCTATAAAATATACGGTGACAATATCAGCGAAATATATTAATTGCACAGCCAAATACCCGCTCCACAATGTCTGGTTATATTCGGCGGTGTACATTGTTCGTTTTATCCTTTTCATGTTATCTCGACGTTGTTTATGTTTATTTCTATCACCCCATGCCAACAAAATTATTCGGTTTTGCTTCAGCCCATCTCCCTTTTACGCCCCGACCGCCGACCTCATGGCTAAATACACCCCCCCTAGTCTTACTTTCCCCATATTTTTCGCACTGACTGCCGTTTCACTCTCGACTCCATTTGTCTCATTTTCTCTCCGCAGTGAAGGCACTTTTAACACCAAGGATCGAAATTTCTGTCTCACTTATATTCTCACCGTGGCTGCTCGCCGCGTATCTGATTTCGTTGTAAAATTATTCATAGAACTCTGATTCATTTATAAAGCGGACCGTACACCGGCGTAACTCTCATCTCCGTTCACATTTTCAGTAACGAAATGCAGTAACGAATCTCCCTCGAATTATTAGTCTATTTCCGCGGTAATGGAAATTCGAAGGCAAACGTGATTTTTTTTTTTCTGGCTGTTCATGGCATCTATTCTCCGTTCGAAAACAGGCTTCAATCAAATTAACTCCGGTGAGAATAAATATAAGCGTCTCTAGTTTCGTCAGCAAAAGATGAAGCCACAACTATGTTGCACGTTATGTAGCTTACTTCATTACTTGAAGCTCCGAAAAATTATTGAAAATATGAAAAAATCTCGAGATAGAGAGAGAGAGAGACAGAGAGAGAATTAGTCGACGTTCTAAGTAAAAATCGGAACTAAGACAGAAGAAATATAGAACAGCTCATGACACGCAAAATATAACTCATCATTTTCCTTTCAATGACTGGGTAGGCAACACTTTCTGCTCAGAAAAACATAATACTCATACATTGCACACAATGTCAAATACAAAGTTAGAAAGAAAAGTAGGCTAATTCACGTTGTCTTGCTTTTACTCCACTAGCTTTGCAGACTTTCGAATCAATCTCGACTATTTCCGACGTCAATTATCTCCATCTCACATACCAAACACACGTTCGACTGCTTCGTTACCTCCCATGAGCTCGCAACGACCTTCGCCATTATCATATCAATCTAAATTAATTGAAAACTACGAAAAACGAATCTAAGACCAATTTATCACGTTTTCCTTAACGATCCAAATGAAATATACACCATATTAAGATAAATAATCGCGAAATGTCGTACACTCTCATTCGGTGAAACAGTCCCTAAGGGAATCAGATGGAGAAATAAAAGAAACAAAAAAAAATAAGGACAAGAAAAATACCAACCAGCAAATGCGAACGCACCATAAACAAAAGGTAGTTCAAATAAGGCCAAAAAAAGAAGATTTTTCCTCGGATTGTTTCATTTTCTTTCAAGTCGTATACATTCCTTCGCCCACAAGACAGAAGCACCGTATCTTCCTCTTCTTCTTCTTCTTCTTTTTTTTGTAACTTCAAAACAAAAACAAGCGCCCAAAAAAACCAATTCGTTCAGCATTGGTAAAGTATTTGTCAAGTGTAGCCTTACACATGTTCATGTATTTTTAGTGTTTGCAATCGTTTTTGTTTACTTCTCAGTCACATTTACAAAGCATTCACGTTTTTTCACTTCTCTGTTGTTAAGAGTCTGTTAATGTGGCTTCTCTTCAATATTTCGTTTTTTCATTAATTTAATTCATTTAAAATCATTGTTTTTTCATTTAATACATCTTTCAATTCACATTATTCATTCATTCCTTTCATTTTAATATTCAATTTATATTTAATGTTGTTATACAACTAACATTTTGGTACCCCTGGTGGGACACATTAAACCTGTGTTCTTCAATTAATCTCAACATCAATTAATCAGTTATTTGGGAAAATAACTGTACTTTCATGTGAGTACATACATTTCCGTTAGTATATGAACAGCCAAGCAGTTTCTTTACTTGTTATTTACTCAATCTGATATTCTGTTGAGCTAAAATCCACTGTAAAAAAGATCGCGAATTGGAGCTTCTATTGCATCTTGTGAGCTTCTGAATTGTCAATCTTCATCAGAAAGCAGTTTACTTCAACCCTGGATCATCATTATTCTGCGTTGAAAGTGCATTGAACTGTGGAAATTCATCAACTTTTCGTTCAACGAATTCTGTGGCATTTCTGTGGATCTAGTACCAGAATTCATCTTCTAAAACATTCATATTAGCTGTTAATTGTATTTTACAGCTTCTGATTCGTGAGTAATTATCATTTCTCACTATATGTGTTTTCTGGGGCTTTTCACTTTCAGTTCATAGTACAAACTGTTTCTCTGTACTGAGCTACCACTACTGTAAGTGGTGAACATCCATAATTGTTGGAATTCATCTTGTGAACGTCATATTCGTTAGAATCGTCATAGTTTTGATTTCTACCAGTCCTACACTCAATTCAGAAGCAGAAAACGTAATTCGCGAATTCTACAACAGTATTTCTGTTTTAATTTCATTGTAAACGGATCCAAGTATATCCTGTGAACTACTGATTCTCTAGCAGCTATATTCAGAGAATTTCAGCTGTAAATTTGTTACTCATAGCATCAGCCAAGTCTGGAGAGTTTCAAGTAATATTCATTTCAATTCCGTTGCATATTAATTTAATTTATTGCATATTTCGGTTTTATTCATGTCATGTGTGTAACAAACATTTATCTATGTACCAAGAACGTTTACCTTTTATAATCGTTTACAAAACATTGGTGTTTGAATTATAATTGTTTTCACACACAAATATTATCGTTTCACTGGATTAAAAACGTTTAGCTGATATTTTCTTCAGTTTCATCATAAACGTTCAATTCAAGCAGTCCAACGTAATATATCGCATCTAATACATCATGTCGTCGGCTGGAGATCGTTCAGAACGTGCTATACAAGCCAGTTTCAGAGTTACAAAACGAAGTGTCAATAATGCTCTTGGTAATGTTCGAACCCAACTCAAACTCAAAGCAGATTGGAATCTTCCAAGAATTGATTCCTATCTCATGGAAGCAAAACAAGAGTTGGATACACTTAAAGATCTTTGTAACGAACTAGCCACATTTATTGATGCGGATGGAAAAACCGATGAAGAAATATCAACTGCAGAAGACAAATGTTTCGCTGATTACGACAGCCTTCATGCTACATATTGTGATTACAAGGCACAATATTATACCCTCATGAAAAATGAGCAGGATAAGAAGGAAAAAGCAGAACGTTCAGCAGGACAATCTTCTCGTCAGTCAATCGGTTTGAGTTCAACTGTAGTCGACACCAACACAATCAAGCTTCCCAGAGTGGAGCTACACAAATTCAATGGCAATCGAAAGGACTTCCACGATTGGGAAGGTCTTTTTGAGAATATTGTAGTCAAAGACGATCGCTTTGACGAATTGCAGAAACTCTATTATTTAAAGATGTTACTCGAAGGTGACGCAGCCAAATTAGTTGCAAACGTCTCATATGAAGCTTCCTCCTTCCAACCAACGTGGAAAGCAGTCAAGGACTTCTATGGAAATAAACGTTCACTAATTGCACAGCATTTTGCTGAAATTCTGGATTTACCACCAATCAAAACCGAAGAAGACATTCGTTCTGGTCTCTGTACCATCTCATCAGCCATGAGAGGTTTGGAAGTACATGGTGTAAATTCAAAGGCATTATCTCCTATGATAACTTTTGTTGTTGTGAGAAAATTCAGCCCCACCATTCGTCGTGAGTGGGAGAAGTCCAACACTGATACTTCTAATTACCCTGAATTTTCAGCACTACAAGCATTCCTCAAGAACATTGCATTCGCATTTGAAGGTGCAAGGGCTCTAGATAAAGAACCACCGCCTCCTCAGAACAAAGGAATTCAGCAAAAACGCGGAACTGTCGCTGTAATCTCTGATAAGAACCAGACACACTCCGGGTCATCTTCTAAGCAAAATCAGAAGTCAAAGCCAGCCCTGAAGTGCAGTTTGTGTAGCAATCAGCATATACTACCTTTGTGTAGTCAGTATATAGCCATGCCTGTTACTGAGCGTCAGAACACGGTTAAACGTTTGAACCTTTGTGAGAATTGTCTCAAACCTAATCACACTGCTGCAACTTGTCGTTATCAAAATTGCAGAAAGTGCGATCAACGTCATAATACCACGCTACACAATGAAAATGCTGCCGAGCCAGCAAAAGCAGAAATTAAGACAGCTGCCGTGGTATCAGCGAAGAATACATCCACAGTTTTGCCCAGTGCAATCGCATACGTATTGCAAGGGTGGCGTAAGATTCCAGCACGAGTTCTTTTGGACAACTGTGCAGAATTAACACTCGTATCTGAAGATTTCATCAAGAGAAATCGAGTGCCCACATATCGCACAAATTCGATAATTTCAGGTGCAACACCAGGTGATTACAGTAGTCATCATTGTGCAACACTCAAACTGCAAGCTACAGACAGCAGCTTTCAATTGAAAATTGAGGCAAACGTTCATCCAACCTTGTCTTATCATGTCAATTTTCAAGCCATGGAAGTCATCAAGCAGCAAGTACCACATATCAAATTTAATGATAGCATTAAATTGGACCATGATACTATTGACATTATTATTGGTTCCAATTATTTATTTGAATGCACCTTGCCAGGTCAAGAGGTTGTTGGTACACTCATCATTCAAGAGTCCAAATTTGGATGGGCGGCGTCGGGTATTGTAGACGTCAAGCCAAACGTTGATCAATTTACTGAACGTTTTTCTTGTCATTTCATTGGTGATGTAACTGACAACTTGCAAAAATACTTCGAAGTAGAAGAGGTCGATGCTCCTTCATCCACCTTATCTGAAGCCGAAGAAATTGAAAAGCATTTCGTCGAAAACGTTCGATATTTGTCAAATCACAAACTATCAGTCGCAGCGCCTCACAAACGCAAGAAAGAAGACGTTGCAGACACAGAACGCATGGCTTATGCTTCTCTCTATCGAAATGAGAGACATCTAAATGCTGAAAATCAACAGCTTTACAATCGTTTCATGAGTGTATACTTAGAAATGGGTCACATGGAACTGATACCAAAAAATGAGTTGCAAAATCGTCCAAGATACTATTTGCCTCATCATGCAATAATAAGACCTTCAAGCCTAACTACGGTACTTCGAGCTGTTTTCAACGCATCTGCAAAAAACAGTTCTGGTTGCTCATTGAACGATACTCTGATGGTTGGACCAACCATTCAGCCAGATTTATTCACACTTCTAATCAAATTTAGAAGATTTGAAATTGCAATGTCTGCTGATATTTCAAAGATGTACAGATGCTTTGAAATTCATCCAGAAGACAGAGATATGCAGCGTATTGTTTATCGTTTCAACAGAAATGAACCAGTTCAACATTACAGACTGAAAACAGTCACCTACGGAACCAGTTCAGCTCCTTTTCTTGCACAACGGTGTTTGCAGAAAATAGCAGACAATAATTCTGAGCAGTTTCCAGAAGCAGCAGAATCAATTCGTACAGAATTTTATATGGACGACTGGCTTTCCGGAGGTCACAGTGTCGAAGAAGCACTGCAAAAACAGAAAGATGTGCATCGTTTGTTAGCTGAGGCACAGTTGCCTTTGGTTAAATATTCATCTAATTCGAAACCATTATTATCTGCTATTGATAATCAGCTTGTTGAAGCCCTAAAGTCGGTCGAATTCAACAGCGAAACAATTGCATCAATTTTAGGACTCAAATGGATCCAGGATAGGGATTCCATTGGCGTGAAAATCGATTTCAATCTATCAACGTTTACCAAATTCACAAAACGAAGCACTCTTTCACTGGTATCAAGGGTTTTTGACCCACTTGGCGTCCTCGCCCCCGTAACGATTACTGGGAAAATACTAATTCAGAGTATTTGGCGGGCAGAGATTGGTTGGGACCAAGTTATCCCTCCTGCCATTCAGGACAAAGCAGAAACTTATATCAAGTCACTCTACTTGTTGAAAACTTTCGAACTAGGACGAACGTACCATCATGATTACAGGAATTGCAGAATTCAATTAATTGGCTTTTCCGATGCCAGTGAGAGTGCGTATTCGGCAGTGTTATATCTCAGACTCACTCACATGGCAGAAGTTTCATCTATTCTCATATGTTCGAAGACTAAGGTAGCACCAATTAAAACGTTGACCATTCCTCGACTCGAGCTGTGTGGTGCAGTACTTCTGACTCAATTGGCTACCAGAGTTAGAAAAATTTTGAACATATCTGCTGAAAACGTTTACTGTTTTTGTGACTCCACAATCGCACTTACGTGGATTCGTGGGCCGGCAGAGAAATACCAAGTATTCATCCGTAACAGATCAAATTTCATCAATTCTTTGATCCCTTCAACCCAATGGTATCATATTGGAGGTGACCAGAATCCAGCAGACTTATGCACCCGAGGTGTATCTACTGAAAAGTTCCTGCAACTCCTACCCTTTTGGAGCCAAGGCCCCGAGTGGCTACAAGAAAACTTCGATGAGTTCCTGAAAAACGATTTACCAACAATTCAAGATGTTCCTGAAATCCGAAAGGCAACCGTAGCAATCGTCACCTACAGCAAGTCATATTTCAGTCAGTATTCATCTTGGAAAAAACTTGTCCGAGTAACAGCTTTCTTACTCAGGTTTCGTGATAGAACTCATCTCAAAAAACGTTTCTATGGATCGATTTTGTCAAAAGAAGAAGTTGATAGAGCTACTCTACGACTCATACGATTAACACAAACGTTTTACTTTTCTAAAGAATATTTTGCTCTAACAAATAAGACTAATCTACCTGCGCGTAGTAATCTTAAAACGTTAAACATTTTTTTGCATTCTGATAATACAATTCGAGTAGGTGGTCGTTTAGAAAACGCAGCATTATCATTTGAGCAGAAGCATCCAATAGTTCTTCCTCGCCACGCTGAAATTACCTCACTCATCATTCGAGACTTACACACTAAATACTTTCATGCTAATTTCTCACTTCTACTCAATTTTGTCCGGAGCAAATGGTGGATTGTTGGTGGCATGAACAAAGCAGTCAAATCTGTGGTACGTCAGTGTGTATATTGCAGCAGACTTGGTGCCCAAGTTCGTCATCAAATTATGGCTGACCTGCCAGCAGCACGAGTTCAAGTGTCTCGTCCATTTTCGCATACTGGTGTGGACTATGCAGGTCCACTATCCATCAAGTGCACGAATCATCGATCAACAAAATTCAACAAAGCGTATTTAGCATTTTTTGTTTGTTTTGCCACAAAGGCAGTTCACATTGAAGTAGTGGGTGACCTTACCACTGAAGCGTTCACTTTCACTTTTGATCAGTTTATCTCTCGTCGAGGTTTACCCATTGTAATGTATTCTGACAATGCTACCAATTTTACTGGTTTCGCAAACGTTCTCACTAACGATCAGTTAGCAAATTATGCTACAAGTCAAAATTTCACTTGGAAATTTATTCCAGCTCGCAGTCCTCATGTCGGTGGTCTGTGAGAAGCAGCGGTCAAATCTGGTAAAGCCTTACTCATCAAAGCCATTGGACAACAGGTGTTGACTTTGGAACAGTTAACTACAGTTACCACCAAAGTTGAAGCCATACTCAATTCTCGTCCACTTTGCCAAGACTCGTCTACTGAGTCAAATTATCTTACACCTGCGCACTTTCTCATTGGCAGCTCGTTGTTCGATAACCCAGCTGCTGAAACGTTTAACAATTCTCTACCTCATCGTTATCGAGCCTTACGTCAAGTGATAGAATCGTTTTGGCTCTCTTGGAAGCGAGATTACCTTCACCAACTTCAAATTCGTTCGAAGTGGCAGAAGCGTCAACCCAATTTTGAGAAGGACGATGTTGTCCTACTAAAAGAAGATAACGTTCCACTCCTACAGTGGCCCCTTGGTCGGATCACCCAAGTTTTCACCTCAAGTGATGGAGCAGTCAGGTCCGTCGAAGTATTATGTCGCAGTAAATTATTGAAGCGGTCTATTCATAATATAGTTGCACTCCCCATTAAAATTTAACGTAACTTTTAATCTCATTTAACAAGAATTATTTCGATGTATTTTTCTTTTCATTTATTATTATCAATTTTGGTTTTTTTTTACTTTAACGTAAAATTTATTCAAAAATATCTCGATGTAATTTTTCAATTTTCATTTTTTTCATTTTTCTTTTCTTAAAAATTGTTCCAATTTTTGGGGGGGAGTGTCAAGTGTAGCCTTACACATGTTCATGTATTTTTAGTGTTTGCAATCGTTTTTGTTTACTTCTCAGTCACATTTACAAAGCATTCACGTTTTTTCACTTCTCTGTTGTTAAGAGTCTGTTAATGTGGCTTCTCTTCAATATTTCGTTTTTTCATTCATTTAATTCATTTAAAATCATTGTTTTTTCATTTAATACATCTTTCAATTCACATTATTCATTCATTCCTTTCATTTTAATATTCAATTTATATTTAATGTTGTTATACAACTAACAGTATTTTTGCCATTTTGAGGATAAAATGGAATAAGAGGTGATTTGTGCGACGTAAAAAAGAAGAAGAAGAAGAAGAAAATCGATCGAATCTACTTTATTAATAAAAAATTACAGAAACCATTTTTGTCGAAAGACTGAATTTAAGATTTATGAATTTGAAATTTTATTTGAAAAAAATTTATAGATAACGTAAGACAATAAAAAAATAATCTAATAGATTCATAAGCATTATTCAAGACTTGAAGGAATTTTGAAAAATTTTCCATCGGGTAAGAAAACTTTTCCATCGTGTAAGAAAAATTTTTCTTTTATAAATGAACAGTGATATGCAAGAAGCGGATAAGTCCACCTTTTTCAAAAATTGATTTCTTCTAAGGTTCAAGACATATTTTCCTAACTCTACTTGGGCCTACAATAAAATTAAAAATGTTCCAAAATACAACCGTAGACTTCAAAGCCGCTGAGGTGCTTCATAAAAAGGCTATGTAACACGAAAATGTTTTTTGCTCTCCAGTAAGATTTGAAAAAGTGGACCTACCCCTTCTTGTATGTCACTGATTATAATCTTTTTGGAAATTCGATTGAAGGAAATTGAGGGAATCACCCTAGAGCAAGGGTCAATCGGCCTTAAAACCTAGTTTGGAGTTGGACTGCACTGAAGGATATCGTGGAGTACTTTCAAGTAATGCGATCATTCAAGTTTGAAAATCTCAAGTACGTATCTAAATCAATTTTATGCGAAGGATAGTCACTTCTGGCTACGAACAATCTAGCAATGCACGCAAATTTCAAAGTATAATCCGAACTCAGTTTTCTTTGCCTAACTTTTAGAACTGACTACTTCATTAGAAAGTTGACTGTAAGTAAACATGTACTCATATTCAAACTTTGCGGCTTTTTTAATATTTTTCAAACAACCCTTGTTTGACTATAAGCCTCGAGAGTATCGATACTACGTAAAATAAAAAGATAGTACATAACGAAGGAAGTATGGATGCAGGATTCGAAATAACGAACTCAATTTCAATTTCCCGAAGCAAACGTAAGGGGACAAAATTATACCTATGTATACAAACCACGGTATCTATACGTAAGCACTATCTACTGAACAAGCTCTGCTCTTCGTATTTGCGAGAAAATTATTAATACAGATAGTATACGCTCCGATTTGTACATTTTTTCATTTTTCTCCGGTGCATACCCCCATTCCCTGACTTTTTTCAATACTCTTCACCGCAAAACAGCAAAATCAAATATTCGTACACCGAGAAAGGAAATTATAACGAGTGGAAATTTAACGAGCAAATTTTTTTTCCTCTTCACGCAATGTAACAAGTTAAATACACCGTGTACTACTCAGCATAAAAAGATGAAGGGATTTTTTGAACCGTTGAAAGAAAACAATCGTAAATACTGTACAAAAAAAAAAGAAAAAAAGAAGCCCGTAAAAATGGTAGGTGAAAAGGTACAAGTATTAAGGGCAAATGGAAAAAGAAAAAAAAAAAAAAAAAAAAAAAAAAAAACTCGAAAAGATTGTTAATTTGGATAACACTGAATTATTAACACAGATAAAGGCACCGGTGATAGAGATCTTTATCTATTTAGTTTATATCTTTTTTCAAAGCGTACGAAAAAAAAATTGAAAATAAAATAATAAATCAAATTTTAACACTCGATTCGTCGCTTCGATGGGCTCTACTCCCTGTTTCCCAGTCACTCTTTTGTTGCACTATGAAAAGGAAAATAAAGCTTTTACAAAATGGTTGATATAATAAACAATCAAATTCATTTTTCCACGATCCAAAATGAGATATGCTTATATTCATCTCACAGTTGAAAATAAACAATGTGAATATAATGTACTTTCACGCTTGCAGCCTGTATATTCTCAAATAAGATACACTCATTGTTCATCGCGTCCAAAAAAAAAAAAAAATTCATACTTTAAAAAAGACTAAGTAATTTTTGTGAAATCATATTCGTATTCGGCCCAAGTTCAAGACCAAAAACTTTCACATATTAGACTCTATTGGCTTGGAACGGTTTTTTATAAAATCATATTTTCCAAGAGTTGATTGAATTTTTTACGGGTTTTTTCTATGTATCGGTCTTATTTTGCCTAATCAGAGGAAAAACGGTTTTTTGAGACTTGACAGGTTTTCAAATTGGGCCGGAGACATACAGCAGCCATAGAATTATTTTATGCTCTTTGTGAAATGAAAAAGCATGAATCCCTACCATACGAGTAAAATTTATAAATCAGAAAAGATACCTTTCTTCTTCTCCGAGCCATGGATATAAATCACATATAATTGAGCTAATATAAAGTATCATAATCAACTCACCTGCAACAAAAGAAACAATGCAGAAAAAATTTTAGTAAATACATAATATAGGTAATATGTTACACGAGTAGGTATGGATAATTAAAAATATTTGTTTCAATTGTGAATAATTAGAGACGCCTAACTTGAACTGTGTTTTGCAAGGAGGGGAGTCACATTTTCAAAATTCATGTAGCCCGTATTGAGTTCTATAATTGCTATCTAAAAACAGTGATCGAATATTAAACCTAGGACCATCACCCTCATAAATCATTTTGCTAATTACACGATCGTTAATTTAATGTGGTTTCCCACGCACGAATCTCTTCACTCTTTCATAACATCTGGAAAATCTATCTCATAAAATTATAAAAATAAAATTTACCCCTTTTTTTTCATAACATTGTTCACCAGTGGAGCACAATACGAGTAGTTGAAATCTGAATTGGTTGAGGATACAAGCTTTCATTTCAGAATAGGTAATTATAAAATAGCAAAAACTATGGATTCATAGTGAAAGTTGACAGTGGATATGAAATATCTGGCTAACTGATCTGAATATCAGCACCTGGGTAATCTGTCATTACTTAACCCTTTAATAACACATTTCATCAGTTAGAAGGCGACAAAAATAAAACAATTTCTTTGGCAACAAGTGTAAAAAATTACACCTTAGCAAAATTATCGGGGGTTCCAAAACAAAGCATCCTTCTTTCTTCTATATTATAAAATCAAAACCGGCTTTAATTGGGTCACTAGGTGGGCGGGTGGTAATGCCCCCTACCAGAAAAAGAAAATCATTTCAATAAAGGTAACATGTCACTCACGCGTTACAACAATGACACTTATCCTACAAGATTTACAAACAACCTGATGAGACGTTACCCATATACTGCATGCAGCGCACAGGAACGAGGTGTAAAATATTACACACACGTCCTTTGAACCTAAACAGAGGGACACATACAATTGAAAGGAGTAGGCGATACAGGTACTTCAACGAAAAATATAGAAGCAAAAAGTAAGACTGCGAAAGATGAAAATATCACTGTAAAGGAGCTTTTTCGTTACAAAATAATATAATACTGGGTGATGTATTAATGATTAATTCTCTTCTTCCCTTTCCTTTCTAGAAATTCAGTAACGAGCGAAAGAGCTCTTTCCGACGGTTTAATTCATCAAGACGATACTCGTTTAAGGTGGAATTTGCATTTGGCAAAAAGACCTCGACGCCATTTTAATTACCCTTCCTTTTTGAATACGCTCAACAATCACTTTTGTCTACTTAATTTAAATTTTGGCCGTTTTACGTTCTACTCGTAATTTATTGCATGGTATTTGCTTCCAGGCTTCCCATTTTCTTTACCTTGGAACAAAAGAAAAAAAGTTTTTACATCGTGAAATGACCCTATACGAGTATTTTAGTGAACCATCATAGATCTTTTCGAAATAAAACTTGAATCAACTTCCGAGTTAGAACTAACCAGTTTGGCTTGAAACATCTTTCAATTTCTCAAACTGAAGAAATTTTAGTGCGAATGGAAGACAGAAGGGATACGAAGAAAATACTTTATTCAAAAAAAATAAAACAATAAATAGAAAACTTGACTAAATTAAGAAAAAAAAAAACTTCATCATTTAATCAAAACCTACCTAATATTAATATTCGTTTCATTATACGGATAGCTTTTGAGAAAGATTATTGTTAGATTTTTTCTTTTTGAAATTAAAACTTTCGAATTAAAGCAACTTTTTTATCAAAAATGTTCCCTCCTCTTTATTCGCATAATTTTTATATTTTGTTTAAATGCAGACTTTGGAGAAAAACTCCTACTTCAAGTTTTTTCTTCTTTCGTCGTCGCGTCGTCTCTCACGATTTCTCATCTCCGTTTATCTTTGAGCTAATTTTCATATTTCTTCCATTGTTATTTACACAATATCTCTCAAAATTATTTCTAATACAAACTATGAAATGTTTTCCGATTCAACACTTCGAAAATTTTAAAAGAAATTTTTCCAAATCTTCAGAGCGGTTGGAGACCAGTATTTACCCTATACGAAATTTCATTTAAATCCGATCAGAATCATCTACAACATTAGATGAGAATTATATTTTGTCTCCAAATAAATCTAAATCCTGAATACTACGAAAGTATACGGACTCAATAGGCACCAAAATTTACTCTGAATAGATGACCTTTCGTAGAAATAGACAACTTAAAACCCACTACCCTCAAATCCAACCATCAAAATCACTCTGTCTACAAACAAGACCAAAAATACGTTCTAACACACGCAAAAACATACCGAATAACATTCATATTTTGTTTCCTTGACTCGATATTCGACTTCAAAAATGAACCTTTTCGCCCGATAACTTTCCAGTTCCCCTACACCAACACCCTCTACCAAACACCCCTTCTGCAATATTTCGCTATAAGCTACATAAAGATACTATCGTCGGATACGCGAAATTCAAATTTTACAAAATGTAAAAACAAAAAGAAAAAACCTCGCCAGGCAGGGACCAAGGCAAACAGTGCAACAGAAACAGCTATAAGTACGGGCCACGAGTAAAGGGTTGCAAATAGAGTGAAATGAAAGCAGAGTGAGACGGTGTGATTGTGTGAACGAGATAAAAAGTTTCAAAAAGGAAGCATCCAATTTCCACTCTTCTCGTCATCTTCTACACAATACAGACCATCTAAAAAAAAAAAAAAACAACAAGGTACTTAATTATATGTACTAATAAAGCCGTTTACCGAGGCCCTAATGAATTTTCACCCCATTTTCATTTTCCACGTCGCCTTTTCACTTCGATTATATTCGCGAAATTCGTTCGACGATGGAACCCCCTCCCTTACCACCACCACCAAATTTGCTTACTCTCTCACAGACAACGTTCTACCGGTTACTCGACTACCCAGGACATATAACAAGTAATCCCCTTCGCCTCAATAGACTACTATATACTGTATTATGTTTTTATTTCTGTCGGATAATTTTGAAGCTTTTATCGTGTCTGATGACAGCACCCTTTGATTACTCTCATTTTGTTTACACGGACGATTCGGTTCTTTGAAATCATTTTGCCCGTTCATCCCCTAATGGAACACATACAGGTGGTGAAAATCGAAGAGGGCGGCGTAAGGATGGCTAGGTCGTTTGTAGAAGAACTGGCGATACACGGTGAAACGAGACCATTTCAATTTTTCAATTGGCTTTGTAAATGATTCAATTTTACCACTCGTCAAATATACCCAGTAATAGGACTCGGATATTTCCATTTTATTTCGTCGAGCAGTTCATACTTCTGACGTCCAGATCGTCTGTTTGAGCTTAGATAAGTAAGTACCAGTGCCTCTTGTTTTTCCTCTCCCTACGCGCAATTTCATCGAACTCAACTAAGTTTTAGATCCGCGGCTGATGCGAACTTTTCCTTTTAAATTTTGAAACTTAAAGGGTGAGAAAGAGAGAATTGGCTTCATTTCTTTGGCCACACTATGCAAGTTAAAGAAAAAAATTTTGATATCCTTCTATCTGACTTGACTGCACATGAGATCCCACCTCACTGACCAGAAGAGAATTTCATTCTTTCTCTAAAACACCTACATCGTCATAATTTTGTGCTATATTTTGTTTCATGAGGACATAAAATATCTATCTGAAGCTATCGATAAACCATGAGATTTTCAGTTATGTTCACCTTGAAAGAGAAATTTTCCAACATTCTCAGTAGTAACTTCAATCTCTCCATCGTACCTAAAGACTATAGTATGAACCTTAG
Source organism: Parthenolecanium corni (assembly GCA_038050395.1). Lineage (NCBI taxonomy): Eukaryota > Metazoa > Arthropoda > Insecta > Hemiptera > Coccidae > Parthenolecanium > Parthenolecanium corni. The sequence goes on along the minus strand of JBBCAQ010000041.1, from coordinate 579,618 downwards.
ATAATCTAGCATGGATAGCCAGCGTACGAGATTTCGGCCTGTCAACACGGCTAATGTAGGAAAAATATTATGCTGGGAGGCATGCGCAGAAGTAGTCGGTTGGCGTTGGTTGATACGATTTACGAACGGTGGACAACGCACTCGCTTCGCGCAGAGCTACGCTGTTTCGATTTTCTTGTTTTGCGCATGCAATCCAGCATAATATTTTTCCTACATTAGCGATGTTGACAGGGTCGTTCTATAAGGCCAGGATAGCGCGCTGGCTATCCATGCTATATTATCTAAGGTATGAACACTCCATACATGTTCGGTTCAAACACAATAAATTTTGTCTGTAACTTGTGTTATGTTATCAAGAATGTTGAGTTCCACATTCAAGAAAACCAACTTATGCGGAATTCCAATATGCGCCTCAAGTTTTAATCCTAAAAATTCTAACGTCAGCATATTGTAGAGGAAGAATGTCTCAATACCCATCACTTGCGAAATTTCAAAGAAACGGCAAAAATTTCAGATATATTCTACAAAAAATTTTTCATTTTCAAAATTTAATAAATATTCAACGATACGTAGAATATCAAAAATCTAAAAAATAGTAACTTTGAAGACATCCTTCCTTCTTAACATACGGAAGAGTTGGAATCGATTTAATCAAAACTAAGGCATCATAACATTGGAAATCGAGTAAGAATCATTTCATTAAGAAAAAAAGAAAAAGAAACTGAAAAAACAGTCGGTTATTTCACTAAAAATGTATAAATAATCACTTCAATAGAAAAAAAAAAATATAACATTGCAGTACTTGCATTGCATGACCTTGATTCAGATGTAGTATGTGACTCTAAACTTTCTCAACTGAAATGTCATTTTTCTGAGATTGAATATCTCTCTTCCACACACAATGATATGTACGACGAAGTGAGTTGCGCATACGACCCTCACTTATCCTCAATTAGGGACCATTCGATGGCGACCACACTACGACAACTAATCATATCGAAAATACCGATAGCCGGCTACTCCGACCAGAAATCTGCCGAAAAGGAAGAAAACGTTGCAAGAAAGGATAAAGGAGAATGCGAAGACGTGAAAAACAACAAGCGAAGGCTACTTTCTTATTTCAGTCAGCTTCGGCTGATAAACACCGCAGATACGTGATGGCGCAAATAATGAGGTTAATAGTTGGGAAATTGAATGCTTTTCACGTTAGTAATGAAGCGCTTTTAACAAAAGTCTCTCGCTCTATCCCCCTCCCCCTCCCCTTTCTCTCTCTCCATCTCTGCCGATAGCGAAACAGAAAAATACAAAGCCGAAAAAAACAATTTCAATGTTTTCCGCCGCCCGCTCCGCTCCGTTTACACCACAAGATCTACAATTATTGTTTTCCTCTCAACTCACGAACGGAAAAGGTGGCAGCATTTGTACGGCTGAAACTGTAAAATTAATTTGCTGCGGCACGATTTCAAGTGTAACTGCCTTCGGACTGGGGGTGCAGATCACCTTCTCATGGGTAGGTAAAAACTTCGGTCCCTAAGCCCGCAAACAAACAAACGTTTCGAAATCGATTTACCTTCTGCGTATAGAAACACCCAAATTGCCGACGGACTTGACTTCAACAGGATGGACCAGTTTGAAGAAAGAGATTTTTCTTCATCAAAATACAGAGTATAAGTTATTATCGGTGAATATAATTTTAATCAAAGAAAATTATTCAAAGCTTCAGAAATAATAGAATGTTTCAGAATGAATGACTATACTCGTATCAAATACGAGTATTTAGCGAAGAAAGAAAAAAAAAGCCCAGTATCAGAAGGCTACAGACTGTTACATTTAATGTGATAACATTTTCATCTAAATAGAAAATACTCAATTATTGAGCGCAGGAGTAGTTAAGGCAGTTCAAACGTACCGTGTGGTTTTCTCTCTCACACAGACTCGTTTTTCTCACTCTCACTCGTTGTCGACTATTAATTTCTCGTTACCCAAAACCAGCCAATGGTAGCGCAGTATTTTTGTATTCTCTCGTTGCATAAAACCAGCTAATAGTAGCACAGTAATTTCATTTCAGCAACCGAGCTACGTGGATTTATCTTACATGTTATAACTTGTCTTGTTTCCACTAACTTCGATCTTTCATTCTTGTCCCTGATTGGCCCGTTTTAAACTGTTGTCCGTCTTCTCTCATAAATCGATTTCTCTCGCCACAAAGTATCGATAATAGACATACTATCGATAGTTTTATTTGAATACGGAAATGCTATGTAATAATTTTTGATATTTTATCGATAGGATTTACGGAAAAAGTCCTGAGAAAAATCGCAAAAAAGGTACCATCGAACGCAAAACAAAACCCGTGTAGCGAAAATAAAAATGTTATCACATTAAAATCATACAGTAAACCGGATTTGTGATTTAGTTAGTGGGGTGGCGGGGGGGGGGGGGTTAAATTTATCAATTTTTAAGGCTGAATTCACAAAAATAAAAGTTCATTATTCTAACATTTTACAAAAGCTTTTATACTTCCAAGGAACTAATAAATAATGACAAAAAAAATATTCCCTGTATCCAAATTACTCGTATTTTATAATGACAATTTAATTCAAGTGGGACTGATTTTCAAGTGTTTTCGGTTAGTAAAAATCCAATAAGTTGGTATAACCTTCATTTAATAGTAATTCCAATTTATTTTTTAACACCTCTTCAAACACAAATAATAAAAATTTTCTTAATTGATGGAGAAAGTTATAATTACTTTCGTTCCTCAAGTTCAGCTTTCTATCTCCTTTCTGCACCCCTCAAAATATCATATAATGCTGAAAAAACCATCGATATTACCTTTATTACTGACGATTTTAACGACATACATAATAGCTGACAAAAGGAAGCAAAAACAAAACCAAAAAAATTCGATAAATCACAACAGCAATCTAGAGCTATAGGTTTCAATATAATTTTTTTCAGGCTAACTTGAAGAACTGATGTACCAAAGGGAGGTATTTGGTACACTTTATAGTACGTCTATGTCCTATTTCCATCACTATACGGTATATCCATTATAGATCCCCAAACTGACAAAATATTTTCAGCTTTAGATTGCTCGGTCTCTCCTTTTCGAATTTTCGATATCTTCCTTCGAACGTTGTGACTTCGAAATTCAATTTCGTAAAATACTCGTAATTGAAGGATAGATCCTTTTTGTGACTTTCTTATTCTTGGCTCGAGCTCACTCAATTAACAACGAGTTAGTTCGCAGTCGTGACATTCCCAGATTGTATGTACTTCACAAAGGGTTCGTCTTATCTTGAGAAAATTAAATCGACTAAGCGTCTAATTAACGTCGATTCGACAACATTTTCATCAGAAAACTTAGCTGTCTTTCGTAACTTCAGCGAGAGATGCGAGACGAGAGTACGAAATTTGCCATGGCGACGTGTTCAGAAATCGAACATCTATAATACCTAAAGCGAGAAAATGATGAAAACTAGAGTGAGGAAAAATCGAGTTGAAAAATCCCTGACGCAGAGACGCAAGTATGAGTCGCTTTATTTGAAGTTGTTCAAGTATAGTGTTATACTCGTATTTTCAACTAAATAAGTAAGTCAACGAAAATTACTGCATATATTCTGAATTTGTTGAAAAGTACTCACTGTACTTGAAAACAGCTTCTCATTACAAGTTCAAGTTTTACGTTCATCAACTTTTTTGTCCTCTAATTTTTAAAGTAGGTAAATATCATCGGTGGCTATAGCTGAGTACCTTTTACGGGTTGAAAATTTTGAAAATGTTGAGTTTGGGCTCATTGGATAGGTCATGGTCATGAGCAGAGAAATTCAACAAAACCAAAACATCAACATCATTTTGAAATTTTCAACCCATAAGAAGTATTTAGCAAGCCACCGACGTTATGGACAGTGATACGCAAGAAGAAGGTAAGTCCACTACTTCAAATTTTATAGGAGAGCAGAAAAACACATTTATGTACCTACGTACCCTTCTAATGTAACCACTCTACTTTGACCTCTATTTGCAAATACATAACTGTTCGTATAGAAAATACAGAAAAAGGTTATAAATATTGACAAAAATGTGTTCTGGATGAAAAAAAATGACATGGCAAAAAGTTCTTACAAAAAAGTCCGTGAATAATCAAGTTTAAATGAACAGAACATTTAGGAAGGTGCATCAACCACTTACTCATTCTTCTGCCTCCCTTATCACTTCATCAACACTGAAAAACCCAATATTCTATGGGTACACGACACGATACAAAGACTATTCGTCAATACGAATTTCACGCTTGCCAACAGCAATGGGTCTAATTTCCTAAAATATGGTTTATTTGAACTGGAAACGTATTTAAAAGCCTGTATTTACGGCGAACAAGTTATGCAAGAATCATTACCTACAACTTACAACAAACACAGCAGTTTGAGTAAATCACGCAACCCCATTTTCTTTTCTTTATATTATTTGCTAATAGAAGACGTTTGCAAGAAGGAGGAGAAATACGTATAGTAGTTATCAAATACCACTTGAATTTTAAAATTCAATTCAAATTTATGAAACAAATTGTTCAATGTCACATTCTCCTCACCTGATACACTAAGAGAAATGGATATTATTAAATTACACTACTCAACAAAATGAAAGTGTTTGAAATGTACTGGAAGGGGAATAGGTGAGTCTGAAGGAGTTTTTCACGCTGAATTCAATGCTGTTCTCAGTTTTTCTCTGTCAGGTCCCATTTCTGAGTTATTTGCTAGTGAAAGTTTCAAAATAGCCAAAAGGGCACCTTTATATTCGATGAGATTTATCTTCAGAATCATTGTTTTCCATCGGAGACCATGTTAAGATATAGGTTAACACTTCTTTTTTCACATATACTAATTACAAACCGTTTGATTACTTCGTTTAGAAGTTATTAGTAAAATTCTGAACCTCATTTTGATGTTCAGTTTTCAATGCGGTTGCGGAGAAATTTATGTTACTATCAGTGGTCACACTGATATTCACTTCGTTTTGTTATCAGCAATATGGAAATGAAAATATTTTTTCTGTTAATCCATTTCATTCAAAGTTGATCAAGAATGTTTTGTCTATGCAATTTTATAGAAGAATGTTCAAGAATAGAATTTATAACTTCATTTTATAGAAATGAATGAGCTACGACAAATGTTGATAGACTGAATAATAACCGTGACGGAATACTTGTCTTAATTGTTTCTGTGTACGTCTAAATCACTTCAAGTTTTGATCAGATTACAAAAGGTAATTAAAACATACTGATATCGGTCCTAATTGTCTGAAACCTGTGAATACTATGAGTTTATCCCTTATGTGTACAAAATTGGTTATGTTCGTTCATATCTTCACTTTGTTTGTTCATTGGAATTATTGAGGTGTGTTTTTCATCAGAAAGATGGGAACGATGAAATATCAGTGCAACCATTGAAATAAATTTTGTCTCACAAAAGGGAAATTTAGGTGAATGTTTAGAATTAATTTACTAAAAACTGGGACCTGATGGAGAGAAACGGATAGTGCCATTAAATTCTACGTATCAAATTCATAAAAAATCACCTATTCCCGTTCCAGTACATTTTTGTGTGTTGAGTAGTGTTATTAATTATAAACGGAATACTAACTTTTTTCATCACAGTTATAAACATTAAACATTATTATTTATCGTAAATATTCTATTATTGTAGTACTTTTTACTATCTTAGATAACATATTTTACTATTTTCGTAGCGATCTTTGCAGCAAATCTTAAATTGTTCCAGTTTTCCTATGCAAATACATAGTAAAAATTACCATTGAAATTTATCACAGTACATATGGGTAGAAGAACTGAAATTGGTACTTTCAGTTTGAGACGCAGACAAAAGCTCAAAAATGTTGTCAGCAAATAAAAGCTCAAAAATGTTGTCAGCAAATACGATTAAACGACTTCGTCGACGACGAATGAACAATAACTCAATAGGGAAAGAGAAAAGTTGTAAAGAAAGAAAAAAAAAAACCTGCTAAAAAGGTGAAAAGAAAGTAAAAAAAAATTTCCAAGATTTTTTATACAAAAATTCCGACCATGCTTCGCGGTAGAACAATCATAGTTTGTTAGTGTCAACACCGAACTAAATCTTAGCGGCGGAAAAAAAGTTTTTCTCCACCCCCCGACCCACGCCTTCAACTCGCAGCAGTCTTCCTGCTCGCTCACTTTTGTCAGCACAGCTCCTGTAGTCGCAGTAGCACCAACGACTCCGCCTGTGCGATGCCACTTTCGTGCGACTCGTTCATTCTAAAAAAAACTCTTTTTACTTCGCCTTCTCCAGCCAACTACGAGTATATCGCCTTCTCTCTCGTCTGTACAGCCTCTCCGTTCTTTCGCTCATCTCGTCATTTCGTATGCGAACCCGTGCGCGAAATACAAGTTTCTTTGTTGAAAGTTCAGTCACGTAGAGACACAGCCTTCCGAGGAACCACTATTGTTACCTTAGCCGTGCTATACGGTGAAAGGAAAAACGGTGATGAATGGTCAAATTGCCAACTTTTGTAAATTGAGAATGGCATACCTCGAGGTTATGTCCCAGTCCACTCTTTTTTTCTACCCTCCTCCTCGCCCCCAGTCGGCTTGTTCTTTCTTCATTTGTCCATTCAAGTTGGAATACAAAAACACGGAACGAGTATCTATAATATAGGGGTTTCCACGACGTACGTATACCTTTCTTAGAGCTTCGCATCTTCTTCATGTCCTCTTACACCAGCCAACCATCATCTTTGCATTGTTATCTTTTTGCTTTCAGCAAAAATATCTACTTTAACCTTGTTTTTCTTTCTTTATTTTTTTGGTCTTATTTTTTCGCCTAACTTCCTCTGCCTTTTCCCTCGCCGCCTTCCACAAGAAACCTCACTTTTTCTTTTCGTTTCATCGTCTCACCCCTTACCCCAAACTGCGTTTTACTCGCTGCCTTTGAATTCTCTCCGGGGAATTCCACAAGACAACTCGTCTCCAGTTTTCTCAATTTCTTTAGTTTGCCTTCGCCTTCTTCATCGTTTTCCTATCTCTATATGGCATTTGTGTACGTGTTATTGTGAAAAAGGTTGAGAAATCTGTCAACCACGACGAATTCGCGAACAATTTTTATTGTTGATTCACTAGTTTTTAACTCTCTCTCTCTCTCTCTCTCTCTCTTTCTCTCTCTCTCTCTCTCGTCCTAACTTCGTTTTGTTAGTCTTTCCTTTTTCGTTAAACTCATTTTTTTCACTCGAACATAATACACTCACCGTGTACCTATGAAATGAAATACATAGCTGATATATCTTGAGCAACGTACGACAGCAAGGTATTAAACAAGAGTATAAGTAACTGCGAGTATATTAATGATAATAATAATATTTATGTTCTACTATATCAATTTTCAATGAGAATTCTTTGCAAACCATAGAGCCACACAGAAAGGAATTGGTGCGCACTCTTACCAGCAGTCTCTATCTTCGTCCTCTCACACGATAATTCATGTCTTTGGTGCTCTTTCATGAGAGTCGAAAGTATGCAGATAGTAGGTTTTACAAATTCAAATTAACTGGGAGCGAATGTGTCCAGATTGGGTGAAAAATTAAGGTTCGCTTCGAAATTAAAGGGCCAGCTTTCATAATCCGCTTATCTGAAAGCCACATAGAGATTTTCTACGCTAGTTATATTAATAGCGCACGTAATAATCGCTAAATCCGCAAGGCTAGGTGTCATCCTTCGGCTGAAAAATTTGCTAAATAATTACCACGATTTGGAGAAACTGTTTATGAGAATACTTGCTACTCTCACTTTCGTCAACACTGATATATTTCGACCACTTTTTCTTCGTAAGCACTGGAAATGTACCAGACATCAGCAAGATAATTTTCTTTTTCCATAATCTCATTCAGTAAAGGGGTTGAATTATTACGAAAAATTTTAGAAAATTTCCAATACCGTCGAATGGGGCGACTTTACACACTTTTTTTTATGTTTTTCCTTTGTCCTTTAATAACTCCTCTCCAATTTTGAAGCTATTGAAGTGAATTTGGTTTTAAAATTTAGGTCCAACATTTTTCAATACAATTGTAAAAAAAAGTTTGAGTTTGCAGCCTTCCTTCTATTTTTTATGATTTTTCAAAAAATTTGTGTAGTCACCTCTCAATGGGGCGACTTTACCCATCAATTTGTTATTGACGGGTTATTGATGGGTGGGGAGGCGAAATTTGAGGATGTTTGTACTCAGACATACGATTGAAAAGAAACTAATCAAGTACCAACTTCAACCGTGTGAAACCAAACTGAATATTTTGAGTGTCTGTTGTTAAAAAAAAAGGAAAAAACCATATCGCCGCTTTATTTTCTTGTTCTCTGTTACTCGGTGAAGTGAGGTAGGGGCGGAGATCTTTTTTTTTCTTTTCCTCCTTCTACCTGCTTCGATCCAAATCGTATTTCGGTTTTAATTTTTGCCTGGCACTTTATTTATTGGGCTAAAACGAAGTGGGTAAAGTCGCCCCTTGAATGTAAAGTTACCCCGTTCGACGGTACCTCAAAATACGAATGAACTTCAAAGAAGCAAGAAATATTTTATTTTCAATATTAGACCGTCTATGTCAACCTGCATAAATTGTTGAATTTGACAGAAAGAAAACTTTAATAAAATGGTTCAAGTACAGTGCGAGGAAGCCGATGCTTCATTTAAAAAAATTTCAAAAAAATGGTTTCTTTCTATCCTTCTCCTGATATATATTTATACGGTTTAGAACCTATACTGCCTGTCAAACTTCAGTTAGCATATCAAGTTTTGTTACTTGCATTTATGTAACATGTGATTACACTTCATAACAGCCATATAAGTAGTAAGTACATACATGTATATATTATACGTAATTGAATACGAAACGAGCATTCTCAACTAAATCCCATACACGACTTATATTAGATAAAAAACAGTTCACTTTCGTTGCGACACGTCACACACTCGCAATTTAGAAACAATAATGAATTCATTAATCCCATTCTTCAGGAAAAAAATATTAGGCTCAAACGTCACCTCAGAGTGCATACAATAAGAGTTGAGAGTTCGTTAACCTTCAACTAAGTCCAGAAAAAATTCTGTAAAACGAAAACGGCAAAATTTTTTTTAGTCTCGATGAAGGATTGAAAAAAATCCCAAACCGGAGGCACAAAATATATACCTTTCTGATTTTAACAAAAAAAAAAAAAAAAAAAAGCTTATACAAACGATAGAACAAAAGTACATAAGCAACTCAAACAAAGGATCTCTAAATTTTCACAAAAAACACAAAGACGAAAAAATTGGGTTCGTTTTCCCCGCGTTACAATAACTATCTACGACCGACAGAATATTTATTACCTTCGAATGGCAGTCCACGTTTCAATGGTTTTGGCTTTGTACTCGGCTTAGTGCCAAAGGAGACACAGAAAAGCCGAGAAAATAAAAGAGTTAGAAAGAGACGCATACCAATGCAAAAAAAAAAAAAAAAACAACATAAACCCTCCAAAAGAGAACAAATTTTGAGAATTGAAGGTGCCCCCAAAAAATCCGATTTACTGCCTTTTTTCCCTACTAATTTCGACATCGTTAGAAATGGCGACCGAGCAATATCGAATTTTTGTGGATTTAGATGTAATAGAAAAATAAAAAAATGAAAAAAAATCTATCGACGAAAAAAATAAGCCAGGCACAAAAATATAAACAACACCCATAAAAAAAGAAGGGAAAATGGGAGGAAAAACAACAAAACCGAATTGAAATTATTTATCGTTAAAAGTGTGAATTTAGTTTTTAGTTATGGGGGTTAGATGTTATTTACGAGGAGAATTTTGGTTAAGGGCCGAATGGACAAAAGGAAAAAAATTACAGTCGATTTTTCTCTTTTTTTCTTCTTTTTTGTATTTCTTTTGTTGAAATATTGGTACCCGAATAAATTGAATCGTCAAAGTAGGTTTTCATTTGCACTTAATTCTTCTTTTTTTTCTCTCCTTATTCCCTCTGATTTTTTTTTATTTTTTTTTTCTTATTTTTTATTTCACTCTTATTTGGCTTCGATGAAGTTGTTTTAATGCTTTGGCTGGGTACCAATAGATTTGGACATGATCTTTAACGACGTGTTTTTCATTACCCTTGGAGCTGTTCCATCAAACCCATAGATAGTTAAAGGCTTTAATTTTTACACGGAAAGGCTTGTTTTCACTAGCAAGTTCAACAAAAAAAGTCGGTACGAGAAAATATTCACAAATTTTTCATTCAAACATATTTTTGATTCCTGTAATAGGTACTGTGGCGTCACAGCTACAGGCTCACTTTTCATGATTCAACATTAACAGGAGATAAGACACAAGCTTCGTTCACATCTATTCTATTCTTGAGAAATGTATGTTACTTCAGCACGTGAATACAGTTGGTGTGATGAACATCGTCTAGTTTCTTTTTATTCGCGTATTATTTCTTACTTACTAATTTGGGGACTTTGTACACCCCCCAAAGGTACACTACTGAGAAAAATGAAAAGTACATTTTACTATGTATTTTTGGATGGAAAAACTCGGACAACTTCAAGATTGTATTAGAGACTACTATACAAAAATTGTAAAAATTATTACCAACATTTTATGATATTCTTTCTACTACAACCTTGAAATTGTCTTGGCTCTCCCATCTGAAAATAAAATAAATTATCAAGTACTAATTTTTTTGAATGTATGGAAATAGTTTCAAGTCCAAACTGATAAAAGTATAATGCTTTAAAATAAATATACAGTCAAGATGAAGGATCTAAAATCAGCAGTATACCAAAACATCAAATTTTACTGCGTGACAAAATACGAGTATCATCGTAATTGAGGTAAGAATGTAAGAGAATGATTGAGCAAAGTGAAAAACAGCAGCAAACTAAAATTTTTCTAGAATTAGCCATTTAGACAAATTTTTGATGAGTATACATCTTTAAATTTGCAAATTCTACTATGGTTCATGTTCTTCAGTGTACCACGAACAGCAATTGAAATTGATGAGAAGAAACGGAAACATTAACCTGAACATTACAACTACGTATAGTTGTATAAGTACGAGTATTTCTATTTCATTTAATGTCGTGATATAACGGCTTCGGTCTATCACGACAAATATTTTAACGAATCAATAAGAAAATCAACAACGTACACAGAAAAAAATTTCGGAAGTAATATTCACCATTCGTATGAGAAAACAGGCACAATTCAAGGTTCATAGTGTAAATTACAAATAGTAAAATGTACCATCTAAGATAATAAAAAGTATTACAAAAACTAAGAATATTTACAATAACTCGTGAAATGTCCCTGTTTTCCTATAAAAAATAATAAAAATTACTATTCATTTTTTTCAACGCACATTTTCAACATGAAAAGTCTGACGGAGTATTTTGACGAAAAATATATTCGCAAAATAGCATTGAAAAACAACAACAACATTTCCGTATACTCCTGCTCCAAACGAATAGCGCACCTTGAGTGAGAAATGGTGCCTTACAAAAAATCTCTTTAAAATACATTTTGGTTACATTTTATTCTATTTTTTTATTCCAAAGCACAAAATACGGAAAATACTGTTCCATAACGACGACTTTCAAATAAATAAAGCTTCGACGAAGAAAAACCAAAGAAATAGAAGGAAAAAGAAAAAAATGCGAGGAAAGAAAAGAAAAACGAAAGAAAGTTGAAGATAAATAGGTTTAAGTCACACGAAAAACTTTTCATACATAAGTAAGAGGTAATCCCATCGAAGTAAAGAATAAGAAAAGAGAAAGAGAACGAACCAGAATGAGAGAAAAAATTTTTATAGAGAAACTTACAACTTCGGTGCAGATAAAGAATATTATTTTCTATTTCAAGGGGCTAGTAACGAGAATTTTTCTCTTTTTTTTCTCTCCTAAATATGACGGTTCTTTTGTTTCGAAAACAAACTCTTTAAAACATAATGTACAACTTCGACATAGGAAGATGTCTTCTGATGAATTCAATCGATAACGATTGGAAAACTTTCTATTAAGTGATTGAGACGAGATATGGAACTTAATTTTTTCACATAGGCTATATATGTATATTTTGTTTTTTTGAAAATTGTTTGAAATAATGTTGGTGAGAAAATTACTCGAATAAAAGACTTGTATACCTGTATACATGTATAGACCTCTTCCAATGTAAAGAAAAAGGTTCGGCCACAGTCGAAGAGAAAATAAAAAGAAAACGGAAGTTGTTCGCGAATGGCAAAATTATATGTTCGCTTGTATAAAAGTTTAAATGAGCTTTCTTCAAATTATACTCGGAAAGATGAGTCTTCGGGCTATCCGAACGTAATTTCGAGGAATAAAATGAGAAAAGAGGAAAACTTAGTAGCGAGAATATGTTTGCTTTTGAGTAGCATTACCAACGAAAATGTAATTTCGAATATTACGAATAGCAAAGTTTTCTCAATCTGCCGAACAAATCAAGGTTATAAAAGATTATGAGAGGCCAAAACTAAATGCTAAAATGGAGAAATATAAAACGATGTTCACCGAAATGAAAACCAGAATATTATGATTAAAATTCGACAAGAAATTATACCACTACAAATATTGAGACTGCTGCCCTGTACTGTTCCCCCTCTCTACACCACATCATAATTGTCATTATTATTATTATGCTTTAGCTAAAATAGCTGATTTCATGATTATAAGCTATCTCCTAGCAAAATCTGGTGGGAAAAAAATCCTGACACTTTGGGGTACCCAGATAAGAGTTCTTTCGCATTTAGGTATACGAGTACACACAAAGAAATAGGGGAACGGTTCGGTTAACACTGATTATTATTAATTTCGAAATAAACGTTTTAATTTACACTTAAATTTCAGAGACAATGACTATTGACTATTATAGAGAATCTCAGCTTCTATGGAGATCGCATTGCCTTTTGTCTTCAGCTACGCTAATCTTGTTACATTCATGTAAAAAGGGTTGCATATTATCCAAATCATCAATAATAATAATTATCGATTGAAGACTGCGTAATATAATTATCAACGTTCAGTTTTCATCAAAAATCTGAAGAATAACTCCGACCTCTCAGAAAATACTGATAAAATTCAATTTCAAGTTTCTAAATTCTTTTTTCAAACAAAATGATACGGCTCTAATTGTTCACATTACGAAATTGAAAAAATTCGACACAAAATTGACCAGAATCAACTCTTATTTTTTTCCTCAAAGGCGATAAGTCAGAACCCTGGTGAATTCGACATGCAGTACCTACTTTAGCAACACAGAATTTCTTTTCGGTGATTCTCAACCATACTTCCAGCTCAAAAATATCTTCACAAAATCAACTCCTCGAGAAACAGTTTTTTTTTTTTTTCAAAAATTTTTTTCTATTTCAAATTTTTGGACTTGAAAGTCTACTCCTAGTTTTGAAATAACTAACAGTCTTCAATTTATTATACCTAGGGGGCGGATTTTAATGAACAGTGATTTGCAAGAAGTCCACTTGTTTCAGGTTTTCTAAAGGTTCAGTTGTACACACTACCCACCAAGCCCTACTAACAGTAAAAATATTACGTCCCAAAGCACACAATCATAGCAGAGAAAATAGACTTCAAAGTTAGGTGCTATTAAGAAAGCCCTGTGACTTGACTGATTCTTCGCTCTCTTACAAAATATGATCGAAAACTTGAACATATCTCCGTGTATCAGCGTTACTACGAAACTGCCAATTATTTTCTACGCATAACACTAGAAAAACGGATTACTCAAAAAACTAGGTGGCGTCATATTCGACACAACAGTAAAGGAACCTCAAAAGACGAGAATGTCATAATATATAACGCCACCTGGTCCTTCGAGAAGTGACGCATCAAAATTTAAATGGCGTCGTATACGACGCCACCAGGTCTTTCCAGTGTTAAAATAACAACGCATATATTGAGCATAAAAAAAAGCATACATTCAAGTTTTTATAGCATAATAGATAGCATACATTTTCCATTTTAAAGCGCATGTTTCATTTCGTTCTTCGCCACCCGCCTCGAAATGCGATTCCTCAAATCGTATCTCGTACGCCATCAAACCATTACAAACCTACCAAGCTACTCTAGGCAACGAAAACATTCTCAACTCATCTTCGCCAAGTGAACTTCTTCGTCCAACAAGTCCATAAATAAACCCGCGACCGGCCACGACAAACGCCCCTCCGACGGACAAAAAGCAAGAGGCGTGAACAAGGGGGTTGGCGACCTAGAGGCTCGAGAAAAAAATAAAACTGCAGTAGCCTGGCCTGAAGAAAATTTCAGCACATCGTCCATTTTACGAGTACATCCCAAAACGAAGCGATCTCTCGATACCCTCTTTGGCGCGCTGCTCGCTACATCGTCTGGTCTGCAGCACACACGCACACTTCGTCGACAAAACGGAAAGCGTTTCGGAAACATTACAAAATGATTTATAATATAATCAGAGGTAGGTACGTGCAGGTGGAATGGAATGGAATGGAATGGAATGGAGTGGAGTCGGTGGTCTCCACTGGTCTTCGCCAGCGTATATTTTATCTACCGCCCACTGACCGTTCCTTCGCCGCCGCTGCATTCCCAAGGCCTTAAAAACGTACCAACGTTTCGCGATAGTGCCCCTTCGCCACCGAAAACTCTATCGTCAGGGTGAGGATAAAATAACGGTCCTACGTTGAATTAATGTCGTATTTCCCCCTCTCCCCGAGATAGCGGGGGTTGTATGGAGAGACATTATGCGTGTGGAGAGGTCGAGCTTAAAAAAAAAAAAAAAAAGTCTGCGAGAGTGAGAAAAAGCGTACAGTAATAATAATCCCAACAGTGGTCGCTATAAAGTTCGAGGATGCGAAGGGAAAAGGATCGACCAATATTATTCATATACAAGGTGTTCGAAATTTGCAAAAGAAAATGTAACCTTTGCGAGTAGATGGTTCATAAGAACATTTTCGATTGGCATTATTCTTCATTCGTCGAGTAACTATTGAGGTACGTAGTTTGGTACTCAGAATACTGGTACCGTCAAACAGGATGAATAGGATCAGACAGGTATATAGGATCGAAACTGGATAAAAAGTATTAAAAAAATCGTAACTTTGATTTGGTCGGTAATAGAAGATTCCAACTTGCTGGACATGAGTGTTATAATACTGTGGGGACAATGTGAACTACTAAGCTAGACAGCTAAATAGAGAAACAAAATGTTGTGTCCGCCACAAGGCAGGATTACTGCGTCACAGTCGTGAACCAAACGGTTCTGCACACTCACTGATAAACACTGTGTGTTTATTCAGTATATATGCAAAACACAAATTACTGTGATGTAGCTGTGCTTGTTACCCACAGATGAATATTGTCACCTGGGTGCTTATTAGTGTAACCAGTTACCCTAATAAGCTATGGCTGTTCAGACGCAGCTATAACAATGTCTAAAAGGATATTTTAATTGGAAATATACCTATTTAGGTATTTACTAGTCCTACTAGTAATTTACCTAAAAATACTAAGGAGACTTAGTTCATTATATTTTCAACCTCGTGGAAAAGGCAATACTACTATCAAAAATGTTTCGAATTTTCATAAAACCAATATTTATTAGGCAAAAATTACTCGTCAAAACTTATCCTGAACAAAGTGGTTATAATCGACTCCAGAGATCTAAAATTGTCCGAGTTGTAGAAAATAACATCTTCTACCTGATAATTGTGTTCAAGAACGTAAAATCACCCTTTTTCCGCAACAAAAATAAAAATTTGGATGAAAACTCGCACCCACTAATAAAATAAGGGTGAATAGGATCACTCACCTACATGGAAAATTGAGTAATGAAAAGTTAAGAATGGAGGTTTCTACGAAAATACATTTGGGAGAAAAACGCATTCGTAGTTGGCATGAGAGCACAAGCGATGGTAAAATTGAGCTAGGTCAATGAAATTTGGGATACACAAGATACATAGACGAACTATTGAACTTGAAGTATACAAAAAAAGAAGTCTATAGAGCGCGTAGAACATCCTGTATACTCTTAATAGACACTTCAATGACCCGTTCTCCAACAACGAGGAAGAGCGTAAAAGGGGGCAGAAATATCTGTAATACGTATTTAGGAGATAATAAAAAAAATGTGCGGAAAAAAAGGAAAAAGGTCCCAAGTTGTATCGTTAAAAACATGAAAACCGGGACCATTTCGACGGGTGTAATATACCAAATAATTATATCGAATACTCTGCGGTTAATAGTTTCGGTGGGAATATTTTACTGAATGAACTGGGCGGACGGAGTCGAGAGCCTGTGGACGTGATTTTTCATTACGGGCGATAAGGCCGGCCCGGCGGTCGAATGCGATACAGCAATTTTAAACGACCGCATTTGGCTAAAGGGCAAGTTCGTTTTATCCCAGCTATGGGCATACAGCCGCACCACATTCCACCAGTTGTGGGGAAATTTCGTCCGCCTTACCCAAATGATAGACCCCGCACCTCTGCCCCAACACTCGCTATCTTCCAACATGAATTCATTTCAGCTACCGTAACCCGGCGGCAAGTTTGAAAATTTGGCATTGGTCCGCCGCTTTACGACTTTGATAGCATTCCTCGCCTAAGGATTTAGCTTCGACGAAGAAGACTGAAAAGGTGAGATTGTACTATAGAATTTTTATCGAGCAACAGCAACACAGCATCGACCTTCAAGCAATTATATTAAGGGTGAAAATTGATAATACTACACAGCATGTCTCACAAGTAGTTGATTTTCCGGCGGGGTATTTCCTTCAAATATTTTAGATAGGATTTTATTGTCAAACAAAAACGAGTAATACAGTCAACTACTTGAAAATAATAATTATTTAGCTAAATTACAAAAATTAAAATCATTTAAAATCTTTATTTATTCTCCTAGTTTTACCATTGCGTAAGATTAAGCAAGAGGTAGATGGTCAGCATAATTTATGCAACAGTTTTATGAAACGAATTGAACAATAGATAATGTAAAATTTTACTCCACAGATGGCACTGATTTTGCCAGCAAATCAAAGAAACTGAAAGGTCTAGTAGTGCATAATGCTATCATCAATCATCAGTAAGTCTATCAACATTTAAGAGAATTCAAGAGTCTCACTCCAAAAAGTGATAAGTGTAAAATTGAAAACAGGCAAAAAAAAACTAAAACCAATGAAAATACAAGTATGACCCGATTCAAAAAGGTGCTACATACAGCTTTGGAGAAGACAAAACAATGTTAAAACGAACAAAACATACAGCATGTTTTTACGACGAACAGCATAACACATTTTCTCAAGCGTCATTTCTTACCACTATAGAATACACTTAATAGCACTTTTTGAAATCGGACTCTTCAATGAAGAACTTCCTTAATAGTCGGTTTCCCTATTCCTTAGTTTTCATTATTTGTGAAAAAAATTTAGATTATTTTACATTCCACCTAATACAAATAATATGATCTCAGTTCATATACAACCAAACATACATCATTATTCAAGAGAAAAAAATTTCAACAAAATTGGAGGTAACTTAATCTCAAGTCCTGCTTTTCCTTCAAGATTTCTATTCATATCACGAGCGGTAGCTGCATCGTAACCTAATAATTATCAGTTTTTTCAAACCCACACTTTGACAACGAAGAAAAATGATAACCAGTCTTAGGAGGTCTGAGAGAGAACCACCTAGGTGATGAACATACAGGTCAACTATAATAATAAACTGTTCGTACAAAATTACAGCAGCCGCTCTATCAGTTCCATAGAAACTAAAAAACTAGTGGTGTTAAGGTTCGGTTAACTGATCCGGTTCTACCCGTTTTTAACTGGGAACGGTTCAGTTTTTTTTACTCCGGACTTTTCCCTCCAGTTTTTTTTGCTCTGGTTTTTTTTTTCAGGTTAACCGAACTTCAACCCGTTAACCTGCCCCATTTGAAAAAATAAAATAAACCAAAAATTAATACACAAAAATGCTCAACCAGGTACGTAGATAGCTTTTTTTTGTCGTTAAATGGGACGGTTAACCGGTTAAAGTCCGGTTAACCTGAAAAAAAAAAAAAAAAACGGTGAAAAAAACTCCGGTTCTTTTCAAACGGTTAAAAACTGCTCCGGTTTTGTAAAAAAAAAAAAACTGAACCTTAACATCACTACAAAAAACAAGTCCCGAATCAACCTCTTCGAAAGCTTCACTTTCTAGGGATAGCTCTCTCGTCATTAAAACGGAGAAAGTGACCAAAAAAATCTAAAAAGTTGACCGTTTTCAGTTCACAGCGTCGTTAGTGTAATTTACCACGATGGTTTCATTATTTGATGAAGTCAAAAGAGAGAGAGAGAGAGAGAGTAAGCAACAAAAATGAAAAAGGCGAGCTAAAAAAAAATTGCTAGGTACAACTAAGATAAAAGTCGGTTACTGAGGGGGGCAGGGAAGTGGGGTTCGAATGAACGATAAACTAAATTACAACGTGTCGTCAAATAACGTAAATTTTTGGGGCGACTTCACGAGCGCCTCCCAGACATTATATTTGCATGAGAATTGAAAAAAGAGCTGAGAGGGAATGATGGCTACCCTCTCCCGCAGCCAAACAAAAGAAAAAACCGGCAAAAAATAATGCCAAGAAGAAGAAAGTGCAGAGAAAAAAAAAAACAAGCCAGCAAAATAGCGCTAAGAGTTTAACGGTTGTGTGTATTAATCTGATTTATGGAAAGTACAAGGGCGTTTGGCACGCAGCTATATAGTCGTCGTGACTTTGGGGCATGAATGCGAAAAATTGAAAATTTTCATATTTTACAGCTGAAAAGACTACGAGGAAAAAAATGCAAAAACGCAGCGCAAAGCGAGCGAGAAGTGAAAAGACGAATAAAAAAAAATGAAAAAAAAAAGTGAACTGAGACGAGGCGATGAAGGTAGGTAGCAGAAAGAAAAAGAGTTAAAGGGAATTCTTTGAAGAGGGGAGGGGGTAAAATGAAGCTAGGGAAGATGGTAAGAGAAAAAAAAATTGCGAAAACTGTAGTCGTCTTTGTTCGGATAAAACGACGAAAATTACATCATTATGTAAATAAGAGAGACGATTTTCGCTTAATTTTCTTCGGCACTAAATATTTATTTTTTGTTTTTATTTTTATTTTTTATTTTTTTTATTTTTTCCAAGCATGTACATGGTTTGGGGTGGTCGTTATACTGTGGCAAAGATAATGATGTAACGTTAGGCTTTTTCTATTTAAAGGGCTAATATAACGAAAAGGGCTTTCATTCTTGCGGCGAACAATTTCCAGTACTGTCAACGAAATATTTATCGTCATCCTTCCTGCAGTGGCTTTTGTTTATTCGTCGTCGCTTTTTTCAGGAAGGCATGAGACGAAGGCGAGGAGAATGTTTAAAGCTGACTGGGGTTTTCTAAATTTTTTGACATAAAATACTCAAAAGTTGGCATGTTTTTAGTAACGTTCGAACCTTGAACGAAAAAGGCAATGAGGACGTGGGCAGAAACTGCTCGTCGGAGATGGCGAGATTCTTTCTATGACTCTTTGAAAAATAGGCTCGAAATCCACCGACATTCTAGCAGGTTTTCCCTAAAATTTATTAATTAAAATCAGCCTTGTAAACGAAACGATCGTTTCGTGGTCTCGGGTTTCTAAAAATACCAAGTAGGTATGAAGGCAAATTCGTAGATCAGTACATGTGATAAGTAAATATAAATAAATAAAATAGATAATTAATATTACAGACTCTACCCATCAAGCTTGGGTTATATTATAACCGCCTTCACCACCCTACTTCCTCTTCCTCTTCTACCTCGTCTCATCTAGATCCTTTCGTTCAAAAATGCCACATAAATAAATAAAAAACTCTTATGACTTTTTAGGTAGAATCGACCAAAAAAAAACTTGAAGACTTTTCGGGTAATATTAGCCAAGAAAAATTTTAGAACTTGTACGGTTAAAGCGGACTTTCATTCATACTAAGGTCCCTTTTCGCTGGAAGGAGTTGGAGGACCGAGCGGAACGGGTTGGACGGCTAAGCAAAGTGAGAGCCTCAAGAGGGCAATAAAAATGAAACCCCTAGTATCTCAATAAACAAAACTACTGAGGTAGAAAAATCTCATAATCATCCATTTCAACTTCAGGTGGTAATCGATAAGGTAATTTTAGGATTAATTGCTTATAGAAAGAGCTTTCGAAGACAAATTCGAATTTAAGACGTTGACCAGAAAATAAATATTACATACAGCAAGAAGATGAATTAATTTCAAATACCAAGCTCAGAAATCCGGGTCACTACTTCTAGATATGTTCGCTTCAAGCTCAAAGATCGGGGTCTGTGCTACCAATGAGTCACAATATGACTCGGGGATCTGGATAACCAAAAGACCATATTATAAAGAATGAATCCTGTAACCGCACGCGCTCATGTCAAAACAATAACAACTCGTCTCTGGTAACAAGGACTTGCCTTGAGAAACCATTACATCCAGTTTCCAGGCAACGCATAAAACATTATATTTATTTCAGTACCTCCCTCACCTCGAGAGATAGCAAACTTTCAAATTAGTTGTTCTCAAAAACCACTTACTGTAGGACTTACAATATACCTTTCCCTTTCAAGGTGACGACAACATTGTAACACAGGTTCTCACTGTTTTCGCTCACAGAAAAACCACAGTACCTTTTCAACAGTCACCTACAATGACCATCTACAGCACATAGCTGCTTTAAACAGACCAGCTGTAAAAGCTGCAAATACATCCCCACTCCACCGGTCTCCGGCATGGGCCAATTAATAACGCCTTCGACATCCGAATATACGATATAATTATATTGAAAATTCAACGAGACCGCGCCGACGTAATCCTACACTCGCCCCCCCCGCCCCCACCAAATCCGCATCATCTTCTCGACCAGAATAAACCACTGTCTTCTCTGCAAAGTGTATCGTATATTATTTAACCCTCCTTGTCTCCGCCAGCCAGCTCTCTATGTACCTTATTTAGCTACACCCTCGTCTTGAGGGTACGTCGACAGGGTGAACGCGGGGCACTCTTCAAAAACGTGAACGTAGGTACACCGACTTCGCAGTTTCGCCGAGTATTAATTACAGTCGACTACTCCGACATTCGGCAAAATTTATTTCGACGTGTTTCGGTTTTCATCTACATCAAATCGTCGAACTGCTGCTTCCCTCTCGTCGGTGACTGCGTCTCATCTCCTCGCTGCTCTCGAAATATATTTAATTAAGCCGTGTATATAAGTACGCGACGTCGAGTATAACTATACAGAAAGTATATACACCTAGCCGCCATACTAAAAGCGCTGCCAAGCCTCTCCCGAAAAAGTCTCGGGCTGCTGCAGTCTCCGTTCGCATCGGATTCGCACTACTTCGACGCCGCTAACCTAACCGCCAAACTACAAACTTTCCGCGTAATTATTGATCGGAGAATTTCAGCCACGCCGCCTGCTCCACCAGCCGAAGGGAAACTTGATCTGCGGCTATAAATTCTCTCAGCTGTGGCGGCTCGGCGGTGGCATCCGATATTCGGCCGACGACGACGCTATAATTCTCGGATGACGTGGTTTTTGTTTCAACGTAGGTACACCCGTTTCGCGAAAGTCCGCGCACTCCGTCATCCCTTCCGACTTCATTCTTCGCAACGTCTTCCTTCGTGTTTTTCGCCATAAACCGTGCACCTTTCTGCGGCACATTCTTCTACAGGCTCTCGCCCCATTTGCGTACGGACTTCGAAACACGATCCACCTTGTTCCTATTCGGCCTAGACCTTTGGTTCCCCAATGTTGAAGGCTACATCAAAACGGTTCGAGCGTGCGATGAGCTAGTTTTCAGCGAGGGTTGTCAAAAATACGGAGACTGGGACCAAAAGCGGGTCGATAAAATCGTCCGGGGGAACCAACGCGTGCCCGGTAATAAAAACTAATTTTCTCTCAATCAAACTCGATAATCTGACCAACAGAAAAACTTTTACTTCTCACTGCCATTTCTAGTTTCGAATTGTAAGCGTACTTTTGAGCTGAAAAATCGGAAAAATTGCCATTTTTTTCGGCCAAAACGCAAATCCGTAACACATGCGTCAAAATGATAGCCTATATATATTTTGCCTATACCTCTACATTTTCAGGCAGTTTCTTACACGTCGATGTTGACTTCGTAGCAAAGGTTGACCTAATAACAGTAAATTTAATAATAAAAAAAAAAAATTCAAAAAAAATCTACGAAAAATGTAAAGTAACAAATACACCCTTGAGAACACAACGCAGACTTACACCACATACGCTTACAATCAATTTACTAAAACCAATCCCAACTGAGTTTGTTTGATGAGTGCCACTTGACATGAAAAAAAAAGTAAAAGAAAATCAAAATGATTAGGCAGGTAGACTACGAGTACTTCTGATTGTAAATCAGCAGTTGAAAAAGTATTCCCAGCACAAACAACGACCAAAATTCTGTACAAAGCAACTTATTTCCTCTTGAATAAATAATAAGTTCGTAAATTCGATATCAATAAGCTTTGAAAGCGAAACGATACGGATACAGCCTAATAACTCAAACAAAATTACAATTTCGTCCAACTTCGCTATCTTCATCCTCTTTCTTTAATTTCGTTTGTCTCGTTGTCAACGAAACGACTATACATTTTCAAAGCCTCTTTTTTTTTTTCAACTTTGTTTTATTCCCCTCGAGTTTAAGTATCTGAAAATACGATTCAAAAATTGATACTATGATTGACATTATTTTTAAACGATATCGAATGCTATAGTCATTTTCTTCTCTAGCAAAAGATGAGAGTTCGATGGGGGGGGGGGGAGAACGTAATGCTACACATGCTATATTTGAGGATGAAGCTGGATTTACTGAAAGCTAAATTTAATACCGAAGACATACATTACTCGTCTCAATGAAGATAAAAGAGTACTTCGGGCCCAACTGGAACAAAGCTTTTGAGAGTACGTCTTTTAAAATATCTTATTACTTAGCCGAATATCAATAATGTGTATCTCAGGGATGCCTAAAATATATTCCTTCGGGGAATACAACAAAAGAGAGGTTTAATATCGATTGAGAAGCCATTACAGCGAATTCAACGACGAATGGATGTACTTTGCAGCAACAGGACGTGAAAAAATCTCATTTCGACGAAGCAGTACGTTGAAAAAAAAAGTCAACTAGAGGGAAAAAAGTGGAAATAGTTGGATTTTTTCAGCTGACTTGTTGGAAGGACATACGTACCCGAATAAAGATATAATTTAACAAAGAACAGACTCTGCAATGTTAGTAAGTAGTGAGTACTTCTTAAATCCTACATTTGATAGATTTTTCATAAGTACTCGTATATATGTCGTACTGGTAAGATTAGGGTCATTAGGGTCAAAATTCCAAACACAGAAAATTTATTCGAAAAACAAAAGCTTGGTTCGGTCAAGATTTCTACCAAAACGTACGAATAAAAAATCGTTAATTCTCATAATCAAGGGAAAAATGAACGAGAGAAACTTTGAGTCTCACAAAAAAATTCCAACACAGCAAGCCACTAAATTTTACAAGCTAGAAAGCGGCCTCGTCATATCTTACAGTTAGCTTCCGATCATCTTTATAACCCGCTTCCAATAGCATCAGTTTATTTACGTACGAGTATTTTCGAATTCAACAAGTCCTAACTTTAATAATTCATGTACTTAATAATTAGAGCACTTGCTGATCTTATCCAACAAATACCAAAAATACATCCCTTCAAAATAATTATTATCACTCACGATAGAGGCGTACCCTCGTCAAGGCATCAAATGATTCAAAAATCAAACCTAGCTGTAGAAATGCGAGCTACAAATAGGATACAAAAAGTACGAAAATTATTTTTGACTCAAATCCAAAGGACTAGACAGCATGGATAAAATCTATCGATACGGTTGCGCCGGTTGAAAAGGGTGTAAAAAATCTAACATGTTAATTCGCTAAAATTTATACGACGAATAGGTAGCTGGAAGCTTGAATAAATTATTCAATAAAAACTTTTCACCAGATTCCTTCCGAGAACGTTAAAGTGAGACAGCATTACGATTGTAATTGGTTGTCTCATCTTGTGAGGAGGCTGGGATTTTGGATTGATGTTTTTTTCTTCTCAACTCATTACAACACTCTCTTACAGGAACTCTCTCGTGACTGTAATTCAGATTTTTTTTTCTAATAGTAGACTCAACTCTGAATTATTAAAATAATGGATGTTATAAAACCTGCAAATAATGTCCAGCACAGGAAAAAAAAAATAGATCAAGCCCTCAACTCTAATTCGAGTAACTATATAATAGACTTTACGAACAAAGTGAGTTGATCGCGTAAAAATAAAAATCTACGTTACAGGCCTTATAGCAAGTTTTTTCACATTGCCCATAAAATTGTAATGATGTAAACCTGGTTTTGCAAAGATAATGTGTGACAAAATCTGAGAAAACTTATCTTAAAATGAAAAACAATATTTTTCAGTCGAGAAAACACGTTGAAAAGTAAAAAAAAAATTGTCGATTTTTGAATTCTGACAGAAACTTGTTAATTAACCTTCCAATTTGATTTTTCAACCAAGTGGACCATCATGAATTAAATTTTATGCGAAGTGAACCAGCCCGATGGGCAAAAAATGAGAAAATGATCCGGAAAATGAGAATTTTATCCGTTGTCAGTCCGTTTTTATTTTCGATCATCGGATCTGAAAATTTGCAGTTATTTTTGTCATCTTGATTAATTTTCCAAATCCGTTTGTAAAACGGATTTCCTGATTATAATCAGTGATAATTTTTGGGCAATTTTTCTAAATCCGCTTGTAAAACGGTTTCACGGATTATAACCCGTGCCAACAAATATGATAAAACAGCCTTCACGGAAAATAATCCGGACTCATTTCCGGCAAGACTGATTACAATCCGTTCGAAATCCATTTTAGAAGCCGGAAAACAGGAAAATTCCGGGTTATAATCCAGAAACGGATTATAACCCGGAATAAAACGGATCCGTTTTCAAAATATTTTGCCCATAGGGAGGTTATTTTTATTGAATACCAAGTGGACGAGTTGAAATAATTTTCGATACAATTTGGACATTTAAAATTTATTTTTCTACCAAGTGGACAACTATGAATTGAAATTCATGTAAGGTGGACCTGAATATTATTAGTAAATACAAAGTGGACTGGTTAAGATAATTTTTGATATAATTTGGATCTCACAAAATTGTTTTTCTACCAAGTGGACCATTATGAACTGAAATTTATGCAAAGTGGACCTAGATCCTTCTATTAAATACAAAATGGACCATTCTTGATATAATTTGGACCTTCAAAATTGAATTTCCTACCAAGTGGACCATTATGAATTGAAATTCAAGCAAAGTGGACCTGAATATTTCAAAAATATGTCAGCTGAGTAGACTAACATAAATTGAAATTCATGCGAAGTGGACCTGAATAAAGTGGACCAGAATAAAGTGGACCAGTTGAAATAATTTTTTATACAATTTGGACCTTCTGAAATTGTTTTTCATACTAAGTGGACTTTATGACTTAAAATTTATGCGAAGTGAAGCTGAATTATATTATTCAATACAAAGTGGGCCAATCAGAAATAATTTTCATTCAATGTGGACCTTCTCAAACCATAATTGACACCAAATGGACAATAATAAATGAACATTTGCACAGAGTGGACTCGGAAAATTAATTCTTATACCTACTGAACCTCTTGGTCCATTGTACCTTAAAATTCGTTTTTGGTGTATTCCGAAACGAAGAATAAATTTTGTTCACAGTGGACTTCGAAGATCTAGTTTAATGCCGAGTGGACCGAGCCAAATCTTTTTTTAGGTAATGTGGTCCGAACAAAGTGGATTATTTTTTTCGGGGGTCCACTATGTCTCGCGAAGTCCACTTTGATATAATAAAAGTACAGCATTACCTCTTCTTACTAAATATTGCCGAATATTTTTTTAAAGATATGATTTGAAAAAGCAATTAATCCCCCTCCTCTCCTGTCTTCAGCTAGTCATCCAAAAGTATAATTATAATACTTACAGGAAATTATATTATTAAACTGATAAGGAATAAAAAAATTATACATAGAGCCTTAGGCTGCCTTATTTCCTCGCTTATAGCATTAGGTTGATTTAAATAATTATTTACTATTCTGCTCATACACTGATAAAAATGTTCGGTATATATATTTCAACTTATACACTCGTACCACCCACTATACGAACGCTCGACCAACAAAAAAAGTCCTTTTTCAGTTTCCAACAAAACACCGAGCATTACTTTATACTCGCGCTTTCAGCATTTTTGTAACTTCATTAAAAAGCCATTAGCGACTTTTTTTTCCCCCGAACAACAAAATATTGGAACAGATGGTCTGTGCGCGTGTACGCTTAAAAATTAAGTAATTAGACTACGATGCGGAGGAAAATGAAGATAAGTTCTGGGTGCTGAAAATAGCTCTCTAAGATGGTGCAGCAAGGCAGGTATAACATTTTTCATCAAAATTTACGTTCTCCTCCGCTTGTCAAAGCTAATGAACCGTCTTTTTTCAATGAAACGTCTGTCGAAGTATTCACAGACAAATAAAATGCTTTTTTCACGCGGTAGGCTACAAGTACTACGAGAAAGTAAATAATTAATCATTTAATGGTATTCTTAAAATCCGTCGAAGACTCACAGACTGACGACAAAAGCGTTATATAATATATTATTCGTCAGATAGGCTGATTTCACTATTCAGCAGCATCGAAAATTTTTAATCTATTTGACTAGATACTAAACTTGAATGATACACTTATCAATTTTGTTTTTTTGTAATGCATAATGAATACAGACCAGAATTTAAATAACTAGAACATGAAAATACGAGTCGAAGTGTAAATAAAATCCGACGTTATCAAAACTGACAAGAAAATTTAGCTCCAAATGGAAAATTTTTAGCGAATATCAACATTAAAATGTGAAATTTTTGCAGTAGGTACGAGCTATTAGCATTTTGAATATAATTAGGGAGTCTGCCGATATTCAATCAGGCATAGTTGAAGACAGACATTCCAAAACAGCCTCTATCATTTCTTATAAAAATAAGATAATAGTGTCATTTAATGGAAGATCGTAGAGCATGCATTTTTCAGACCATCCAAAGCTCTATGCACCGAAAGAAGCCACAGAAGAAAAATACTTCCACAAACTTCCATTCTAATACAACATTCAAGCAAGAATCCTCATCAAATGTCTAATAGTGATTGTGATGATACATTATTGGGTTATCCATAATAGTTGAAATAAGAATATTATTACCTATAGATTTAAAAAAAACTCAATGCATAACGAATAGAACGCACGTTTTAGTTAATCCGCTGTAACATTTTCAACGTATTAACATCTTTCATGATATTATAATGCATAAAAAAAAACTACAATAATATCAACAATAATGAAAATTAGAAAATTGAAAATTATTAATGAACCACCAAAAAAATTAATCAGGAAATTTCGATAACAACTGACATCAGCGCGCATCATGTTTTGCCGTACCTTCTCGATATCGACTATCGATTTTCAACTTGGGGTTAAATTTCAGAATTTACTGCCGTAAAAAAATCACTATCCAATCTTTCTTTTTTTTTTCAAAATATGTAATCCAGTATTGTCGGATAGAACCTTTTTCGAAAAATCGCTTTTGAATATTACATCAACAAATTTAAAATTTTCCCTAGTCCCAAAAACATTGCAAAAATTAGAAATTTCAGCATTTTCAGCTGTAGGATCATGTTGGTCACTCAAAACTTTCTTCTGGCATGAAAAGAAATTCTAGGTAGAGAACTTTCATTGTAACAGCTAAAAAATTTAATTTTGAATCTATCAGCTTCGCCTTCAAAATTAGTTCGACTGAATCTATTTTCTTCATTGCTGTACTAACTCTATTGTTCAACATAGAAAACAAAATACTAATCGATTCACATTGTTCGAAATTTCAACAATTTTTTAAAATCACCATCTAAGGGGTGATTAAATCAAATTTTCAGACCGGTATCAGAACGGGTGGGACTTCCAATTGTCGCATTCAAATCCTATTATAGTACTTTCTCGATACCATCCAAGTAGAATTGTCATTATTGTTGTCTTTATGAAGAACGAATCCGGTGAAGAATGAAAATTACATGGTTCCGGTGGTGTGACGCAAAATGAAAACAAAGATAGGCTGCGGGTAGAAGGAAAATAAGAAAGCCCCCTTCGAATGTTCTCTGCCGAAATAAACTTTTGATGAGAAATCCATTAAACAACGTTACATTTCCCCTTTTTCGCAGAAATCATCTTTTGTTTCTGAAAAATGTTTTCGTCTACAAAATACCGTATTAAAGGGTCTTCGCTGTGGCACGAAAAATAAGTGCCCTTCTTGTACAATTTTCAACTTCATTATCGACGAAGTTCAGTTTCCACTTCCATTCTAATTCGTTACGATTTGTCTTTTAATAAACCATTAACGTCGAAGACACCATTTTTCTCATCTACTCGTACCTACCTCTTCTCTTCCTATTATTTTTCCACTTATTTTACAACAATATACTTTGAGGGGGAATAAGAATGAAGGAAGAAGAAGTTTTGCATTTATTTCGAGCATTGTTGTGAACTCCCTGAAGGAGCCAATTTTCTTTCCAAGCTGAAATCTGAAAATGCTAAGTTACCATACGAGATTTACATCAAATGAGCGCATAATGAAGAAACTAGAGAGCCTGATCTCACGATCATACATCCAAAATAAATTTCGTATGCATTTAATAAAATGAGATAAACTCTGACAACTGCTGCACGCAGTATGAAAGCCGGTTTTCGTAACTGTTCTCTCCGCTGATTTTTATTACTATCTCCAATTCCTAACTGAAGTACATACATATAAGTATATAACATCCACTTTCTGCAAATATAACTTTTTCATTCGCTCAGTCCATTTAATATAATGTGATAAAATCCGCAAAAATGTAAACAAGGATTCATTTTCCAAGTATCAGTGCTACTAATTTTCACAGCTGTGATGAGAAAAGTTACTATTCTGTATACTACTCATTTTTCTCAGTGCATGCGAAGGTTGCAACAAACTTAATTTTTAATACATTAACGAACTATTTCAGGCACCTGTATCTTAGGGCTATGTTTTCCAATTTTGATTCATAAAAAATTAAATACTAACAGACACATATTATTACCTGCAAGAACAAGAAAAATTCACCCGTTAGATTATGATTTCAAAATTTTGTAACTATAGATAGGTGTACTATCTGATTAGGACTCACAATAGTTACAATTTTTCAAAACATATTTTGATTAACCTAAAATTGAAAATAAGCAAACAAAGTCGTCTTTGAAACATAAAAATTTATCTTCTAAAACGAAAATTCCTTTGATTTTGAACCTTTTTCATTTGCTGCTTCGGTACCCTTCACACATGACTTCTACCTTCTACCCTTGCAAATAACGCCGCCACCTTCTACGGTTTAAAAACGTTCCAATTTGACTGCCGACTTTTAACGATCGTACCTCATTCGCATTTTCGTTAGCACTTGTAATTTCCCAATGGTATGGTAAAAACAAAACCAA
Organism: Parthenolecanium corni; assembly: GCA_038050395.1. NCBI lineage: Eukaryota > Metazoa > Arthropoda > Insecta > Hemiptera > Coccidae > Parthenolecanium > Parthenolecanium corni. The sequence continues at coordinate 549,951 of JBBCAQ010000041.1, read as the reverse complement.
AACCGACAACAACGACAAAGTAATTCCAGTCTACCAAAAACTAGGTGTAGTTATACCGAATTCAATTTACATCCATTCTTCTCATTTCAGACACAGTCGCACCAATATCCGCGCACATAAATTAATTATCACAATTACACGTTGCATTTTCCAGCAACAGTAATTTTATCCCTATAGTAAAAACCCTTTCATTCATTCATTCACTCACTCAAACACACACACACACAGACACATCCACAGACACATCCACACAGATAAAACGGCAACTACATATAATGAAAAAATTATCATCAACGACGACGAAACTGTAATTAGAAATTACAAAATATGCGCATTTTCTCATCCCCGACCGACGTTAATTTTCTGGTTCTTTATACTTTTCGATAGAGCGGGAGGAAAAAATTTGAATATCTATACGATTAATTGTTTCGCGCATTTATTAAGACTTTTTTTTTTGTCTTCATTGTTAAGCTCCTTGATTTTTTTCTCTCTACAGGCGATGACGTTTTTTTTTTCGGCTAATTTTTTAAAATGAGCAAAAGACGAAGTATGCAGGCAAAAAAAAAAAAGGCTTCCTAACGACGAAGTTGCCCCACCAGTCGACCAAAAAATTAAATTAAAAAGTAAACGAGGAAATGCTGAATGGAGGATGTGTGGAGGTGGATGATGAATATTTATAATGGTAGGTATTCTCAGTTCACTGTAATAAGATTTCATAAAATGGAACATAAAATTCATATTCCATAACATTTTTGGGCCTCTTCATAATCGCTGTAAATAATTATCAGGAATATTGCGGTACCTTGCACATAAATATGAGTGAATTAAACGCAAAAATTAAAAAAACAGCCTGCATTTACCGGTAGAAAACTTGGTGGCAAAGTACCACCACCAGCACAATTAGCAACACCACCCTCGCAGAATTTCAACGCGAGAAATAATTTCATAAAGCGAGTTACTAAAGTAAAGTCAAGCGTTAAAGAGTTTAAGCAAAAATCTATAAAGTACGAAACCGTTACCACCTTCACGAAATACATATGTGGTGTCGGTTTTTTCACCATTACTTCAGACTTTGAGAAAGTTACAAGATGTATAGCGTAAGAAGATACATACATGTACATATTACATAAGGAATGAGAAAACACAGATAGAAACAGAACAAAGATTATAAGGTAAAAATGAATTTTACTTTTTTTTTGGAAATTTTTCACTTTTTGCCATATCTAATGAGAAACCACTTGTAGCGTGTGTACACATCCTTTTGAAAAGACGTAGCATAGACACGGCTCATGGAACATGCATTGAGTATCGAAACCACTACATGTACTCATGCCTGCACACAGTAAGTATGAGAAAACAAGAAATTGTCAAGTGCATGATATGAAATAGACGCTATAGGAGGCAGCGAAAAGGGTTTATTACACAAATTCGAAGAGATTTACGGCTTACGCCATATAATTTCGAGACAAAACGCTTCGACAACCGACGATGAGGAAGACTTACAGCCATCAGTATAACTTAATTGTTAAATTTAAAGAAGAAATCTTATTACAGCAGATGTGCTCCTTAATTACAAGTTGTAAGTATATAGCACAGATATAGACTCGATGGAATAGTTTGCTGGTACCTAATTCGATATTAATTCAACGAAATTTCACGTTACTCGTTCCAGATTCGTCATAGTTGACGTTATAGTACGTATCCACACTCGTTCCAGATTCGTCATAGTTGACGTTTGTACGTACCCACACAAACTAAAGTAGAGGAGTTTCAACGAATGAGGATAATTTCATAGATTCCTTAAAACTTGAAAACCATCAAATTTATCGTTAAGGTCGAAAAACTGAGATTAAATATGAATTTGAAAACAGGGTTAATAGAGTAACTTAAACGTTGAAGAAACACTGAAATAATTTATGGTAACAACTACCTATTTCTTGAAATAATTGAGACAATAGCTAAATGAAAAATATTATGTAGATAGACATACCCGTATTTATGTAACTCGAAGCTCATGACCGGCAGATTCGGCGAAAAAATTCTACGGCTGAGAACCAAGAGAAATCGAAGTCGCACTTCACAAATTCGCACTTCACAAATTCGCACTTCATTAAAATACAAATTTGAACTCATCTCTTTTTCTGAAGTGATTGAAATGAAACCGAATGATCAATGAAGATGAAGACAAATGAAATGATATGGAACAGCTACGCGAAACTGAAATTCAAGGCACTAACATGAAAAACGACGAGATTCGAATATTGAAAAACGAGATTAGATAGAGCACACGATAGATACGAATTAAGGAACATAATGCAACACTAGATGAGAAAATCGAACTTTAATTACACTTTGCAACGATTTCAGCAATTAAATATAGAAAATTTACTTCTCAAACACCCGAAATTCGCACGAATAAAACCAAACCGAGCGTAGCCGCGATCACGTTTACAAAAATTACAATAAAATTGGCGGAAATATATAGATCCTACGAAAATTGCAGGTGGATCTCTTCTCCGGATTCTTTTTTTTTGCTTTCGACTGTCGTCCATTCGGTTTGTCGAAATTCGCCAAAATTCGCACATAGAGTTCTCTAAATTCGCATTGTTTGTATTGAACAAAATACATCACGTGACCAATTTTTTTTTTTTTTCGTTTTATAAGCTTTTTATTTTTATCTTTGGAAATTGGGGTCTACAGAAGTGAGTAAATGTTTGAAACTGATAACAAATATATACTTTTTTCCCCCCCAGACCCCATTAGAATGACATGTGTTACGTTCTTTGAAAAAATGTTTCTTTTTCCTTTTCTATAAGCAATAGAAAAATATACAAAATTACTATTTTAGAAAATACGAATACATTGTTATACTAGTCAAAGATTTTTATAACCAAGAGAGCGTTAATTGACTTTTTTATTTTATTTTTTATTTTTCTTCAATATTTTTCCCCAAATTTTTCCTGATTTCTCTGGAAGATGCAGTTATTTATTACACCATACTTAATGCAGACTATGATACTTGACAATTAAAGACAAATGGTTTCACTACTACCTCGCCATTGGTCAAATATTTGGAAATTATTCTTCACATTACGCATAAAATGATACCAAAGAAATCCTACTCATCAGACCTCAATACATCTGGTGAGCTTTTTTAAAACTTTTTAATAATTGTAAAAAAATTTTGTTTGGAATACGTATAGTATATTTTTTTTAATTCTCAAAAATATTCCCTCTACCTAGAACTTGAATAAAAAATTGTTGAAAACAGACGATCCAAAATTGCAATAACTATCAGAATTAAAACAATTTTGAAAATTTTTCGGCCATGCTAAAAACTCCACCAATACAAAATTTTACTAGTTCATCATCTGAAAAATTTTCTTCTGGGATTAGTGTTGCCTTGTTTGTTCATCGAATTAAGCCTATTCGAACTGTTACGTCCCTTGTGTATCCAATATTCCAAGCTGAAAATTTTTATCGTGGAAATAACTTAAATTCTTGTTCGCTATTCTTCCAGCATTGCGGTATAGCTCTCGAAAATTATTGAAACTACTTTTTTTCTTTTTTTTTTTACAGATTCGTTTTACGCCAGAGATTTTTGAACAAAAATGTTTGGAAAACGGTTCGCCGAGAATGGTAGACAGGAGGGAAAAGGGGTTGATTTTCGTTCGAAAATTTCTTCCCGAGTGAACTAACGAGGTAAACGGCCTGTTTGTTGAAAAACTTTTTTAATTGAGTAAGTTTTTCGTGGAGGTCCCTCTTTCAGGGGACGGATGTAAGGTCTCTATATAAAGTTGGCCAAAAACAGTCGATTAATTTATATTTATTAGTTTTTGTTTTTCATTACGGAAGGGGCAAAAAGATCGGCAGGAGAAATTTCTTTGGCACACGTTCAAAAGTTTTCAACTTTAGCAACGGCGTTAAACGCACGATATAACTTAATTTTGTTTCATTAGGTGGAGAAAATTTCGGTCGGGCCCTTTTTAAAATTGGGACTTGTAGAAGACCCATACCGCGTTGGCCCATCGTTTTCCTGAGCCTAAGAATTTTATTTTAATTACGACCGAGAAAATTTTTTACTTCGCCTTCGTAGTTAAAAAAAAAAAATTCGCAAATACTTGTAGTTCATCACGAAATCGCACGTTTTTCCCAGGAACAAAGAAGTGCTCAAGATAAAAAGATTAACTTTCGCAGTTCTTTGCCGTTAAATTTTTTAATTTATACCTATCATTGATAATGGATTAGAAGGTGCTGAATCCAAATTTCAAGTCCAACTTCAGCTACCAACTCCTCTGTGACTAAAATGAGGCTGAAAAATAACTAAAAACAGAATCTATATTAGTTTCTAAGCCTAGTATATCACAGGATGGAAATGTGAGTGTTCTGATTTTAAATTTGATTTCTTTTAGTTCTTATCCTCCTTACTACCATGACTCTTATTATGAGTAAAATTTAGCCAAAAATGGACTGTTCTTTTTCTTTCACAATAACTTGAATTATTAAAAATTTCAGCCAATACGTAGTCTGTAGCTATACAGTAGTTTATATTTACACAGTGAGAAATAAATTATCACATTCTCCATTTAGTTGTAATTTTAAAAAAAATTTTTTTAGGAAATCTTCGATTATTAACTTGATTATAATCGGTGAATATTCTGTTTGTATTAAAACATCACTGATCAAAAAAATTGTTTTTTCTCCTAATCCACTAGAGTAAATAATAAATATATTATTCGCGTCTTCAAGCCAAAAGGTACTCTATGTTCATTTTAACAAAATTTAAGGGATGTGCTACAATTTCAAGGCATGATACAGTTCTCGAAATTATTTTCCTCCTCTGAGGCAACTCTGAGTACTGCTTCGATGAACTTGGATATCAAGACATGATTACAGTTTACTTCCAAGTTTAAGTTAATAAGATTGAAAAAGTTACACTAATGCATTAAATTCTAAAGAACCATTAACTTCAGTTTTGGGCGTAGCTCTAGTTCATTAAAAACTTCACTAAAACCTCTTACCTCTTACCTTCTACTTGTATGAGTCTGATTTTTCAATGACGATTCTCACTCATCGACAGTAACGTAACCAAAAAGGATTTAGATTGGCCAAATGAGGGCCACACATTTTTGCAATGGGTCACTCGAAGAATGGCATGTTGAGATTTTTCATACTGGATTCGTACTTGAGATTCTTTGGGTGGGATAGCCAACTGTCTCGGATGGGCCTGGCTCACCCGGCATCTCCTCTGGTTACGTCCCTGCTTATAAGGTTTAACTTTCTAGTACCTGAAATATTCAACTCGAATGGAGAAAAGTTGCAGAAAAAATACGAGTGCCCAAGTGTACAATTGCACATTTCTCATCATACACGACTCACTCTTAGCAGTACCTATTCTAGTTAAAAAAATATTTATTTCGACACGTGTCAACTCGAATTTGGTATTCTGTCTTCTGCTAGAAGAGATGAGTACGAAGGTAAAAGAGAGCCAAAAAAAAAAAAAGACGTGGAAAGCGAAGTTATGCTATACAGATGATAAAAGTGCCAAAAAAGTTTTCTCTCTTCATCTTCGCATTACAGTTTTCGAAAAGTACCTCCTTTTCTTTTCCAACATCTCTCACTTTTTCTCTCCTCCAGCTATACCTCATAATATTCTTCTTCGCAGAATACGATCGTCGTCTCGGTGTAGGTACCTAAAATTTGCGACAAAATTTTCACAAACTGCAAAACTTTTCCAAGAAAATGTTGAAGAATGGATACGCGAAATGCCAACAAGATGAAAATATTCGTGCTTTTCTCTTCAAAACGCCTCCTCCTCGCCATCAACCACTCCAAAAATGCGTATAATTAAGAATTTGACACGCAGTTCATGAGAGCAGGAGAGTAAGTGAAAGAGTTTCGAAGTAAGTGGGAGGGCAAAAAAAGGGATTAGAAGAAGGAGAAGGAAGGGGCAGTGACAGAGAGAGACATAGGCTGAGAGAAGGCGAGAGAAAATAACTTGAAAAGCTTGAGAGAGTAAGAAAGAGACAGAAGCTGTAAAAGCCAAAATAAAAAGGTTGTGAAGAGAGAAACAAACCTTGAGGCAACTAGATTGAGTAAATGAAAAAAAAAACCAAAGGTAAGGGGAATAGTCAAGTATAAAAACTGCAATAGAGAGAAGTCAACAGAATAAGGAGAGAGAGAAACAGAAAACAAATGTGCTTGAAGGGGTCACATACTGCCGGTCCGAGTCCAAAACCTAGGGCTAAGTCCAAAAAGAAAATAATCACTTTTTTTTAGCTTAAATGATGTTTTCGGGTCTAATAATGCTGAATCGACCAAATTTATTTCAGTCATCAACTGCTTAAAAAGTTTTTTAATTCGAGGAGAATATGGTGATACTTTTTTGGGGACATATCAAGTTTTGGAATTCAGTCGGCGAAATACTCGTTTATCTGTTGCAGTTCACTAAACTTTTAGCGCAGGAAAAACAAATCTTTACTTATGTTTGTCTGCTTCATAATTAGCATTTGATAAGAATTGCCAGCGTTTCTTCAAATGGGAAATAAGTAGGATAAAAGCGTACGAAAATGTGTCCAATTTTTTTTTTCGTTGTATTCATTCAATACAAAAAAGGATAAAAAAAAACAAAGGAAGAGGCTGTAAAGCCGTCGAGAAAGTAAGAGAAGGGGTGAGAGATGAAGAAAAGCTACACAGATTGAGAGGGGGCAAAAGGACGGGGAGATAGAGATGAGAAAGTGGTAAACGCAGAATATACCTACGCAGCATTCACACTTTATACTAACCTAACAACACGTCATTATCAAACAGAAAGCTAACGTTGAAAATGTCTCATTAAGAAGACTGTTGGTACCTTTGCTAGCAGGCTTTCCGTTTTTTGGTGGCACAGGCTTACTCCATCGTTTTACACTCGAATTGTTTCATTTCGAACCAACGAGCTCGAAATATTGTATGCTGATGAGAATCTATCTTGCCGAAGGTATTCGACATTTTGTTTGGAAATCAATGCGAATTTATGTACTTTCGATATGCGCCGAGTGTTGAGGTTGCGAATCAATTCGTGCGTATTTCCATATATGCCGAGCAAATGGTATTATGAGCGAAGCATGGAGCCAGAGGGGAAGAACTGAGAGACAAATATAGCAGCAGTACAAGAGACAGAGGGAGACAAGCTGAGAAAAAAGCAGAATGTCTGAGAAATTCTCATGAACGTTCTGTTCTTATTGTAGAATTTCACTTACATGGAAACACTTATTTTTCGGTCGTCACCTTGCTTTAGACTGCTATAAACGTTCTGCAGCCATTTTCTAAATCTAATTTCATCAGTTTTCATTTATAATGAACGTCGGAAGGTAGGTATAGATGGTTTTAATTAGTGAAACGAGACATTGTTCATTGCTGTCAATTAGTGCTTTTAATTAAAAGCTTTTGAAAAGCAAAGCGTATATGGGTGGGTAAATATACAACATTTATACGAGAAGGAACATTTGTAGCAGTGTAGGTATTCGTGTAGATAATTATGGCAAATGAAGCAAACGTTCAGACTGAAAGCAGGTTTTGAGAATGGCAGAAGCAACCACCTATAGGAGGTAAACATAGTGCAGAGTAGATAGTGAAAAAGACCAACAGAAGCGACAAAGACAATCACAATGAAAGCATTATATAGACAGTCGAGTGTACGTTGAAATTGCTGACATACAGAAGAAAATTGAGAAAATACCATTTTGTGCCTCAACAAAAAATAAAACCATGTAAAGGAGAACGTTATCAAAAACTGGGGGAAAAAAAAGAAGAATTTAGGTGCATGGTTCAAGGGTGGTAGTTCCAAAAATTTCAAACTTGATTATTTAGGGAAAATGAAAGCGACAGTGAGGGAATTTGAATTAAATACGAGTAACACTCGAATAGAGGCAATCAATATACGAGTATAAAGCCATTTTAGTGCTGCATTCTCAAAAAAAGTAATTTGAATTTTCTGAAGAGACTATTTGGCTTTAGTTGGTCAGTTATGCACCGATTGATCTGATGAATATTCAGACATCTGTTTTTAAATGACGTCTCCAGGGGGCTCGTTTGGCGGAATTTTGGTTTATGATTTGTTTTTTCAAGTCATACCATGCCAAAAAATGACTGTTCGTACAACTCTTTAAAATTTGTTCGAAGCAAAATTTTTTTAATTTCACCAGACAAGCCTCCTGAAGACATCCTTATAGTTTACATGGTTGAAAATTTTGTGGTTAAGTGACAAAAGTACGTTCCCATTAATACATTTTTTTTCAACCTACAGAAACGACATCTTTAATATCTTTTTATTTACCAGAGAGGTTAAATTAAAAATTCTGAAATCGATTGTTAGTCGACAATAGAATATTGATAAGAAAATTTTGCATAAAATATGGTTTTGAATAAAAAGTGTGAAGAGGATTAATCCACTTTTTTCAAAAATTGAGTTCAAGGTTCAATTATATACGCCCAGCCCTACTTACAATGAGAATCACTGAGAAAATAGCCTTCTGAGTTGAGATGCTACTTATAAGAAGGCTATGTGACATAAAAGTTTTTGCTCTCCTATAAAATTTCAAGAGTGTACTTATGTACTTATCCTCTTCTTCCATTTCACTGTTCGAATATAATCGATAAAATATGCTATATTAATTTCAGACATTCGAGTATTTTTTAATTGTTCAAAAAAGTTGACCTTTTTTTTTTTTAAATGACTGATCTTAATCCCATTACTTCCAGTTCTTGTTTAGTAATTTATTAAATACAAAACACAACATCTGATCACTCTTCAAAAGATTTGCGTCATTGTAGCATAGAAAGGGCGATGTGAAGCAAAAGGTTAAGGAAAAAGTATTTCCGACCAACGTAAACTTACACGAGTGACGTTTGTCAACGAGAAAAGTAGTAATTAGTTTTTGCGGTCGTCAATGAGTTCACATAAATTTTTGTCATTCCTACCAACCAGAGACGAACCTTAACTATTCCACGAAACAAGTATCTAAAACTAAATAAATGAGGAATTGTGGTCCTGGCAATGAAAAATCAGACGACAAGAACATCGGATGGTCAGCGCTGAAACCTTTTTCAGACTAGTAAATGTTGCCTTTCAAGAACGTTGCTGCAGTATGCAAACAGATAAACAAATAATAGTTTCGAATACGGAGAATTTTATTTAAAAATAAAAGACAGCCTATTGTTTGTCTGAATTCGAGAGGTACAATTTTTTATAATTAATCTGCGATTGAACCCTTTGAAGATGGTAGAATTCAAGCATAAATTTTTTTGGAGGGAAGGAGAAAGAGAATCATCAGAGGCTTCATAACAGAGATGTAGAGCAATTTTTTATAAATAGAAAATTTGAAGACGTAGAAAATTTAAAAAATTGGAGAAAATTAAATATTTTTATCATTTTTCCTTATTCTAACGCCTTATTTACACGAATGATATACGCATCGCATACGTTTTCTTATAAAAGTGCTGCATGTATTATTTACACACAGCACTATTCGAAGAAACCACAATATTTTCTACTATTATATCGGTATATCCGTAATTTTGAAGATGATTCATTGAAGATAGTGTATTTTAATTTTAGAAGTGCAACACAGTTTTGAATGGGACGACGCACTTTTATCTATTCGGTAAATCTAGAAGCAACCAAACAGCGCTTCTGTTGAAATTAAACTTAACTTGGCCCAGAACCAATGCCTCACATAGACTACCTTTGATTAAGCGACTAATGAAAATGGAATATTGAACGGCTAACAAAAGCCACATCCAAGCTTTTTCCAGCCAAACATGACCAAAATCTGAGCACCTATGTGAAATAGCCCACACATCCCCCCCCCCACCAAAAAAAAAGGTTCATCCCTGCGAACAATGAGGCACTCATTTCCATCCCCCAGACGCCAACTCGTTTACTCTTGTCGTCGTTTATTAAACGTGATAATTCAATTTTATGCCACCCCTGCCCCCTCATTCCCAAAAAACACTTTGGAAACCAAATTAAAACGTTTATTTCGCTTAAGCTTAAAATTTACCTCTCTGCGAGAGAACTTTTTGGCTACGAGGAAGTGGGATGGCGTCGTACATTTTAAATATTTAACTGCTTCTCACGTAGCCGCACAAAAGTAAGTTAAGGGTAGAGGAAAACGGAAAGGGATGAGATGTTATGTTTCTTTTTTTTTTCTTCTTCTCCTCCAGATTTAGTTGGTAGTTGTTGACTCGTTGTAACGCTATAACGGTTGGAAGACTCTTTTGAGGTAAACCAAACGTGTGTGCGAAGGAATAACGACGACTAACGAACTGGATAAATTCTGCCAGTGCACAGGAGACACCAGCAGAGAGGAGGCAGCAACGAATGTGAAAGTAAGGTGAGAGGATGCTGAAGCACCACATTCAAAACTTTGTTTTATATCTAATTACGTTTTCACTGTTACCTTAATCCCGTTCATCTACGCGTTTACACAATATTTTGTAAGCGTAGGGGATGAGGTGCACAAGTTGATGATAACGGGAAAATTCATGCAGTATGGTCCGCATTGAAAATCGGAATAAATTTTCACTCGAATGGAGAAATCAAGAGGCAAGAATACGAAAAAAAGAGAAGTCAAATATACGACGTGAGGCGGATGAGCAGTGTCACAGACTCGCATCATTTGAAAATGGGTCCAGAGTAGCTTATAGTAAGGGTAAAAAGTAGGAGTAGGGAAATTTTGTCCTCGTTTTATAAGCTCATTTTGTAAACTCAATTTGTGGCTCAATTTGTGGCTCAATTGGTAAACTCATTTTGTAAGCTCTATTTGGAGCAAGAAAAAGCTTCGTCCGGACAGACGTCATCATACGATAACACTGGACAAACAAGGACACGCACAAAATTGACTAAAAGTCTCATTACGCTTATGTATGATGGCATCATACAATAAAATTGGGCACACACGGACACACAAAATTTCGACTCAACATCTAGTAAAAAAAAATCCTCTTTAATTAGAAAATTCAAAATAAGGACTCATTGTTATTGACAAATTGTGAAATGGCTGGACGGCCAGTTATCGCATCGACGAATTTATAGTAGCTTTAGTGTATTTTTATGAATTCATAATATTCTGTGGCTCAGTGGATGGGTGACCGTTTCACTTTTACTCTCAACACGTAGAATATAAAATCAACCGAATCTTGCATTTATTTCTTTTTTTTTTGAGGGGGGGGGGATTTAAATCACAATTCGGGAGAAATTATGGGAGTCACTAACGATGAATGGCAACAAAACCATTTATGATTCGGATTCGTGCCCATTTATGAGAGAAATAACTCCGTGCTTGTATACACAACTTTGCCTAGTCATACGGAATGTCTCACATGAAACAGAGCCACTTTAATAGAACTCGTTACTGCGGGAGGTGCGGTAGGGGGAGTGAAACACGTCTCTTTAAATATCAACTCGAAAACTATTCTAAAAAATATTAAGAGCACAACTTTCGAAGGCGAAAAGACGAAGGGTAGGTCGAGTAAATAGAAAATCGAGTATTTTTAACAGATAAAGTGGGGAGAGGGGTTATAGAATGAATGCAAAGAAGTTTTTAAACGCGATTTAACTTCGAATACGATTGAATAAAATTACCGATGAAATCGTTGCGAATGGAAAAACGTAGGAGTAGGAAAAGTGTGTAGCTAGCAGGGCATTCGAGGGAAAGAGGGTGGTAAAATCCAGAGAAACGGAGATAGGGAAAGATTGAAAAGCATTTGGAAAGGAAAAAACGAAGAAAATCGGGTACCTTGTATGTCTTTTACGGTATTTCCGAGCGATTTATTTTAAAAGAGATATTAGCCCAAGTTAGGAATCGATATTAACTGCAAAAAATTACCATTCAACGTAGTTGAGAAAAGGAGAAAGAAGAATGCGATGGAGAAGGTAAAGGACGGAGAAGCAGCTTTGGAAACCAATAAAGTTGGCGACAAAATACGAAATTACACGTGTTTTGGTGCGAATTTCGAGAGGTAAAAAAGTACTTTTTACCTTTACGTTGAGTTTACTCATTTTCGAATTTCGTCCAAAAGTTAGGAGACCCCATCGTTTTCAACCTTTTTTTTTTTTTTGAGAGAGCAAAAAAGTACAAAGGGCCAGAGAAGCAAAAAAAAAAAGCTAACAAAAAGCAAAAGTAACAAGATAATATAGAAAAAAAGTCAGAACAAAACCGATAGAACTTTTTTAATTCTTTTCCACTTCTATTTTTTTCTTCGAAAAAAAAAAAAAAAAAAGTGAGAAAAAGCTCGAATCGACTGTCACGTTCTTAAAGTCTCCAGCAAATTGCCACCTTAATTTTCAAATGGCGTTCTTATTTTGCTACTTTCTTTTTTGCTTTTTTTTTCCTTCTGTTTCGCTATAAATTTTAGTAAGTTATTCTTTTGTTAGGGTATTCAACGATTTAACTAGTAATTAGATGGCTGTTGAGGTAATATTTATGGAGTGCTGTTAAAATCGTTAATGTGAAAGTAATGGAGGGTAGAAAGTGAAAGTAGGTACTTGAGAAATAAAAAGAGCAAAAGAAAAAAAAAGGGGACGAGGTCGTAAAAAGTGACCTTTAAAATTCAAGTTTCCCTTCTTTCGGAGAAAATGAATTTTGCATTTATGTTTCAATCAGATTAGCTTATACTTGTTGATCCGCGAAATACCTTACATTTTAGCATCATTGTTCTTTTCTTTTTCTACGATTTCTCCGAATTTTTCTTAAACGAAGGGCTTTTATGAAGGCTTATTTGTTTCTTAATTCTAATTCTGTAAAAACCAGAACTCAGAACTATCCAAGTCCAGTGGTGGTGAGATATTGACAATGTTTTGTGTAGTTTGTTGTATATGTTCATCCTATGAACTCAGTATTGCAAAAAAAAAAAACAACTCATTGGGCTCAAAAATAATAATTCTAGCTTAAGTGGCAGCATTTTTTTGGACTTTTAAGCCCCGATCACAATATACTGTTCTTATTTTTGTCTTTTGCTTTTGTTTTCTAAGTTGAACCAGTGTAATATAAAATAGGCCAGTTTGCAACAATTGCCTTTGCTTGTCTGTTACTGTACCTATACCATCTCCTCAAAAAAGTAAAAGACAAAAATACATTGTAAACGGAGCTTTATAGTTATATTTTTAAAGAAATTATACTTCTATACTTCGTTTTGAATACTAAATCGATGTGAAGCGTCACATATCATTCTTGTTGTGTTGTCAGGCTTATAAAAGCTTCTTTGAAAAAGCTCGTATTTTGCTAGTCTCTTGCAAAAAAACAATTTTTAGTATATTTTTACAAAAAAGCAAAAAGAACTATATTCGTGAAATATTTTCGTATATGGTTTTTGACACAATGAGAAATTGGTCGAATAACAACTCATTTCCTTGTTGCAAAAGACTGCCGAGTTGTTCAGTTATTCTTTGGGGAAGAAGGAAAATAAACCGCAATAAACAGAATCTAGTATTTGAATTCTCATTAGACGAATCAGACCTATTCGGAATATGTAACCAGGATTCTTAATAAGATTCATAATTCCAGTCACTCGGCGTCGGTATATTTAGAAGTTAGTTTTCACCACAAGTTGTCAAATTTTCTGCGTAAATACGTTTTTGGGTACATTATATCATACGTTAACTCAGAAATTTTGTAATAATCTTTCATCTCGACGCCATTCAAACGTAAAGATATTTCCAGTTTAGAGTTTAAAATTTATGAATGTGTTTCGACAGACTTGAAATAATTTCGACTGAGCGAGATAAGCCGAAGACATTTTTCTTTTCTCGTCCCTGCAGGGTTTAAGGAGGGGAAAATCTTTCAACCTTGAAATCGAAAGCACATGGCACGAGTAAAATATGGATGTCGGCGAATATTTCGCAAATATGACGGCAGCGACAGGAGGGAAAATGGCGAGAGCTAAATTTTCACAGAAACAATGTTTCATTCAAATCTCTCGTGAAAACGGATTTCGTGAGCAAAATTCACTGATTTGGCACGAAGTGACTGTTTGCTCGTCGACGGCGACGGCGAAAACCGTTTTTCATAGTTCTGCTCATCAACGATTCCTCCCTCCCCCGCCGCCATTGCAGCGCCGTATCTGGGTGTTGGGCTATTTTACATATATACATACGTACTTGGAGATTATGAAGAAAAGCTTTCAACCAGCGAAATGCGATTCACGACCACGTTCATCTTGAAGCATTATCGAAGCCACTCGAGCATTTTCAAAAAGCATCCGAATCAACGCCGGCACATTTGTTGTCTAAAAGTTTACCTCCTCGGGGGATGAATTCATTGAATTTTGATTTCACAAACTGTTGTCTGACTAGGAGATCGTCCCTCGGGAAAGATAGACACGTTATATTGAATTTCTTTGGCAAACTTGAGGTATAAAGGGTCAAGTCTCCTAGGAAGATCTCGACTGTTGTTTTCCTCTGCGTCGACTGAAAATATAATACAAAAAATAGGGAAAAAAATTACTTAATCTAAAGGCAAAAAGCACTAAAAATCAATAAAATCAATAATAAAATGAGCTAAGATAAATTGTTGGCCTCGGTACTTCTGAAATTGAAATCCACCGAAGCAACTCACTGACTCTCCCCCTCCCAATACGTCTACTCTACTTAGTTTTTCATGAAGTTGAAAAATTACTTTTAGACTATATTTTGATTGCACAGTATACTTACCCAATATAGCGGCACTGTATACCGTAATAATTGTATATAGTTACTAATCAGATAGTGCTACTATTTCAGATTTTTCAAAAATTGTAGTTACTCATATTAGACTCATATTGAAAGTGCTTTGAATATTTTGGTATCATTCGTTAAACTTGAGAAGAAAACCATTTTCTGACCCAAGTGGATAGACGTCAGATTTTTCATACTTTCCTCAATAAATCCTCATAGATGTTCGAATTCTCATTCATCTTTAGTGCAGCAAGAATTAAACAGAATAATATACTTCATCAAAACAAATAAATAGTCTAAGTGTATAAATAGAAGAACCACGTACTCATTTTATAAAATCTTCAAAACTAATTTTGTTTCTGCATTCTTTTTATACGCGAGTAACACCCACCTACGCTGAAAAAGTCTCGAGCACCACCAAGCTGCGATACGAAATTCTCAGCAATGCAAGCTGTCGAAACACGCTAATTTTCCTCGTTACGAGTATAAACTCCAACCATACTTCTTGTAATGGGAAAACTTCAGGCCAGGAAAAGTCATTAATGTTCGTTATACCGTAAATTCATCCCAAACCTCAATGCTACCACTATTAGGCACTTCGCTATTTTGCATTCCTGCACAACACATTATACCAACTCCGAACAAAAAAATAATACTTTCTGAAGAGTGTGCCTTTTGTGTTACTTTAATCATATAAAGGATGAAATGTGAAGAAACTTTTTTGCAATTTTTTTCTTGAATAAAATGCGTTTCAGGCATAATGAAGAAAACGTATAGAATTATAAAATGGCTCCGTGTGAGTAAAACTCAGATGATGGAAGCATAATGTGGAGAAGGTATCGTGTACAACTTTAATCAAGTTCGTATGCACCATGTTGAAAAAACAATATGTAAAGCTCGGTCCACACATTCGTATATTTGGCAAGTGTTACTTGACAAGTATCCGAATGTTTGCCGAGTAGGTACACAAATGGTATAAATGTACTGTACTCTCATTTAAAATTTTGTGAAAAATTATGGCAAGGAGTTTAAGTGACTCTGGGTATCCACCTGCGTAAAATTTTGCAAAGGCTGAGCCGTTGAGTAAAATTGAAGATGAATATTGAGAAATGCACGTTTAAAATTTTCTCTGAGCCCGCTGAAAATAATTTCAGCAGTAATTCTTACAATTTGAATACACTGAAATAAATTTTGATACTAATTTTTACAATTTGAACAGGAAAACTGGGACAACTTGAGATTTATAGCAGCAATTACTACAAAATATTAAAATATATTTTTCAAGATAATGAAAAGCATTACAAATATTATACGAATGTCTACAACAGATGATCATTTTCATAACTGCGATGAGAAAAGTTACAATTGGCCAACAAAAAAACTTTCGGACTTTGAGGGTAATATGGGCCTTAAAGCTTTATGTTAGACTTTAGCCTTTTTGGGTAAGACTTTAGGACTATTAGGGTGGTTGGATAATACTTGAATGTGGAATTAATATTTTCTGCCGAATCTATCACTCATTAAAAAAGACGTAAGTTGTGAGTATAATACCAATAGAAAGGGATTTATAATGATTTGAGTAAAGCCCTATATGAGTTAACAGGTAAAGTTAGTACTCTAGAAACTTGCTCTCTATATTCATTTGCTAGTAAGAATTCACCGAATCCAAAATCAGACATTTACTCGTACGATACTCCTGGCCTAAAAAATGAACTAAATCTTCCTGGTAATGTGTTAGGTATAAATTTTAAAGGCAACGAGCCGGAATTTTCGATTTTTAACAAGCAGAGACGATATTCGTAGCCCAAAGAACGCAATGGCGGAATGTATTCCCACCGACTTAAATCGTTAAATGCTCCATAGTCAGCCATTCTGGTCCATTTAAGTAAAAATTATCAACAATAATGTCTTCACGCCTCATTAAATTCGAATTAACGAACCATTAGGCACACGTTCGCCGATACCAGGATCGAATTACAGCCCAAAAATCGCGCGAACGAGCTTTGAAAATCGTCTTAAAGTCGAGTCCACATAAGCAAACTCTCAACAAGGGGTAAAAAAAATGAAAATTCTCAAACGTTGTTCTCTTAATTCAACGTTGAGATGGCCAATTGGAAAATTAAACATCATTTTTTTCTCAGTTGAATTATTTTTCTGCAAATGTGATTTATATATGACCAATGAGAAAGGTTTCAAAATGTTTTTCTCCAACTTAATTCCCTGAACCTAGAAATTTTCCACGCCAATACGGAACGAAATGACGGCAACTCAAGTCTAAAACCTGCTAAGTCTCAAAAAAATTATCGCTTAGCATTATTAGACTCCAAAATATCATTTAAGCACAAAAAATTTTTTTTTTGGACTTAGCACGCTTGAGAATTGAGCCGGTAAAGACTTTACGATGAGATAGAGAAATCTTAAGTGCAATTGCCAAAACTGATGTCCATTTGTGATGAGAAAAAAACAGGGATGAAGTGCATCTCAATGAACCGACGATGACATCATTAATGAAATACCTACTATATTATAATTAATGGAGATTAGATGCTGAGGCGTGAGAATATTGCATGTCAACCCGGGGGTCTAGTTAAAAAAAAAAAATTAAACTTATGGCTCTGGGACTGAAAGGTTGAGAGATTGAAACTAGTGACTTCTAACATTAAAAACTCAAACACAGATATATTTTAAATACTCTTACATCATTGACACGTACATAATTTGTAGAAGTGCTAACTGACTGGGCAAGTCTTACCTTCTAAAATTTATGATTTTAATTTTTGCAAAAGATAAATCAACTAGTGAAAATTTCGTTATGACATTTCATAAGTTGCAAAACTTTATTCGTTAAAGTAGAATATCTAACTTTGAATTGAAAAAAAATACGATTTTTTACTAAATCAATAAATTTTTGGAGGTAGGTACATACGTTTTTTTTAACGTCTCAAAGACAAATAAATTAATTCTCTGCTAGATAATTGTACCACGGTGACCCTATGCATAGGATTTATATACGAGGGCAACTAGTTATATCCGAGTCCACTTCGTCCACAATTACGCACCAAAATGATTATACAGGTTAGCCCCCTCCAAAAAGCCCATATATGTGACTTTTTTAGAAACGGATTGAAGGAGGCATTTTATGTAGTTTCATATTAATCATACTTTCTTTCGTGTTTACGAGTATCTGTCTTCCCATCCAATCACCTATCTTAACTCCGAGAATAATTCCTACCCGAGCAAAAGAGTATTTCATTATTTTGTAGGTACAAGTAAGTATTAAAAACTAAATAAGAGCCTTTGCTTCATGCTATTCGATGTATGAAAAAAGTTTACACAAAATATGAAGTTGACAAAAAATGAAAATTTTGAAATATGAGGTGAATAGAGAGAAATATTCTGAAAGAAATCCAGATATATTTTACATCAGCCAGGTAAAAAAAGACTGATCTTCTCGTAAAAAATAGTTAAATTCTAGCTATTTTTGAATAATTTTTTTCAAGTCTTATTTCAAGATGAGAATGGCCTACGGCGAAAAACGTGAGATTGTACTTTTAGAGTGAGCCTACACAAAAATACTATAAAAACGTTTCACAAAGAAATTGTCGAAAAATATGATACCTTTTTTTTATGAAAGTATAAAATATTTTGGAAATTCAAAACAAAACACGTGCTCGACGAATAGATACAGAAAAGCTCGCAGAAATTCTTTTACCTTAGTCCCACAAGGTAAGAAGTATTTGCGAAAGAATTTTCAAATAACATGCCCGAAGAAAGGATAAAAAAAACATTCAAGTAAAAAAGAACGAATTATTTTCAGCAAAATCAAAAAACTTTTTTGTCGAATAAATCGAGAAAATTTTGTGCACAAAATTGGAAAAAGAAGAAAAAGCTTCGAGCTAAAATTATTTTCGTCTGCTCGCTTATCCTGAGCAAAGGATTCCGAAACGATTATAAAAACAAACTTTTTCTTTAATAATACGAGTACTCGATAAAAAAAAAAAAAAAGGAAAAAATGGGAAAAACTGAGTTAAAAAGAAGCGGGAAAAAATAACGACAAAGAAAACTCGATGATTTTCTTTTAATAAAACTTTTTAATGAGTGAAACTAACGAAGATTAGAACGAAGTGGGAGTCACACGAAAGTAAAAAAAAAAAAAAAAAAAAAAAGAGAAATAAATAAAAACCAGAGTAAAAAACGAAGGAACTACAAAGGAAAGGCGAAAAAAAAGTAAAGAAAAAGGAGAAATTTACTTCTCTTCCGGGGAGTAAAACTTTTGTAAACGGAAACCCAATGCTGGGAGAGGTGAGCAGGGGAGAGGCTCGAGAGAAAAAAGAAAAACACATAGAAATTACTTATAAAAATAAATTGGAAAGAAGAAAAAATAATATAAAAGGAACTACTGGAGCGAACTTTTATAATAAATTTTTATTTGATTTATGCCTGCAGGCGATATGAATTTGGACTCGGACTTTTGCGAAAAATTGACTCAGGAGATGAGTCGGAATTCGTACAGATGAAGTTACTTATTTTATTCGCAGTAAAAATTGGTCATGTACGGGATAAATTTCACTAAATTTTAATATACCCGCAGCATATACGAAGTCACGAACTATAGAGAAGAATTTAGTTTCGTAAAAAAAATTAATAAAAATATTTGGGTAGGTATATAAGAATTGAAATTATGTAGTATAAATGTACCAGTTACATCTAAAAAAGTTGTAGTAAGATATTAATACGTTTAAGTAACAGTGCAAGTGAAGCTTGATCTTGTTCTTGACAGACATTTGAACAAAAAAAACAAAAAAACAAAAAAACAACAGTGCAATAAGCATTTTTACACTACACATCATATCTAAAATGTTGAAACAATTATTTGTGAAATATTGCCAGACTTGCACACAGTATAATTTTTAGGGGTAACTCATTTAAAGGGTACAATCGGGGCTACTCATTCCTTCTATCCTTCTTCTCTCTCTAGATGAATTCTTTGTTGAAAACATTTCGTCGAAAATTTTGTGTCTATCCGTCCGTCCGTAGACTATATTAGCACTGAGGTAAAGAATGTATCGGATGTAAAGAATTGGCTTATAGAATCTAAAGAATGTAAATATGTAATTGGCATAAAGAACGTAAAGAATGGCGTAAAGCATATAAAGAATGCTAAGTAATAACTTCCTCGACAATTACTCATCATTCAAAAGTCAATATCATCTTTCAAAGTCAAAGTCGTCAATTCAAGGTCAAGGTTATTAAGTTATAACATGGGTCAGCAAGTTAGGTTAATATTAATTCCCCTGGGAGCAGAAATATCAGAAATATCAGAAATCTATGCGTATGCTCTGCGAAGGCCTGCAACTACTCTCCACAGGTACCTGAAAGGGGCTCGACTTGGTCAAAAGGAATTTATTGTTAGTCCTCATAGCGACTCTGGAAGGAGTAAATCAAATATAAACTGATTGGTGCACAGTGCACTGAAAACAGTATGTAAATGTTGATTTTCCAAATATTTTTCAAAAGAAGGTCTTTTACGCACATTAAAACATAAATATAGTAATTATCTAATAAAAAACCTAATATGAAATTTCAACATGTGGGCCACGTAAATAAAATATACGATAAATTTTACTCATTGGTACCGTCGAATGAACGTAACATTTCGATTACGAAATAGACATCATCGAAGCACTATTAATACCTTTCAGCTAACTCAGCAAGGTATCGAGAATGCATCAAGATTAAAGTCAGACTAGTACTGAATACGTCACATTTTTTTTCAGATTGTAAACCATTACGTACATTTAGGTAGGTATACGAGAAAAAACATGCATCATCATACGCGTACCGTGAGAACAAAGTCTTATCTTATCTAAGCACTTTGATAAAACTTTCACGTTTTATACATGGACGTCACATTGGTGTTTTTCATTATTAGAGGTAATTCCATTTTCACATCTGATGATGCGATACCTACATTACGTCAAAGGGCGTCATATATGATCTAATTCATTTTTTTCATAAATATTTTTTCATCTCTCGATGCCTTAAAGCGATTCTGTAGAATCCTATTCATTAATAAAATTCGTGAATTTTGAGTCAAGTATCAGATTTTAATTTTTTTACAGTCTGTTCATTCTTAGATTAATCTAAATTTTCAACCATCAACGCATTCGATAACAAGACTGAACAAAAATTAATTGATATTAATCTCATGGAAGATAATGATTTTATAAAAATGATGCATGAACAAACTCTTTTTTTTTGGTCATTACTGGGAGTTACTATCTTTTCCTCTCCCTTCACATCACCTATACTACGACAAATTTTCTCTTAAGATAAACATACACAAACGCAACTCTAGATCGAAGACCATTTCATGCAATGATGCAAAACTGCATAATACCTACAGTCTCTATTTTAAGCTTTTGCAAACTCCTAACTTCAAACTGCAACAAGATCTCTTATAGTTTTAAAGATGAAGATCTCAAATTAGGTAAAACATTTATTCTCAGAATGGCTTAAAAAATTAAAATTTTAAATAAAATTTCCTCCAACTCCATCAACTTAATTAACCAGAATTCACCGTCCAATATCCATCATATTTAGATAATTGTTGACCAAGAATGATCATCTTTCTCTGTCTTTCTCGATTCTTTTATTTTTATGTGGATTTTTTAGAAAAAAAAAAGTAATCTCCTATATGGTTTTCTTAGCATGCCCGTCTCCTCACCATTCAGTATTTACTTCCATCCCCACATGTCGGAAACGAACGAGGAAAAATTGCAGTTTATTTTCGCTCGCTTGACCCCAAAAATATTAAAACACCGAGAGACGAGATGAAGAAAAAAGACCGAAAGAAATATAAGGAAGGAAAAAAAAGTAAAAAGACGATATGGCTGGAAAAATTGGACAGTGAAAAAACCTAGAAAGGTATTAACCATTATTTTCGCTAGTTAAGAACGGCTTTTTGATGAAAAAGTTTTTCCACTGAAGTTCTAATCTGTATTTTGTGGTCGGGAATTACTGGCGTATTAGTTTTCAGGGATTACTGTGAGCAGAGAACAGAGTGGAGAAGGTGAATTTTGATTATTTTTCAGTCGAGGATTTTTCATTTTACTCTCGTACACGATGATGGAATTTTATTTTTTCTCCTGCTAAGCTCAATGTGCTCAATAATTGAAATTTCATAGCAAATAGGATGTTAGAAGATCGATAAAATAAAATGTACCCTATTTACCGGTAAATTGAAGCCATCGGGGAAAGAAAGATTATGAAATATTGATGGTTCTAAAAGCAAAAAATGACGAAAATCGACGGGCAATAATGTCTGACCTGCAAATAAAAATCATTATATTTTTATAGCGGTGTAATTTATAAAGGTCAGGGGTGAGACATATGAGATCAACACCTTCTTCATGACCGAATAATTCCTTATTTTATTATACCAAATATCAAGTATCCCTGCCAGAATTGACTTTAAATAATAGGATGGTCTAGTGATTTTTTTTTTTTTGAAATTTTGTCCCATACTCCAAAAGTAGTTCCTTTAACAAAAAAAAATTATCAAGGTTTCCCCTCCCACACTAATGGGGGAGTGAATTTCAATTTCCACCGTAACCTTCATCTCACAAGGTGCATGAGAAGCATTGATGAGAATTTATTACTGCTCTAATAACCAAGGAACATGAAGGTGTGTAGCTGTGTACTCAGTGAGTTCATAATTTTATTGTATAGTATCAAAGATCAAGATGAAAAAAAACCATCTTCCATCTGTCTATATGATAACAAGCCGCTGAATCCGAATATAGTGTTATTTTTCCATTCTACCCCCTGTTCTATGAGTCATGCCTGTTTCATAATAACCTATTTTTATGCAGAATCAATAGCTGAATCCTTTAGGACTCAGGAAATTCTTTGATTGGAGCCATACAACTTGAGTTATTGCCAACATATTGTTTTAAGGGGCACTATATCCACAACTGAGGAAAGTTTTCCTCCCTATTTTAGAAAACAATCTCATTTTGGAATTTTCCAAGTCTTGTCACAGTCACGAAAATACAAAAGTTACGTCAGTAATTCGCAGTATGCAAAATAAAGTTTTGTCATTCGAAAGATCGAGTGAAATGTAAAGATAATTAAATTTTGGAATCTCCAAGAAAACACCACTCATTCCTCCACTTCATTACTTTCTAACGAATGCAAATGCAAACCGAAAAAAAACCAACGAAAGAAACTACACTAACAAATTACGAATACTTTTTTACGCTTTTCTCATTTTCACAATATTTTTTGGTTTGCTCGTATTTTCACCTCGCTATTTCTCATCTCTCAATTGTTCGTCGACTTTTGAAATTTATTTTTGACACCTTTCATTTAATTTATTTTGCCTCGCCTGTCTCCTGGTATATCTCCTCGCCTGAGTATAATGCACTGAAAATAAGACATTTCATAAATTCTGCAGGAATTTGGCACCCACAAAAACGTGACAAACATTTTTAATAAGACAATATTTTTTTTATAAAAAATGAAAAAAAAAAGGTAAAGATAGACGTTCAAACAGAATAAAAAGACCTCTACAGTTTTTCTGCAGCCCCTTCACTTTTCACGATTCTTTTCCAATTTTCGTTAGGCTTTGCTTTGAAAAAAATTTTGGCGAGAATACAAATTCGACAAGGCTAAAAATTTTAGAAAAACACGAATTTTCTTCGACTATTTCATCTTTGTTTGCTTTTTTCTGAGCCCTTCCTTATCATCCATACAGTTACACGTATTTCTATTTCCACTTTAGCTACAATGCCAGAAAAAAGTAATAAAATAGAATTTATTTAACAGAAGCCTTTGGCATCGAATAGAAGTCCGTTTTCGGATTTCTCTTTTTTTATAACTCATTTAAACATTTTGATTTGGAAAAAAAAAGAATAGAAAAACACTCGAAGAACATTGCATGGTTCCTAATTCAACCAGAAAATATTGCCCCGCAAAAATAAAAGGGTAAATTTTTTTCTCGAACATATTTTTACCTAAAGACTGGCATTTTTGCCCGTCAGCTGGCATACTTTCCGATCTGCTGAAAAATTTTTTCCGTCGAAATGCATTTTTGTCAGTAGACTAAAAAATTGTTCGTTCAGTCCACTAAATACTTTTATCAGTCAGATGGGATATTTTTCTCCAGTCGACTGAAAGAATATGCCACTTGAACTTGAGTCACTCTCTTCCACCATAATTAGCAACTTTGGCTGGTCAGATATTACAAAGAACAAAAATCGTGGAAGGATTGATTAAAAATTCGTTAAAATTGCACAAAAATTCCCCATTTTTTAACGTTAAGACATTTTTTTTCTGCTCTTTGAGTCACAAAAATTATGTGAAATCGGAAAATAAGGCAAAATCTACATTTTCACCCTTTTTTTCTCATATTTTTTGCTGATATTTAATTTTTCTTTAACTTCTCCCTAACATTTTCTGAAATAGGCAAAAAATCTTGAATTTCGCTGGTCGTCTTTCTTATTCTTAAATTCTTAAAAACATTTAGTAATTTTACGAAAGATAAATTTTAAGACTTGGCAGCACTGCTTTCTGTTACCAAGTAAAATTTATTCCACTACCTAGCGACATTCATTTCGCTGCATAGAAAAATTCCTTCTGCTGCTAGCTGGCCAAATTCTTTCTGTTACTTAGCGAAATGTCTTCTGCCCTTCTGCTAACTAGCCAAAACTAATTCTGCTACCAAGCAAAATGCGTTCTGCTACCTCGTGATAAAGTCGCACAAATACAATTTCATCAGATATATCGCTCGTAGAATTTTTCCTCCCCAAAATAAGCCCGTATTGGGCGACAAAGCAAATTCTGATTCGTACAAATCAAAATAATGGATAGGTCTAATTAGAGAAATAGAATTTTCGTTATATCTCAGGACAATGGAATTCCAAAACAGTTTTAAACTTTCTCGGTTGTTTCTGACCACTTTTTGTCAATTCCACTAATCGCATTAACGTTTCATGAAAAACAAACCAACTGGAGAGAAGCAACTCGCAGTTTGAAAGATCAAAAAACTGTGAAAAGAACTTTTCAATTCGATTTCTGCGCGTCTGTCAAACCGTCAAGCTAACTGCCTATTAGTCGGACGACTTTCAAAACGAAACAAAAAAGCAAACTTTCTAACTGCTGGCTAACTTTTCCCTCGTACTCCTCCCCTTCGACATTGGTGCCTACGCAGAACTTGAGAGCGGTGTTTGAAATAAAAATTGTTCGAATTCGCCTTTTTGATCAATTCTTCTTTTCAAAGTCGAAAACCATTTTCCATTGACTAACCTCCTTCTCCTTTCCTCCAACATCATTTGACATTATATTGTGCTTTATAGGTGTTCTTCAACAAAAATTTAGAACCGATTGTGAAATGGGGCCAGCAGGAATGAGAAATTTTATCACGCCTTTCAACCTTTTTTTTTTTTTTTTTTTCTTTCAATAGTCGGCTGACCAACTTCGTCCGATAGAAAAGTTTGGCAAAACGGTTTTGTAATAAATTGTTGACATTTCTGCACCCAGGGATACAAGGACGGGGCCTGATACAGGGAGGAAGTGAGACAAAAAAGTCGAGAGAAATCGAATAGAGAGAATTTGTGAACGAGCAAAAGAGTGGGAAAGCGAAGAGAAAGAGAATAGGAGTTGTGGTTTTCGGTTGGCTAACTAAATGAGGACCTCAGCTATAACTGCAGCACTTTGTGTCCAGGAATTTGGGTAACCTTTCGGTTTCATGGGCTAGAATTTTAGTAGCCTTTACCAAAATTACATGTATGGCGGTTATTGGTCCGTGGCTAACAGTCATGGCTAGCAGCCACCCGTTGGATTTTTTTTCTCGCAACAGAGGCTTTTAGATATTCTGTTTTTGCTTTTTGGTAGCACATGTCGCTGCTACTGACAGCTGAAAGCGAAAAGTAGTCGCCGTTTTCATATTTTATTTCGAATTTCTTTCCTCGGTTTTCACAATTTTCACCGTTCCTTTTTATACAATTTCTTAAAACTTGTTTCCCCCTCAAACAAGCTCTACTGCGACAAAAATAAATTGCGATTCGTTAATATAAATTTAATTTCGTCGGTGACCCTTTTTATATTTTACACCACCGACTTACTTGTCACAGTGTGGTAGTACGAAATTTTCTTTCAAATTAACTAACTGTCGAGCCCCCCCCCCCCCCCCCCTCCACCTCCCATAATCAAAGTGAAGTCTGTTGCTGAACGTTTCAACGCTTTTTTACCCTGCTTTTCCTTTTTTTTTTCCTCCACTCATTTCGATGCAAACTACTGAGCAAGAAGTTTTGGGGTAAAACGTAAAACTTTTGAAAGTGATTATTCGTCGGATTTTAATTCGCAGCGGCTTTTGTGTGACAGTTTTCACAAAATTCTGTAACTCGGCAGGTTTTTATTTTTATTTTTTTAAAGAGACATTAATTTTCAGCTTGCTGGTAAAACAGAGTTAGGTACGTCGTGCGATTTGAAAATCTATTTTGTGTGATGAGCTAAAAGTTCAAAACAAAATTCTTCTGGGACAAGGTGTAGGTAAACAATGTAAACCTAACTGACTACTCAGCCATTTTAAAATGTTCTTTAGACTATAAATATACAGGTTATTTCATAAACGCACTCATTCCACTTAGGTATCTTGATTTTGAGTGAATAAAAAAAAAACATTCCTATACGAAAAGATAGAAAAAAATAAGCAAAAATTTTAAAAATGAGAAAAAACAAGATAGAAAACAATGAGAAAAAATAATAACAGATAGGTAGGAAAAAATAAGAAAAAATCAGAAAAAAGGAGGAAAAACAAGAAAAAACAAAATAGTAGAAAAATAGGAAAAGATAGGAAAGTTCTTCTGGTGTAAAACAGCAAAGAATTTTAAGCAACTATGTACGTAGGTCATTATTTCTAATTTAGAAACTTATTGTAACTATGTCCTTCAGCAAAACTGACACTAGTCTTATTGTTAGTAAGTAATAAAAATTATAGTATTTTCCGTTGAAAAATACTGAAATTTTGTGACACGTGTTACTACATTCTTGGATGCAAATAATTATCACCCATTGGTGCAGCCAGAAATTTGCTAAAGAAGGACCTGAATCTTAAATTTGACGCTGTGTTTTTTGATGAACTTTGACATCTCCTTGGCTGCACCACTGTAGTCACCTCTAGTCGAACAGAATGAATAATACTTCACACCTCCACTAATCTGAAACTGTCAAACTTTTTCAGTACAATCTTCAACTTCATACAGTTGATAGTTATTTTTAGTGAGCATAAAAAGTTATTTGTCTTTCTCACTATCTTTCTTGTAACTCGTTACAGTAACACAACCAGAAATTTTATGAGGAAGGAACTAAATTTTGAATACTTTACTTACAGATAAAATTTCCATTAGAAATATCTCGCAGGATTTTTTTCTAAAAAAAAATTTTTTCAAAGCTACTCAAACTAGAAACCATTCTCATGTTTCAAAATTCTTACTAAAATATTGGAAATTTTCAACTTAATTGAGTATTTTTAAGTTTGAGAGTCTCCATCACGGATTACTTGAATCAACTCCTCTTCAGGAATTTCCTAGGTATATTATTAGTGGCGTGCTTACAGGGGAGTTGGGGGGTTTCATGCACCTCCCAGAACCAAAAAAATGTAAGTATACGAAACTACAGCAGCGAGAAAAAAGTAAACGATTTCGACCATATGACACACCTCCTTTTCCCCTCCCCACGAAAAATTGGTTCAAGTACTCCACTGCTTGTATTTATCGACCAAATATTATTACATCAATTTTCAACCAACTGATAGAACACTGAGACATAAGGATTCTTTGTTATTGAATAGGAATTTTGGGAAATATTTTCGACAGGTAATTTCGAGTATCTGTAAATACGAGTAGGTATTATTCATCCGCATACTTTCCACTTCACCAATATTGAAAAAATTGAGATGTAATGAAAAAATTGTGAAATTCCCAAATTTAAATTGTAATAAAGTACCGAAATAGAATCGAGAATTTCCGGGCAAATGGTAGCGTCATTCTTCTTGGGAATTGCCAATAAAATGAATCAAAAAATTACCAGGAATACCAAATTTTTAGCAGGTTTTTTATTTTTCTCTGCGATATTCTTCCGACAATAATTCAACAGAAAAAAAAACAATTAGTTCCGCTCATCTGTTGCTACTTTGTGCAAAGGATACGGGTATTCTTTAGAAAGTATGCGCGCGCAGCACGTGAGAAAGGATGATAAAACCGGTTTCGTCGTTATTTCGATGACGAATTCGGAATTCGTCAGTTAAAAACCAAACAGTACAGTTTCATTTTTTTCTATTCCTCATTTCATTTCTTCCGTTCGTTCGACTGTTCTGTTACCTATACTTAGTCATTTTAGTTTTTATTCATATTTTACTGCCCTTTGCTTTATTTGTTAACGTCTCAGAAATATTTTGTGAAGTTTCAATTTTTTCTTTCTCCGAATTACTTATTTTTCTATTTTTCAAATAGTTGCATCATGTTCGCCAAAATGTCACGAATGATATGTGGTACCAGATCCTGGAGAACGATAACACCAAGAAGGAATATTTTTACTACACCCTCCGTAATACAATTTAAGTCCGGTGGTAAGTTGTTCTCACAATCAGTTTAGTTTCTAGTATTGAAATTAGTTACTTATGGTTTTTTAAGGTGACTAATTGCAGAAAAATCTTTCAAAGCTAGACAAAAATTAACTTATTTTATTTCACGAGACCCGATATAAAGACTGGCTTTTATTCCCACGAGGCTAGTTCGAGTGTAATTTAATCGTCGCACTTGTTAAGAGAGCTGTTCAATGTTTATCGAATGAATATATCATTATACTAAATAAAATATTACTGGGTTCGTAGATATAATTATGTTATAACTTAAAGTAAAAGTAAGAATGGAGAAGATGGAATTTCAATGTTTTAGTGGCTCGGCATAAGACCACGTTGTGTGACAAAAAACACTTTAGGTCGTCTCACCCGAAAAAGTTCGAAGTCTATATTCAATTGAATAAAACGGGTCTTTGGCTACAAAATGGAGGTCTCGAAACAATTAAGTTAGAACTAAGAACCTAAACACGGTGACAAATTTTTCACGAGGTGCCTACACAAGTTTGATTCCTTCTGAAGTCGATTAATATATGCATTTTACGATATGCCGCAGGAGGAACATATTTTGATTTAAATAAATACCCAGTCTAATTTTTAATCCTTACCATAGTTTTATAAGATTATTTACTAGGCCCTAGAAAAACTTGGTAGATTAGTCAGGACAATAATGTGACCATACATAGCGGTACAACAAATTCTAGATTGACTTTCACATACGGTAATTAATTATTCCCTCGAACAATCCAAGTCAAATTTTTAGGGGTGGATGGGAGAAAAATTGCACTGCGAAGCCAATTATTTGAAAACTCAAACATTTTCGCCTCTAAATTTAAGAAACTTTGAAATAATCAGAATTCACACTTATAAAACAGAACGAATTATCATTGCTCCACTACATTCGTCGAAATACAATCTGATGCAAGTTTAAAATTTCTATTTACAGTTATGCAGCCAACTCTCATAGAAATTGCCTTGCCCAGTCTTCAAAAGCCTCTGAAGCAGAATGTAGTCAATATTTGTTGTTTGAGAAACAAAAGTGTACTGAGGCAACTGAGAATCGTGGAGTCGTTAATGAAAAAATCCAGTTATTGTGGAGTAACATTCAATTTCAACGAGTCACTGGACGCTGTTGTATATTTTTATAATGTAAGTATTGTATGGAACTTGGCTCTCTTCCCACTCATTAAAGGCATGAGTAAAACAACATCGTGGAGGTACGTTTAGTTTTATACCTGACTCGGCATCTGAGTAAAACAGGTGAGAAGAAAAAGTTGTGTGAAAGGGTTCTTATCTGTCCTCCCAAATCAATCGAAAAATCTGAAATTCTGTCAATGAGAACACGTATCGTACGAAGCCTTTATAATGCGCTACATGCAATTTTTTTCTGTTTAGGAAAAAGATTTATATCCGAAGACAGACGATGGCGCCTCACTGATAGACTCTCTCGATTCGTATTTGTCACGTGTACCTACTGGTCAAAATGTTTTAATTGTTGGCAATACCAGCGAAGAAGGAGATCTTCAGCCAGTCGAAGATTTAGAGAAAGTGCTGAATGTAGCTTCCAGTATGTCAGTTAATGTGCGCGATAAGTCATTCAATAAGATATTTGTATCCAAAGACAGTAAAAAGCACTTGAATGAATACTTCGACCGCAACGAAGCAATGCGATCTAAAATTATTTTTGAAGACGATATTTTCAGTATACTGAATGTTATTCTACAAAACGAAAATTCCAATAAGTAAAATATTATTGAGCCCATAAGACTAATGATCGTTTACATGTATGCATTTTGTTTTGTTTTTATAAATGAATTTTTTACATCTTCAAATGTCAACTAGTATTGTACTGTAAACTTAAATTTTTTTACATCTTGTGAATTGTTCCTAGGCTTAGTAAATAATTTCTGTAACTATAATTATACAATTAAGTCAAAACACTTTATTAAATTAAATGTTTTTGTACTGAAATTTTAAGAACACGATCGTCAGATTCACTTATATATGCAGTAAGGTAATAACATTTTGAACTCTGGATGAAGTTAGAGTCACAAAAGTTTTAAACATATTTAGCCCCATTAAACATATTTTCATTCAGACAGTCCAGTTCTCAGATTTACAGTTTTACCAAATCCAATTTGGTCATGGGAAACTTTGAAGTGTGTTCAATTTAGAAAAGAAACTTGGCGAGTAAATAATATTTCAAATTTTTTCTAGAAAGATGAAGGAGAAGGTAGGAAAGAGCGAATAGAGAACAGGGAGAAATGTGTTTTTTTTTTAATCCTCAGAAATTTTTGTTAGTATTAACGTAATCAAGTTCCTGTTTTCTTCAAGATCTCGTTTTTCCAGTAATAAAAAAATTTGTCCTCGTGACTTCGTTAACATCATTTTTTTAGAGTCCAGTGTAAAACACAAATTAAAATTCATTGGAGCCCTATTCTTCGTGGTATTCAACCCCTGACCACATATTACTTTTCTATTCATTAAAAAACAAATATTCAATAATTTAGCACATACCTTTTTTGACTGCCAACAAATCCCAATTGAGTTTTCAACATCCAACGCAATTCCCAAATGTTGAATGACTAATGTCTGAAATTCTCCGCCTGTAGCAAAATACCATTCAACAGCAGACATTTGTACATGAACCTGTTGGCCAATTTAACAAAGCAAAGACGATTATTTCAAAATTCAATAACAAGAAATTCAATTAGAATAGTGAATTTAAAGCACCGATCAAATTTCTGACTTCCAAAATGATGCACGTCTACCTTCTAAACATCATAATTCTTCATTACGGGCATTTTCGAGACAGATTTCAGAGTTCAAAAATTTTTCTTCGCGACCAGTTCAGTAACTTGAGTTTCTTTTCGTATTATCCAAAAAGCACTTTTTTCGATCTTACATACCAAAATACTATTAAGCTGCAAAACGAAAACCAAAGCGTTTCAAAATTTCATGAACATTTTAATGAAAATCACAGTTTTTCGATTCTTAAAATATTGAAAAGTACACCCGCACATTTACAAAGATTGAAAACCATCGTAGCTGCAAGAACATACGACGAGAGAAAAATTATTTGATACAGATCACATAAATTCATCTCGACGATTTGTGCATAATACATGCTTTGTGCTCCATTTTACAAAAAAAAAAATAAAAAAAAATAATGATATAAATGCTTTAACAAACCAAAAAAAAAAAAAAAAAAACTTATAAATAAATATTATAGTGAAATAATTTCAAAGAGAGAATAAAAACAATCCTGATATTGTAAATTTAAAATTGCACTAGATTTTGGAATCCTGTGAGCGACTGTGAATGGTCATACACAATTTTGTTGGCTAAACTTAGCTGCAATTCTGTCATAAAATAAAATTATCCAATAATTTTAACACAGATTGCGATTTTTTTCCTCCTAAAAAACGGGAAATTTTACACGTTTATCAAATAATGCCCCCAAAAAAAACGAAAAAAAAATACAAGTAGGAAATGGGAAAAACAAAAACAAGAATAATTTGAGTTCAATCAATTAAACATTAACATTATTCTGTAATAATGGTAACAGTTCATCCGACATACCTAATTACCGTAAATTTTCATCTACAAATAAATCTAAAAAACAAAAAGAAAAAAAAAACACGATTACAGATAGGTACCGAGGTACATTTTTAAAAAAAAACGACACTACATTGGAAAATAAATAATTAGTAAAACTTGAAGTTAGCGAATAGAATTTTTTCCATTCTTCAGTGAAAGCAGTGAAATCTGTAAGTAAAACTCCATACTGCATGCACTGACAGCGATAAATGCTAGTATACTAGTACAAAAGCTAATGATAACGATGAATCATCCACGATTTGGATTCAAATAAAACTCAGCTATAAGACAAGAGAATACAATTCAAGAAAACAGGAATAAGGACAATGACATCCGTTGACTCGTATTTTCGTTCAACAGAGGAACAAAATATAGGGAAGTCATCATCGGAAAAAAAAAAAGAAAAGAAGAGAAAATAAGTCACGAACGGCAGTCTGAAAAATTTAGTTTTTCCTCCGTATCACTTGCTCGTCAACTTCTGACCTTTGATTTTGACAGGTTTATCTCTGATGGTTCCTTTTTTCTTGCTTTGCGTCTGCAAAAGTGAAAAAAATCGAACATTTCAAACTCTTGGTCGTCTACAGTCGAAAACCTATCGAAGAGATCAGTGTGTGCAACAAAAATATTTCAGAAAGGGTGAAACAAACTAAGTTTATCGTGATGAAATCGGTACAAAAGTCACTTGTTTTGGCATAATCATCAATTTTTTCATCAAATTATTCGTGAAAGTAACATTGTTTCGTTGGAATAGCTTTGATTCCTACCTTTGTGGACCCACAGCCGAAGCCGCACTCGTAAAACAAAAGCCCTAACAATATTATGTTTCAAAAGAGAAACACAAAACATGCGACTATACTCATGATTGGTTAGTTTTGCAAATACCAAAAGCTCATTCAAAAATCTCATATTTCTGTTTTAAAACAGAGCATGAGACATAATGTTTTTGAAAAAATTTATCACATTAAAAGCGTAAAGGAAATTCTACAGACTTATTTTGTAACCCTCACAAATTTCTTGGACAATCCATTCAAAAAGACGACAATAAATTGTCGAGTTGATAATTTTTCCGAGAATCGGAGAGACGATTGAATAATTTATTTTTTTAGTCAGCATAAGGCTGTTTCGTGCAGGTTTGTAATTTAATACAAATTACTGTACGTTCTAAGCATAAAAACATCGGGGTATTTATAGTGTCTCCTTAAGAACCCATAGTTTAAATATTCAGTTATAGTGTCATTTTTGTCAATAATAATTACTGCCAAACAGAAGAAAAATTATTTAAAAAATATACAACAATCACTGATCTCTTAAACAGGCCTTCGATTTTTGCACACACAAAAAATATGTAAAATATCGAAAACAATTGGAAGTAAATATTCCAGGTTTTTCGAAGACCCGCAAACCAAAACTCAAAATTATTCCGTGTGTGCGATGAGCGTTGGTTAGTGAAAGCATTAAGACTTAGCAACGTACCTTCCACTCAGTCCTCGGTTAGCTGATAACAAAATACAGACAAAATAATTGTTAGTCAGAACCCCAACCTTTTTTAATTTAAATAGTTTTCAATAGATTGCCCGTAGATTAAATTCAAGTTGATACTTGGTTAAAATAATGGATAAAATAATGAAAATTATGATCGATGGACATGCTTGAACCATGAACTACTCTACAATTCTTACCTTTTTCGAAACGAACTTGGCGGGTATTGAAATTTTTCGATTCGAAACGGAAACACGCGGTCGATTGAATTCGTTAGGTTTCTTTACTCTGGAAACAAAAAAGTGCAGTTAGCAATAATGTTAAAACGTTGGGAGGTGGCAAGTTATGGTTTTTGGAATTACAAAAATTACCTGTAAATTCTAACCAACCAGTGCTCAGTGGTATAGGCTTCTTCCAAATACGTTAACTGGAAATTTTTGTTGCCTATCACAGCATTACGTGTTCTATCGTAACCAGCTGGTGTACGGAAATCCAACTGCCAAAAACAAAATCACCACATTTCTTTTTTAAATCAGTGACGTCATCTAAGCGTACCCCGACTGATATGACAAAGACATTATCAGGCTTTAATATAATTTTTTTACACGATACTCAGATAAAAGAATTCTCGGCCAGTTGAAAATTGTAACTTTTTTCAGGAATAAAGTAAAATAAAGATAAATCCATGAAGCATAAAAATGGGACAATCTTATTAGTAACAGAAAGACTGTACATTTGAGAAAACTGAAAGCCTTCACTAAGGCAAAGCTCTGCTAATCCTTCTCCATCCTCTGATAAACTTTATTTTTCATGTAAATATGCCCTTTGGAATTGCATTGAAAACAAGGCCGGCGTACGGTGTACAGCGGAGTACAAAATGCTACGCATAAGAAATTTTGTGTGTAGCAATGCTACACACTAAAAAAAAGTCCAAAAAGGAAAACGTAGCCAGAAAATTTACCTTTTTGGTTCAAATTAAAGAAAGAAAAAATAAAAATAAACGAGAGATGATAATTATTATTAGTCATTAACTTTTTCAAAATTTTTCCGAGTCGTTATTTCAACAAAAAAAAATTTTTTGGGGTAGGATGGGGGGCTGTATGTGAGTGAAGATCAGAGGAACTGCTACACATAGGCGAAACAAAAGTCGCCGGCCATGATTGAAAAGTTCTTTTTGTGTCAGCTAAAACAGACTAACCTAACTTCGTATGTTTGGTCAACGGCTTACCTTCAAATCGCCGAAATTGTAGTAACTTAATTTGTACATAAGACAGTTCAACAGTACGGGTGATCCTTCACTATCAACTCGAAATTCGCCTCGTTCGGTAAAGTAGTCCCCTTCCTAGAACGGATAAAAAATTATGAATCATACAGCCGTAATCTGTCTCGAGAGAGATGAATAATTACCCACTCTAATATCTTTCGGGTGTTCGCCTTCAGCGATTCTAACCATCCACAAAAATTTATTTATGTCATCACCAGAATATCCGATAACGCCGCCAAAAATAACCAGCACATAATCGACATCCAACGAGGTCATGATTTTGTACGCTTCGGGTTCCGTGGAGGCCATAGCTTTTCCAACCTAAATATGAGGTTAAAACATTTTATACTAGAATTTCAAAACATAAATACGGTTTACATCGTTTTTTGTTTGTTTCTTTTTTCTCTCAAAACTCTTTTCCACCTACTTTCTTATTATTATGAATTCTTGAAATTTCATGCTCTGGAAATATGTGCAACTTTGCACTTAACTCAAATAGTATTTCCAAGCCACGAGAAAATGAGACAACTTTAATTACGTAAAAAGTTTTATTCAACCTCAAAAACTCACCAAAGCTATATGACTGTTATTCCACGTATTATTGTCAACCAGAGTCGTTCGATTTGCCATTCCAGCAATTTGATATCCATAATCCCACCAACTCATAACTCTGGCATTGGAATCCGTGTTACGTGACAGCCAGAAATAGGCTTCCCGAAAATCATCGAGTATCTGGCGAGAACTGCAAACATTTTTTTTTTCTGGTTTAGCATTCAACTCGAATATTAGTACTTGAAAAACAGAAGAGCTTACCCATCGCTTCCGTGAGAAGCCAAAACAATACTCGGACTTGAGTAAGCATTACTCGTAACCCATGTGCAGTGGGCAGCAAACAACATTAACAATAAAACGGTCGAAACAATAACAATACATCTCAAATTTACGCCGACATTATCGCTGCTAGTGTCTACTCTTTGGGCATCAGAGGCTGATTTCACTTTACGAGACGTGCTTTTAGTCTGAAAAGCATTCAGTGTAAATTTTCCGTCTCGATAAAACTAGTTGGACTTGAGCGTTATGTCAGTTTTGACAGATCTTACTTTATCCGTTACTCGTTTTTTCTCAATTTCGGCATCGATCTCGCGACAAATGGTTTCTTCTTCTTTCATGTGACAATCGAAAATCAAAGAGAATGCAATGCCACTTAGCACGCAGACGACAGGTGTCAAGGTCAACATTAATCTGACCATAACTCCAGCGAAGTAGACGGCACTTATTACATAGAGAACAACTGCCAAGAGGAAAATATTCAAGAAGAGGTTCTCGCAAATAAAAAATTAAAAGTTCGCCAGAAAAAAGTTTGTTTACCAAACACGCGGGTATCCGTTAAATCTTTCAAACAATACCACAGACCCACTGGGAACATTGAAACAAGCATGTGCAAATCGAAGAAGAATGAAAACCACGTAGTCGGCTGATGCTCGGAGACGGATGCGATGATTGGAATATGAATTTTAGCATACGTGGTATCCCATAAAGAATAAAATCTATGGAAATAGGTGTAATTAACATACGACATTTTCGGTTTCGTCCAACAATTTATCATGAAAATTCACCTGCCACTCCAAGGAGCAACAACCCCGGCATATGTTAGAACCACAACAGCCAAGAATACAGAGGCGGCGGCAACGAACAATAACACTTTGAATAAAAAAGTGAATTCGGCTTTAGTTACTTTGGAACTAATGTACTTGAGAGCCGCAAAAGCAATTATTAGAGCAAATACACCTGAAAACCAATATAATTAAAATTAAGAAGGAATCAGGAAAGAATTAAAACTTTTCTTTCAAAAATCAGCAAATTCAATGAGACATTCGAAAGTCTACTAATCGTACCTCTTTTTCTAGCCAACAAATTTAACCTAGGGCCAAAAGTAAATTAAAAAAGCACTGAGGTTAACTGTATGTTTTTACTAGCTTATAGAGAAATGAACCGAGCAGTTTATCCTTAGATTTCAAGAAAAAACAAAATTTCAAAAAATGATAGACGATTGAAAAGACATGTCATACCTAAAGCTGCCATATGTTCGCTGGTTCGAATTGGCTGGAATCCTACAAACGGAATCTGCATACTCATCACCAGACCAAGAATGTAAAAAACGGTATAGCTGACAAAAAGACGGTGAGAATATCTTCCCATCAGAAGCAGAACGAATACGTGAAGTGGAATCAAATTAGTTATGAACACATAACCTCCCCAGGCGGAAACCTAAGAAAACAAATAGAAATTACAGACAATTTTTACGATTATGTTCAAAAATATTAAAGTTTGGTTTCAAGAGAGGAAATCAAAATCCAAACAATAAAATTTGCCTTAACATTAAATAGGATGTCTACAGAAAAGCACAAAATGAGAAATCAGAACTTTTCAAGACAAATTTTCTTGTCTAATTAATCCAGTCGAGGAAAGCACGAAAAGTTTTCACAATTCAGAACATTTTTCAGTTTTTTTTTTTTTTTTTTTTTTTTTTTCAATTATTGACAAATAATAGAGCAGAAAAATCATAATTTGAAATAAGAAACCGAACGTATTTCCTTTTTTCAATCTCTATGACTGACACTTTATAGATGAAAAACCATAACTTTTCACAAAATTCATTAGCACCTCCACGTATCAAGACTTTTCATGACCTGTACTTACTCTATTAAAGTTTCTAAAATAATGAGCAAAATTATAGTTGCTCATCAAGAAACATGGTGAGATAGTAATAAGTAAATAAATGATAAGTTTTTCAAAATACTGCTAAAAATGATGATAATAATAATAATGAAATAAATTACCATGTAAAAGTAAGACAACGATGTCAAAGCGGCCCAAAAAATAGATCCCGTGCTTACGGACTTGACCTAAAATTAGATATGGATTCGTTTCATTAGTAAGATAGTAATAACAAAATAAACCCAGAATGAATATTTTAATTACCCATAGATAATACGTAAATTGTAAGGCAAAAATAGCAATTCCTTCGTTATCGTAACTTCCAGCAACGGATCGACTTATATAACCAGGAACAATGGCAATAAAGCACGCAGCGAATAAACCGGCTCCTTCTGACCATAATTCTTTCGTTAGAAAATATGTAGCGATTGATGTAAACCCGCTGAACAGAAAGAAAACGCACATGAATGACGCGTCATTAGAAAAGAGAAAAATAAAATTGAAAGCCTCGATGAAATAATCAGACATATTATCGGCTTCTAGCTTTTTTTTTTTTATACAATGACTATAGGACTTGTTACTAGTTTAATTCTTCTTTTAGCCATTCTCTTTTCACCTCTTCACGTTTCAAAAACGAAAATTAGATATTTCAATCAACATTTGATTAACAGGATATTTCAGTCCAATTTGGATTATCAAGAGATATCTATCATAGAAAGACCCGATTTTCCCGAATAACAGAGAATATTAGAACATTTATCATAACCAACTCTTCCATTTAAGACTTCAGTTGGTCATCAGGACCAGAAAAACGAAGGAGAGTTAAACATAAGATACAGATCAAGTAGAAGCATACCTGAATACCGGTGCCAGAAATACACATATATCTCGAATGTGAATAGGGATATTCAACGAATGTAGCACGTAATGAATACCTCCAGAGGTAATCATTAAACCTGGATAAACAGTGCCACCAACAATCCTTCCCAGAGGATACCAGGCACGTTCGTCGAACCAATTAAGAAATTTATAAAATCCATGCTCGACCATGTAGGCAGTGGCTCGATAGTTGAACCTGTAATAATTTAATATTAGTACAGGACGAACTAGCGATCGAGAGTAGTGAATAGAGTCTCTCACCATGGATCAAATTCGTGGATAATGCTTTCGAAACGAATGACAGCAAATAACCGGGAAGAGAATCCGGCGACCCAAGCAAGCAAAAGAATGGTAAAAATTATTAGTTTCTTCCATCCCGTAGGATTGTCGATGATATTCTCCCACATTATCGAACGAACGTTAAATAAGAAACTAAAACTATTAGCGAATGACTGAACGATAGTTCTTAAAAATTAATTAGTTAAACTTTTAATTTACTCGACTCCATTTGTTGATCGAAAAAATTAAAATTTGTAAACGTACACTTACGTACACTTTTCATATTGGCTCCTTGCTGCACATAGAATAGCCTTGTTCGAACGCAACGTTTTTTGACGAAAATTCGATCTTCAAGCTTCGTGTTTTGGACACCAGACTGCAGTGCAGCATGAAAGATATTTTGGCCTCGATGGGTGGCGGCGGGGTGGTAGCCGCGAATGGCTCCTAAAAAACTTCTACCTTGCTTTGTAGTTTGCTTGCATGCTATTGCTGCTTGATTTCTTGTTCTTGCTCTTGAAATTGGGAAGTACGAATCGTGTTTTTTTGATAAATTTACATTGTCTTGTCTTGTTTTCGGAAAAATTTGAGTTATTTCAATTAATTTGCTGAAGCTATTGTATTCTGATCTATCTGTGTCTTCAATTTTACATTTTGATCATCTTTTTATTTGACTATCTTCCCGAATTCATCATGACCAACAATTCTGAAAAGGAGCTCGATGAACCTGTAAGTAACTTTACGATTGCATTGCTACAACTTGCAATTTTTATTGATTATTTCAATTCATTTAGGTTCATTTTTGAAATTCTTGGGTGTGCGGCACCTTTATTAAATACAAAATCTTCTGAATAGAATATTGTTTTAGATTTCAAATGCGTATGTCTTTGATTCAAATTCACGCCGTATATCTTACTAATGTAAACTAACATTTTCTCCCTACGTTTAAGAGAATCATTGTTTAATTAATTCTTTCACGTATTCATTGACAGTAACTCTGTTTTTATTTAATAGGTTGAAGTTGATGCATTAGAATAGAACTAGGAAGTACTATTCAATAACGAGTTCGTCTATCATTCGAGTAGCAGCACCGTGCTTCGCTATTCAGTGCCCAAATCTTTTTTCTGTGAACCTGAAACTATCGTAAATCAGCGGCTACACGTGAGAACGTAAGATTTTCTTATTTCCTTTCTTACAATTGATGAAAAATTATACTAAACGCTTTTGAAAATATTTTGATTTCTATAATTTCAACCGGCGTTACCAAAAAATGTCATCCACTCTTTCGAACGTAAATGTAAAGAAAACAATTGGGTTTTTCTTCAATTAAAATTATCTTTGTTAATCGTATAAACTCATACTTTTTTCTGTTTCAACTTTTATCTTCACTGACTATGATATCAACCTCGGTGTCCTTCATACTCGTATATCATTCCCTAAATTTTACTCTCATGAATTATTTATTTCGTATCCAATATCAAATGACTTGAAGCTTCGAAATGAAAGAAAGTTTTACCAATTCTACAATACAGGCCTAAATAACTGCTTTTTTGACTATATTAAGTCGATTATTGATTTATATGTGTTTACCCTAATTTGCTCGTTTCTATCGTGTGCTATCGTTCAAGTAATGAAATGAGATATTGTTAATCTTGAAAAATGTTATTGAACTGCTTCAAAAAGTATTGTATTTCTATTTGATACTCGTTCATTCGTTAACCTTAGTATCCAAGCCAAATTGCAATCCGTCAACTCGTTAAATGAAAGTCACGATTTCTAAATTTAAAGAACGATCCAGCAGAAATTCCCAATGACACATCCACTATCTGTCCGAAATTCATTAATACTCAAAAAGTAACAAGTGTATAAGTTTAATGGATTTACAAATTTAACCAAGAACTCCTCAATAACCTTATTTATGGTTCGGAAGTATTCTGAGCGAGTTGAAAACAAAGTCCATTATTATAATAATTTTTTCGTACGAAGTAACAAAAAGTATTCGATGGCAAATCTAACCATTTTGACTTTTGAAACTTATTTGTGCGTTATAAAGTTCTGGATATTCGGTCTCTGTTAGGAAGGGTGTACCAAATAGTAACTTCATAATAGAAGATTCGAGAGTTCGGTATTTTATTGAAATTACAAGGGTTTGGACTATTTTCTAAAATAAAAAACTATTGAAGGGGAATTGTTTGGTGATGAACTGTGTAAAATTCATTTCACTTTGGCTCGGATTCTAATGACTCATACGACGAATTTTATTCAACAAAATATGAATTCTAAGAATTCTGTAACCATACTACATTATTTCAAGTTTTTTTTGTATCGGATTTCTGTTTAAATTTTTTAATTTTGTATCATTAGATTATAGACTTCGATTATAATTTTGTATCCAGATTCTAAAATCTAAACTCACTTAATATTTGTATATGAGTACCTTAATCTGAACGTTTGTAAGCTCTAAATTGTTCAGCACTAACTATTTCAAACTTGAAATTTATTATTTGTAGAATATGTCAGGTTGGTCTTTTCAATATAAATACAAATTCAACTTGTAATATCTTGAATCACGAATATTAATGTGACATTATTGGAATGAATTTTTTTAAAGTGCTTACTCAAACTGTGTAACAAATGATGTAAAATCTACTCATCTTTCCCCGATGATTAGAAATTATTCACACGCATTTTTACTATTCAAAAAATAACCTATTTTCTAAAGTTGAATCAACTTATTTGGGTTTCCAGTTTTCATTTACTGTTCATTTATATTTTGGTTAATTTTTTGGTATTGGGTATTACTGCGCTTACATGAACTTTCAATTGTTAGTTTTTTTTAAAATCTGTTTTTAATTAATTTTCGTACAACTTTATTTAATTTTAAAACAAAATATTTATAAGTCTTCTTAGTTCGTGGTTTAATAGATTCGCTGTTCCTTCTTTTGATTTTCCTCTTTGTTTTAAATATTTTTAAATTCTTTCCCTGTATGTAAACATTAAGATTGTATTTTATATCATTTCACATGATTAATGTAACCTGTCGTATGATTTTTTCGCGCTGTCACGACTTATATAACTAATAATACTGCAACATAGTTATTTATTTTGAAAACATATTTTTATATAATAATTATGTGTAAAATACTTACCACTTAAAATAATATTTATCGTAACGTGCGATAGATAATACTTGGGCCTGAGAACCAGAGTGATGTAAGTCCAAATTTTAAGTTTTGAGGTATTTGCCGTTCAAGCTATCAAATACACCCCTTTCCCTTATTTGAGTTCTTATGTTCTGTATTCCTAGAACGAGTGGTTATTTTGGTAGACTGAATTTACAGGATAAAAGTGCTCAGTCAACTACATGGAAAATTGTGAAAATCTACTCATAACTTTAGTTCAAACTCAGATCACTTTGGTCCTCTGGCCCAGATATATTATTTAGAAGAAAAAAAACTTTTTTCTTTCATCAAATATTTCTTTACGAGACGTTTTTTGGGATGCCTGCTCATTTTCTCTTATATCTTTCCTGCCATACCCATCGCTTCTCCTGTACGAGTATAATTTACTGTGTGTTATTTTTTCAGAATTATTTTTGTAATACTGTTATTCGCTTTCAGTTTATCAGCCCATTTTCTATGGTTTTTGTGTAGTTTCATATATCCGTGTTGATTTTAACCGAAAAAATCATCAGGTTTCTTTGCGAAAACTAGATTAAAGCAAATACCCCAGTTCATTCCAGTCATGACCGTCATTACGAAAGAATGATAATCAGAAGATTTTAGATTACCAATGTAAAGCTTTCATTCAAGTTATGCATGGATTAGTTAGCAGCTTTGTCCATTTTGCCACAAACTTGGATGTTAGGTCAATAATTTTCGATCAGCAAAGTGTTATTCTTTTTGCCACTGTAATGTTTTAGGATTGTTTTGTTGGTCCTTCTTTTTGTCTCAAAAATTTTCTTAGAGCTTACCTTAAATTCTCTTTTTTTTCCCCTGTTTGAAACTGTTATCTGGTACTAAGGTTGAGTTGGGGTTTGATATTTATACCAGTAACAGAGCTATTGATCTAGTAATAGAACTTTCCCTCAGAATATCTTTAATGAAAATCCGTTTTTTCAGTTGAGCTTGCTACGTTCAAACTTCTTAGTTCCTAAATTTGGCAGAAATCTTTTTTGTCTAGGACTAAAATATTCGCGTTTAGTAATTTTGAAGATAGTTCGAAGGTAAAAGCTGTCATCCATATTCTTCATTTAGTATATATTTGTCTCCGTCACCATCGCAGCATAGAGTTATCAAGAAACCAAAATTTTTTTAATGATTTACTAATTCTCAGTTGCCAATATAACCTTTATTTTTCAGTATGGTATGAATTTTATCGCCACATTCTTTTTTCCAGTTATTGACCAAAAAAAAGTGCAGATGAAGTCTTTTTACTCTAGACCATTAATGTCTTGGTGAGACTCTACCAAATTTAAATGTCTGAAATTCGGTTACGCAAGCACCTCAACCATATCGGTGATCTAAGTTGAAAATTTGTTTTCTCCAAATAAATAAATTTTGCAAAACAGCTAAAAAACATTCGCATATAAAGTTCTGTTGGCTTTAGCAGTTTTCTGTCAAACTGTGTTGGAACAAAAACTTATCAAATAAAATTAAACTGTTATAAATTTCAATGTTAGATACCTATAATACATTTGTGTTTAGTCCTTGTTGCACCAATTGGTTTATAGATCTCAATAAAAAATACAGATATTACCATAGTATGCGAATAAGATCTGATCTTTTTCACTGTGAATACTCGTAGATGAAAAAAAAAAATCAGAAATTCCTTTTTTGATTCTTAGGTAAGGTGGAGTGGGGTAATTGCAACATAGAATATTTTTTTTCAACTTCAACACCACCTAGCGACAAAATTTATGAACCAAATTTTACGCAACTTGGAACATAAATACC
Organism: Parthenolecanium corni; assembly: GCA_038050395.1. Classification (NCBI taxonomy): domain Eukaryota; kingdom Metazoa; phylum Arthropoda; class Insecta; order Hemiptera; family Coccidae; genus Parthenolecanium; species Parthenolecanium corni. The sequence continues at coordinate 506,446 of JBBCAQ010000041.1, read as the reverse complement.
TTGAAGCATTATCTTCAGGTTTATGCATAAGTTTTATGAGTAAAGCACTCATGCGGATTTTCTGTTTGATTTACTAAAGTGTGTTGGTGTAAAATATTTTTCCAGGAAATAGGGGTAATTGCAACAATTTTTTTTTACTCAATTAATTATGCTGTATTTTATATAATAATCCCCCAGACATGAGAGTAGACTGAATTACCTATATTTATACAAATAAATGGCTGCGATATCTCAATTCAGATTTGACTTATGAACTTTGTTTTATTGCATGAGCGTTTTTGAAATTTCCATATCGATAATATCAACTTTATTATAGCCAAAAATATCGATGTAGATAGATATATATTGATATTTCTTCTTCAATATATTTATAAATTCGTTTAAAGCTTGTACAGGCTTGTATTTTGACCATTTTTTGTCAGTTAATTTTTTTTTTTTTTAATTCGGGGTAAATGCAACATAAAGGGATGTCTTCGGGAAAGTTATCGGGACAACAATTTCTTGTCCTAACGTCTTGTGCGTCATTGAAAAAAGTTGTCTGGACACGGCAAGACACTGTCCCTGAACTACACCATGTAATAACATAGCATGTTTAGTGTGTTGCATTTACCCCAAAATTTCTTAAATCGGGGTAAATGCAACAACTCAAAAATTTTGCAGAAATTTTTGTTTGTTGTACATTTCTTAGCCATCATATTAAAATTTATTGAAAAATAAGTAGAAATAAAAAAAAATCATTAATTTACCGTATTTTTAGAATGAAATATTTCTTTACGAAAATACAGATAGTCACTCACAAAATTTGATTAAATTTCATCTTCAAGAAATTTGAAATTTTCATCACGATACGAGGTCGGGATATTCATGCAGCCATGTATATCTTGTAGTTCAGTTGTTACATTACTCATACCACTAGAGAGAATTATGTTCCAAAATACGACAGGGCTAGTAAATGGTCAATTGTTGCAATTACCCCGGTGTTGCAATTACCCCACTAAACCTTACTTACATTTGCTTTTGTCATAAAAATGGAGAAAAACGATTCTCGAGAATGCTTCCCGTCATTATTATTTTTCGTAATTTTAAATTTAAGCTAAATGATCAATCCGAGTAATGACTGCGGTATATATGGCTGGAATGAAGTACCCTGTAGTTTTATTTTTATTTCTTTTAATTACTGGAAGATTGAATTTCTCGCAATAAATTGTTTTTGTCTTATTTTTACCTACTTATATTACTCGTATTCAGATTTAAGACCCTTAGTCCTTTCCTGCGTCTTTCTGTTCGATAATTTAACGTGTTTGGTTGAAATATTTCGTGTGGTTTTTGTTGTTGGACAGATCTAAATGGATTCAGGCTGCGAGGCTGTTCTCGTGGATGTCAACGTTACGACGACTAACGGCTTAAACGGCGCGAACGTCGTTCACGAAGAGGTAGCCGAGATGAAGACAAGATCGAAAGTAGCGGTGAGTGCAACAGGCGACGCTGGCGACGACGAATCCGCCAAGCCCAAAGTACGGCTGACGCGCACAACAATGGCGCAGAAGAGCGCCGAAGACAAGGACGCTTCGGACGGCGAGAAAAAAGACCGCAAGAAGATCGTGCGCAGTGGAGGCGACGCTGAAGAAGCGGCCGCCGGTGCCAAATCTGTCTCCCAAGAGCCGGCGACCACGAATGGCGACAGCGCAACGACCAGCGTAGCTAGCGCAACGGCTGGCGCAGTAAGCGCAACGAACGTTTCGTTGAAAGTGGCTGCGCCAGCGCCAACCGCCACTCCCAAGAAGCGGGCGCTCGAACGAGACGACGACAGTGGCATCAATTCGCGCGCGTCCTCAGTGTCGAACGACGACGTTGCGACGCCGGGTCGCATGCGCACGCGCTCGTCGCGCGCCTCAGAAACAGCGCCGTCGACCAGCACGCCCGCGTACGGCCGGACGATTGCGGCGCGCGTTCCGCTCGCCATTTACGAGTACGATGCCGCTTCGTTTGACGATGACCTGTCAATTGGCGGCGCTTCCACGTCGAAGAGCAGCGTAGGCTCCTCAGCGCAGAAGCGCAAAGCAGTCGTCTACGTCGAGGAGATGGACGATGAGGACGCAGAAGAGGGCGATGGCGCAGATAGCGACGTCGAACCAGCAGCCAAACGGCGCGCCGCTTTTCTCGTTTCTACGGGCGCCGGTATCGTCTCGTCGCTGCTGTATCCGCTGCGCAAGTTACGCAGTGGTATCACCGCCATTCGTCCGTATAAAGCGTCGTCGAGCGTATCCATCGAAATCGGAGAAGAGGAAAACGGCGCAGTTGATGATGTAGATGGCGCAGTGGCAGGCGCAGACGAATCGAGTTTATCGGCTGCCGGTGAAACTGTTGCGCAAGACAACGATCAGCAACCTGCGCGTGAGGCTGCGAATACCTGTCGCCTCATGTAATCGTAACTTCCGTCATTCTCTCTTGGCAGGTTTTCTTTTTCTTTTTTTTTCTTTTTTTTTTCATTTTTCAAAAGCAGCTATGCTGTGCCGAAGAGGATGGCGAATATTTTTCTGTTTTTAAATGATTTTCTACGTAAGGAAACTCGTTTAGTACTTTGTTGACGAACGTATCGACTATTTATTTTATTTATTTTTTACTTTTTACGTACTCTTTTATCATTTTTAGTACCCATAGTACTCGTACGAATGTATTTTTACGAATAACTGAACGGTAGCACTTGGATATTTTAAAAGAAACGTAGTAACGTTTAGTTTTTTCAGTATTAATTTTCTTTTGTATCGTATTTAATTAGCCTTCCGCAAGTATGAATCATGTGGTTGTTTTTTATCGAAAATATTGCAATTGCGCAATGTATTTGTGGTTTTGTTTTTATGTGTACTAAAAGTTGACGGATGAAAACCTGTAAGAAAAAGGAGGAAAAATAATTAGGTAGACCTTTATTAATTTTCTTTCAGTTTTCCGTTTCAGCGAATCAAACCATTGATTTTTTTTAAATCGAGTATTATTATTTGTCCGTGTCCGAGAGACATGTTTTTGTATGTATGTGTTAGTCGGAATTTTAAAGATATTATTTTGTTTTTCTTTTTTTTTAATTTTCATCACGACGTAAGTTTTAGTGAACAGGTGTTGTACTCGTACGTACGAGTAAGTAATAATTGAACGATGATCGAAAATGTTGGTGATTTGTGTGCAGTAATACTTTCCGATGGCATTTAGATCTATTTTTCTTATTAGTATCGTAAGCATATATATTTTATTTTAATAAAATACAGTGTATTCGATTCGATTTCTGTTTGAAATATCCTCGGCTGTTATCGCACTAAAGCAGTTATTTATGGTTACTATTATAGGATGCTGTTCTTAGCGAAATCAACATCCAACTTTTCCCACTTTTGAGAACCATAAAATTCGTCTTTCATAATCACTGGATCAAAAATGTGTATCAGGGGCTGCGACAGTCTTAAAATAAGAGGTTTTATATAGCAATCGTGTAGGATGGTAAACTATATTATTCGTTTTAACTGCTTTTTTGGACTTCACCCTTTGGGGTGACATGACGATACGTTTTTTGACGAGCCCAGATCCAGTGGTCATGCCAAAATTGTTCGTAGCTCATTACATTGCTACGCTGCAAAATTTAATATATTTGAAACACGTCATAAAAAAGACAGATACGATACAGATGAGAGTTCATAAACTGTCTCCTCGAAGGTCAATTATTGATGAGGAAAATTAGGTGTGAAAAAGATAGTTCGAGTTAATGGTATTTCTGCGGATTTGAGTCCACAGTATAAAATTTCTGGGGCCTGAGAGCCAAAGTGATCCTAGTCCAGTTTTCAAGTTTTGAGTTGTACGCTGTCTGTTGGAGTTTCTTGACAGTAAATCAAAAATAGTCAAAATCTCCTTATCACTTTATTTGGACTTGCAATCACTCTGATTTTCAGGTCCAGATTTGTTAGCTGATAATTGAGTTTTACTCGACCGTGGGTACTTGGTGTGGAAATATTTTACAAAAATACTTATTTTATTGTTCGAGTTTTATTTTAAGCAATTTTTGTTATCGCCAGAGACGAAGAGCAGTCTTTAAAAAACGAAAAACAATCTAGATTTCTTCTACGTTTTGTAATATTCCTGCCTAGTACTTGAAAAAAATAAGCTAAAAAAAAACTGGAACTTCGAATGAAAATATTTCGAAATGTTTTATTCGGGTATTTCCCGTACTTGCGCTACGCAAACAGTCTCTTGCATTACGAAAGAGATGTCTAATTTTTGAAAATTTTATAGAAATACGAGAAAAAGTTGAATTTTTGACATTTCCATATTACTGTTTTAGATAATTTTTTTAATCGATTAAAAATGTGACATATCCGTTTTTCACCGAAGTCTGGGTCGATTAGAAAAACAAGACTGAATGCAGAGTTGAATAGGCACATTGACTGATGTAGTCGACGTCCGAATATAAGTATCTGCCAAAATCTCAAAATCTTTTTAAATGGACTTACCACGTTAGGGAAAATTCGTATTTGCAATGCCAAATGTCGCAGTGCAATACGTAGACGAGGGGAAAAAATGAAATAAAAAGCCATCTCGAAAATTTAATTCTTGCCACTCGCCCTCATTTTAACTAATTATGCTTTTATTTAAAATTTACAGTTGCTGCTTATTTAACTGGGCCAAAAATGAAATCCAGTTGTGCCAAACGTAAAGAAGGTGAGACATTTGTTGTGGTGTGGTTACAGTTTTTTTTGGTCATTTTCTTTTCTATTGAAATTTCGACCAGGATTTGTTTTGTAATCCAATTTGTTGATGATTTTCTCAGGCTATTCTGCAAATTTTTTCGTATTGGTTGCTTTATAAGTAAGCATTCAGATCAGCGTCTTCATTCTGCCCACATATTTGGGCGTTTGGATCAGAGGCTTTTTTTTCTCAACGTAAGTCTTACATTTTTCATCATCCATATTTTTGATTTCAATTAACTTAGTACTTAGCGTAGACACCTGACTATTGACATTCGTCCTTATTTTCGCTATTTTTTTTACAGACGAATGACGTGCGCCAGAGTTGCGAGCTATCAACAAGAGCGTATCACCTACCAGTCGACCAGCGTTCCTAGCGTTTTCATATCTGTATCCGCATCCTCGGATGAGCCCCACGATGACGACCGTATTCCCAGAAAACCGTTTCAAACTTCTAACAAATGGCTCAGTTGTCAGCGACCAGTTTAACACGAACTGCGCCGAAGGGCTGGCGGCTTCGGCAACGCCGTCACTACCTGCGGCGGCTGCGCAGTTGCCTGTGACCGACGAGAAGGCGATTACCGGTGGCGCCGATTCAGTCGCCAGCGACGCGGCCGTCGTGAAGTCACAAATGCGATCTCAGGGCCCGCAGCCCGACCCGGCCGAGCAGCCGGAAATCGATATCGTCATCAACAACGTGGTCTGCAGCTTCAGCCTGGGCTGCCACCTCAATTTGCGCCAAATCGCGCTCAACGGCCACAACGTCGAGTACCGGCGCGAAAACGGCATGGTGTCGATGAAGCTGCGCAAGCCGCAGATCACAGCCTCGGTGTGGAGCAGCGGCAAGATCACGTGCACCGGCGCCACCAGCGAGGAGGAGGCGCGCGCCGGCGCCCGGCGCATCGCGCGCGTCATCCAGAAGTTGGGCTTCGACGCGAAATTCCGCAAGATGCGCATCGTGAACGTGCTCGGCGTCTGCTGGATGCCGTTCGAAATCAAAATCAACGCGTTCTCGCAGCGCTTCCGCGAGGCCGACTACGAGCCGGAGCTGCATCCGGGCGTCACGTACAAGGTGGCCGCCCTCAAGGCCACCCTCAAGATATTCTCGACCGGCAGCATCACGGTGACGGCGCCGTCCGTGCCCAACGTGCAGCTGGCCATCGAGCACATTTACCCTCTAGTCGCCGAATTCCGCAAGGAACTGTCCGCCTCCGCCGAGGAGACGCGCGCGCGCAAGCGCCTCGTGGCACAGCAGCGGCTCGAGCACCAGGAGCAGCGGCGCCTGCGCTACGGCGGCCAGCGGCGGCCGTCGTTCGAAGACGGTAGCAATTGCGCCAAACGAAAAAGACTAAATAGTGATCACAGCGACGGCGACGAGGACGAAGACAAGGAGGTCGACAGTATCATCTGCTAACACATCCTGCTGCATCCTATCTGTATGTATGCCCTGTCCCCAGCGATACCCCCTTCGGTTCGAATCCAAACATTTTGTCGTTTGCAACTGCAGGTTACTATCTGGTTTTTTGTTTTCCTATTTGTTTTTTTTTTTCTTTCTTTCTTTCGATTTTTCTTAACGCGAATATCTTTAGATTAGGTGTATTGTTTACGAAGAACCAATGATTTTAAGAGTAAATAACTTAAAAGGTATAAAAAAAAAGAAAAAAAGAAATCTATTTCTCCTCGCCTCTTTGCTGCATTCTATAATATTTTCTTTCTTTTTTTTTTTTTTTTTTTCTTATTTCACGTCGAATTAATTTTCTTAATTTTTCGGGTCTTCTTTGAAAATTGGTCGGAGATAAGTTATTATTAGTCTATGGAACAATTTTTTTTTCTTTCAATTATTGCGATCGATAAGTAGACATTAAGATTCGGGGACAGCTTGACTGCAACTTGGTGTGAAGAGTACGTCTTAGTTTCTCGTTTAAAAATTATAAAATCGGTGCGAAAAGTATATTTTATTCGTATGTTTTTATTTTTCATTCAGATGGGTAGTTTGTGTAGGTACACTATACCACCGATAATACAAGATGTATTTTCGTGAACATATGTAGACGTTAAATGTCTCTTAAAATTTTACTTTTGAATAAAACTTGCGGTATAATATTATAATATTAGTTTTAGCGGACGTAAAAACATTATTGAACAAATTCGAAGAAATTTGGCAGTGATTTTTGTTAAATTCAAATTTTGATTTGGTTAAGTTGCAGTTGGGCTGAGGAATTATTTTTAATTTTTGTCATCTTCGTCATGTGATATATTTCCCAATTTAATTTTATTTGAAAGAGTAGAAGGTACTCATTTAATTAGAAAGAAGCTCGTGACGTATTTTGTATTGCTCAAATATTGTGCATTTAGTTTACTCTTAGAATATTTAATTCACGATAATTAAGATTGACGAAGATTATTATTCTTAAAATCAGGGATGGGACAAATTTTTCGTCAGCCTTTGTCATCAAAGAACGCGGAACGGCGGTCCGTTACTTCCGTTCTTGATAATTCAATAGTTGCGCATACGCGTAAGGTAGTCATCTTCAAATAGACAATCTCGTAGATACTTCTATGGAATTAGAGCAATTTACTTTCAATGCGATGAGAAATATGAGTTTCTTGCCAAGTACGGATAAAATTAAATTGTAAGCACGAAATTTGGATAAATACCATTTGCAGAATTGTAGCACACGTATTGATACAAACTGAATATTGCAAAGAACAGTCGAAAGAATGGAAAGAACGGTTTGAAGACCGGACTTGATGCCCGCTTAAAGCTTCCACAGATTCGATTACAGCTGTTTCATTAAAATCATCGCTCAGATGAAATTATAGGTAATTTTTTTCTGTATAAACATTGACGCTTATGCTCCCATTTCGAGTCATAATATGATTTTCAGCTTGAAAAATTTTCCAATTTTCACAATTATTTAGAAATTCAAATTTTGACGATAGACGGATAAGTTAATAATAGTGCTTAATAAATAAGAATAAAGTTGAATAATTATGCTTCAACATTTCTAGCAAGTATATTTTTCCGAAAAAAAGATTTAAAAACTTACACCGAGTATTTAAAAACATTTTGAATGTCGATTAATTTTATTTCTTTTTTTTTCTTTTGAGTACCATCTGCTCTTGAAATGATACTTTTAGTGCACGTATTTGTGTCATCAGGTATTTGTAGTCGAATTCTTGTAGTTCCTCTTTTATTTTTTTAAACAAATCAATAATAGAATGTTCTCACGACTGCAACATTCTTAGTTACCAAAAAAGTGAATGAAATAAATGCGAAAGAGTTATGTACTATAAAATATTTAAAATAAGCGAGAACATTTTTGAACTTCAAGGGAGTGTATGTTGAGTTGAAAATAATGTATAATCTAGATCTGAAATGACGTTTATTTTATAAGAAAATTATTTGGCATTTATTAGTTTTGTTCGTATTGCACGAGAAGAAACGTCGATTCTGATGTCCGCGATTTACTCAGTTTACGATTGTTTCTTTTTTGGTCCGTAACCATAGACCTTACGATTGTATTTTTAATTTTGTGAATAATTTTGTAAATATAATTCGATTCTTTCGTAAGAATACTAATATATAATAGAACGATACGCTTATGCATATAAGCCCTCAGTATCGGATCTGACATTTACTTTATGTTTTTTGTTTTTTGTTTTTTTAATGCGGTGGGACACTAGTGCGTGCTTTAAACTAGTCATGTAAGCCAACCTTTTTTATTTATTTATTTATCTTTTTCAAGGAATAGTTTGAACTATGATTAATTGTAAAGCATTGCTTTAACCCCACCGCAATTTTTTTCCCACCGATTTGGTATTCAGGGTACAAAAATATTGTTCGCGAAAAATTTCATTTCCTCTATTTTTCTTATTTGCAATATTTTGAAATAGTGATCAGCAACTATAAAATAAAACTCTTTCTTGACTAAAATAGAGTTAACGAAATTTACATTCGTGGGTTTTCGAATATTTTGCAGTTCATTTTTTATTTACTCTTCAGACTTATGTGTATCAGTTATTCAGCTGTAAAATTTAATTAAAATAGACTTACGTATTATGGCAATAATTATTGTTATTTAGCATGATTATTAATACGTTTATTTATTATCGAGAAATTTGAAGAATATTAAAAATAATTAGTTTAGGATCGCGTAAAAGTCATTAATCTGTTTATGTTGGCAAGAATCTGGATGCGCTGTAAAAAAATTCATGGATTCAATGAAAGAATGTCAGAATATTATACAAAATTACTTCTGCTAATACCTTTTCATTTGATAGTATAAATGAGCTTCTGGTTTGTGGAATTTTTTAGGTATTCAAAAATTGAGAATACATTCTTGGTTAGAATTTAGTTATAAAGAATGATAAATTGATGATTTGGTCCATAATAGAAGATCTTAAGGTTTTTGGAAACACTGATTTCTTCAATTTTTCACTATGTGTCCTTTACAAAATGAACTACAAGACCTAAATTTTTTTCTCTTCATTTTTTGTTTTGTGAAAAAAATTTAGAGCTCCACTATATTCTTGTCGAGTTTAAGTTGTTTAATTATTATCTACCCATTAACATCATTCTTGTTTTTGTTCAAAAAAGGATTTGTAAATTTTGGAAGTTATTTACTCTTAAACATATCATTATTATTTTTTTCCTGGACATTTATTCTTGTCATTATTGCTGTTTTTACCTCTATATTTTTCTTACTTAAATTACGAAAAAATAAGTGCTGCTTCCTTCATTTTTTCCATTCATTATTTAGAGTAATTCTTCGATATAAACTCGTGTAAATTATTTTGCCATCGTTAATCTGATAATTTGATTTTTGATTTTAATGTGTGAAAAGTGAAACTGATTTTTTTTTTGTTTCAATTAAAAATGATCACGACTCTCTTTACATTCATCGTGTCGGTAACGTAATTTCTGCCAAATTTGATTTTCTATTTTTATATTTTTTGTCGTTTCACGTTTTTTCAATGTTACTTTTAATTAATCGTAAAATTCAATGAGTTTTTGGTATTTAAGAATATAACTAAATTTTCCTCCTCAAATTAGTACGTGTTGAAAGACTTCATTGAGCGTGCTATGGTAACATAACAAATGAACGTTTGCTATCTGATAAAATCATTTAAAGCCACTAACATTGGAATATTTGGATCCTCATATTTGTTCTTGGAATAATAGTGATTTATATGTTAAATATTCAATTGGACGATTCTTCCTTAGCAAAGCGAGGACCTCATCTTCGAACCCTGCAATAGCTCTCTTAAATGTACTTTTGATTCTTGTTTACCAAAGTTCTGTGAAATTTCAGATGGCAAACGATTGTTTGATTACAGTATGTTGTACTGAGAAGTAAAAGTTGTTATAGTACCTACTTAATTTTTGAAACTGTCAGTAATGTATTTGTCAAATGTAAAGCAATTTTTGAAACAGATAATACTACTTTTCTAGATTTCTCTTTGCATTTATAACAACTTTATTGATGAGTAAAAGAAGAGAAATGAACCACTGCTAATGATAAACTAAAGCAATTTTATTGTCTCTAAAATGTCAGTAATTTCAATTAACCTGTGTCATATGATAAAAACACAAAAAGTTTCCATTTTTTAGACTTGTCAAATGTTTAATATTTTTTTCAAGCTTGTAATTGGATAAGTCTGGTGGTGACTTGATTTTTCCTAGTCAAATCTCTTCTGCCTTCGGTTGATTAAATTTTTTTCATCTACTCTAAACATTAAATGAGTTTATTACTAAAATATTGAAATTTCCTACCTGCAAACTGTTCTTATATTTTGACATGTTCTTTTCCCCAATGATTCCATTTTATTTGAGTTGAAAGTTGTAAAAAAAACAAGATCAGTCTAGCAAACTAACTCGGCAATAAATTTTTCAAAACAAGTAATAATTTTGAAAATTATGACTAGAAAAAGAAAAGCTTTGATGTCTATTTTCAATTTTTATGAACCGACAAAATGATGAAAAAGTTTGAAAGTTTTTTACATAGGACAATTCTCTGTCGAAATATGTTGGTATTCTCATTATTCTGGTGTAGGTATACGTGGTTTGTCGGATACTATTTTTAAATAAAAATATGGATTAATTTAGAAGTTAAGTCAAGATCAATCGTTTTGGTTTTAAAGTTGTAAAATAGTGAGTCAAATTGGAATTCGAACAGGTACCTAGAATATTATCTTTCATTTTCTGTTTGAGACATCCTTATATTATTGATTATTGCCTTCATTTTTAAAAGAGACACGTAAAATGAGCACGAATTGAAAGTTAATCAGTGAACAGTATTTGTAAATCTGGCCATTCGTAATGGAGTAATTAGTGTTTTGCGTGTCTTTTTTGAAAACCAGGCTAGTAGTTTTACGTTTACTCGAAAATATCTAGAAAACTTTTTAAAATTAATTTCGACTTTTCAAATATTTCTTATTCGTGTCTGATGAAAAAAGAAAAATCCCATTTTGATTTTGTTCGTTAGAAAATTGAGAAAGCTGACTTAAGACAATCAACTTATTGTTTTCTGTGAGTTTGTAGATGAATGTGTCAACTAAATTTGTATTACTTGTATCTAATAATGTGAATTCGTTATTATTTTGTGTTTGAAAGTTCTTTTCAAAAACTTTCACTTGGTATTTGTATGTTTTTTTTTTGTAGTTTGCTCATTAACTTAAAATAGGTAATATTTTTCAAGTGTTTAAAGGCTGGTTATGAAATTTCGATAATGTTTCATACGGATGTATACTTTTTCGTTTTTTGTAAGATAAAAAAGAAATTTATTTATATTTTTCTCGTTGTTAGATGATTAATATTTCTTTGTGTTTAAAAATAAATGAAGTTTTAATTGATCCAATGATTTTTTTTTTTAGATTGTGTTGCATACTTTCTTACACGAACTCGATTCGCTTACGATTCATTCTGAATTCTTATCAACAATATCAATTAAACATATTATTTTTTAAATTCTGGATAAATTGCTTTAGAAAGCCGAAATTTGCGAATTAAATAGTAGTGAGAATTTTTCATGCGAATGCGTTAAAAGTTTTATCCATGGGTGCGTTCAGAAACGTTGTCCGGACACGCTCGGGCAACAATTTCCTGTCCTACGTCGTTCAAGAACAGTCTAAAACTCAAAAGGTGGACAAGATTTGTCTCGCATGCGCATATAAACCGTGCGTGGAACTTGTGTAAAGTTTGTTCGAGTGGTTTTGTTCTGAATATCTGAAGTCGTTCCCCAATTACGGTTACGTCACTGACTTTTATTATTAGGTTTGGCAACATTGTTGCCAAGACCTATTACAATCACTCTCTTTTAATCTTCGTCTCACCAGTTCTAGGTTTGTTTTCTTCATATTCATCGTTTTTGTTTTCATCGTCTTACCAGTTCTAGGTTTGTTTTCTTCATATTCATTGTTTTCGTCAATTTCTTGCTTTGGACATTTTTTAATATTTTTTTTTTCATTTTTCATTTAACAATATGACACGTACACGCGAATTATTTAATAATCATTGATATTGTTTTTTCTACTCTTCGGAGTTGAAAAAAAAACTAAAAAGCTATTAATTATTATTTGTTTTCAGATTACTTTACTTATCCCTTTTTGTTACACTTTTGGCATCTTGGCCCCTTATATCGATTTCCTAGGTATTTTCGTTGTTTTTGTGATTTTGTCAATTTCTTGTGAGGTATTTTTGCTCTTTTTCGCAGATATCTAGATTGTTTTTCCTCGAATATTTCATTATTTTGAGTTTTGACACTTTTTCTATGACTTTTTGATGTCTGGGCTTTTACCTCGTTTTATTTTGCTTTGTTAATTTTTTTTTAATTTCATTCGTTTGATTTATTATTATTATTTAAACATTTTTTTTTTATTTATACATTTTTTTTTCATTCAAACATTTTGTTTTTTATTTAAACACTTTTTTTTATTCAAACATTTTTGTTTTTTTAAACATTTTTGTTTTTTTATTCAAACATTTTTTTTTTCTTCTTATCATTTTATCTTTTCCTTTACCGTCGATTTGCCAAACCTCTTGAGACTTCGTTTCGAAGTGTCTTGTTATATTATGTTATCACAGTTTTTAAAATTTTTGAGAAGAATTTTTACTTTTAGGTACAAGTTACTTTAATTTACTCATCCAATTATGATGATAATAGTTTCTACTTGTTCAATATGAAACGGCTATTAATGAAGGTTCAGTTCTCGATTTTCTAAAAATTTTGCTTCTGCACTTACTATTTCATAGTGTTGTTCAAAATGGAAGAGAAAACCAATCCGGACGAACTGGAAAATCCTCTCAGAAATTCGGTTGTCCCTCGAATGTTGACATCTCAATGCCACACAGCTAACAGAGGAGCGGTTGACTGGTAATAACTTTATCTGCTCATTAGTCTGTTACATCAATTTACTAAATACAATTCGTTTTAGGGGATGGCATGGATTAATGGCTTTTGCATCTCAATCCACTGTCGTCGTTGTCGACACAAAAAACATACAAGTAGTGCAATGCCTGTCGAGAAGCAAACACCCCATCAAAAAGGTATTCATTCTTATTTTTCAGCTCGGCTTCGAAACACTAATTCATTTTTTTGTAATTAGATTTTGTGGAGTCCATTAAGGGAAGAGAACAATGATCTTAATTTGAGCCTTGTAGCTGCTGACATCAATGGATGTCTCACCTATTGGAACGTAAACGATGGCAAACTTATTTCTTCTGCTCAAGAAGGCAACAAATCGGTTGTTGGTATGCTGTCTTCATAATCGAATTTCATTAATTATTGATATTTTTACTTTTTTCCCACGTTCTCTTTATCTGTAGCCATGGAATGGGTACCCAGAACGAATAAAGACGACCATCTGTATCTCGCTGCCTTGCATTCTCCTTACAGTCTTGTCATTTGGAATATGGATAAAGGATGGAAGGAATGGAAAAAGAGTTTCACCGATGTTCTTAGTAGCTTCAACTTTGATCCGTTTGATGGCTCCAAATTAGCATGTAACCTATCTCTACTCCTGCACAAATCATATCCCTTTGCATTCATTATTTATAAATTGTGCTATGTGTTACAGTTCTATGTCCAGATTGTATTCTTTTCGTCGACGAATTTTCTGTGGGTAAAATTCCTTCTACAAATGGTCGTAAATTTTATATATCTAGTCCGCGAATCAGTGAAGACACAATTCGAACCCGCGATAGACTGAAGAAATTGATGAGAGGGTTGGTCGTTGGAGAAAACAAACCCAAGTACTTTCTTATTACATTCTGTGAACAATTTATTTATAAGTTCTATGATTATTTCTAATTTTTTTATTCAGGCCAGAAGATTCGATGACTATATCAGAGTGCTTACAGTTAACGTATCACAGATCTTTAAGAAATCATGTTTTATTGTTATATCCTCGAGATATTTTATTAATCGATTTACATATTAATATGACTGTCGGAGTAATTTCAATCGACAAATCCTCGTCGCCATTATTGCAAGTATGTTAGAATCAAGTCGACTTCGACTAAGAGTTTGTTATATTTTCATGTAAATTCTCACTATTGTTAAAGAAGAAAGTTATTTTCAATTTTATTAAATCGCTTCCAGATTGTTTCGTGTAAGCAACGTGACGTCTTATATTGCCTTCACGAATCTGGTAGTGTCAGTGTTCGAGTTCGGCGTCGAAGTAATTCCACATTTCTAATGGCATCTCCATTCGAAACCCCATTAGATCCTAATATGAAACTGGGTAAATATCGTTTGGAGAAACTGAGGAATTGACACCACATTTTCATTGACTCTTTTCATTTTTTGTAATGTTTAGATGCTCTCACACCTTCGGCATCGGAGAAATTTTTGTGGTACGATTATCGCTGTCAGAGTGAACCAATTAGACTGGTTAAAGGCGTAAAAATGTTGGGCATAGCATCATGCCCAGTTACTGAAAAAGAAGTGGGTACGTTTATCAAAAACATTTATTGAAAACTAGTTTATGTTTGAAATATTTTTTAAATTAACAACTCATTCTTACAAGTTAGTATCCCTTTTGATTAGTGGTCTTGCAGCATATTTAAAGCTAAATATGGCTATTTGCTAATTGTCCTTTTCCCTCGGATTTTTCTCTATTCTTATTTTCACTAGTGCCTTGCTAAAATGTTCAACTTTTTCAGGTCTGGTAGTGAGTACGGGAAAAGTTATTCTCTTGGAGGTGGAGAAATCAAACCAATATCAGTCAGATGAAGTGAAATCGAGTAATGCTCGATTGTTGGGCGATGTATTCCCACCATCAACTAGTGTAAGATTTAAAATGAAGAATTTTTCTCGAATGTAGCCACTATCATTGAATATACATATGTAAAAAATTCCTCACAGGATACAGTAACATGTCCAGTTAACGTGAAGCTTACTGCCCACAAGATGCTGAATAATTTCACGTGGCCAGTTACAGTGGCGAAGAAATGTCCTCACGAATCAGTGCGTTCCGTCGATGGTATAATTTCTGAACATGTAAATTATTTAGCTATCGGAACGAATGCAGGGCACATTATATTCTACAACGTTTTGACTGGAAGTATTTGTAAGGAATTTTACGTTCACAATAATCCAGTTCGGTGAGTGTTGAAGCGAGCCTGGTAAATTCAATCACGTGAAACTGATTTTTCTTAATTTCTAATTTTTAGTGGAATTGAATGGTGTGGGGCCTCCAGTGTGATTTCGTGGGCATACATGGACGCCAGTAATAATAAAGTTAGAAATGAAATATTCATTACGAGCGTCGTGACCGGCCAGTTTCATCCTATACGTGTTGACGCGAATTTAGAAAGTCCTATAGAATACATACGAGTGTCTCCTTTGAGGTATTGCATTGCAACTTTATAATTACGATTTCCCGTCACATAATTACTACTACTCAGTTTCTCTGTTCGGCTTCGTAGGCAATACTTTGTTATTGTAAAAAAAGATGGAAAACTAGAGCTGTGGAATTTAAAGAAATTGTCTTTTATACGTAGTATGCCAGATAAGTTTCCTGTGGTCAAAGTACTTGTGAGTATTTTGGAATCATTTGCTTCGCACTCGTCAAACTTCCTATCATATCGCATCAGATTATAAAGTCATTTGTAGAAGTGACTAGTTTTTCTTTTTATGCAGCTCCTACAGATTATTTTATTTTAATTTGATTTTGCAATAGTTGCATATATTTTTTTGCAGGAGTGGTCACCCAATAGTGCGAAATCAAGAAGGAAGTCTGAAGATAAGGATTTAGGTAAAATTTTGTTTGTTAAAAATTAGTCGCAAATCTTGGTAATATTTTTTTTAAATTTCTGTGAATTAATTTCTATCGATTTCAAATTCGAAAATAATTAATATTGAATAATTGTAATTTCTTTGCCAGCTTACGACTCCTCCGTTCGAGAACATTTAGTATTTTGTGACTCCGAGTGCATGCTATACCATTTTGCAGTTTACAATAATTCGCTGGTTGATGGAATCAAAATACCTCCCGAGGTATTGTTCTTTTATTTCTCATATTTTTGCACTAAATATCGTAAAAGTTGCTGACTCGAGCGTTGTGTATCCTCTTTTATGCTAGAATTTAATCGCTCCCATAACGTCGTTAGCATTCAAAAGCAATAAAATAGTCGAAGCGGACACGGAAGGCAAACTTAACATATGGGATCTGAAAGAAAAAGTATCCAGAGACGTGAACACAAACCGAACATCTATTTCAAAGATACGTTTTGCCCCGGGTAAAGGGAATTTGAAACTTTTGATTTTGTTCGTGGATGGCGGTGTGGATTTGTATGACCTGCGACAGGTATTACTCGATTTTAATTCTTCCTTATGCATAATTTTTTTATTCGTACGCTGTAGGCCATTCATACTTGGGGTTATATTTCGCCATCGTGATGATTACTGTTGAATTTAAATAACAGATGCAGATTAGATTTGCTCTAAGTTGACTTCTATCCATTCGTCCAAGTTTAAATTTGACGTCTGCTCTTTTCAGATTCCTTCGAATAGAACGGCGCAGCTAAAATATCCGAGAGACGTGAAAGTGCTGGATATTGACTGGGCTTCGGAAAATGCACCCATATTGGTCTCAGAAGACGGTTGCATTTTCATTACGGACATTCATTTCCAAAAATTCTATTCTTCCTTACTCGAGTATCCGCTCGAAAGTATGCTTTAGATTTATCTGCCGTCATTTTTTTTTTTCGTTTAAATGCAGTAACACGATGAAAGCTAATTAATATTGTACCGGTTGTAGCTCCCATAAAATGTCCAGCCTTAATTCCGTGTCATTTGATATCAGTCGTTCATGCCTGGTTCTCGATGCAGGAGACCGAAAGTTCACGAAATACGTTATTTTTATCGCAGATTTTCAACAGAGGTGAGTATATTTTATGTAAGTTTCTTCGTTAGTTGTTTTGTTGACCTATTTATAGAAAAACTGTTTTGAAAGATGTCAAACAGCAAATTGACTCGTTACCAGTGAACGAACTGAATGATTGTAATATTAGCGTTGTGGAACGATGTTTGCTGATGTCCTCATTCTTGGGTATGGTAGAGGACATACGATTTTGGACGGTGATTTTATACTATCTTCAAGCTGCTACGTTAAATTCAGGCAGGTAAGTAGTTATGTTAATTACTGTTTCTACGATTTTTCCTCGTATAGTATTGTACATTTAATCATTTTCATTTATTATATGAATGAAATAACCACAAAACAGACCATTTTTCATATTTTTCTGTAACTTGATGAAAAAATAAAGTCCATTTTAATTCTATCTAAGAATGGGGAAATTTTCAGTGCCCTAATGTGACCCCAGAGGATAAAAACCCGGTTCAACTCACTCAAAACATGAAAAATTTTAGATAGAATATGCAAAATTTGTTTCGTTTTTTTCGATTTAGCGAACCTGAGATGGAAGAAGTATCTGGTAATAAATTTACGAATAAGTATTTCGCCTTACAACCGCTGGACACGTCTTTCGGCTACTTTTGTGATCAGTATACTTTTCAGGTTGGTCTTATTTTAATAATTTCAGTGTATTGTTCCGTTTCATAATACCGCACCAATTGGTATTTTCCTTGTGATACATAGATCGATTATCTCGGATTTGTTGTAGAAAATGCAATTAGAGCAAGTAGAATTGCACGAATGGAAACGTGGTGATTATCAGCACACGCAGCGTGTTATAGAACGTTTGATATTACTGGGAGAAACGGACAGAGCTGTTCAGCTGCTGCTAGAAACTGACTTTGGTAATTCTAATTACCATACTGACGCGATCAAGTAATTCTGTTTCTTACTCATAATTCAAAGAGTGGATTTTTATGCAAATTTAGACTTTTTCTATGTAGAGACCTCAGATACCCTTCAGCTTCAAGTGTTTCGAAAAAAGTTACCCGTTTATCAATATTTCTTTCTGTAAACAAAAATAAAAGCTCTTTTTTCCTCTGCTAAATTAAGTGAATACTATTTTATAGGCCCATTTGAGGACTTTGGCTTGAAAACCACTCCTGACTCATTGATTTCAAGCATATTAACTCGATTTTCTCTTCCATTTGTTTCAGAGCATGTTTACTTGCGGCTATCCAAATTGATACCGGTTCAGCGCAGAGCACTATAAAACTAGTAGCCACTAATTTCATCGCTAATGGAAGAATATGGGAAGGTGAGGAAAACAGTAAAATAGAATCGGCTCATTTGTCGATATTCAAATATTCTTTCCTACTTTCTTTTTATCGAGTCGGTCTCATGTCAGATAATGCAGTTCCTTTTTATTACGTATCTTGGAAAAAAAATTGCTGTGTAAAATAATTTTACTGCAATTTTATATAGGAGTTCAATTGTTATGTCTGATCGGTAAAGGCGCAGATGCATGTCGATATTTAGTATCGTATGGCCTTTGGGAAGATGCTCTGTGGTTAGCCAAAGCTACGTTACCATTCGAAGAAACCCTAGACATCATTAAAAAGTGCGCTATCCATTTTAAAAATCAAGGCGACTGGGTGAGCATTAAGTTTTTACCTTTATTTGGTTTTTGGTTTTTTTATTTCAATATTTAATTACGTATACTAAATCTGCACGATTGGTTGCGCAGATGACTGGATCATTATTGTATGCGTCGCTGTTTCTGTGGGAATCGGCTATCGAGTTGCTTTTACAGAATAATCAATACGAAAAAGCCGCATTACTGCTTTCGTCTTGTCGGCACTTCAACATATCGATCCAAAATGATATCCTTTCATCAGGAAATTTTATTCCTGCGAATCTCGAGACGTTTGCTTCAAATCTCGGAGTTCATTTCGCAGATTATATTTTAAATTTTTGTAGTATGAGATAATTCGAATGACTAGGTTAAGTGTTAGTAAACTGACGAGGGAACATTTGCCTGTGGTATTCTGATTTGAACGGCATTCAGGGAGCTTAGCTAATGAATTGGTTGTAAAAACCTTCCTGGTTTCATGAAATGAGCAAAAATAAAGAATGCGTAACAAAAAATAAAGTTTTGTTACTTTTGTTGGAAAAAACATTTAAACCACTTATGCCAAGATTCAACTAAAGCATAAATATCCTTAACACTTCTTCACAGCTTAGTATCTCTGTCGAGGATAAATTCGTCAGTCTCCTGGACAAGTGAGTATTGCATTTATTCCGCTCAAGCCTCTTTTACGAATACTGTTAGAATTTATCGTTCTTTTTTTTTCCTACACAGGTACAATCTCTCAGCCAAAGGATAACTATAAGTGATGAATAATCCACATCAGTAGCCCTTGATTCTCATTCTCCTTGATTGTTTGATTGATCGCCTTGGCTAACATACTGAAAGTCTTCTTTTTCAGATTATTATAACTTTTCGAAATATTGATTTTTCAATAAAACAGAATATAGATATCGTCACCTTGTGTGGTGAAAGACTATTCAAAATTTAGACACCGAGAGAAAATTGCATATTAAATTTTCATATCTGTATACTAACTCGAGGACAATTCAGGTTTTATATGTAAAATTAATATATTAAGAATTTGTAAAAAAACATCTAGAAAATTAATACAAAATATTGAGAACAGTATGAATATTTTTTCTCCGAGTGAATTTTCATTTACTGGTAACTATACAAAATTTTATTTTGCTTGAGTAAAAATACACCTCGTCTTTAGCCCCTCCCATTAATGACTGTTGTTTAAATGTCGAATTTATATTCTAATGGTAATATTTTAATGAAGAACAAGGAAAGGACGTCTTTTTACATAATCGTGCAGCAAGCGAGTAAATAGTATTTACGATTTGGCAGTGACTTGCCTTCGAAAAATTAAATAATAATTATAAAAAAGTTACAAATTAAAAGAGAAAAAAATCAACTTTCTGCTTTTATCTATACCCCCTCGTCCCTTAATTCTTACTTTTTTTAAAAATTGAAACGCAACACAATATCACAAATAAATCACAAAGGAAAAAATTAATGTAAAATAATAATTAAAAAAAAAAAATGGGAACTTACATGTGGAACAAATTAATCAGCGATTAATATTTAAATTGATTTGATACTAGAGCCAATCGACATATCGCATACATCCGAATTACATAAGTAAAAATTCAAACGAATGAATAAATTATTTAATAATCACAACCATAGCGATGAAATGATCTGAAGATTAGCGGTCAAGCAACAATTTTACTCGGGCTTCACAATTTGATACGTGATTAAGTACTCGGGATATGCCTGCGTAACATAGAAAATTCAAGTTTCAGGGTCTAATTTTCATATTTTAGCGTAAAAATATCTACGTCATACGTAATTAATTGAAAAAGAAAAAGAGTGAGTTTGTAACAGAGAATACCAACATGTTCGCCTCGATAAACGACGTACTCTGGAAAATTTAAACCTCCTGCACTGGGACGCCCCATCACCGAATGGTGGCCTGGAGGAGCGTGCGCCATCTTGATCGCATTATACTGCAGGAACGATTTTCCCAAAGTTACTCGGCACAACAACAAATGCCTGAAATACGTTCAAAAAAGCTCATAATTAATTCAGTCGTTCGAGTAGCAAGTTATCGAGTGCTACAAGCGGCGCAACCATTATATAACCCTGATGACGTAACCAACAAGTGGTTTTCGAAAGGAATTAGCGTAAACGAATTCAACGGAAGCTTACAAAGAATCGACACCAAATAGCATTTAGTTTCACTCGTCATCCTTTTTTGAAACAGAAAAACAGTCCCTGGCTACGCCACTTTGACCAGCAGCAGGCTTGTACAAGCAGGGATTACCTGTGGCAAGCGTAACACGATCTATCCTTGTGCGCAGGACAACCAGTGCCTCCACCAATACCATAAACATATTGATTACTCTTCGACGAGTGCTCGGCGAAGTAGATGCCGGCGCCAAACATGCCTCCTATATAAGCATACCGTTCGTCGAAGCCTTTCTGCACAATGGCGTTGATGAACGGAGATCCGTGGAACAGCATTCTTTCGTTGGGGAAATTGCCGTTTTCTTCGGACACTTCGGTTCGACGATGGCAATAACGGTCCCACAGTTTTTTATTCTGCACTTTTTGAATCTGAAACAAAAATGATTATTTAAAACAGGTGGAGCTTTATAGCTACAAGTCGAGAGAGTACATGAAACGAGGAACTGAGACGATCTAGAAATTTCTTATATCCGTCCTAAATATTTTTCAAGATTTGTAATGAATTCAAAAACGATTTTTTTCATTCGAACTAATTTCTCTAAATCCAAGAACGTAACCCAAAAACATATTATAATCTTCTCGAATATTGAAATCTAAAAATTGAGGAACTGTGGAACAAATAAAATTTCGAAGACTGAATGTGGACGAACGGAACTGCTATAAATCTCTGTTCCACAAACAAAAGCAAAAAATTTTACTCACTCTAATTACGTTGTAACAAGTAAATACGCCGCCAGACTGGCCATTGTCACGATGTTCACGAACCGTAGACTGTAATTCGTCTTCGACAGCTTCGAATTCTTTGTCATCACGCAGCAAATCAATCAGCAGCGTACTAGCAACCGACCCGAAACTCGAACTTCCTGCAAAAATTATAACGAGCAGCGTTCAGATACAGCTCTTAAAATCTTTGACCGTATTATTGTTTCTAGAGATTCGCATAATAATTTCGTTTTAGAACACATAAATCAGCTCTTTCTAACCACAACTAATAATTAGCTAAAATTTACCCGTCGTAATCAACTAATTCTATTATTCATTTCATAAAATTTTCAAAATGTCTCTAGCTGTCGAGTATTTCAAGGTCCACAGATTATTGCGCAAAGGATTAACAACTTCAAAATGGTTACCTGTTTGCGCTATCAATTTTTCGATGCCTTTAATCAGCTTGTGGCGATAACCATAAGCGCTGACACCGATCTGTTTCAAATCTTCATGACCCATCTCCGCCAGAATGTCCAACGTGATTTGTTCACGCTCGAACAGATCTAATAGATGATCCAAGCCCAAACTGAAACACGAGGAAGCCAAAAGAATAAAATTTACCAAGTGTTTGTCAAATAAAGACGTATTGATAAATAAATTACAATAATCTCACCTATTCAAGAATGACGGAATATTAGTGGCGGCTGGATTACTATGGGCGACACCTTCGACGCTGCACACCGGAGCAGTGCATCCGTCGCCACGGAAGTACGGAATCGGTAATGACACAGAGGCACCGGACGGCATGACGACCGTTTCCGACTGCTGAACGGCGGCTGCTAGCAGCTGGCCATCGGGAGCCAAAGGGTGAGTTGCCATTGCATCCTGCAGCAGAGAACGCACGTCGTCGGCAGATGCCAGGTCAACGGGCGTCTGGCCTTCTTGATTTTTCAGAAACGGATCAGCGCCGTGAGCCAACTGAAGTCGAAAGAAAGATATTAAAATCACATTACCGAATAGATGAGGGGCTGCGGTCAATTAAATTGAAAAAATCCCAACAGGTGAAAATTAAGAATGAGATCCTCGGATGAAAATACGTATTTTTCGTGCTCTTGCGACGTATAGCATCTAATACCATCACTAACGAAAGCGGTTTTTCAAGCAAACCTCAATAAAATATGCCAGCACAGGTTCCAATTTTCATTATTATACTATATTGTAATAGTTATTTTTTAAATATTATTTTATCACGAAAGATGTCAACCCCATAACGATGTAACAATGATTTAGTAACAAAAACTTGAGCAGTTACCAGCAAAGCACTCAGTTGAGTTCGTCCTTTTTGGGCCGCTTCGTGCAGCGGCGTAAAACCCCATTTGTCTGTAGCATTAACATTCGTCTTGTATTTAATCAGCAGAGCGGCAATATCCAAATGGCCGTAAGAAGATGCGTTATGCAGCGGTATCAGTCCACCTTTATCTTGAGCATTCACATCGGCTCCGCGTTCAAGGAGGAACTCGGCCACTTCCAAATTATTATAACCGGCTGCAATAATGACGATGAATTGAACGTACACTTTTCAGCAATATGCCAACCAAAAACATATTCGAAGATGAACTCAAATTTACCGGCTAAATGCAGCGGAGTAGAATTACGTCCTTGCAGGTCTCGACAGTTGATATTCTCGGGCGTCAGAAGTCTTTGAATGCGAGCTAAATTGCCTTTTTTCGCGGCATCAAGAAGAGCAGCGTTACCTCGCAGCAGATCGGCCACGTCTTGATCGCCTTCTTTGACCAGATCCAACGGAGTGGCACCGTCGCGATTCTTTTTCGCCGGGTCCGCGCCGTTCTGAGAGCGTAAAAATATTAGTGCAGTTCGTATCGAAGACATAATATTCGGCGAAAAGGTTTTTCAATTTACCTGCAACAATAATTTAACGATATCGTATTTTCCTTTAGCAGCTGCTTCGTGCAATGGGGTGAACTTCCATAAATCAGCTACGTTCACATTGGCACCGTGTTTCACCAGCATTTCAGTCACTTCGTAATGGCCATAGGAGCAAGCATTATGCAACGGTACCAAACCACTGAGGAAAAAAAGATACAAAAAAAAAAGAATTTTTTAATTCCGATTTAGCTCTAAGGCGAAACGGATTTGCCACAGTGGTACTGCAGGCCTTTGGACTAAGGATGATGTGAATGACTCGACGTCTTCCAACCCAAGAATAATACTCATTCCAACCTTACTCACAACTTACTCGAGAAAAACTCGGTATTATTTCGACTTTCTGAAAAAAACATTACGTTTCTGGATGGCGTAAAAAAAAAAGAAAACTCAGGCTTAATCAAACATTTCGATGAAAAGTGATATCTGCCTCTAGCAATAGTCAGAATAGCATACTTTTCACTCACCCTTTGTCTTTGGCATGAACATCGGCGCCATGAGATAGAAGGTATTCGACTACACTAACTCGATTGTAACCAGCAGCAAAATGCAGAGGTGTTGAATGCCTGCAATGTAGAAGGATAATATTGAAATTTAAACTTCGAAGAACGAACAAAAGCAAGCTACAAAAATGACTGATAATAACCTTCCATCCAAGTCTCTACAATTTACTATATGAGGGTATGTTGTCAGTAGTCGCTGAACTTGGTCGCAGTCTCCAGATTTTGAGGCCTCTAATAACTGCGTTTCTAAATCTATCACAGCAGGAGGGGCTACAACAAATAATTATGATACATTCTCGAAACGGATAACAGGCGTTTTGCACATGTGACAAAACAAGTATTCAACGTACCTTGTAATATAGACTTGATGTTATCACTGGCTAATGCCATAGCTGTAAAACCTTGATGAGAAACGATAGAGGTATCGACATTATGAGTTAACAAAATATGACAGGCTTGAGCGTTGTTGTCTCGAACACAACGATGTAAAGCTGGAAATGAGAGCAATAATTTAGACGTGGAAATTTTTTTCATTAACTTGACAAATAGGATGCAGTACCAGTCTGTCCAAAGGCGTCTACAGCGTTGACTTTGGCGCCCATTCTTAGCAACGAATCCATGAGATCATAATGCGACATGTCGCAGGCTATGTGAAGGGGTGTCAGGTATTCCTTGTTTTGCTCGCTCAGTCTAGCACTTTTACGAACCAACATTTCTAGAACTTGCTTTCTTTTAGGGTATGGTGATGCAGCCACCACATGCTAGAAATGAGAAAATAACGTGATTAAAAATTATAAAGACAATGACCGGTAACTATTATGACAAATACCAACCACAGGTGTATTTCCAGTATAAGGATGCACAAAATTAACGACTTCGGGGGAAATATACTTCTTAACGCGAGATGGGTCGGCTATTCTGCAGGCATCCAGGAGACTGTGTCCTTTGTATTCCACTACAATCGATATTTTAAATTAAAATCGGTCAATTAAGTTCGAATGACTCGAAGAAACATAACTTACGCAATAATTTTTCTTGCAACTCTCTCGTAGGTGCTACGTCAATGGCGGATTTGGAATGACAATTAAGAAGAGTTGGATCAGCACCTTCACTGAGTAAAAGAGAACAAACTTCAATACGTGATTTACTAGCTGCTTCATGCAATGGAGTGAACTGCCACAAATCCATAGCGTTTACATTAGCTCCATGTTTTATTAACATTTCAGTTATCTCGAAATGGCCATAGGAACAAGCATTGTGCAATGGTACTAATCCACTGAAAGTAAACATTAAACACGATAATGAGAATGTAACGCAAACGCAAGTAGTGTCACTTTATGTTCAAAGACCTCTATGTTTTCTAATCGAAAATGCATAGTTTACAGAAAAGTAACGCCTGAAAGGGAATATAAACATCACAGCTTCCATACTGGGTTTCTTTTTGACTCTGAAGAAACAAAAAAGCTGCTATAATTTAATCCTCTAAATCAAATTGAGACATTTTATAACTTTGTCATTCACAGAAACTTATTGACAAAATAACCAAGGCCAACAAATAATAAAAATCATTTCAACTCCCGTTTGGAGGTAGTATCTGATATTTCTTACTAGAACAAAATCGGTATAATAATTCACTCGATTTACCCTTTATCTTTTGCGTGAACATCAGCACCATGCTGTAACAGAAGTTGGACTACTCGAATTCGGTTATAACCAGCAGCCAAATGAAGAGGAGTTGATCGACGACCATCACTAGCGTGACAATTTACATTTAATGGATTAAGTAAAGACGTTAACTTCTCCTCAGCACCCGATCTAGCAGCTTCGAGGACTTCTTCTTTTCGATACTCTCCACTGAGTACAGCTCGAGTGCCAGCTTCGGCTAGTTCTAATGCTGTTTTCCCTTCAGTCGTTCTGATACTGATATCAGCACCATGTTGTAAGAGGGCTAAAACATTTATCATTAGTCATGAACGGGGTTTCTAATTCTACTAAACTGCTAATAATATCGGGGAGATTGATGGAACAAAAGATGAAGTTGGGTACATAATTACATACATTTCCGCAGGAATATAATGCATATAAATTACTAGCGTTAAGCAGCTAGAACAAGAAAAAAATGTCTGTTCAGTGACATTAATGATGATAAGGTTTTGGAATTGAAATTAAATAAATTCGTATAATTCATACTAACCAATACACACTTCTGCCTTTCCTTTTAACGCAGCCTCATGAAGCGGAGTGAAGTTCCAGTTGTCTCTGACATTAGGGTTAGCTCCTGCTTCGAGCAGTAAACGAACAACATCAGCGTGTCCAAATGAGCATGCATTATGGATTGGATGTAAGCCACCATCATCACGAGCTTGTATTTGTGCACCAGCTGATAAAAGGAACTCAACTACGTCTCGTCTACCGTAACCTAATCATCAGAAGCATAGTAACGAAAAATAATTTGGTCGATAACAAAATCAAAGATTACCAAAGTGTTCTGAAGTTGATAAAGAAATTTACCCGCAGCAAAATGTAAAGGTGTCGATTTTCTGCCAGCAGTGTCTCTCGCATTTACCGTTTGAACGTTCACTAATTTCTTGACCTTAGCTAAATCTCCAGCCTTACATGCTTCGAACAGTTCTCGAAGAGGGTCACTATTCGTGGTAATTGATAATATATCACTGGACGTAGAATACAATGGTCTTCGATTCATTATATCACACCGATATAATGTGTTTCATCCTGCTAACCTACACTATGGAGAATCATTAAAATTAATTATCGACACATTTGTTGATTCGAGTTAGATTCAAGTATTACAAAGCAAAAGGCCATTGACCATAACATGTTTTTAGCATAACTTACGTCCAGCTGTAATCCCTTCCATCATGATAATAAAAATAATGAACTGTTGATTCGATCATTGATGAATAATGGACTTCATAATTTTTCTTTTCAACGCGTTTCAAGACTAATGTAATCACTTTATGGAAATATAAAATTATATTAATAACTACTTTATTATAGATTTGTGAAAAAAAAATTATAATGCAGACAGAGTTGCAGACAAGAGTGAAGATTGTCCAGCGCGCATGCGCAGTAAAAATCAGCTGAATTTTTATTCGTGTTTTTGGTTTTCACTGCATGTGTTCGTGTTTACTATTCTTACGAAGTCGAAAGGGAAAGAGGACGGGACGGGACGGGGCGGGACGGGACGGGACGGGACGGGAGCTCCGTGAATAAGTGTGGAAGAACAAGAGTGACCAACATCTACTCAAGTGCATCTTGCATGCTTGTGAATACCTTGTGAATCATTGGAAATTGGTATAGAAAAATGGTACTTGTGATTTATTTTTACTCTTATTTTCTGTTCTTATTATGTATTTGAAAATTTTCGCAATTGATATATACTTGAGTTGTTTTCGCGCTTGTTTGGTGGTTGAAAGAACTTTGATGTGAAGATGAAAATCAATTCCCCTGGGTTTTCACGTGTGCAGGAAATTGCAGAAGGATGTACCCGATGTATCTATAAAATGGAGAAAACTTCTTGGTTTCTGAACTAATATTTTGGCTAATATCTCACCACTTCGGTAAGTTTTGAATTTTTATTGAAGTATTTCCTTATGTTGTAAGCTTTTGAAATAAAATTGAAACTCAATTTGGAGGCCGTTTGATATAGTTTGCTCAACACCTTTACCAATTAGCCACAAACAGACCAATGATTTTATAATTCTTATACTACAAATGTAAGTTTGAGGAATTTTAGATTGTGTCTCTTAAACGTACATCACACTTGATTGATGTTTCTTTGAATCTTACAAACTAACTGTACTATGTGATAATGGTCGAATGATACAGTACAGATACGTAGGAACCTAATCAGAAATTTACTTGTCTCCGTCGAGAGAGATAAGCGGCTCAAGCTTCATCTTTACTCTTAAACAAAAATTTGTTGTAGATGGTTCATGTTCTGAACTGATCGAAAGTACAAAGATTGAACAATTAATACTCTTCTTAAAATGGTATCTCGAAATCTATTCTAACTTCAAGAACCGATTGGGAGTAAATGAACGCAGTGGGCCTGATAAAAATGTTTGCAAATTTTCAGTCAAATTTATTAGAAAAGATTCTAACAGCTCAACCCCAAACGTAAAACTATAACATTCAAGTTGAATTAGAGTTTTTGACCCTGCGTATCCTTTTCCGCATTAACCCTGATTACGAAGATATATATAACTGATAACTTTATTTCCTCAAGTACAAATAGATTGCTCTAAAACTGATTGAAGTTATTACTCTGAATTTGAATACCAATGTAGATTAGTTGAACTACCCTCACTTGTAACCTCGACTTTTCTGGCATAAATTTTTCCGGTTACTTCTTACTGTAAAATTGTGGATTTTAAGACTTTATTTGCCCTTCCGGAGGCAAATAACTTTTTACTTTTGATGCTTGTCTGTGAGAAAGAAATTTATCAATTAAACAAAATGTTCATTGAGATCAAATGCATGGTAGAACCCTCGAGTTTGAGTCGGTTTTGTAATAAAAACAAAATCAGACATTTTAATTTCTCTTTCATTTAGATTCAGATGATTCTACTTTCATAAGTACAATTATTTACCTTATTCTCATTTTCGGGACAATTTTTTTTTTGTCAACATGAATGTTCAAATCTGCCCCTTACCACGTTTTTTTTTTTTAAGAACATTATTCACTTCTTTATATTTTTTAAATTTTACTCGGAGATTTTGATTGTCTCTAATTTATAGAAATCTATTAAATTTTTCGGCATTTAGCTGACTACAACTCATGACTTGTAGCATATTTAGATTTCACTTAATAAAAATTGAATGAAAGGGCTCCCAAAATGAAATGTTTTCCTAGCATTTCAATTTTAATTTAGCTTACACGTCTTATAGCTTGGGAGGCTTAGTCTTTTCCTGTTCGTGTTATGTAATAAATTTTGTGTCAAGAGATTCTAGAAATTTCATCAGGAGAATGATCGTGTATCTTTGTTTGTTCAATGTTCAACATAAAACTGGTCTTCTTGAAGTCTTGAAGTCACTAGACACAGAAAAAAATGTATATTTTATTTCGTATACATAAAAATTTGGTGGGACCCAAGTATATTAATGGAAAAAGAAGTATTCTTAAAATGAAAGTATGAAAAGTAATACCCATACATAAATTTGAAGCATTTAAAAAAAGTATATTATTAAATATTTTTTAGCGATTAGTATTTTCCGTATTTTCCAAATCCATGACCTCCATGAAGGCCATAATTTTCGTATGTTGGCTGTTGACTTACGTAGCCCGCATAAACTGGTATCTTTTTGTATACTGCATTACCATAGTTTGCGGGATAGTTTCCATAATTTCCATAGTTTCCATAATAAGCGTTGGGGGCATTGTTTCCATAGCCGTATGGGTCACCATAGTATCCCGTTCCGTATCCTCCATAACCGTAATTTGGTTGAACTCCAGTGCCCCAGCCGCTATATCCTCGTCCCCCAGTGCTGGAGAGATCCCAGAAGGTTTCTGCTGTGTCCAAATCTTTTAGACTACCGTCAAGCTCTACCGGATAGCCGAATACCAGAAGTAATAGCTCGGTGATAACAAAAGAGATGAATATAATCTAAAAATTTCAAAGCAGATATGAAAAAAAATTAACTTCATATTTAAATTTAAAGCCCAATTAAGTGAAATGAAAATTAATTTTTTAGTGGTCACAGTACAAGTTAAGACATTGTTTTGAGAATTTTCTTTTCACCCATGAGAAAGTATTTAATTAGAACTACTATTTCAGCCGTCACATTTAAGAAAATGTCATACGAAAAATGTTATAATCTTTCTTTAAATAATATTCTTACTTATTATAGTTTATTTATTTGAATCAATTAGCTTGATTAGAACCAGAAATTTCATTCAATTCGATATGATTTCATCAATATTGACTTCTTAAAATTTAGAAACTTTGAGAAAATATAAATTTTTCATTCATTCAAGTCTGTTAGAAAATTCTGATTGTGTAAAATTTTTAAAATGTCATACCTGTTCCCGAGAAATTGATTTTTTCAAACTAAATAAATGTAATGCTTGTCGTCAAATAAAGTATTTTAGCACACCAACCGAATCATCATCAGGAAAGTATAAAGTATTTTAATACTGAAAGCCTCTTCCCTATATTACCTATAAAGAATGATTTGTGCCTGCTTTTATAAACCGATATAGCTTTAAAAAGGTTGTCGTTAATTACGTTGAAAATAATTTTTTCGTCCATCCTTAAGATAAATTAATTTTAAAAAAATCTGGAAAAATCTCCAAAAATTCATTTAAAGTTTAATCGATTAAATTCTCGTAGTTTTTTATAGTTATGGAAAAAAAATTACGAACTGGCCGGAAAATTAATTTAATTTGAAATTTATCGTGAAAAAAATAAGAAAAATGGTACATACCTTCTGCATTATTTTATAAAATTGAGTAACTATAATTAATGAGATTTAAATGAATTGCGACAATGATGCACGAAACTATGAAGCAATAAGTTAGTTAATAAAAGTTGAAGTGAGATTCTAGTGAACTCTCGCGACAATGATGCACGAAGTAATGAAGCATAAGCAAGTTTTGGAAGTTGGAAGTGTAGGTTATGTGTAAAGCGGAAAGACTATTTTGAATGTATACCATAGTCGATAATGAAATCCAAGGCTTTGGAGTTTAAAGTCGTAGGAATGTGATACAAAAATGGTGAGGTAGAAGGGTAATGCACTGGGCCACCAAAAGTGATGCAGTTATTCAAATGAAGGTCATTAATCCACCTCGAAAATGTGCCTATCCTCATGTAATCGAAATATTTTTTAAATTAAAAAAAAAAAAAGAGAAAGAGAGTTTGAATGAGAGGGAAAAGTGAATAGGGAGAAACCAGGTTTCAAAAACGTATTTGATGGTAGGCTTCTAACCTTTAATTTATATCACGTGTAGACGCCAGTTTTTCTCCTATCTCCATTAACGTTGAGTATTATACTTATACCTTTTTTCTCTCGTCATTTTCAGCAATTTATTGTAGGCTCAATGTTGGTTAAAATTATGAGGAAACTTTCTATGCATGTTTTTTTTTTTCGTCATTTCTGTTTGTTAGTTAGACGATGAAAAAGTTTCGCTCATTCTCCGCATCTATTCTACGGGTGGTAGAACTAATTTTCTATAGGTAAAGGCCAAAGAAAAGAACTGCGCTTCGTAAGAAAATAAAGAAAACTTACGCAATATGCAATTACTGCAGTAGATGAAAACTGAAAATTTTGACGAGGAATTATAATCACCGGCCTTATTTAGAATATTCTGTGCGTAGGGTCTGAGTAAAAATTATATAATAAAGACGTGTATTCATCCAATGAGCCATAAGTTCTTTTAATAAATAAAAAACAAATCAATTGTCTGTGAGGTAGAACTTACAATTAGCATAAAGCTTAATTTATAATGCGAATTTGCTTTTGTATTTGAACAATGCTATGCAAGAAGGCGATAAGTCCACTTTTTCTAAGAATTGACTTCTTTCTTAGATTCAATGTTATAGGCAAATCATCATATTATTTAGGAATTTCACGAAATGTCTGGTTTATTTTAATCAAATCACGAAATGCTGTTGTATGTTTCTCAATGCATTTTATAAGTAGCCTTAATTGCTGATAGATAATTACAGTACCTGTGGTCGCGTAGAGGAAACTTCTGAAAGTTTGCCAGAAATGAAATAAGAGATTTTTCTGTAATAACCAATAAAATTCTTGTAATCATATCAAAGATATTCCAAGGTACTACCTTATAGATATTAGATGTCAAAAACCTGCATTTGTGGGGTAGAATACTTTGCTAGAAATATTTTTATTAGCATTTACGATCATAAAATAAGGTACCTGTACTCGTATTACGATTTACCTGTGCAGGTTGTAGAATTATTTCTTGAATTATATGATTTGCCCGAATGACTAGATATTTCACGAAACGTTTGAATTATACGATTTGCCTTTAACATCATTCTGCTTTTCTATAACCTAAAGCAAAAAAGTTCTATGTCTGTTTCAAAAGGTTGATGAGATGCGACCAAGGAAATGTTATATTACTTGCATATCTTTTGTATTAGTGCTGCTCATTGCTTTATCCAACAACTGGGTCGTGGGAATATTGTTTATAGTCTTCATGTAATATTTGGCTGATAGAAACTCTCCTACCATTGTTACCTCTCGTATTACTTTTTAAAATGGACATATGGCCATTTCTTACCCTGAGCTATCTAAGTTTATAGATACATCAACATAATATGGAATAGTTTTCTATAATTATCTCAAAATCTACTCCAGAGGTACTTCAGCCTCTATTAAGGAATGACGTGACACAATAACTTGTAATAACTTGAGGATGCGATCACTTCGCCGAATATTTAAGATCAGACGAAAAGCTTCATTTTTCATTTATGTATTAGGTTAGCCTATTAAAATCTCTTTTCTTTTATTTTATTTAAATACAGTTTTTTCTATTGGTGATGACGTCGATGTGAGGCTGTAGATTGTGAACTAGTGAAAAAATACGAATGTTGAAAAGTATTTTTTTACATTTTTTTTTTTATTAAATTTTTCTGAATTGAAATTTAATTTATGAATTATTGATTTTTTTTCATTTTTTTATTGATTTTTTTTCGGATTATATATATTTATTAATTTGATGAATGAATCATTGCATTGAACTGCTTGTGTTGGTCAAAATTCAAGTTAACGAACTGCTTATTGCCAAACCTCTTGCAGCTTCGAAGCGAAGCAGCTTGTTATTAACCTAACTTCTCGCTTCAGATATTTTAAATTATATGCGGGCTAATATAAATTTTTAATCCTCTGACCTATGAATTTCGCTGACAATCAGACCAACTTGAATTCAATTCTTTTTGTTGGGAGGTACGTCAAATTTTTCGAAGGCCAAGGTCAGCTTTTTCAAATCCAACTGGAAAATATGCTTGTGCTTACTCACAGAATGTACTAACTAGTAAGACAAACTCGTTCAATGAGGACATTACGTAATGTGCACATCATTACCTACTTTACGAATCTTATTGTCATAGTTATTCGTTAATTTCCAAGCAAATAAAACCTTGTAATCATTGATGTCTCAAAATTTACTCTGTCACATAAACAGAATTGGCTGCAGCGTCTTAATGTACGTTCATTGTTTGCCTAAGATGTTGATTCAATTTTGAAACACTATGGTATTTCCTTTGTAAAACTTTCCCTTGTTAAATGGACATAATTTCAAAACAAGTCACATGGTTTTTACGTTAACAGCAATTTTGCAAATCGTCGAATGATGCTCTCTTCGATTAGGTACCTGTGAAAGCTATTTTTATCTTGGGATTTTATTTTTTTGAATGATGATATATTTCATCAAACAGAAAACTGACTATGGTTGAGTGAATCATTTTTTTTTTAGTAAAGGGCCTCCCATCGGTCAAAAAATTTTACCTCTGTAATTAACATATTTAAAAAATTAATTGATCAAATTTTTATTTCATTTCAAACATTTACTACCCCTCGTTTCGCTCGAGCCTCCCCGTCCTTTTCAACTTAATGTACGTTGACTTCTTCTTCTATTTTCAAGCAAAAAGTAGTTTGTCTATTCTTAAGAGAAAAAATATTATTTAGATCATTTTTGAGCGAAATAATTTTCGAAGATGAAGTTCTACTGTGATTGCATCGATGCCAGTCTAATTAGTGAATAGTAAATATTTGATCTTAAAATAATTATTAGAAAACAAAATTCTCACTTTTTGATGTGTTAAAATTTTTATTTTCATTTACATGGGACTAAATTCGGAAATTTTGCCCAAAATTTAAAATCGAAAGGAATGTCAAAAAACACAAGATGCGTGCGCCGTTGTCAGTTTTCATCGAATGGTTCTTATATCAATCCCATAGTTTTACCTCTTTTTCATTTTTGGAAATTTTGGCCGAAGGTTGTCTCGAGTGACCATCTATTGCCTGTTTTTCGAGCCAAATGTCCTGCCCAGTTCCATAAATTTTTTCGGATTATATAAACTGCATCTGACCTATTTTTTAGATTTTTTTTTAATAGTTGTATTTTTACTTTGTCCAGCTCTCTAATATCGAGATTAAATCTTTCAATTGAGTTTTGTATTGGTAGTCTTTAATTTTTTGTTTTTTGCTTAAAGATGAAAAAAATAGTTTTCAAAGAGAAAAATGATGAAATTTCCCTCAAATTATTTCTAAAATTCAAAGTTCCTCATTTCCTCATAGCCTGGTTCACAATGTGCTTTTGCTTGAACCAATAGCGTGGAAATCCGAGGAATAAGTAATGGAAAATAAAATTTATTGAGTTGAATAGAGTATAGCTACAGAATAGACTGTAAGTAACGAGTATATATGTGAATCCTAACTCGATCTTATTATTTTTATTTCAGGTAGGTTCAATTTTACATGGAGCACACGGGAGTCGCCGAGACTGGTATGTAATGTATTCATTTTTCTTTCAAAATTTTAACCCTTCAGAGAAGATCTTAGTCAAAATTTGTTTTTTATGCATACACGTACTTTTATTTTAATCTAATAAAAATCTTTAATTACTTGTTTATAAAGAAATAAAAGTATTAATTTACAATTGAAGATTCCCCCTCACCTAAACTCCTTTTAAATTAGTGATTCAAGCTAAATGAATATTATTAAAGTCTTCGAAAAGTCTGTATAGCAACAAAAAAGTCTGAATCGGAACAAAATAGTCTTCATAGCAACAAAAAAGTCTTCTGTATAGGAACAAAAAAGTCTTCGTAGCAACAATAAAGTCTGTATAACAACAAAAAAGTCTACATAGCTACGAAAAAAGTCTGCGGGGCCAATGAAAAACTTGTGGGGAGAAAAAAAACTGCAAGGACAACAAAAAAACCTGCTTAGTATAAGGAAAATTTCTGCGGGGCCAATAAAAAAACTTGTGGGGAGAAAAAAAAAAGCCTGCAAGGACAACGAAAAAACCTGCTTAGTATAAGGAGGCCAATGAAAAAAACTTGTGTTAAAAACTCGGAAGAAATTTTTTTAAATAATATAATTATAATTCTAACATCGAGTCTTATAAAATTCTCGTTAGGAACTTTTATCAACAAAATATCAATTAAACATATTATTTTTTAAGATTTAATAGAAAATAGGCGATCCTTTTTCGAGTAGGAATTATACATGATTTTATTATAATTATAGACCTTAAGAGATGCCTTAGGATTAGGAAAGAGTCAATTTTAGCTCCGCGACGACTCTTTGGTCTTTTCTACTCCGAAAGAAAGGGATCGCCAATTTTATTTTTTATCAAATCGTCTGTGCTGTACGTCTGTGAAATGAAATGTCGGCACTCTCGTTCGCGACAATAGCGCCCTAGCGACACGTCTCTGGCAAATTACTTTCAGCTAAAGTCAAAAAAGTTGCAAAATTTCGAAATTTTGATAACGATTTCCTCTCCTTCACTTCCCGTCAGTCGTCTCGTCCATCGCTGTGAGCTGTGATGAAAAGTATGTAGTGAAACTCATATTTGAAATGTTAAATTATTATTAATTTTCTTTTGGAAAATATTATATTTCATATTAGCTGTTACTTTAATTCGATAATTCATTTTAGTTATCCATTTCTCGTTAGAAAAGCATGACAGTTTACGCGTTCTTATTATAATCAGAAATCTATAAATTTTCTTCACCAAGGTGAGTCGTCTGGGTAATAATGTATCTTGTTTATTAGAATTATCAACGAAAAGAGTAAAGGTCAGTGCTATTGTTAGGCCCACCTATAATAAATAACAGTTCGTTCGAGTTCGTTAATTACTCGAGAAATATGTATCGTAACTTATTAATTGTGTTCTTCGTTGCTTCGTATCATCTAATGGAAGACATTTAATTACATTTTTTCCTCTTCGTTTTTGATGCAGCTAGATCAAATCAAATTCTTCAACCATGGTTGTGTCGTCTCGTTTATTTGGTCACCTTATCGGTAAGTTTTTTCTAATTGTCTTTGAGAATTGACGTAACTTTTGTCGGTAATTCGTAATCGTGTAATTTACAGGCAAATACACGAACCATGTTCGTTACAGCAGTAACGTTTATGCAGCTACCAGATCGAATATGAAACTGACAGCGAATACTAGAATTATTTGCCAAGGATTTACCGGCAAACAAGGCACCTTTCATAGTAAACAGGCGCTCGAGTATGGAACGAAGCTCGTAGGCGGTGTATCTCCTGGAAAAGGTGGAAAAACACATTTAGATTTACCTGTTTTCAATACAGTCCAAGAAGTGAGTGTTTTGTGTATATTTCCTATTTTGGGGTCTTTGAACTTTGTTTACACTCTACTACGAAACAGTGATGACGTTCGTTTTTTTTTCTACTTTTCTCTCGAATTTCATGACTTGATTTGTGTGAAGCCAACTATTTTCATAAATATGACGTTGAAGTTAAAATCTCATTTAGTCCGAATCAGATTAATAATCTGAGAACTTTACCGAATCCAGCAAACCAAATTGGAATTTCAGTCTCTAGCAATAATACTAGCGGATTTAAATTTGAGAATTACAAATTAGCAGTTTTTGGAACATGAAAATTGTTTGAAAACGAACAAAAAATAGTCAAAATGTAATTGTCTAAATATTTTTTGCAGGCAAAAAATGCTACGGGCGCAGAAGCCACAGTGATTTACGTTCCTCCACCCGGTGCTGCCAAAGCTATACTCGAAGCTGTCGAAGCTGAAATGCCATTAATCGTTTGTATTACCGAAGGTATTCCTCAACAGGATATGGTTAAAGTGAAACACGTTTTAGTGCGTCAAAATAAATCGAGGCTTATCGGACCGAACTGTCCTGGAATCATTGCCCCCGAACAAGTAATTATCGACATAATGGAGGCCTGTAGAAACCAAAGAGTGAAAGTGAAAGTTTTATTTAAATGTAAACAATATAAAAAGGTTTCATCAATATTCGATTCCTGAATTTATGCGCGTCTTTATTATGTTGAAAATGTTGCTGACACTCCTTGGCTTCCAAGTATTTCAAATATCTTAAAATGGAACTATTTCTTACTTTTGTTCTCAAGAAAACGGAGAATTTAAGTTGCTTATTTGAAAGAGTAAAATAAATCATCGATTGAAAATTGCGAGAAAAAATCTAGCTCTTTAATGAATGGTGCCCATCTGAATAGCGAATTCATTAATTGTTGTTTTTTTCTTTTCACGAACAGTGTAAAATCGGTATTATGCCTGGACATGTGCACAAAAAGGGCATGATTGGTGTTGTTTCCAGATCCGGAACCCTCACTTACGAAGCTGTTCACCAAACAACTCAGGTACAGTGGGTATTAATTGTGCGAAAGCTTCGGAATTTTTTTTGAAATAGTGTTAAACCGAAATTTCATGTTTTTTTCGTTTTCTCATTTGGCTTATATAGAGCTGTTCAACTTGATATGTGTTTAATTGATCCCTCTTTTGTAGCTACAGTCAAATTCTGGTCCAGTGCGACGAGCATTTGATTTTTATCTTTTTAATTGATACAGTTTGTAAAATCACTTTGAAAAAATGAAAGCAAAGTTATGTGAGATTGAAGCGCAGCTCGAAAATACCTACAAAATGATACTATATTAAATTTGCATATTTCTATGCATATTTTGCCTTAAATCAATGCATTTTTGCCCGCATATTTTGCACAAAAAAAAATCTGAAAAGGGCATCTTTGGCCTTCTGAACTCGCATATTTATCCTAGCCCTAGTGATAATCCAACATGCTCCTTTAACATGTGGCGTTCTAAGGGCATTATAGAATAAAAAATTGTATGTTTTCTTTTTCAAAATCAAGAAAAAAGTTTTTTTTTCTTAGCTAGTATTCATTTGTACTTCTGAATTTTTACAGGTTGGTCTGGGTCAAACGTTATGTATCGGTATTGGAGGCGATCCTTTCAATGGCACAGATTTTATTGACTGTTTAGAAGTGTTCCTGAACGATCCAGAAACGAAAGGCATTATCCTAATTGGCGAAATCGGTGGAGTTGCCGAAGAAAATGCTGCCGAATATTTGACAAAACATAATTCCGTAATAATATGCGTCTTCGCATACCGAAATTAATTTAAAACTGATTTTGACATTTTTCAAAATTAACGCGTGCTGGTGGTCGTTACAGGGTCCAAATGCGAAACCGGTTGTATCGTTTATTGCTGGCTTGACTGCACCACCTGGCCGACGGATGGGTCATGCTGGAGCCATCATTTCCGGTGGCAAAGGAGGCGCTCAGGATAAAATTGATGCTCTCGAAAAAGTAACTCTTATTGATCGTTCAGTCAACGTCAGTTAGTTCTAGAGAATTACTTATTGCAAGAGAAAAATACGAAATTTAATAAGTATGCCTGGCTGCCTGCTATGGTATTGTGGACACCCTGGAAATCGTTTCTTTATTACTTAAGCAGTATGAGAAAAATATTACGAATTGTATTCCCTACTTGATGGTCTGAGAAAATGAGCCATTAACTTAGCTGGTACTAGAAGCGTTCACCTCTTGATTCAATATGATCGGAGTGGTAAAACTGACCATTAATATTTTATGACGATTCTCCGAGGCGATATTAATTGATATGGGCGGTCTGCATCGCAGAGTGCATGAAGAATCGAGTGCGATTTTACTTCTGTAAGCGCATTGTTCAGTTCATTGCACTTATTGAAGTCCCTTCTGATTTCTCAGTTTTCGGCTTTTCATTATAAACAAAAACTTAATGTACAATAATCTCATATTTGTTGGAAAAAAAAGAAGAAAAAAAGTGTCAAATAGATCACATTATTTCGTGTTGGAACGTTAAGTAACTGGCAGGACAGAACTGCGATACTTGATAAACTGAAATTGAGAGCTCAGAAGCCAAGTTAAGATTTCCTACAGAACTTATAGTCTGTTCCATTTGAAGATTGCTGGATGCAATTTATTAACAGTTTTTTTTTATGTTTCCCAACAATTTATTTTCGACTTACGGGGGTTTTGAAAAATGATGACGACCGTTTTTTAGGTTATTCAGCTTTGAAATTTTTCAGAGCCCAAATAATTGTTCATCAAGTATGATATACTTGTGATTCTTGTGTATGAAAATCTTGTACGATGGCGATGTAGTAGATACTAAGTATTAGTAAAGAAAAAGTGTTATAAATGAATAAAAACACGACTTATTTTCTCTATTATTATTTCCCATAATATTCGTTGTCTGTGGTCAAGTAATCCTGAGTTAATACCAAATATTAATATGTTTGTACTGTGTGTTTTCAGGCTGGTGTTGTCGTTACTCGTAGCCCTGCTCAAATGGGCGGTGAATTATTGAAAGCGCTTAGACTAAAAAATATAGCTTAGATATGTGTGATGGAGTTACCACGCTAAAAATTGTAAGAATTGTGTAAAATCGACCAGAATTTTTCGCCGGGATATTGTTAGTTTATTTGTTTCTATCCACCAGTGGTTACGAAGTGCACGCTTTTTTTAAATTTATTTTTACTTTGTATTGTTACTTAGATTGTTATATCCTTTGCGCGTAAATTATTACCTATCCAATCATGGTATTGATTATGAAGAAATAAAAATTACAATATGACTTAATATATTTTATTGCTGAATGAGGTGTTGAATCTTACTATCTATATTTAATAAACCACCACGTATAGCTATACGTGGAGGAAATTCAAAAATATTTGAAAATGTACCACGCACCAGCCAACGCGTTGGAAATCCAGCCATCACGGTGAAAATCCAGCCAACGCAGTGTAAAACTAGCCGACGCGGAGACCAGATATAGCTCAGAAATTATCAAAAATCGAGAACGTTTAGGTACACGTAGACTAAGAAAATAAATATTTTCATGAAATCACGATTTTGAGGCTCGATATACGCGGAACCGAATCATTCTTTTTTCGAGCCACTAATACCGAATACGATCACTTAAGCGCGAATCATTTAAAAAATATCGTTCGTAATAAATTTTTTTTTTATGAAAAAAAAATTAATTGCGAACGATATTTTGTAAAACTCGCACTACTGTTGTATTTTTCAGATTTTCTTCTAAATTATTGATTTAGCATTTCAGGTCAAATAATTTGTCAACCTCAAAGAATCAGACTGCAATCAAAATGTCAAATAATCAACTCGACGCATTTTTTTCTAATATTGTATTTTTTCAAATAGAAAAAAAAGAAGATGAAATCATTACAAATTAAAGGGGGAAAAGAACGTAATACAATCGAAAATTATCCTCATTATAGCTAGGGTTAACAGAGATGGTTCTATTGAAAATACAGTCAGCTAATGTCACGATACGACAACGTAACTGAGAAATGATTATATATTTTTAGTCTGGACTAATTAAGAAAAAGAAAATTGGGGAAGGAGCAATAGTAATAAAAACTACAATAAAAAGAATAAGTATAAGTACGAAAGCGAAAGATGAAAAAATAAGGCCGAATAGTATTACTGCCGAATACTTTAAAACGAAAAACTTTCGAGGCGCATTTATAAAACCCCTCAGGGAAACCACTTGGCAAGTATACAACGATAATTTCTGCTGACATTGTCGAAATGATCAACAGAAATACGTTACCTAGATTATTCTTTTTATTTCAAACTTCCATAGTTTTCCTCAAAAAGTACAAAAAAATCAGGGAAAAAAAGGAGTAAAACTACGTCCGAATATTTTGAAAGAAAACA
This sequence comes from Parthenolecanium corni, assembly GCA_038050395.1. Classification (NCBI taxonomy): domain Eukaryota; kingdom Metazoa; phylum Arthropoda; class Insecta; order Hemiptera; family Coccidae; genus Parthenolecanium; species Parthenolecanium corni. The sequence goes on along the minus strand of JBBCAQ010000041.1, from coordinate 465,632 downwards.
CGCGCAGCTCAATACAAAATGTGATACCAAAAAAAAAAAAAATTGGGTCAACTCCAGCATGTGCGGCGTAAATCTGGACAAAGGCGAATACTGGAATCAGTAATGTTCTTTAACGCGGCCTCCGTCACCTTCGGACACGAAACGTTTGCGACCTCTGCAAAAGATTGAAAGAACAAAATGTTAATAATATCATTTACAAGAAAATCAACATTAGCCAAATGAAAAACGGAATAGAGTTTTGAGTTTTCTGTCAAGTATATACGCTAAATCTGAAAAGGTTTAAAATAAATTATTCCCAACTTGAAAAATGCCACACGTTAAAATTCAAATTATGCAGTACGAAAGAGAGCTGTAAGTACAAACAAACAATTTGTAAAAAACGAAATTCTAGTATTCATCCAAAATGATACTTTCGAAATCGCGTTGTATCTGCAATTTTATCACAATACAGAAGCGCTCGAAGATTGTATACGAGACTTTTTGATGAAAAAATTATATTTCAATCTTGACCTTGTGTTAAACTCCCTGTTTCAAAAAAGAGAAACATAAAAAACAGAAGATCGAATCCGCGAATGAGTGAATGGCGTACTCGAAGCACAACCAATCGTAATCGAGTAGTTGGTCACACCTTTCATGTTCCTCTTTTGAGACAGAGAATAACGAGTTTTTTGCACCTTATTTTCAGTCTTTTCAACCAAGTATGTAAATTTAATTTGCAATTCAAATAATTTTTTGCGCGCTTATAACTGTAAAATAAAATGCAGATAAAATAACAGATTACGATAAAATGAAACGTATGTAGTCACCTCATAGTCATCGGAACTTTTTTTGTAACATCATCCGGAATGAAACCAGCCTTGCTGCACTTCTCGACGAATCTTTCCAGCACCGTGTAAGCCAAAGGAATATCCAAAATGATATCCGGCATATCTTCAAACACTCTTAAAAATCCCTGAAAACATAAGGAAATAAGATTATTGATTCTATCATTAGGATTATCGTTTAAAACTACAACAGAATCAATAATCGACGGCTCATCTGTCGGCTTTGCAAAATAAAAACTGAGACTACTCGGTTATTGGAATCATGTCCACTGTAGGTACAACTCCCGAAGTTAGAACCGTACAATTCAGATAAGCTAAAATTTCGACACGTTGCATAAACTCTATAATTTTGTGGACTAAGTTCACTCACCCTTTCCATCATTTCGGGCGTCACAATGACGGCGTCCGAGAGCGACTTCAAAAACGCGCACATGGCAGTTTCCACATCAGGATTCAACGATTCCAGCGTTAGAATGATGGCCTGCGTACAAAAAATTTCAATCCGAGGTCAACGATTATGAAAAGTAACTTCCGCGCAGCCCGCTCGAATAATACCGAAAATGATGGGCAGATGAGAGGATGGTGGTGGGGGGGAGGGGGGAATTTACGAAATACATTCGCGTCACGAATCGGCGCTTGGCTACCGACCTCGTAGACCAGTTCATGATGAAAGTGAGGCACTTCTAATGCGACCACGCAACGCGTCGCCTCCGGAATATCGTTGGAAGACAGGTACTCCTCGAGCAGAAGGTTCATTTGGCGACTCAACGTCTTCACCGGACGCAGACCACCGCCGATACCCCAAATATTGTCCAGCCGATACAGACCCAGCTGCGAAGACAACAGCGTCTCTGCTCGCGTCAACGCTTCCCTGTAAGCACGAGGATGAAACATTTGTTATTCGGTTAGTCGTCAACTCACAAAGAGGAAGATGTTTATTTAAAAAATCGGTTATTTGCAAAAATACAAACAAGATGAAACTACTCGTACATTTCTTCGACCAAAGACTAAAACCTGCGAAGTGCTGAAGAATTAGAATTCGTTTTCCCATAGATTTCATAAGAATAGACTCTTATAGATCATTTTAATACAAAAAATCCTCAAGAAAGTTGAATCAACCACCTCGAAACATCATTGGACAAAAGACTGACGATGCCAATGACATTTGAAATGCGAATTTTGTTCGGCTATAGGTACATCGTCTAATTCACAAACTTTTAGTCAGCACGTTTTGGACTCGGGCCGACGACGTGCTAATAAAATTTTAGCTCCCTCGAATATCTTTACTCGTTTAATGATTGGGCGCCCTCTCAAGCACACTGTCAATTATCAACGCCGTTTACATCAAAAAACGAACTTAAATTCATAACATAAAATAAATAAACGAGCCCAGTTCCAATCGAAAAGAAGTATTAACACGAAAATCAATCGAGTGCGGCAAAATATTAAACCATTATCAACTTGTTTTGCTTAGTTGAAGTCCTCCTACAATTCAAGAAAAATATGTGCGACTGCGACATTAGTTTCAACAGAATACGATCAAAAAGAACTCCTCAGAACGTCTATTCGGATCAGCCGCAAACATGTATATATCAAATCCGTAGACCTCAGATTTCCAACTAAAATTGACTAAGATTAATCTTCTGCGTAAGGGAGGACACGAAGAATCACTTTTTACCACGTTTTTTTGACCTTTTTCACGTTCTTTTTTCGCAGACTCTATTACGGCTAGAGAGCTGAAATTTTAAAGTCTTCTCCACTCAAACTTGGAGTAAATTTCAAGAAAAGGATTTTGAAATTCAGGCTACCTCTTTAAAAAACACGTCTTATGAAGCCCGAGTCTATTTGTAGAGCATAACTGTGGGGAAATAAAAATTAAAAAAAAAAAAATTCAGCCCAATCGGTGCAAGTCAATCTTCAGAAAAAGAACATTAGTATAGAAAAAGTACCTCGAGTAATAAGATTAATTTTCATTTAATGTTGAAAATGTGGCACAACCAATGAGAACTAGCCTGTTAATGCGGTTAATCTGCATCTTTTTCATACACCCATAGTTTCTAAATGGCTTTGATATGAATACGGCAGTAATTCGAATAGCTAAATATTTTATTATATCTTTTTAAATAATTCGATTTTTAAGAATTTCTTTCCCCACAAAATAACAATTTTCGGACTTCAAAAAAAGAAATTAATGACGAATTATTATTGTGACATCATTGAGAAAATAATAAATAATCTAAAACGGTGAAGAAATCAAATTTGTTTTTGTTTTCTTTTACCGAAAAAGATCTTCGTCCTCCCTTAACAAATCCCAAAAATTAACTGGACCTGTGGATATACCTCCACAGATTCAAATTTTCAACTTAAAAAACGTACACAATTCAGAGTTAGCCAAAAAAATTTATAATACATACAACCATTTCAAAAACGATCACTGTTTTTATTTATTTTTCACTTTTAAAAGGAAACTCAAAACTTGTCCTCTTAAATGTACACTAAATGATTTGGTTAAAGAGTTCTAAAACTTCCATTCGGATGAAAAAAATTCTCCTCAATTTATTTTTCTCCACTTCTATTTAACGCACGATTTTCAAAATTTTTGCATCCTCGAAAAAAATCTGCCACATTATTTCATTCTCCTAATCTTGTGCTAGCAATGTCAAACAGTAGTCTTGAATTCGCATTTTAAAATGAAACACTAATCGGTAGAAAACTTATTAATAATTTTCCATCTACCGGGCTCATAAATACTTCGGAAATGATTTTCAAAATTCGTGTACTCCATCACCGAAGAGATACGTTATCGGGAAAGAATTAAGGCGACTTTTTGGAAAAAAACAACCTGCCAAGTTGACTTTTGTAAAACATGTTGACTCTCTGGTAATAACAAGGTTTAATACTTTTGTCCGTTTTTTTATTTATTTTTTATTTTCTTCGTCAATGAAGCAAACAAAATTTGAAAGTAACAGGATGGGACGATAAAGATTGAGAATAATTAGCACATTCGCCCCTCCTTTTTTATTTCACCAAAATATCAGTACGATAATGAAGGCGTGTTTTAACGACGTCTAAAATTTCTTCGATGTTTTGTTTCGAAAAATGGAAGGGGGTTGAAGGACATCTTATATACTCGCGTTGTCAAAATTTATAAGAATACAAGAGCGAAACGCTAAATGAATAATAAAAAGAGAAACAGTAAACTGAAAAAAAGCTTTAAAATTTGACAGAAATAACACGTTGGTTCGAAATTAGCATGAAGTTTTAAAAGCATGAACGCCGAGTCGAGGGAAAAAAACAATTCCGCAGACGGTAACTCATTCTCTTCCTACAACCAGTTCTGGCCACAAAATATGCACGTTTGAATTCCTAATACCTGCATAGAAGAGCTTGGCGTACATGCATTAATATTTCATCACACAGCACGTCGTTTGCGGAAAACCAACTTTCCAATACGCTGTTCATGTCCGTAATTAAAATAATCTCGGTGCGATTATAAAAATATACGGTGCATATAGGTAGATAAAACTTTTGGAATCGAAAAAACAACGTAGTTAGTGCAGTGATTTTTTCCTCTTTTTCAGCGTATTAATGAGGTTAATTATACGAAATTTATCAGAAAATTATTCGATAATTAATCGTCGTTTTAAGAATTACTTTCACGTCTTATACTTTATTTAAATTTAAATTTCGAATATTTTGTCACGATACGTGACATTCAAGAAAAAAAGTAGAATAAGTAAGAGCGTAGTTCCAAAATTTTGAGCTCAATTTCGAGGTTATAAAAAATGAAAGTACGGAGGGCGGTTTGTAGGTTAGAATCTCTCCCCCGCCCCGCACTCAGAGACAGATGCATAACAAACATCAGGGCCCTCGATGTTTACACACACCAAATTTGGTGCCTTCTGTTCTTAGTATTTTTTTAATGAAATTGACAAAAAAAAGTCAAATTTGACAATTTTTGCAGAAAAAATAGGTACTTACAAAAAACACCAGAAAATTTTTCGCGTAATTTATTTTTTGTAATTCAAAATGAATTTTAAATCACGTCTTAATACGGCCTTGATCTTTTAAAATTGACTTGAAGAGAAGCAACTGAACTAAGGCTTCATCATTTAGAATGGATAACATTCTTGGCCATCGAACTGAAAATTTAATTGGTAAAACTGAAGGGGAACAAAAATTAATTTTTCAAAATTAACGACAAAAAAATCATTACAATCATCTTTAGTGAATTAATTATTATCTTCTTGCAAATCACCTCAACTTCAAAGTCCATATTCTCAATGATGGTTCTGATTCGGGACATAATACCGCACGAGAACTCAATTTATATGAAAAAAGAGTGGACTTATTTCACCGCATATCAATATTCATTTAAAAAAAGAGGAGCAATTCATATGCACCGAACCGGAGACAGTTCAGTTTACATAGCTTTTGGTACTTCAGGATTGTTTGCATAATTTATTCCAGTAATTTTAATACTCCTTTCACCTCATCAACTTTCCTTTCCATTTACGCGAGTACTTTTTTAGTCAAAGAATATTGTATTTCATTAGCCTGCAGTATAGTCAAATTATTAGAAAACTCAAAAGTATTTACCGTGCATGTTGATTATCGACTTTGTCTTTCAAGACTTTCATTACATTTGGTGGCATACAGACGTCAGCAACAGCACGAGCAAGGTAATTACCCAGCACCGTAGGAGCATCCGGCGTATCCAAAATTAAGTCTGGTAAATTGATTAGTAACATTTCAAAAGCTGAAATAAAGCGTAAAATTTTCCAATTAGTTCGAGCAATAATAATTTCGACAGGTACATGATTAAGGACGGTGGTCAATAAAACGTTTCAATCATCGTTTACAAGACCGTACCAATATCAAAACGTAATGAAATCAATAACAAGGAGTTCTGAATAGAGGCAGGCTATACTCGAATTCGAAATTAGGTTTACCGTTTACGAGCTGATAATTTGGAAGGATCAAAAAAAAAAACCCTAATCCTTCATAATTCAAATTAATTATTTCAAAAATCACTAAACCCAATCAAAATTCATCTTCGATACTTTGGCTATTTCTTTGTTTAATCCACAGAACATCATCAAAGATTAGAATAGGTACAAATTTACCAAAAATCTGTAGTTAAATTGTCCACTAATTTGAAGTACTTCGAGACGCATTATAAACCAAACCTTGTAAACATTGTAAAAAATTTTCAACAAAAGCAAATGCTTCATGTACAGCCTGCTGGCTTGATTCCAAGTATTCAGACAGTAAGTAATTTACTTCATTTTCATAATCTTTACATTACTAATTTATAAAAAAAATGTCGAGGTTATTAAAATAAATTGGCGAAAAGGTCATAAGATCATCATTTTTAAGCAATCACTCGGCCTTCAACAAAAAAAGTTCTCTCAATGTTTCCTATTAAAATAATAATTTTAAACGACCTTGGACATTCTTCAAAAGACAATATTTCTCAGCAGGTTTTTGAATTAAAAATATTTTTTTATTTATTTCTTTTTCTGAACTAAAATACGTTTTCCTTATGATCTGAATACTTATAATTCAGCCACGCACAGCTCCACAAGAGATCCATAAGAAAACCCAATGTATAGAAGATACGAATAAGGTTGGATTTGACAAAGAATAGGCCAAATTTTCGTAACACATTATGGTTTACGAATTTACCTTGAATCATCTCTTTGGGACGAAGAATTCGTACCGTGAGATCAGATAGTAAAACTGATGTCATTTCTCGGTGAGACGGCTTGTGGTCTAAAGCTATCTCTATGGCATGGTAAGGAATCTAGAAGTATATCAAGACATAAGTTTACGAATAATGCGATTTTATGACGTTTAAACACTTTTTTAAATCATTTGAAAATGATAAACGATTTTTTTATCAGGTTCCATTTAAAACAACCAAACAACCAATACGAAATTTCGTCCAAGCAAGATAAGATAATACGCTACCAATAAAATGATGCTCGTTTACAATCGAGATACAATTGAGTAAATTTGCTAAAAACAATTTCAAATATACGTCAATAAAGAAAATGCGCCGTTGCATTAAATTGGATTTGATTATTTCAATACTTTGTTTCTGATTCATTTCAAAAATATAAAGCAATTTTGAAATCGATCAAACGAAAAAATTAAAAAACCGTTATAACCAAACAATTTACTCGACTTTTCATTCAATCCGCTCCCTCTTGGTCTAAAAAGTATCAATACAAGATTTAACAACAAAATTTATCCCATAACCTGTCCCATGAAAGACACAACTGATGTCTCAGACAGTGAGGTGGGTCCTCTGATTACTGGCGTTTTATGATTTGAAAAGATACTTTTAACACAACTGCATTGAACTGCATAAATTTAATTTTGTAAATAACTGAAGTAATTTGAAAATTAAAATGAAACTTTTTTAGGCATTCCGTTTTCTCGTATTCAGAAAAAAGAATATAATTATATCTTAATGCACATGAACAGAAAGTATACGACCCAAATAAATGCCGAATGAGCCACACACTCGCCTTACAATTTCTCATGATCGGTACATACATATGGTTCTGTAGGCCATAAATTCGAACGAAACTTCACCTGATCTGACAAATGTGCGATTTTCGAGAGGTTTCATAAAAATATATCATGATTCAAGAAATTCGTCTCAACTACAGTAAAATCATAATGAAGCCACAAAAAAAAAAAAAAAAGGTAAGAGAGAAATTACCAAATATTTCTTCGAACTGCAATTCAATTCGTCGAACGACAGTAAAGCTTCTTCAGTATCACCGTGTTCGTAATACTCAAGGACGATCAATTCAACATTTTTCTAAAATTGAAAATAAAACAAATTTTCACACACGAGTAACTTCAATTCGTTACTATCAATAAGTTTTTCATCCCGAGAAAAATTCAAGGACGACAGAGCTTCCTAAAAAATTATTCATCACTCAGTAAAGGTAAATTGAGGGGGGGGGGGGAAATCAGAATATAAATGCAAATCAACATCTACGACTTCGATTTAAGCAATAGCTCAAAATTTCGAACTTTCAAGGTAACATCATTAGTCGAATTTTTCATTTGATAATCAATAATTATAAACCAATCTGTAAATTCAATTTTTAAAGAACTGAAATATCTTGTTTATGAGGGGCAGGTCTCAAGTTTACTTTTTCTATTATCAAGAGGATTGATTTAGTATTTTCAGCTACCTCACCTAAAACTGATTTTTAGCGCTTTTTCCATACTTCTCCAGTTAAATTAACATGTCTATCAATTTTCATTCATTTTTCATCTCATAAAACACGAGTTCGCACATTTTAGCTGAAAGACTTGGTCTGAAATTTTCCATCAGTGAGGAAATCATCGAAGAAAAGGTCTTTCAATAGAGCCTCAAGCTGAATAGACAAAATTTTTTTGCGAGCAAATTCAGCAAACAACTGTATAAACAACAAATATACCTTCATTTCTTCGTCACTCAGTTCTGGTAAAACAGACTTCAGTACGACGTCACCATCGTCCACATTGTCGCTATCGTAGTTCGGATCGTTTCTATCAATATCGTCGATACCATCGGATTCGGATCCTAGTTTGCCCCAAACACCTTTACCACCGGCACCGCCTGAAATGTGTACAAACATAAATTACTAGACGAGCCTTAAGGAACATAGCATTGCTCGATACAAAATATACTACCTTTCTTAGGAAGACCACGTTTGCTAAAGCCATTACGCGGTTTACGAGAATTTTTCCAGTGCCTAGTGTGGACGAGTGTGCCTTCGGAGGGAGTCTCCTTAGAGTGCTGTTTCAGCAGTCTTTTAGCTTTCCTCTTGACTCGTTGATCGACAGCGATTACACCAATTTTGGTTAAATGGTCGGTGGTAGTTCCACCATTAGCATAAACTGAAGCGGAATCAGACAGCGTTTCGTTCTCTGAATCCATAACCACAAACCAAGCTCTGTGCCGACAAAAACATAAACAAAATTAAGCGGGATGGTATACTCAATCGGAATACACGAATGGAAGTTCACACAACGGTTAAAAACAAGAGCAAAATTTGAAACGATATTAAATACCTGAAAAACGCGATATTATAGCATAAAATTAAAGAGTAAACACGTTTTCATACCTTTGTAAAATGTATCTGTAAAATTTAACTGCGCACAAAAATATGACTACGTGAGAGAATGAACACCGCTACAACTTGATTGTGGCTGCAGGAACACAACGTCGTATGATCATGGTGTTGTGTTTTGTTTTCGTTTCGTATGTGTGTAAAAAAAATACCGTTTTCAACGAAGGTTTACTCACACAGACACACTAAACACTTGTACGAGGGAGGATTCAAAGTAAACAACAAAATAAAAATAGATGGCTTTTGGGGAGGGGGAAAAAGGGGTACGTCCTCAACCTCTCTTTCATCTCACACCAACTCACACACACGTTCTTCAAAAGCGTGGTATAAAAAAACTTTTCTTACTCTTCTAGACTGTGATGAACAAAATAATGTAGTTTTTATAAAATTTTGTATGGAGCGCTATAATATGTCAAAAAATTTTTTTGCAGTTGTATTGTAAAGTGTTGCACTATGTTGCACCAAAGTATTTTGTATTTTGATATCTCAATTGTTTCGTTTTTGTCAAAAGTGCAACACTGATTGACTCCAAAGGTACGTGATTTACGTTTTGCGTGCCTGCTAGTTCCTGTTCCTGCAGTGCAGTTTCAGTGTTTCAGTACATTCGTGGGTTCGTTAATCTTACATCAAAAAGAAATTCACGGTGAAAGTTGTCCTCATTTCATAGTCAAAATTTGAATCAAAAAATGAAGTTGATTTCGAAAACTTTCAATTTAATTAAACCAATTTTACCTAAATTTCATGGCAACAGATCTTATTCGTCTATTGCAGCAGAAGCCCTAGATCCATTTCAAGAAGAAGAATTGAAGAAAAAGCTCATCGTTGTTAACGAAAATGACGAAATGATCAGAACCGATACCAAATACAACTGCCACCGTGTAGTGAATGGTAAAATACCCTTGCATCGAGCGTTCAGCGTATTCATTTTCAATTCTAAAAACGAAATTTTACTGCAACAGCGAGCCTCGTGTAAGGTTACATTTCCTGACCATGTAACAAATGCCTGTTGCAGTCACCCGCTTTACAATACATACGTGTATCGAGATAATTTACAAGCCATGGGGGCGTGTGTTTCTCGTCGACTATGGTTCGAGTTGGGCATTCCGCGCGATGAATTCAGTACAGGAAATTTGAAATTCATCACTAAAATCCATTATTTTTCCAAGGGTGACGGTAAATGGGGCGAACATGAAATCGACTACCTTTTTGTGTTACATAAAGATTTGACCGTAATGCCCAATGAAATGGAGGTGAAGCGGGTCTGGTCCGTACCGAGGGACGAATTTGACAGTTTCATCAAAAAATGTGAATATCCGTTGACCCCGTGGTTTGCTGAGATCAAAAAAGAATGGTTGTTTAAAATGTGGGATAATTTGAACAACTTGGACTCAATTCGTGACAACAAAATTCATAAATACATTACCCAATGACGGAGTCAACGATGATCACTGAAAATATTGTTAAGACTGCAATTAATTTTTAGAATTTGTTATTTATTCGCCTCGATAAATGGTATTTTTGAATTCATGTTGTCGTTTTTTTTTTTTTTTTTCAAAGCAAGAAGTTTACGAAAAATTAATTTCATTGGTTTTCATTCTAGATATGTTGTTTTTAGTTTAAGTGATAATCTGCCTTGTTTTTTTTCCACGTTATTTTTAGTTTAAGTGGTGGTACGCATTTATTTTAAATTAGTGTATATGGTTTTTCATTCACATTATTTTTAGTTCACGTTGATTTTACTTCTAGTTAATTTTAGTCTACTCGGGGTTTAGTCCACATTGTTTTTAGTCTCCGTTGTTCTCATACTACTCGGTTTTCAGTCTTCATCAATTTTTGGCTATCTACGTTATTTTATATTTTTTAGCCCTCATTGTCTTAATTTTATTCTACATGTTTCTGGTCTAAGAATTATGTATGGAATACTCTGCAGAGTGCATTAGAGCTCCGATAATAATGTAATTATTAGAAAATCTGATTTTCCAGCACATTTCATAGCCCTGTTTCACCTGTCATCAGATTTTGTATGTTATGAATATCAGTTTTAGTAATAGGATACACTAGGTGGTCCTATTTCATAGACGAATATTAATTTTTCGCAGAAACAGAAATGCAGTAATAATTATTACGTTTGATTTGATGCTCCACCTGGTGATTGTCGTAGGAAAATGTTCCTAAAAAATAACATTGACACCATGTCATATGTTGTTCTTAACCAAAGAAAGAAAACTATCTTGTGTATTTTTTCACTTTTGTCTTGAATCACCAAATGAATCATCTGCAAATATGAGGAAAATATTTGGCCTGTTCCCATGCCGTTGTGTTGTTATTTCAGTAATACTACACCAAAATTAATGAATCACATTTGTCTTGAAAAATTTACGATCAAGAACTTTTCAAAACAGATATGATTTTTGAAAACAAGCTAAAATAAATCGTGAAGCTTATTTTTTACCATCTCTCGAACCTTCGAAATAAATTTTACATCCTTGAACTGAGATGCATAATTATGCAAATTTCAGTGTTCTTCGAAATGTAAAACTAGCATTGTATTGCTCATTTTAAAATCAAAATACAGTACTTTTAAATTATCTCATGTTCTAGATCTCAAAGACGCGGAGTTGATAAGACTTCATTTTGAATACCAACAAAAGTTAACGTCTACTTTTACGCACTCGGGTTTTTTATTTAGTTGTGAAAAATCGAATACCTGACCAAAAGATTTATTGTGTTCTACGCGAGTTCTTTTATACCTCTAACACTGAAGCAAAATAGAATGTTTTCTTTATGATTGTAGAAGAGACCTAATACTCCGTTACAGCTAAGCTTGGTAAATGTAAAGAATTCCACACATTTTGCAAAAATCTAATTGTTATTTGATGAATTTTTTTTAATTTACAAAAAAATACATTTTGAAGCAAAAGGAAGTAAGCTGAGCTCTATGTCTAACAAAATATTTCAAATCTTATCTCAATTTTGAGAATTTTAAAATAAAATACCAAAATCCGTCACCTTGAGGTCGAAACGAAATTGTTTGGAGTCCGAAATCCTAGGAATTTGTCAATACAAATAAGAGTATGTGATTATACGACATTAATTAGTGTAACTAATGGTGGTACGTCTTATACTGTATTAATTTAACAAAGTATTTTACCCTAATCAACATAATAATACCTCGATATAGCATGGGGAGTAGGAGGAAGAGACTAAAACATAATATCACAGTATTTTACATTTTTACGAAAAATTTATACCAGAGAAATCACGGTTGGTCTTTTCATGCCGTTTTTGTGTTCATCATATCCATAGTGCCAGAGAATTAATGATGACTTGATGAGCAAAAGAAAGAGGCGAGGGAATACAAAAAATATTTCGGAAACGAAATGGAGCAAATTTCTGGTTTCGTTGTACAGTGGTAATAATTAATTTAAGTACGTTTAGAGTTAATTGCCGGCTGAATAAAATAGTAGATTACCTAATGCAAGTCCTATGAATTATTCCACTTAATTTACTTTGTTTTTTTCGCATAATTCCCCGACCAAATATTTTGTGAATCGGGAAATCGAGAAAATGATGCAAATATTTTCGTAAAAAAATTTTAATTGAAAAAAATGTGGGTGGGAATAAGAACTAAGAATAACAAACTTACGAAAGCGAAATGGAAATTTATTATGAAGTCACCTACAATGAACTCGTTGCATCAGTCGCCTCGTCGTCATATTACGATTTCCTCAAAATATCAATTTCATCGATGGTAATATGAAGACGCATTTCTTTTTCGACCATCAGATCTTGAATCTGAGATACTTGGTCCAAGAGAACTTGAGCAGCTTCCATATATAATGCCTGCAAAAAGACGAATTTTCAATGATTTGGACCATAATTATTAAAAAATAATAATTACGAGCAGACAAAAAATCACTTGAGAATTTTGGGTGGAATTAACTGGAGAGCTGAGTTCAGGGCATAGCTAAGTAAATATTTTAATGGGTAGAGTCAAGAAAATCGTCTTTTAAAAAAAACTCGCTTCGTGGTTATGGAATAAACAGTTTCGTAGAAACTAAAATTAATATGAGACTTTTTTTCCTCCCATAGTGAACGGATCTAAAATCATTTTCCGATTAGTTGAAAAATAGTAAGAAATTTTAGTAAAACGATTGCAAATCAAGTTTCGTTGGATATATAAGGTTTCTCGCCTCAAGTTCAACACCAAGCAACCATAGATACAGCAACATGAAGTACCCTCATACATTCATTTATGATGATTTGCCTGGTATCTAGTTGGTAGGTGTTGGAATTATTTTTTCCTCCAGACCAATTTAGGTGAAGCATTTTAAAAATTCATACATTGAAAACTATGATAATTAATAAAACTCCGGTTTGCGCCATTATCTAGCAAATACTATGATGTAACTCGCGAAAATCTTCAATAAATTTCAATGACTTTATACCTAGCAAAGTAACATATTATGTTTTCTCTTCGTAAATCTTAATTATTGATCAAATTTCGCTGGGACTAAATTTATTGTTCGTTATGGTAATTCTTACCTTGACCCAAGGGCAATTTTCAACAGCCATAAAATAAACATCTTTGTATTTGGTTTCCATTTCGAATTTCGCGCAATACTGCAAGTAAATAGTCCAGATTAAAGGACACTGGCGGGTGATTTCACCTTTGCTTAGTTTCTGTAGTAAAGCCTTCATACGATTATTGAGACCGCTTGGAATATTTGCAGGTCCTTCTGTAAACAAGAAAACGTTTTTGAAAATCAATAACGATTTGAATTGATGACAAATTGTTATCTCACTCTGAGAGAAAATAGTATCAAGTGATCACCACATCTCTTTTTGTTGCTTGTAATAATTTTTTCAATGTGTAAACATTCCTGCTCACTAGTCCGCTTACTCCGGGTGTAAAAGAATAATTTTAACGAGAAAAATAGAAATTGCATTAAAAAAATGCACGGCTCAATGGGTACATGTTGTACCGAGTCCACTTTCTCACGCGCACACAGGCAGACACTATCCGTGGTGGCGCGACACAAAGACACACATACACGCATTCTCTGTGGCACGTGGCGACGTGACACACACACACACACACACACACAAACGCATTGTTTCAGCTGAATGTTTAGTGTTTACACATTAAATATGTGAGGGCAGACCCTCGCACGCCTTTTTTTTTGGTTTGGTTAAGGTTTAAAAGTAACGCACTGTAACGAACAAATCAATCAAGTTGCCAATTATTTCACTGCCAAAATAAGACACTCTGTCAATTAAGATTAATCCAAATAAAATGAACGAGCATAGAGCGTTGAAATACATTCAGACTACTCCTTACCTAGATTGAAGAGTTTTAACGCCGCCACACTTGCACTTTCATAAGTTAACATTCGTCGTCGGTTGACTAGAATTAAAATTAGTTTGGCTACCTGCGAATCATTTGATGATAAACATTTTTCTATCTTCCATAATGGCGAGACAAAATTAAGTTTGGTCTGAAACAGATGACATTTTTCGTACTCGATAAAAATACACTGTATTAAACTTGAGTTAATTTGCAACAATATATCTTACCTCTAGATCTAACAAGGTGCCCAAAAAACACATATTGTTGGGATATTCTTCAATTCCTTTTTCCAAAATTGCATTTAAAATTTTGAAAGCAGTTTTATGAGAATTACAGTGAAAACACCAAACGTTGACTTTAATTTCGTAAATCAGCTCTCTATAGTAAACATCTCTGCAAAAAAGTAAGAGAAAAAATCATGCGCAAGTTCTTTGCATTAAGGATAGGTAGTTGAAACAAAATATGACTTACAAAGTGATAGGTTTATTCGCATCGCGACTAGATAATTTTTTCATAATTTCATCGAGAAATGAATCGGCGGACTGAACGGATTCGGTGAGATACAGAAACCAGGTCTGACAATAAATCCATTCTATAATAAACTGAGGTTCTGTTTGATTCAATTCGAATTCGTCGAGAAGGAAATCATCGGTCATAATCTCGTCCACAACTCGTTGGTACTCCATCAACGCCGATCTGGTACTGATCTCAGAAATGGTAACATCTTTCTCCGGCTGATATAAGGCCAACGAGATCAATAAACGAAGACTTTTTTCTCTAGGCGAAGAAAATAAAATAAAAATTAGAAAGACATGATCATTGGAGCTGGGGAAATGAGTTTCGCAAAAAGAGTATTCCAAGAAAGAAACTGCTGTGAAACGAGGATACAAAGAATTTTAACGAATTGGAAACGCCAAAAAGTTCACTAAAATAGATAGCAATTACTACGTCATCATAAATTAAAATTCCAGTTTATACGAACCTATTTCCAGAAGCTAAAAGTACTTCAACCGTAACTCGATACAACTGTGTAACGTAATTTTTGAACTGACAAAAATGGAACGTCGTATTTTTCAGAGGTTGCATGAGAAGTGTGGTTTCCAAAACTTTCATACACGATGTATCATTTGCACTCAAATCTCGCTCAAGTAACGCATATTCAGTAAATAGAGCGAGATTATTTCTACAAATTAGAAGAACAAAATTACTGAAAATAAATTCCGACAAAAATACATCAAAATTTTAAATTTTTACGACTGATTGTCAAAATACCTGTGTCGTTCTTCTTTGAGTAGGTCTTTCACAAAAGACTTCAAACGTTTCTTTCGACTAACTGGTTGCGAACCAGAAATCAGCAAGGAGCGCTCGAATTTCAACCACCAAACGAGAACGATCGTCTCCAAATTCAAAGGCAAGTTTCGAGAAATATTTTTAAACATAGCGTAGATGAATTCGATGAACTCCGACTGACCCAATTCATCGTTAATGTATTGCGGGTACGACACGAGATCTTTCATGCAACAAACTATCGTATCTTTCAGTTTCTCCGAATTTCCTGCGAAAATCATTTTCCGGTTGGTATACAAAAGAATAACAAACATGATAGTCTAGCCATAAACAGAAATGTAAACTTTAAATCAATTATCAGAAAGAAAAAGAGAAAATTTCTTACTGTTTTCAGCAGGTTTCTACTCGTATATCGGCAACCTCATTCACTTTCTATAATTTCTCTCATTAAGGGTGTAAGAGGCTCCAAAAATCTCGAACTCAACATAAATGCAGGGCGAAATCAATAATTAATAATTCTTATTATCCTCAAAATACAGCTATTCTAGTACTGATACTGACATCATCATCGCTGAACTATTACGACAAATAAAAATCAATGGAAATATGAGTAAAATTTTTAATTTTTTTGTAAATAATGCACACAAGGGAATGCGTTTTTTTTTGGCTCAATTTGCTCCAATTTGTTTTCAAAGGATGTCTCCAGAGTTCTCCGTTTGTAGAATTACGTCATGCCAAACAATGCTAATTATTGGAGCTTTCTGATGAATCTAAATTTTAAAATTACACCAAAGAAACACTCTGGAGACATCCTTTTGAAACAAACTGGAGAACACTTCAGATCAAGCTGTGCAAAATTAAGCCATAAAAACGCATTCCCGTAAACGTCCCTTTTAACGTACTGGAGCTACACCCTTAACGTCAAGTTTTTGAGCACTTTTCAAACAGAAACCTTCCACTAGCATTTCACTGACTATTTATAACCCGACTGCGCACGTAATACCAAAAATTCTAACCTTGAGTGATTCCCAATGAGCAAAAAACTGAAAGTAATACTTCGCTGCTATCCATATGCCACGGGATTGTATGCAGCGACAATGAACGGAAGACTGTATCTCTAAGCGGTATAAGAGGAACTTTCAACAAGAACATGGTGATGACAATAATTCTCAACGTTAAAGTAGTACTGGTAATTGGTCGAATAAAATCCGTGACGTCCGTTGGCAGTACTACTCTTTGCGGATCATCACAATCAGTTTCGGATACAGGATACCAATGAACTCGTTGTCTTATCCTCTCAAGTCTCAGCCATAAGGCGTAAATCGGAAGCCCACACGAAAGAATATCGTCCTCAAATTCTTCTACACAACCAGAAATTAACCTTCAAGTAAACATTTTTTGATGTCAAGACGAATAAAATATAAAGCGGAAAAACGTAAAGAAAAATGTCACATACGGATTCTATTTTCTGGAAGATTGACAGGAATTTTGTAATCCTCCATTTCAGAGCCAGGTAAATTCAGCTGCAAATTCAGACGAATAAGGGTACACAGTTGCTCCCACAGACCACACTGACGTAGAAATAAAGCACAACAGGTGTATAATTCTGCAAACAAACATTTGGAATGAAAATGCTCCGGCAATAAAATTCAGCGACGTCGAAGTATTTTTCCAAAGAAATTTTTATTGTACAGAATTCTTAGGACAATGTTCAATTCGATAGCAAAAACCTTTGAGAATGGAGTGAAAGTAAAAACAGGGAGACAAATTACTACGTACTGGTTTTACGAACAGACTTCAATTTAATTTCAAAATCTAACGCCATCGGTTAAAAGACTGTTATTGTTCTTTCAAAGGATATCTACATTTTTACTGTAGAAAAAAGAAAATCAGCTAATTACCTAATAAATGCATTTCGGTAACTAGAATGCCATATTTTTGCATAAAGTTGATTTTTTCCAAGGCTTTGTTGTACAGCGAAAGAACTTCTGGAACAGTACATCTGGCAGCTGTAGACTGCGTAATTTGTATATAACGATTCCATAATTCCACATTTCCAAAATCTTGACGTAATGCTGCGTAGATTTCATCAGATAACTACAAAAAAATATTTTTCATAATATTTATACGATATTGAGAAGACTCAATAATCAAGTCTTACCTTATCTAAATTATGAAGCCTGCTTAAAATATTAAACTTGCAGAACAGTAATGTTTCAGACAGAGGATTGTGTAATATGGCTTTTGACAAGATCGACAATTTTCGCTCTTCACAAACGATCGAATTTTCTTTACTTTTACGATGACGTTTTTCAAACTGCTGTACTTCATCCTTTAACATAATTGGATAACGATAATTGAAAGAAAGACAACACACGGCTAGATGAAAAACAACACTTACTTGAAAGTTAACGTATTCTATCCAAAGTTCTTCATCATGAGGATCTTCATTGAGCCTTTGATTGTAGGATGCAGTAACGTTAGTAATATACTGCTCTATGTCTCGGCTTGTCGATTGTGTTTCTGTAGAATTAATTCACCATGAAATTAAAATTTCTTCATAATCTCGACATTAAAAAATGCCAACTCACCAGAAGTACTTAAAGGCAAAATATTCTCATTCGTTTGAGCCGGAAAATGGCTTAGAACTTTTTCGTCGCTGTCGAAAACTTTTGAGGAGCGATTAAAATACCTCCATTTTAGCATTTTCTTTTTGGTTTCTGGCATATCTTTGGTACGAAAACGTTTTACTGGTCTGTTATATCTGTAAAGGAAAGGATCGTGTTCAGTAACTTTAGTAACTAAACAATTTGAATGAAAAAATCTGAGATTGGGATAACGCAACAAGTATATTTAAAAATTGAGAAAAAAGTTTCGAGTATGATTTGATTATGAACTGACTCGATCACTTGTTACTCTAACTAAATGCTCCTTTGTAAGTAAAATATCCCCAACCAGATTTAATAAACAACTAGAACCAGAATACATCAGGTTAGGATAAAAACAAATATTTAAATCGCTTACAAAGGAACGTCATTTTTCATCAGCGTAGGGATGAGAGCATTATTTTTGGAACCAGTTCTATCTTCGTAGAAAGAATTATCCGACAGAATTTCAACCATTCTAGCATGTCTATAAATTAAAAAACTCGGTGAGTGGGAGAAAAATGTGAAAGTGTCGGGTATTCTCATAAAAGCTTACGCCTCTTCGAAATGTCGATCGAATTCTTTTTTCTTTTTTTTCGCATGTCGTTTACTTCTCTTCTTTTTTTCATGACGAGATGAAACTCGTTTGGGCGAAGATGCACTTGACGAATCCGAGTGTTTTTCTGTCTTCGATTCTTGTACATGGTAGCTAGGGTTGGAAAGCCAATCTTGGCTATCTTCTGTTGAATTACAAAAAAAAAAAAATGAAATGGAAAAAATTATGATCGTTCAGAAAAAAATTAGTTGAAGACTTACGCTGAGGAGGAATTTGAGCAGGTTCGTTTTCGGTGCCTTCGTCTGAATAAGCAGGAAACAGCGACATATTTAATTGCAAAATATACCTAGTTTCGGTTCGAGACGTTGATCCCACTTGAATTCAAATTGTTGACAGGTACAGGGCTGAAACATAAAATAATAAAATAGAATCTCAAATTCATAAATTCTCATTCGTAAATTGATTTGTCCATCAAATAATATGGTGTGTAACAAAATCAGTGCTCAAGGCATTCAAGATAGTCAATAAGTTATTTATAGACTAGCAAACTTGCAGAGGGGTGCGATACCCATCGATCCAGAGATAGAGCCGAGCGAAAAAATCATAAACAGCGCAAAAGCACTCGGACACTTTCTGGAAAGAATGAACAAATTGCTACTTACTAGCTGTAAGAGATTGAGACCATCAGTTGAAAAATCGAGTGCCTCAGTCGAATGCTGCACCGATTCAAGAGATATCGTGCAAATGACCGAATCAAGCTAAAAAAGATCAAAGTGGGCGCTAGCTCTGGTACAACGGAGAATTCCCAATTATGATGGCAAAATGATCTGCACAAATCAAAACATCAGAAGGAACAAGAATGATTCGTCTCGTGATAAAGTTAGTACCTCAACTAAATTTCTTCGATTAGTGCCAATGGAAATATCAACGATCTTACCTGAAGCATGTAATGATGAATAGCTGAACTATCGAACTACTAATTGAAAATTCTAAATTATATTTGAACATTAAAAGCAGCTTTTAATCTTCTTACAATTGCAAGCAAGCAAATTAGAAATTCGATTCAAGAAAAAAAATCCCTCGATTTTCTCTCAAAGGTACCTCTACCTCACTCTCCGGGCACCGTACCCCGATACCCCGATCAACCGAGTCACTGTTCTGACTTTTGGTATTTGGTTGATGCTCGGTTGTCCATTTTGAACGCATCGAAATTCTTGATTCGATCACCGTCGATCACGAAAAATTCATTTTAGGTCAGCATTGGATTTTAAAATTCCATCACAAAATCATGCAACTAAAGTATTTGCACTTCTGTGACTTTGACATTCGAATTTGCGATAACAGCCTTTTGTAGATAGTGAAATCAGAAAAGAGAAAATTTAGTAAGTTTGAAGGTATTAGAACATATTAGAATTTTAATTCATATTTAATTATTTCATACCGCGATGACTGCAAGCAGTAAACCAGTCAAAGAAAAACTCACCATTGCACAATGGTTTGAGAGAAATGGATTTCCCGGAATGACACCGAAGAGCTTCAAGCACCACTACTCGGTACGTGTAAATCCAATGTCACTACCGAATTATTTGTGTAGAATTCACAGACTATCTTTGATGTTTTTCTTTATATATTCGTCAAATTTGTTCGCAGCTATGGCCTATGCATGTATGCATCGTTGTTGGCGTTGTATGGTGCGCGATTTTCAGTACAAGGACTGTCCTTTTTAATCCTGATTCCACTTTCTTCAGACGCGATGGTTTCGAGCGATACAGAGACGGAAAATATTTCAAAGTATGAAAAAGTATCATTCTTTTTCAATATTTCTTAACCGACTTTATTCTAATATCTGTTCTTTGTGCAGTTCTTCAATAAGAGTGGCCTCATTTTGCCTTGTACTGCACCAATTTACAGAAAAGAAGGTGATCCCGATGATGATTCGTATGCCCTTCCTGAGTACTAATTGTCGTTCGTTAGAATAGATTGTATATAATAGCCGTTCGGTATTTAAAAAATAAATATTCTTGTTGTTTATCAGTAGAATTTCGCTATTTCGTCAACTATTACTCTGGAATCTATTTAAAGTGTTCAGTGTTCTATAAATTAAGGTTGGCTCTGCTTACTCCTATCGTTCGCTTCTTTTATAGTATGTATCAGCTATTGTCTCTAAGAATGCTGACTGTATAGCCCGTCTGTTTATTCTTTAAAATTAGTACTTTATGTATTGAAAAAAATTATCGTCGCACTCCGTTGCACCTCTGAACGTAATAAAAGCCCGTGGATTGAAATCGGTGACCATTTTCCTATTTGCAAAAAAATACTAATAGAACTTGAAACTTTTGACTTACCACTGTTTCATAGGAATGCCTGTGACATTCTAGTTCTAACAAATGAAGAGAAATGAGAAAATTTGTGTACAAGATTCAGAATTATGTAACTTATTGGTTTGATATAAATAAAACATTCGAGGACGTCTTAATTTGATAAAAGACGAAGTCGATAATGGTTGAAACTTCACGGAGGGATGGAGATTTCGAGTAAAAAAAGTGTTTAATAACATTCTGTAGAAATTTTCATAGTTAAAAATAATTTGTAGCTTATTAAAAATGGTTTTGGCTGAATACATTGAAAACTTTCCACTTATTTTATTTTAAAATTCATATTACATCAAGAAAATTAATGAACGAATAATTAAATGAAAGTACAATAATAACAAACCTAAAAATTAACGAACTAGATAATCACAATTCAATTGTTATGAAACAATTTTTCTCTCATTTCATTATAAAAAGAAAACAACAAACAGTGAAAAGATCTAATAGACTAACAACCAGTTCAAGGGTATGCTCCACTAGAAGCCCGAATTCCGCAACTCATCGTCAGTAGCACTAATATCTTAGTGGAGGTAAATACTTCTGATGATATAATAAGAATCTATTCTTAATTTGCCAGGGACATCCGAAATCGATGATTTTTGTTATCAAATTAATAGACGAAATTATAATCAAGAAAAATATTTTCATAAATGATTGAGGAATTTTTCACGACTGTTTCCGGCGAGAATTTTTCACAGAAAGTCGTGATTTTTAGATATTATGCTGTACACAAATGTTGAAGTTGAAAGTTCGATAGAATTGGATTTCTGATTTACCAGCCAGTATTGCTTTACAAATATATACAGCAGACCTAAATTTAACTTACGCAGTGACTGAAATTTCAGTCTCAGGGGCGTAAAAATCAAAATTTTAATCCCATAGATCTTCAAATTCTATATTTATGTACAAAATATTAAAAAATCATGATTTTCTGTTGAAAATTCAAGCCACACACAGACGGGGAAGATCATTTTCTCAAACTAAAATGGCCCACGTGGAGTATACCCTTAAATAGTCAAAAACCATTGAAAAATCAAGGCCAATCACATGGATCAGCTACATTTGAGAGAGAGTAAAAAATATGAGTCGTGTTACTTCTTTTGCAGACAAGATGAGTATTACACACTTCCAGTAATATATTCAACTAATTGAACATAAATCTAACCTGCTTTCGAGCAATATTCTGTAACATGGTCAATCTTCCAACCGCCATCAAATACGATATTCTCGAAGGCATGTTTAGATGCAGATAATAATTCGTTCGATGATCACAGATTTAGGAACCGAACCATTTATGCCACAGCCGGACTTGAATTAGTGATGTAAAATGCAGTCAAATCCATAAAACATAGCGGATATGAATCCGTGTTGAGTTTATCGTCGATTTGGAGGAACGATAATGACGAACGACGAATAACATGATTTCCACTGAAAGGAATGTAAGCACTAATATTGACCTGAAAAAATGCCAAAAAAAAAATGAAATGAAACCAATGAAACACAGAATAGCGAGAAAATAATTTTCCTCAGTCAAATTAGCAATCGTTAAACAAAACTACAGAAAAAAATAAACGGACTTTTGGCTAAGAGTTCGACAATTCAAAATTTTGATTTTTTTAAAGGAAGAATTTTTCGTCTCTCTCTGGATTGATTCAAATTAAACAAGAAAATATTTTCAGCTCGTAATTCCTCAGGGTTATTTTTAAAATTTTTTTTCAATCCTTACATTGGTATCAAGTAAACGAAAAATCCAAAAAAAGTCTTTCCAATTCGAATAATGAAATCGCATATGAAATAATTAACATTTTTGAAAATAAGTAGACTAAAAAACAATATGGACTAAGTAAAAATATTTTATTCGTTAGTTCATTTGTAAGTCTGCAGCAAGCGAATGAGTAGCAGAAGCAAGGCGTCTGCACGTTATTTTCAATCCATATGTCATTGTATTCAAAAATACTCTTAAAATCATATTACAATATTATGAAAAATATTACATTGAAAAATATTGCGAGAGAGGCTGGTTTTCATTTCGAGGATAACGAGTGGTCATTTTGACACACAAAGCTCAAGGGATAAAAATGCAAGGTAAACTACGTCGAAAATAGTCGAAAATTCTATCTTTAAATTTAGACTTGGATCACTCTAATTTTTAGCCACACATATATTTTCAAAATATTAGTCTATTATGTTGATTTCAAAATTGAATAGGCAATTAGTGTCTTCTAAACACCGACGACTCACAATCAAAACAGTCACTTTTCGATTTTCCGCACCTAATTTGACTGGATTGAAAGATGACAGAAAATAAATTAATACATACTAGACCGTCACTAAGAGGATAATGTTCGTATTCTTGCTGGAAACAGGTGTCTAATTCTGTTCTATGTAGCACAAGTCCGACACTCGACGTTTCCGGAATGGAGGTGCCCGAAACCAGGTGAATATCAATTTCTGAAGTCCGCGATAGTTGTTCCATGGTGAATGAACTGCGAAGGTCTTCAGACTCTAGCTCATCATCCGTTTCAGCAAACAGCATTAGCGGATAGAGAATCGTGTTCATAGTTAAGTACGAAATCACAGATAAATGTCCTGCGGGATAAGAATTTGGTGCTTTCTGCGAAAATAGCGAAAACCAATTAGTGGATTTGAAAATTACGCAAGGATTGGTTGGTTTAATTTGTATTCCATATACGTTACCCTGCAGTTAGCAATGCGTTTTTCCAAAGTCAAACGGAAAATATGCAGAATTGGACGATTATCCAGAATACCTTGTCCTAATCCAAGATTATCGTCTTGATTCAATCTTCGATCTTGCATAATCTAAATTATTGGACAAGTTTGAATAGAAAAAAATGCGAGAATTTTTTTTTCAAAATATGTACTCGATCAGCAAAATAAGAATTACAATGAACTCGGGTACGCTTTTCGAGGAAAAGGAGATAGTTTGTTTAAACAATGAACAAAAGCTGAATCAATTTTAAAATATTAAGTCAAGGTAGTTTCAGATTTTACATTAGAGAGCAAGAGTAAAGGCTATCTCTGAACAGCGAGTAAGTCGACCAAGTATTCCTGAATTGCTGATCTAAAATTACATTGGAATGTTTTTTTTTATTCGATAAAACACAACACGACTCACCTCTATTTCGCCTTCACTCAGAGAACCACCGCCGAGTGGTTGAGCCGATACTAAAGTCAAGCGGAGGTCATCATCTTCGATGTAGATGCTACTGGGAACGGGATAGTAATTACCTTGTAGTGGGAGCTTACTGAAGAACTGACGTTTTATTATCTGAATTGCACAACAAAAACGTTAACATTTATTATGGCAGTATCAAAATACGTTAATTGGAAGGTCAACCTATGCAGCTAAATATTAGGCTGAGGCTACTCTTTTGAGTTGTACGCCGTGAGTAGAAATATTATACGTTAGTTTTCATATTATTTACAAACCTGAAAACCATTCAAGTCGGTATAAAAAGTTTCTTGGTTCTTAATACTAGTGGAGAGTTTCATTGCGATCTCGAAATTATGTTCATTTCTAATGTCAACCAAATTTTGCAATTCAATGATGTTCTCTTCAGAGCCTGTAAATGAAGAATTCATCGATTACGAATTTCATATTCCCTAAAATATTGATACGTCAGAATTAACACTTTCTTCTCTACTACGAACGGTTGCCAGAAAGACCATAATAAAAATTTTTACAATTCACTAAGAAGCTTAAAGAAATTATTTTTATCTTTTTAACAACGAATTTACAAAATTATTTCAGAATTTTCTCAGTAAATTCAAAACAATAGGAAATTTTCTTCAATTTTTGGGAGTTTCAGTTCAAGTGATCACTGAAAATACTTTTTATTTTTTTATTTTTTCATCAGATGGATTGTCTTTTAGCTAACATCGAGAAAATCAGCTGTATGAAGAGATAAAATATGGAGCATTCAATACACTGGCAGTAATAATTTAGTCAACTCCCTTTCTGATTTATAATCGAATGTACCCACAAATGAAACCAAATAGATAGGTTTCTAATCGATAAAATATTTACCCAGACAGTTGTAAATTTTCACTTGGTGAATGACGAAGTCACAGAATACGGTCACGCTGGAAACAAGCTTTCCTTCGATGATTTTGATACGTGGTTGCGCACACTCGATGGGTCTACCGTGGCCATCAGGAAGAAATAAATACGCGCCGCACATTTCTTTACTTCTTTTACAGCCATAACTGTAAATGAAATTCATTATTATTAAAATTATGGAAGATAAATGACAAAATTCTATCTCAAAAAGCAAATATAACTTTGAGAAAGCTCATTTATCATCTGACTCGCAAATTCTGTGCAGCTCTCCATTTCTTCAGGCTTTCCTGAACATGCTTCGTTTCTTGTAACTCCAAAAGACTTATACTTTGCATTCCTTCTGATCTGCTTCTATCCATATAAAGACTATAGAGAAATAATTGTCTACCCAAGACCCAGTTTCATCCATTTTTTACCATTAGTTATATAATTTTAATGTACCAAAACCGTATTTCATTCATTTGTCTCTAATTTTAAATTATTTACATTCCTACTAAACATCTCGTGATCTTTAAATAACTCTTATCTAATCCATCCACTTGATACTGAGCCCGCGCTACACGAGGACATCTGCCTCCCTACTCTCTCCTTTCTCCAAAATCCAAGTCTCACTCCTTCATAAAGCTACAATTTTCAATGTAAGTTTTCCATAATTGCTAATCAATATTAAAATAAGAAAAGTTGATTTTTTTCGTAGAAAGTTACATAACGCTTTCCTACTAATTAAATCGATTTTAATTTTTATAACTTTCGTAATGCAATTACTTCCTATTTGAATACAAAAATCGAGCAAACTTTTTTCTCTTAACTACTCTTTATGCTTAAGCAAATACATTAACAACGCAACGTATCAACGTACCCAATAAAACTAAGATGTACAGAAACAGTGAGATCTCGATTCTTCAACGTAACAGCTTTCATAAGACCATCTGGTCGAAAGGTAACAGATATTTGGCTATTTTCCACAGAGAAGTCCGAAATTATGGGCTGGTATTTCAAAAACTTTTCAATGTCTTTTAGTTGAGACATTTTCTGGTCGTTTAAAATATTCAAAGAAGCTAGATTTTCGCTGCAACATGGAAGAAAGAACAAATAATATTAAGAGAAATGAGAAAGAAACAAATTAACATTCATTTACAAACCTATTGGAGGTATCAGCTTTGTACTTCAAGAATAGAGTCGTCACACTTAACGGCCGTATTCTGACTTCGAAATGCATCAAATAACAAGATTGGGAGAGATCATTTATCTCACAAAATGGACTTATTTGGTATTTAACAGGATGATCATTTTCATCGACTAGCTGTAATCAATCAAAATCACAATTTTACGCCTGATTTTTTGTAATCAAGAGCGTGATTGGATTTTTTAAAAGCGTTCTGAGAAATTTTGTATTTTTACTCACAATAACATTCTTGTAACTTCCCAATCGCACTTCTAATATTTCGGTGCGATTCCAAGTCAACGGATTGAAAATCACAAGTCGTTTTACTGGTACGGATTCGGTGACCTTCAACATTTTTTGGGCGCCATTTTCAGGGGTCTTTCTCGACTCTGTCAACTCGAAGTACACTGCATCGGAATCGGGTACAAAATTTTGCTATAAAAAATAGAATCTATTAATGGTTTTTAAAGCTAACATGAAAACTTGAATAAAATGTTTGAAGATTGTAGATCCAAAGATACAACAAGTCCAAAGAAGTAATTTTTTCAATAACTGGAGGAAAATAACAATCTTGAAAGAGAATATTGGGTCTAAGAAAGTATTCACGATGCTTCAAGGGCAAACAAGGCACTAGATTTTCACAATTCTAAGCTTATTTCCAAGATTTGAAAATACTGTAAAATTATTTTTATCGAATGAAAAATCACCAACAAGGCGAAGAAATAATAAAGGTCTGGCAGAAAAATGTTGTACGATATAGAACTGCCTCATCAGGTGAAAGCCTCAAACGTGAATCCGTTAAAAAATATAGCTCTGACTATTTACAGACCAATAAATTTTTAATGCTTAAACAGAGACAAAATGAAAATTACGTTCTCGCTAGCACTATCAGAAATGAAGCATAAGAACGTTGGACTTGACATATCTTTAGAATATCACCTTCTAATTACTTTATCAGGGCGTAGTAAGAAATTTAAGGATTGCTGCATCACATGTTCTGCTCCTTTCATACTGCGAATCAATCTAGATGGGAAAACATGAAACATGAGTTAAGTGGTGAAAGACTGATAAGGAGCCACAAAGACATTATAAACTAAAACTTTTACCAATTTATGCCTTTAAGGCGATCTAATTTTATTCGAACTCTCAAATTAGAAATTACCAAATCAGTTTTTCGATTTTCACTCAACTAAAACGTCTTTTTGGCTCGCTGCAGGGATTTTGAACTCATATTTAAAAACATACTTTAATGCATAATCATCAACCACGAAATCTTTCGCTGTTCCTGTAATTCCGTCATGATGCTGGAACAAGCTTAAATTGCTTCGAGCATTTCTCAATAATTCAATAAATCCGGAATCTTCGGTTAGTAACCATTTCGACAGATGAAATGGTGCACTCTTCCACGCAATCGCATGAAGAATTTCAGCACTCCTAGAAATTCAATACATTTCATTTATACAAAATATTCAATGCTAATTTCTTTTCCAGCTCCTGACGTTGTACCTTAAATGCGATATCAGTTCACGATCCATACGTTTATAATACGGCCGAGAAGTGAAGTAACCACTCCAGTAGTGATCGTCTCGGTCAGCGTAAGTGAAGAAATCACCCGACAAGGAGGGAAATTGTTTTTGTTGTTTTTCCGTCAGTAACGCCTCGAAATAATCTTCCAACGTACCGAATTTAGCCTTAGAAATTTAAATGAAATAAAAATATAATCTATGTGTACACCATAATTTCAATGTGATTAGCAGTAGATTAAAAATTTCTTTAAACCTCAACATATAACTCAGGATTGTTGTTCATGTAATCGAATAATTTTTGATAATTTATGTACTGCTGATCCCATTCGGAAGTTACATCAAAACGAAAATCGTCACCTAATGGCACCAATAACACATTTGTTGAGTAGAGTTCTGCTTTTTTTTTGTACTGGTCCAGTAATGTTTGAGCACTACAATTGTAAATGGAAAGTTTGAATTGAATTAAGATGCACATGAAAACCTAAATAAAAATATTTTTGACGGGTGAATGTCTAAAATTTTATTTCTTGGAAAAATTATTACGAAAGCGGAAAGATATGTTTCCGCTAGTGCCTCCTGGTGAAAATACAATTTATTTCATATATTTTAATGAAAGAGAAAAATAAAAGCCAAATTCTAATACTTGATTCTTCTATAACACTAAATTTATATTCAACGACCAATGAACCAAAAGTTGTACTCGTAATTAAGCTTCTCTTCTTCTTTTTTTATTTAAAAAAAAACGCTTAGATTATGATTAGGCTTACCGAAAAGCTACATTCTTGTCAGTAATTGTTTGAGGCTGCTTTTTCCATGGGCAAAACAAACCAGCGGAAGGTCGACGAAAATCAAACTGACAGCAAATGGATGGATCTGGACCACACGTATGGGGAATATCGTAAATAAAAAATGGCATCATATGAGTCATGAAATCAAATTTTCCAGAACCATCTAAAAAAACAAAATGTTGGATCAACTTCCACGTATCTTCTTTTCGCAAAATAATTTAATTTAAAAGTTTTCAATTCCTAGAGAATACGGTACAATCGAAAAAAAATTTTAATTATTGAATGTTTCGATGAGTAAGTGTGAAAAATTTATTAAATCTGTAAACGTATACTCGAAAAAAGAAATATACTTGCCCCAAATCTGTCTCCATCGAAATTCTAATTGTTTATTTTTTGCGAGATACTTTTTAACAGAATAATGCGTTCGCTGAATGACTAGAGATTCCACACCAAAATGTTGCAGAATGTATGGCATAGTAGGAGACGTACCAAATGGATCAATGCACCAACTTCGTCTGAAAATTAAAAATCACAATAGATTCGGGTGTTGGCAACCATTACGAAATACAAACAATTTTCTCACTTGGGTTTATAGTTCAAATGCTTTTCTAACCACTGATGACCATGCGTAAGTTCTTGTATGATAGAGTAGTAATGGGAATTGGCCTCGTCAGGCATTACCCATCCACCGGAAACGATCTCTACTTGTCCATTTTGAATAAATCTACAAGAGATGCAAATCGATAAGCTCATATTTGAAGGAAAAAAATAAAAGAAGTTGAAAAATTTACTCTTTGAATTTATTCCTGGATGATTCGGACGTTTCTGCCCACCATAACGACAGAAACGAAACCTCGGCCCAAATAAATTTCCTTCGAGGGTCTTCTGCCAACTTGACGATCATATTGTTAAAAATCTGTCGAGTTTGACTTTCATAATATTGTTCGAAGGTTTTCCTCCATCCTACACAAGAAGCATCGGTAATACGGATGACTTGAAACATATTAGTAAAACTCGAGAGTATTAGTACCTGGATCATTATGGGAATGTGGAACGAGAAAAACTTTCAATTTATTGGAGGGATTCCATCGACCTTTTGTAATTTGCACATTCCAGCCTTGAGTCCAAGGGCCACCGTAGGGATTGTCGAATTCCAGTTCGTTATAGAGATTCAGCATCTGTAAGGTTTAAAATACAGAAGGATTCACTTTATGTGGATTGAAAATGACATAAGAAATAGATTTTAGAAACCTGTATATCGTAAGATGGAGACGAAGTACGGTCGTCACATGTATTTGTTTTTTTGAATTCGGAAATAGCGTAATCAGTCTTCTAGATCAAGAAAAAAAATCTATGAAAATAAACAGTAATTGAAAATTGAGAATAAATTTGATGAACTTACCCGAATGGATCTAACTGCTCCTGACGAGAAATGATACTGGGCGGCAGGCGACTTCTGATACAAAAAAAAATAAATAAATATCACCCAGCACAATGAATCAATTACAAAGTTTGAAGAAAAAATATTAAGAAATCAGACTCACTCGCGGGCTTTCTTTATTTACTTTTAAATACGTAAATAAATGAACCAGGATGTAAACTGACAACCAAATTCCCGAGACAATAAACAGAATTCTCTTTCTGAATCTCATTTTACTCAAGTATGCCTACGGGAACAAAAATAAAATGAATATCACAGAAATTCAGAGAAAACTGAATCAACTTTTCTATTCAAAATTGATAATACATTGAAAAAAAAAAAAAAATTAAATAATGAAAAAAGTCAAGAGCGAAAATTGTACGAACATTTTCAGAAAGACGAACATAAAGATTGTAATAATGTAAAAAAAGTGGCCTTCTACGAACCTGGCTTCAGCGGATGTTCATTCCCGATAAGGGGCACCGGGCAGTTACAGGAAGGTTAGCGGTAACATAGAATGGAAATGAATGATGTCTTCATTTCTTCAAAATTGGTTCTAAAGTAATCATTTCGGCTAGGCGTTTCGGTCTTCACAGATTTCTTAAAACGATTCTCGCTCCACACGGTTATCGAGACTTGAAGTTTGTTGATAGAATCGTTGAATAAACCTACACAGAAAGATTATTTTACTTATGGAAATGTTTGAAAATATGGAAACGCAAACAAATGTGTTTATTTAGTAAAGATAACAGGCTACTTTGGAAATAAACTTAAAAAATGTGCAAACAAAATGTTTTTTAGCTAATTTTCAATAATTAATTCACTTTGAATTACAGCAGAATTTGTCTACAAGGACCTTGCTTGAGGAGGAATTCTGTCCATAAAGAACATTCAAACTTCAATTAGCCTACTCTTCAAATGAATTTTACCCCTGAATTCGAATTCAAATGGAACTTGTTCATGGAGGACTGATGAGTTGATACGGAAATTTATTTATTGATTCATTAATAAATTCACCGTTAAAATTCTTTATGAGAAATTCGTATTGTGAAATTCATTAACGATAAATTGATAAAGGACATTTATCAATGGAAAGTCTTTCAAAATTACTTCGGGACTTATGATGAAGTTGGTAAATTTCGAAACATAATTTTTATACCACACATCAGACTTCAAGACTTACCTACCTACTTGCTTCAAATTCAAAATGAAAAAAGATAAAATTGAAAACCGGTCGTTAAATTAAACACGAAAGAAAATATGAAACGTTACAATAAATGTGAAATAGATTATAGAGTATTTTAGATTCAAAAAATGGAACACAACTGAATAATACTTCTGTTTTAGCTTTTGGTATTTGACTAATTTGCTTCCATTGAAGCTTTTAAAATCTTGAAAATTGAAATTTTGCGGGTCGCAAAATTGAAAATGCAAAAGCCAGCCCCCAGAAAACAGGAGAATTTCGGAAAAATCAGAGAAATAATAGAAAGTGCAACAACAGTCCTTCGACCGCCTTTCTCTGCCATCGTTCGACCTTCACCTTCCCCTCTGACTTTAGCCTTCTCCTTGTTCTTCGATTTTCCAGCGTGCACCTCCACCAGCACACTTGTCCGGTACTTGTCTTGTCAGTGTGAGTTGACTATGACAAGTTGTCAGACATCCTTCGACTTCATTCGACTTTAGTGCACTCTTCTGGTATAAATATTTTTTCTCATTTCTGATTGGCTGTTAATGTCCGGCTTGATAAAAAAAAAAAAAGTTTATCACTTTTTTTAACAGCGAGTCAGCAACCAACTCCAGTCACCAGTGATTCATGTAAATTCTTTTGACGACATGGAATGTCTTATTTAATTGCATTTAAAATAATCATGCAATAATTATTTTCACCATTATCTTCACAAAATGGCCAATATGTTACCTGCTTGTGTTATTGATGTAGGAACTGGGTAAGTCGATTCATTCATTCTCGTAGCTTCGTTCTACAATCCAAACGTTTAATACACCCAGTTTGAACGGCCAAGATGACGAATACTATTGTTGAAATCATTTTTTGTATTTCAGATACACAAAATTAGGTTTTGCGTCAAACAAAGAACCACAATGTATTATTCCCTCAGCAATTGCGATACGAGAAACCGCTAAAGTTGGAGATCAGACCACCAGGAGGTTAGGAAAAGGAATTGACGATTTAGACTTCTTTATCGGTGACGAAGCATTCGACTCTGTTGGATACTCTGTTAAGGTAGGTTTGTTATAGTTACTCCATTTCGAACTGAGCAAACTTACCTCGTTTTTATTTTTCTGTGCTTAACAGTATCCTGTTCGACATGGATTAGTCGAAGATTGGGATTTAATGGAACGATTTCTCGAACAATGTATTTTCAAGTATCTAAGAGCCGAACCAGAAGATCATTATTTTCTACTAACCGAACCGCCCCTAAATACTCCCGAAAATCGAGAATACACTGCCGGTAAGTTTGCATTGATAGTAACACCTGTATTGCTAGTTCACAGAATGCTTAATATTTTCTTTTGTTGAACAGAAATTATGTTCGAATCGTTCAATGTACCTGGTTTGTATATCGCCGTTCAAGCAGTTTTAGCTTTGGCGGCTTCGTGGAAATCAAGAACTCTGGAGGAAAGAACGCTAACTGGAATCGTAGTTGACAGTGGCGATGGCGTCACTCACGTCATTCCTGTGGTTAGTTCAGTATTTTTAGTTTCATTAGCAAAGTACTGCTAGAATTTCTACAAGACTCTCTTATTTTTTCGTAGGCTGAAGGTTATGTTATTGGCAGTTGCATTAAGCACATTCCAATTGCCGGTAGAAATATAACGTATTTCATTCAATCGTTGTTACGTGAACGAGAAGTTGGTATTCCACCGGAGCAGAGTCTAGAAACGGCGAAAGCGGTTAAAGAACGTCTCTGCTACATTTGTCCCGACATTGCGAAAGAATTTGCTAAGTACGATTCGGATCCGACTAAATGGATTAAGAAATTCGACGGCGTGAACAGCGTTACCAAGAATCCGTTTTCGATTGACGTTGGTTATGAACGTTTTTTGGGTCCAGAAATTTTCTTTCATCCGGAAGTAAGGCATACTTATTTCAGTATTGATCGGTTTAGCATTCGCCTTCTAATTCACTGGCTTTTTTTTTTAGTTCTCGAATCCAGATTTTACAACACCTATTTCGGAAATTGTGGATACGGTTATACAAAACTGTCCTATCGATGTTCGTCGTCCACTTTATAACAATATTGTATTGTCAGGGGGTTCTACCATGTTTCGTGATTTCAGTCGGAGGTTACAAAGAGACATCAAAAAAGTAGTTGATGCTAGACTGAAGTACAGTGAAACTCTTTCAGGCGGGCATATTACGGTAAGAAGCGTAGATTTATGAAACATAAATTAGATTTATGAAACATATATTATCTTTATGTTATAATATTCAAATAAATAATTATTTCATTCATTTCAGCCTAAACCCATTGACGTGCAAGTTGTTTCGCATCATATGCAGCGATATGCTGTGTGGTTTGGTGGAAGTATGCTTGCGTCGACTGTAAGTTTCATTCAGTTTCATTTTCATCCCACTTTGTAGAAGTATACGAGTAATTTTGAGAGTTACTTTAAAAACTTCCCCAAATAACTTTTTTCCATACAAGTCGATGAATAGATTAGCAAATAAGCTCTTTGTAGTGAACCAACACGTATAGAATCTACTTAGTTATGTGTTAAGTGGTTGAATTTGGCTTAACACATTTCTGGTACTGTACATTCGGTCATTCTTGCTTTTAACAAAACACTAATTCAAAAATTTCCTACAGCATTCGTTTACATCAAGTGTTCCGTTCTTAATATTCAATTTTTATGTTTTCAGCCGGAATTTTATTCCGGGTGTCACACGAAACAAGCGTACGAAGAATACGGGCCTGGAATATGTCGTCACAATCCAGTATTTGGAACCATGAACTGAAATACATATTATAATGGAAAAATATGAGCTCAGCAAATTAATATTTTTATTGTTCGTGCTGCGCATTGAGCACACTGTCACTGACCTTCGCCGATCGTCCGCTCGGTACCATCTTATTACTTTTTTATTCGTACTTCGTATCCACCAAGTGGACTGTTTCAATGATTTAACGAATTTTCTTTGAGAAGATTGTTCATTATCGTGGTTAACAACTTTATTCGGATAGGCAATTTTTCATTCATGATTCAGATGTTATTAACAGAAATAAGTTGAAATTGTTTTCCCAGTGTACATAGCACGGTTTCCGTTCGTGCATTTTCATCCATTGTTATTTTATAAATACTTTTTGAATTTTGTAATTTATTTTACTTACAATCACTACTTTTTTCAGTGTCGCTACGTCTTCTTATGTATCTTATTTACTTCAGAATTAAACGCTTTTATTTTTTTTTGTTTTAGTAAAAAATCGAGTTCTAATTCGAGGAATATTAGAACTACGAGGGCTCCTTTAAAATAAAAAGGAATTTACTTTTGTATATTCGAATAAGATGAACTTGCTCTTGTTCTTTAAAACTGGATCAAGAACTATTTTCTGATAGTAAACAAGACCGTTCACTGTTAAAATTAGTAAGAACATGTTGACTAGACAGACATTAAAATGAATGAAATCATTATTTTGATCCAATCTGTTAAATCCTAACTTCGTCATTTTATTTGATCATCAATTTTCAGTTTTTACTAAACAATAAGATGATTTCGGTGGATTGTTGTGGTTTGGTCAACCTGGGCGGTAGGGTTGGTTTAGTTAATCGTCCCACATTTTTCGCAACATACGGTCTAGAATATATTAATTTCTATTCAAATTCATTCTCGTTTTTCAATACATTAAACAGCGTTTGTTTTACATTTGAATAAAATAAGTTTAGGACAATAAGATAAACGAATTAGAAATTGGCATCGTCTTATAACCACTCCTCCTTTTCTTCCATCATTTAGATCTTTCAACTTCTCTAGGAAAACACTTGGAGGAAATGACTTCGGAAAATTTATAACTGCAAACTGCAACCCATCCGCCCCGCGTCCCATAACGTTTCCGAAGATGCGATGTTGCCATATTTAGGGATTGAAAATGATTGAAAACGGTTTTTGATTTTTTTTCATCATGCTGCATGCTGCAGATGGTGTCATGACGACTCGACGAGACGAGAGTGGATAAAGCAGTGATGAGTTATCACTTATCAGTACAGAGTGGAA
The DNA here is from genome assembly GCA_038050395.1 of Parthenolecanium corni. Classification (NCBI taxonomy): domain Eukaryota; kingdom Metazoa; phylum Arthropoda; class Insecta; order Hemiptera; family Coccidae; genus Parthenolecanium; species Parthenolecanium corni. The sequence goes on along the minus strand of JBBCAQ010000041.1, from coordinate 430,244 downwards.
AAGATCAAGAATATTTGCCAAGTTGATCATGATCATTGGAATTTTTTAAAGAGTATTAGAGATAGAGTTAAATCTAAATAAATTAGTAATAAGCTGATACATTTCAAATTTACAGCTATCATGGTGTAAAGTGATAATTAATCTATGAATCTTCGTTCGCTTTCTGCTGTTGGAATGTACGATGCTTCTTAGCAAATTTCTATTTCCTCACGATGTGCCGAAAGAGTAATTTGAATACTTATATTATTGAACCAAATTTATGTATGTATAATTTTTCATATATGTTTCAATTTTCAGAGATAAATCACTGGACAGTCAAACTGTCGTTGTCTCAGTCTTTGGAAAATCTTCATTCCTTTCGCACAGTTGCAAAGCAGAAATATTCGACAGAATAATGGGTTATAGTATCTTCAAAAAGAGTATGCTGGAAGATCCTGAAATCAATTTCGATATTCTCGTAAGCAATACATGAAATGAACACAGTGCTTAGTCAAACTGTACATTCAACTTTCTTCGTCTTTTTTTCCAGGGCAATATTGAAGGATTTCACGATAAACGTGACAACATAATTTATCTCCATCTGTTAGGTACCTTCGATTCCCATTCTCTATTGAAAATTTATGAGCAATTCGCAGTTCAGTTGGAAGACAAGGTATAATATTTTCTGAAAATAATAATGCTGTGGGAATGAATTAATCATCTCTCAAAATTTGCAGGGCTTTTTGACCGTTTGGACAGATTTAAAATACAAATACGCCCGAGCTGTATTATTTCTGTTTCTTGTTTCTCACGTCCTAATTGTTGCTCATCCTGTCCATGTATTTGATTTGAGTTACATTCAGTTATTTAAAGCAGTCGATAGTATGAGGTTAGCAGGATTTTTTTACTCATTTCACCTCAGAAGAATGAATCATTATTTGTTATGCTTATGAATTTTTTAAAGGTTGAAATTGCAGGAAAGAGTAGGTGAAGTCTTGAAAACTGTCGAAAATATTCCCGGTGAATGGTTGAGTAATGCTCGATTCTGCACTCCAAGATTACTTTTTTACTTCGAATCGAGTCCGGCTATGCTGAAAAATATTGACGAGTAATTATTATTTCAATTTATAATGAAGATTTCGTTTGTTCCTCGTTGCTCAATATCCACTGGTTTCAGCCCTGAAACTTTTACTAATCTGAAAAAATTGGAGCATTCCATCGAAGATCAGATTTACAGAATTTTAAGAAAGACGCGTTTAATCACCAACAGCAGGTAATCACTTTTCACCTTATTTTTTGTGAATTTCAAATCGGATGAAAGAATTAATTTTTCATTATTCCAGTCGACATTCACTATTTGCCATACCTCTAAATCAAGAATTCGTGTTCATAGAAACGGAAGATATCTCTGTGAAAGACTGGACCAGCTTTTACTTGAATAGTCTAATTAGTTTCTGTTCGAATCAGAACACAGGTAAAAGAAAATTGCAACTATTGTTGCAATATTGTGTCAGTCTTAAAAAAGAAAGACCATCATGTCGACTTTAACATTTCTCGAGTAAACTTCCTTAATGGTTTATGGTCAGTCTTATAATTGACTAATTTGAAATTAGATCTTATCGAAATCATACGTTGAATTCGTATATTAAGCCTGATCGACAAGATGGTCCCATTTTACAGAGATTGAAACATAAGAGTATAAGTGAAAATTTTTTTATTGGCAGCTTATAAAGATCATGTTTTTCAGAACAAAATCATTGTAACTATGGATTTGAAAGTTTACCAGAATCGGTAGTAAATCCTGCTACTTCCGATGGTAATTTTTTATTACATTGCACGAATTGATTGAAATTTTGCTTATGTAATATCTTATTTAACGTCATGCCTCTTGTATTGCTCATTGCCTTACCTTATAATTCATATAATCCTAATGCTTTTCAAATTACTGCAAAAATTTACATTTTTTGACGTCAATATCGGTGTGGGCTTAATTTTTTGTTTGTTACAGAACATGTATTCAATGTTTTCCTACGGGACCATATCGAAACAGCTTTTGCGAAGGGATTCGATGATAATTCCGGTAGACATATGTCTCCTAATTTATTTGAAGTAATGTTCAGTTGTTCTTTCTTTGGTAAATTTATTGACTAGAAATGGTTGTAATATATTTTATATTTCTACAGATACCTAATGCTCGTGTCTGGTTCGATGGAGCCAACAAATTATTCGATTTTCTTGTTCTTTCTAACGATACTGAAGAAGCGACTGAATTATTGAATTTGAAAAGTTATTTGGATGTTGATCAACGCTTCAGTGAAGCTAGGTGTAATAAGGTGTTTCCACTCGCTGTTGCTACTTATCAAGAGAATTTGCCTTCGCATTACACAAAAAAATATCACGAAACGAAGGTAGCACCATTTTTATTGCTTGTACATTATATCGCGAGTCTTTCGCGATAGTGGGCTATTGTCTATTAACAAAAAACATTTTTATCAAAGAGATTGGCCTCATCTCACGTGTTAGTATTTCGAAACGGTGCCCTAATATTTTTGAATCTTTTTCTTTTCAGTTGGAGCATGCTCTGTCCGTATTTGGCATCCATGCTAGAGGTCCTCAAATGGATAACTATATTCAAAAATTGATGAAAGAATGCGACAAATATTGGAAAAACGGCCGCCAAATGTGCGAAGTTCTGAGCTTAACTGGTAATCTTTGTAATTTATTGCAGCATAAAGCTCCTACAGGTGAAGCCGTTTCATCTGAATCGACAGAAAAGTACGTAATTGGTGCGTTTAATTTATTCGCTGTCCGTGGATCTTCTTAATTTTTACCTATTTTTAGTAACAATGTTGCCGATTTACCTGTCATGGAACACTCTAGTGGCGTTCGATATATTTCCGCGTGTAACTGCGGCCGAAAGCAAGGTCCTAGGGATGATCCCTTCACAGTTCGTGCGGCAAATTATGACTTTTATCAGCTGCTGGGAGACGAATGTGGATGTTCCCATCATGATCGAATTCCGTTTCCCGTTTTCCAGCCGAGTACTAAAGATTTTAGGTGAAGTTGTGTTTGAGAAGTATTCTCTATTCGAGTGTAGCAAAATTTCTGATTTCTTCTGCGTCTGCACAGAGCTGCCCAGCTTTTTTCAAAACCTAAGAAAATTGTGGGTCGTAAAGATAATTCGAACACTCTGCTGCCAGCCAAAGAAGATGGTCACGGAACGCAACATGGTCCTACTCAAGGCTTGAGTGTTGGTAATTGAATCACGTAGTTTTTGTTGTGGTACTATCAGAATAGTTTTATTTGAAATATGTATTATTCTGGTTTTTAAGGCTTTTTGTCGAGCCATTCGGTTAGTGTAGTAAGTGATGTGTTAATTGCGGGAGAACAGGCTGAGCTTCAACCTCCAGAGCCGATTCCAGACCTGAATAATCAACTCATAAAACCATCTGAAGGATCGCTAACTCAGAATTCTGAGAAAATTGTTATTCATGTGACAGATCATTCGGATTCCTCTAAAGGTATCAGCCACCTATTTCACAAATTATTTGATTGAAAGATTCTGAAGCTGTTATTTCTCTTTGAACGAGACTGTGAGACTTGTCTGGTCATTTGTGACGCTAGTGACTAATTTCGCTTGCAGATAAAGGACTGGTTCGTCAGCCTAGCACAACCGAATATTTACCGGGCATGTTGCACAGCGAGTCACCTCCAGGATTATTACCTCAATTCCCGTCTTGGTCGTTAGTGTGTCTTGGACCATCCAGTTTGTACTCTCATAATTTAGGATTACAAGACCAGCATCATCCCGGTTTTCTTCCCGGATCGTCTTATCTACTACCGTGGGATGTAACGGTTAGGTAAGAATTTGTGACTTACTACCGTTTAAATTTACCGACGAATTTAATTATTTTTTTTCTCAAGATTGGAGAATCACGTTAAAGAAAGATTTTGGTCATCCAACGAAAATAGAAATAAGAACACGAACCAGCGGAACCGGAAAAAAGGAACGAAAGGTAAATTGAAACGATCCTTCTACGCTTCAGCAGAACTCGTTAGTATTAGGTCCTGAATTTCGGATTGCAGAATTTAGTGTTAAAATATTTGTCGGAGTCGAGTACGAATGCCCTTGTGGACACCGGTTCATGTGTTCGAGTCCGGAGAAAATACTGAAGGCCACAGGGTCAGGTTTGGTGAGAGATAACGGCAGTAAAGTGACTAATTGCGATATGCCTCTATACTTTCCATGTCCATGCAGGTAATCCTTAGAGTTTCAGAAATCCTTCTTTTCGTGTGTTGTTTTCTCGCAATAATGGCTTCATATTTGCCGAATTTGCAGGAATTCGAAACCGTTGATTGCTCAGCTCATGAGGATACACGTTGTCACTCCCAAAGCGCCTGTAAATGTTACTCTGAATCCACGAGTACAACCAGCTCCTACTCCATGCCCGATTTTTGTTACTGGCATTCAAGAACCAGTTCGTTTGTCTCAGAGTTCTTACTGGATATTGCGTCTACCGTATCCTTCATTCATTCATGTTTGGTTGATTAACGCATCAGAATTTTTGAATTTATTTCAAAAATCATTTACGAGCGATTATGTGTTTGTTAATCCTTATTTTCGATACGCTCTTCCTTAATTTAATTTTTAGTTACGTTTATTATGGAGATAGAGGCGCGTATTTACCCCCTAAAGAGCATTTACCGAAATATGGTCGCCTGCTGAACGGATTGTATGGAATTTCCGAAGTACCACTGGATTCGAAATGAAACCAAGCGAAATTTTAAAAAGTGGTGAGAAATGCTTTATCGACATCTTTTGATGTTGTAAACTGAAGATTGGAAATCATTTTATGCGTCTCTGCGTCATTAGTCATCAATTTGGCGTTGGGACTGTGTGTGAAAGGAATTATCCACGTCTTGAAACGTTGGATTTGATTCTAAGTTATCATTCGTCATCTATATTTTCCGATTTGCTGCTGTTATGGCGTACGTGACTATGATTTTCATGTGGTGAATATATAGTTTCGCCGGTATAACTGTTTTTATTTCCTTTCTCTTGATCATCTCTGGGAACTATCAGGGAACTAACATTTGGATAACATTTTCATTTTCAAAAAATTATGTTAAATAAGTAGGAATTTATATTTTATACACAGTACCGAGTGACAGTAATTCAATAAGGCAATACCCTGAACGGAATGGCATACATTTATTACTGAATGAGTGGTAATAGCTTGAAGTGTTAAAACAATGGTTGAATAGTTACGTAAAATTCTGTGAAAGCAAAGTGCACCCTGCTCAAAAATATATCCACATGAGGAAGAAAGAGAAATAATTATTTTTGCATCTCGTAGCATTATGTTACTACAGGAGTAAATGCAATTATAAAACCAATTCAAATAAATTCATTATAACCTGGATTTTAATGTAAATAAGCGTTTATTTTTATTCGCATGGTTTTATTTAAATGAATGAATAATGAAATGAAAAAATTTATTTTTGTATGCATAAGTGTTGGCGCGTGAAAATTTGCTTCATTACGCGCTTCAGATCTGCTTGGTCATGAAATACGTTTCTCTTTCTCTCTCTCAACTCAATGTACGATTGCTTCGTGATCGACGAATAAATAAAATTGCTGATGCAAACTCAATTTATTAGAATAATAGAGAACTTAAACTGCCTATTCTAATTTACTTTTACAATATCCATAAAAAATGTTCAAGAGTTAGATTGAAAAAATTAAAATTTAAAATTGAAAAATTCTTCGAATTCGCGGTGCGCCGAATCTTTACAACATTTGATTAAGCTGCGTGTAAAAGAAGATGAAGTGAACTGAACTGTGATTCTGTGAACAAGAATAAACTCGAATTTACAGTGCATGCATTTCATAAGAGCTAAAACATGAGAGTAAAATTTTGATTTGAAGAAAGTGGCAATGCCTATTAAATTCTGGCTACAAAAAAAAGTTCACTGTGATGTAGCGATATCAGTTTTTGGCCTTTCTCAATTTCTAGTTATTCTGCGTTTTGTAAATTATTTTATTGTTTAGAAGTAAGAATTTTTTGTCGTGTCACATTCTTAATAAATTCAGTAATTGCTTGATGATTTGCTGCAGCACCTGAAATGTCTCGTCATGAAGGTAATTGGCACCTCATTTTGAACTGCATTTAGCTGAAATTAGCATACCAGCTCATCTGCCTTTTTGCATTCTATTAATTAAATTACGTTAATTCACCGCTTACTTTTTCAATGAACCAGCTCATACACTAACGTGCGCGACAAATAAATCTTATCGAATCATCTTCACTTTTCGTCCAATCGATTCAGTGATGTGAAGATGTTTCACTTAGGCACGTCGAATGTTATCGAAGGTGTGTTATATCATCCAACGGGTCTGTGTGATTAATTTGTTACAAATTTTACAACATATACTCGAATCATTAGACAGTCGTCGATTAAAATCAATTTAAAGTAAATCAATCCTGTGGGACCAGATTTTGATTGAATTCCTTGAAGTTTTGGTGCGTACGTATGTGTGTGTGTGTATGTGTGTGTGTGTGTGTATGTGTGAGCTTTGGTACTCTGGGTGTTACTTCGATTATCATTGAAGTGCTGTGATTCCGTTTTTGGAAGAGTACATCTGTCTTTCTAAGCAATTACTCATCGAAACCGTCTCCTATTCAACATCTCAACCTTACTGGAACGATATAACTGTATGTGAAAGCAATGGACATGATTGAGGTCACGCTGGATTCTGCGGTTGAGTGTTCAGGTTGATAGATTACTTTAATGTTATTTGAAATAATTTTCGTTGATTATTTCCCAAGTCTAAGTAAACAATCGAAGATGTTTTCGATCATTCCTAATCTCATTTTTGTATTTCTGTGGTGGAAACTATGTGACCATATTTTAATTGTTTTCAGGTGTAAGTTGTGATTCATGTTTAAAAGGCAATTTCCCCGGCCGCCGATATAAATGTTTAACGTGCTACGATTATGATTTGTGTGCTTCTTGCTATGAGGCTGGTGCCACAACTACTCGCCATACCACAGAGCATCCCATGCAGTGTATCTTGACTAGGACAGATTTCGGTAACCTATTCTACATATTGCCTTGTATTATTGGGTTTATTCTGTAAAAATGTGGTCACTTTATTTATATTATGATCGGTATCGCTTTTTATTTATATTATGAGCAGTATTGTTAAATTACCAACAATCTCACGGGTTTTGTCAACCATCCAGTTAGATTCAACTAGAATATTTGCATCGGAATACTGTTACTGCATTATAATAATATTTAGTTTATTTTGATGAAAGATTTTAGCCCTTAAACGTGGACAATTCAAATCAACGAACATTGGTACCTTTTTTTCTGGGTTAAACCAATACTCTAGCACTATTAGTCTTTTGTCTTACTGTACTGAATTTTTTTATTTCCTCTTCTACACTGAATTGCAAAAATTTCACAGAAATACCGTGGTTTATCGGAATAACGGTAGAAAATAAATTCGAGAAATTTTGAGCATGATGAAATCACGGAATGTGAAATCTTATCAAAAAATACAGTTTGGTAACATTATACCATCTATAGTGGTACAGATTTGAGTTGAAAAATGTACGAACACGTTTTTTGTAAAATTTTCTGTTGGTTTACTCGAGTTGAGAATTGATTTTATGCGGACCTGTGAGGAACATTTACCTTGATTTGAAGATGTGTGTCACATACCATTTTTTAAATGTGTTATTATTTTAAAAAAATATTTTCAATAAATTTTATCCTGACGAGCCCATTTCTAATCGCAAAAAGTGTATTAAGGATCGACTTAATAACGTTGTCGAAAAACTTGTATGAAGTTGAAAGTTTGTATGATTACTACATCACTTAGACAAATTTCGTGAAACCGCTTCTAATTCTGGTACATGTAACATCCCTTTAAAAATTAATTAGTGACTGAGAACAGTCATCAACCCGTACTTCAAGAAAGTCGAATTTTATCTAAAGATTTCAGATTATTTCAGAATTTTTGTTAGACGAAATTAGTCTATTATCAAAGTCGCGGAGAATTTGAAATTCTATTAAAAATGTGTCTAATTCAACCTTAAATTAAGTGTCGTACCTTTTACTATTTAAAAATGTGTGACAATTCTCATTGAAAAATATCTTAATTCAAGCTAAAAAGGTTCTGAATTTTATTATTTAAACATGTTTAAATTTCGTTCTTATTTCATCTCTTTCGCATATGCCAAGAGAGGCTTAAAAGTACTTCAATTGTGATTTATGTGCATTTGAATCGGGTTAAATCTAAACTTATCTACATGTCTTGAATTCTGTATAAGTTGGAATCCCTTTTAAGCGAGTTTTGGACAACTTGCCGTGAACGCTTTTATTTTACTCATGCAATCATCTCCTGATTTTTCCGAGTATGAAGAGGTTTCATGAAATCTTGGTTGGAAAAACATTGTACTAGTCGATGCGAAGTACATTTTTACCGAATAGCCCTCCTGTACATTTACTGGTTACTAATTTCGATCTCATTTTGTAGAATTGTACTATGGAGGAGAAGCGTTGAGCACGGAGCAGTCTCAATCATTCACGTGCCCGTTCTGCGGTAAAATGGGCTTCACCGAGACAGCTCTGCAGGAGCACGTGAACGCCGAGCATCCGGACTCTACAGTCGAGGTTGTCTGCCCGATTTGTGCCGCGCTGCCAGGTGGCGATCCTAATTTGGTGACTGAAGACTTCGCCGGACATTTAGCGCTGGAGCACCGACCCACTCCGCGCGATCTTATTTCGTTTTTAGATGAGCCTACGGGAACAAGGCATAACGTTCGTCGAATACCGCATTCTACCAGAGGAATCGGTGGTTCTCGTCCTCGGAGATCAAACATGCATTTTAGGTAATGGCCTTGTGCGAATAAATTCAGCATTATGTGTAGTTGGTCATGTGCACTATGTGCAGTCGTGCTTCAAAAAAATAGACTGTACTCCGGTCAGTTTTATGCTCATCGATTGTACAGAGTAAAACAGGCGTTGATGATTTATTTCACCCTGCAAAACGTCGAGTAAAAGAACTCGAGGAAGGGGAGTAGAAAGACGCGAGCGTTGGGAATGAATTCGTTGGAATTTTGTGCATTCGAATATTTAAACTGGTGTCTGAATGAAATGTCAAATGAATGTAAGCCCATTCTTATGTATTGAGGTGTAAGAAAAAATCAGTCACGCTTGTTTCACTCGAAGACTAAAATTCACGTCAATTCTTGGCCATCGGGTTTTCTAAAAAATTGTTTTTTTACTTCGAGATTGGAGGATATTTTCTCTATTCGTGATTGCATTATCTGGAGCACTATGTAGCTGAGTACGTGAGTAGAAAAGTCGCTACGTTTAGTGTTTTCGATATTGAGAAGACCTCTAATGCCTTTTCATGTGGTCCTGTCCTTTAAAATTGATTCGAAAAATTTTTTTCATTGAAATCGAAAAAATGCTTCTAGGAATAAAATATCAAGTTTCAAAAACTTGTTGAAAATTCGTATTTTAATTGATAAACACTGCTTAGCAGTTTTTAAAATATTTAGCAGAGTGCAGAATACTTGATAATATAAAATATCATTAATTTATGACGTTCAACGTTCAACGCTGGTTAAGATTAATGAAAAAGAATTGACTGTAAAATACCACGTTGAAAAATCATTTCACGTTTTCTGAAAACTTGAAATCAGACTCGTTGCTAGCTCTTTCAAAGACCTCCATTTATTAGTTATAGAAATTTTCGCGGAAGTAAATTGTCGCGTAATTAGGTGATGAAAATGGCGCGGCGACCTTCGTCGGAAGTAATTGCATAACCGTTTCGATTTCTGCTGATCATTTTCAAATTTTAACTGCTCTAATGACGTTTTAGTGGGTAAACATATTCAAACATCTGTGTGGCACAAACGATTGAACCTCATTGAAAGATTGCTGCTCTTTTTCGGATGAATTGCGAAACTTTAATTGGTTAAATGAATCTTATATTATGTGGCTTCACTGTTTCGGTTTGAAGTATTTTTTCTGATATTTTTAAATTGTACGAATTTGACTGATGGAAGTAATTAGATGAGATAAATTAGTATTTTAGTGTTATTGTTTCGATTCGAAGTTGAAGCTGTGCGTTTGGAATTTTCAAAAATGAAGAATATTGTTAGCGTACGAGTCAGTTTCTTATTCCTTAATCGATTTTTTTTATTTTTATTTTAACGTGCCATAAAAAGCAACTATTTTCATTTGAAATTCGTTATAACTTATTTTAATGAAAAAAATTGGAGGTTGTTATTCTTACTTTCAATTAGTAATCACTAATCATACGGAGATAGGAAACTGAAGATAATATGTGTTCTTCCTTTCAAGCCTACCTTTTCAGGTTTATCACGGGACTGTGATAGAAATACTACCCTAGTATCTTATGAACCCTCTTTTTTCTAATCATTGATTACTCGATAACTTGAATGTACTAGTTATGCGGGGGGGGGGGTATTAGATTTATTTCGCTACACTCATTACAGCTAGTTTTTAGTCCGTATATTATGAATGGTTGAAGTTATCTACCAATTAGTTGATATCTTTCGAGCAAGAAAGACTTATATATATTTTATTTACAACTTTTTAGCTTCAAAATGAATTATTAATGACAATAATTTTACTGTAAGAGAGATGCGAGGGTGGGAAATTTCGGAACTGAGTTATCCTTCTCACGATAATATTTTATTTTCAACATTTTATCCAATCTTATTACGTGACTGTGTTTATGAATCTTAAAATCACTAGTGTGAATGAAAGTTTGAATGGCTGTACGATAATCTCGGACTCTATTCAGTGTAAATTGAGTTTTTTCTAGTATTTTGTGAGTAGGATTTCAGTTTAATTTCAATGCGATCGCGACTTTTTCCTTCTAATCTGATTTTTAATATTTTGCCTGCTAATTAGCTTAAATTTAAGTGAGGTGATTTCGTCTGATTGCAGCTCCGCTGGAGGAATATCATCGTTGTCGCCGTCTGGTAGAGATGCTGTTGACCCGATCGCTGAGCTATTGTCTCAGTTAAGCGTTGTTCGTCGTAGTAATACGACTCAAGGTTCTGCTTCGGCGCAGTTGCAACAACTTCAGATGCAGCTGCAGTTGGAGAGGCAACAAGTTAGGGTACGTTGAATAGCAATCTCGTTGCGATTTTGTCGCGCTTTTTGTCTGGTTACGAGGTACCTGCGAGCTTCGATTTTTGCTGGTTACCTTGACTCATCGGTGCTTTCCTGGCGTCTACTTTTACAGGCTGCCAGACAGCAGCTGGAACGGTTTCCGCGCAGACAAGTTCACGCGACCACAGCGACCGCGGCTACCAGTGGAACCACTAGTACTACAGTCACTTCATTGAGTAACCACGTTTTAGCCGTATCAAATGCTGGTGGCGGCTCCGCCACTCTCAAGACAAGTGAAACTGCTGGCAATAGTAACGCATCTGCTCATACCCAACCACATTCACAACTAATGCTTACCAAGTGAGTGCTTTTTGTGTACATTATTAACCAACTAAGTGCACGGACAAAGTACATATACATCTTTCATTAGTCGACGTAATAGTGGAGTATTTGCTACGCTACCAAAATGTTAGTTTCGAACAATCATTATTTTTTATGTGCGGAATATTTACAAATGCGGTTTGAACATAGTTCCTGGATCAGTCCATAAGGCGTAATGTATGGTCAAAGGGTTGGAATTTTACCCTGCCATCAGTCCGGCTTGTGGAAATATTTTTTGTGCTTGAGCGTGACAGTCTTGGTCTTGAAAACTCTTGCAACAGATCAAGTCCATATTCATTTTGATTAATTTTTAAAATTCGTCCCCATCTTTTTTGCGAAAATTTACTCGACTTTTATCTTATTTAGGATAATTTTCGTCTCGTCGATTTTGACCAATAAATAACCCGTAAAGAAGATGCGAATTAAATAGCTGCGATTTGTAGCCAAATTTAAACAAGTTACATTTAGATCGTGAGGTCGATTTCCCCTCTTCTCATTCAAAATTATGCGACACTCGAAACGAATAATTATAGAAATCTTTACAGTGTTGGCAACATCCGCATTCTCCTGTCGTTAAAATTATCGCCCGCTTCGCCGGGTTCTTTTGTTTTGCGAAACTTTCGTGGGTGTGCGACTACTGTACGTTTTGGTTCCAGTTGTAGCTGGTCCAAATTCAATTTATTCTAAAATAATCAGACACGCTTGCTGGCGGAATGTTGGTTAAAATGTTATGACACGAGTTCGTTGCGTTTTATCACTCGTATTTACGTCTTACGTTGAATAAATGAATGCGAAAATTGCGTCGCAGCAAAAATCAAATTCATAATCTTGGAATTTAATTAATTTTGATCACTGATTCTGCCGTTCTCCCTCAAATCAGCCTTTCAAAAAGCGGGGTGGTATCAAAACTCATTTGTTTTTTCAAAAATTAACACGATACAAGTCACGAAATATTGGCTTGTGGATTTCTTAGAAGTTAGAGATAGGGGAAAAGCAAAGTCCCATTGTAAAAAATCCTATATTGTCAGCTAATGGACGAATTTCTGCTTTGGTCAGAATATCGTATATTTTAAAATTTACACCCTGAATACCCTAAACACTTTTTAAAAGTCGAAATGCCATATATTAAATACTTTTTTGCGTCGTCTATGACATTTTGTCCGCATTTTACTCGAGAAAAATTAGTTTTGGAGTACAAACTCACATTTGCCATTTCCCCCGTCCATTTTGAACTACACTGAGCAGTCACAAAATGGGTTTTTCAAGTAGAACCATCTTACCAGATGGTTCTACTGTAATAGTTGAACCCAATGAAGGCGTTCTAAAAGCAGTGGGCATCCATGTTAGATTTGTTTTTATGCGATTTTTTCGAAAACAATTTTCTGGCAAATGAGACTTAAGATTCTCAGCCCTTCGAATAATTATAATGTCGATTTCACGAGACTGTCTTTTTCGTGCCAACTAATTCTTCATTTTTTCGTCCGGCCCCTAAGATGTATGGATACAAGTTTATCGGAAGCCGAACTAGAATCGTTGGAAATCGAGCGCGCTGATCGTAGTATTTTCACGCAAGACGCCCTCCTGAACACGTTAATGGCGAAAGACGACGACGACGACGACGACAAATACGAAGCGAAGCAAGCGGTTCGCGAACGCGCCTCCCCAATGCAGATGCCGTCGCAGTCGCCTTCGCAGCCGTCATCCTCGTCGGCGCCGCAGCAGGCTGCGCAATCGGCGCCACCACCGCAATCGTCCGCTGTCACCCAGTCATCGTCGGCGGCCACGTCCTCCGCTTCGGCGCACTCCTCGGAGCGGCCAAAAAACGGACAAAACGAGCCGCAGCAGCCACCGCAGCAGCACTCGGTGGCCGCCTCCTGCGCTAAGCAAAGGGCTCAGCAACGAACCTCTCCAAGCGCGGCCGAACGTACGACGACAACCAGCAGCGGCACCACCACCACCACCACCGTCTGCGGTAGTAGCCAGCAGCAGCAGCAAATGCTGCAACAGCAGCAGCAGCGTACCATAGCTCAGCAGCCGCCAAATCGTATAGAATATGTGCTTTCACCGCGCCCCCATCAGTCGCCCACCGGGGGTACGATCAGCGTGCGCGAGGTTTTAGTGGGCAGTAACTACGCCGGCTCGGATACGGCTCGCAGGAAACCGATCTGCACCGTAGACACCCTAACCCAAACGACCGAACCACCCGCGTCCCATTAATAAAAGTACACACGTTTTTTCTAGTCTTAATAAAAAAAAAAATTATTTTCTCTACCTTTTTTTTTCTTCTTTTAGCCATCGCATTTTTTCTCCTCTCCTTGTTTTTTTTCCCTCCTCGTTTTTGTTTTTCTCCCCATTTATTTTGTCCAGCTCTTGGGTTTGTCCGAGTAAAAGAAACTTTGAAAAGGACGAAGACATTGATAACGCTATCTTTTTACTTTTGTTCAAAAATTGCTGCGTGAATAATTTTTTCGATGGTGAAATTGGAAAAAACAAAATCCTTTCGTTTTTCCAACAAATTTAACGCCAGATACGTATTTACGGATATGCAGAGTACGCCATTTTCATAAATATTTTTTCTTTCGACGCGCGCTCATGATATTAGGAAAGACGAAAAATCGTTAGTAATTTTGTAATATTTTAAAAGAATTAGGATATCGAAACGTATGAAAATCTTTTTTTTTTTCTCTTCGTAAGTCGCTTATATATTTTTTTAAAGTAATATTTTTCTATTCTCGCGTCGAGTCGTATTCAAAGGAATACTTATAAATCGCTGGTAAATTTCTTTCGTAAATCCCCTTTCCAAGTGATAAAACGATTTATACCTTGGGCTATGCATATCGATAGGTAATGGGCGCAGAAAGTTTATATTTTGTTCGCAAATCGGTGTTTGCGTATGTATTTCGTTTTCTTTATTTTTTGTTTATTCTCTAACTCCGTTGTTGATATGGTTTGTACAGTGTACAGTATTCGAGGTATAAAAGACAACCCCCATTTCCTAAACATGCGGAAAGTGCACTCTTTATCTTCGTGAAAAAGGTGATACTCGTCCCCAAGCTACCTACGAGCTGATTGTTCGATTCCTTATTCGTAAAGTTAGCCTTTTTTCCCCCATTTGATTTATTCCATTTTTTGTTTATTTCACCTTTTAACGTTCGTTTGTTGTAGATTTTCGTTTCGCAATTTTCGCGAAAATTATCGTCTTTCCCTGCCCTCCCCCCGCCCCTCGAAAAATGAATTTATAAAATCTGCGAATTCATTTTAAAAAAAATGTCGATATGCTAATTATTTGTACGTATTCGGCCTGATATAGCGATAAAGCGTGGTTAAAGAAAAAAAAAAATTGAAATTTGTACTATAATTATATTCTGTGATTTATACTGGGTCGATTAGCTTATTAACACTATATTATATCTTACATACCTTCGTATTAACGCTGTATATAATTTAAAAAAAAAATACAGTTGCAAAAATCGATTAAAATACGCTTTTTTAACACTCGTATATCGTAGGATGGAAAATTGAAAGGCGCGAGTAGAGGATGAATTTTGAAAGAGGACCTTATGTCACGCACATATCCGACTAACAACGAGGAAGTTCTTAAAACTATACGAATTGAACAAATTAAAGACTCTGTAACAAATAACGAGCCATAACTTACACCAGCAAAATTCGTAAGTTCCGAGACAAAATGTTTTTCTTCAATTCCCGAGGTGCCCAAAAGGTATTCCAAGTTCCACTACTCGTAGAAACTGTACAGAAGGCTCAAACTTATTTTTGACAAAAAATTTGACAAGATTTTAAATGCAAGGTGACTCGAGATCATCGTTGATGTGTACCGTAGGTTCTTTATACTTCGAACGAAGTAACTGAGCCAAGAGATCGGAATTAGTGGAGTCGAGCATAGCGATTTTCTTCTGCAGTATAACCAACTCTCGATTATTCTCTTTGAGCTCCATGTCAGAATTCATTAAACTGTTGTAAGAAGATGGATTAGTTGCAGTTATTTTCAGGTTTTAGCGAATGAAATTTTTACAACTAGAAAAAGGCACTCACCGAACCATTATATTACGTTTCTCGTCTTGAAGTTTACGTAGATCAGATTCGATCTGTTTGCGAAATATTTCCTCAGCCCGCAAACGTTGTCGTTGCACGCTCAGTTGAACTTGTAAGGTTTCTATTTGGCACAAGCTAGCGTCTAAACGAGCTCTAAAGGAAAACGAGCAACAGCATTTAATTAATTTACCGATACTATTTTTAGCAGGGTTTTTTTTCTTGTTTTCAATTTAAGAATCTTAAGGAAAAGACTCCGAATAAAACAGTTTTTTCAGAAAAAATACAGGTATTATTTCAGTTAGAAGAGAGTTGGGGAAAACTATTATTCCAATTAGAAGCTATTCTGTATGTCCGTACTTCAGACTTGGGAACAATTTTTTTTTGAAAATGAGATAAAATTGGAGAAAATAATGAGAAATAAAAAAATTGTATACCTCAAATCCTCGACCTGAAACTTTTTTTTAGCCTTCAGCTGAATGTATTTCAATGCCAAATTATTATACTTCTCGCCTAAATTTGATATTCGTGATTTCATCGATTCGCATTCAGTCTGTAGAACATTAACTGCATTAAAAGGGGAAACAAATGAACGCAAGAGACGGAGAGGAAAATTCCAATAAAATATTACTTGTAATTTTTTATTTTCTTCCAACCTCGCCATCTCGTGACAAGAATTCATCAACGAACTTAATTTTGAAGATGACTTGTAGTCAGTCATATCATTTAATATTAGACTTGGTGACGTAGATTCCGTTCTGTAATGACATTATCGTATTAAAAATTTAAAGAGGAAATCATACCTTGTAGATGGAAAGCACTCTCCCTGTTTTATTCATGTCATACCTGCATCCTTGTGATAATATTTTGTCGGTTTGATTAATTGGTTCGCTATCCAGACGAGAGAGAGTGGATTTATTTGAATCGCTGGAAAATGAGTAAATGAAAATTTCTCGATTAGAGCTACAAGAATAAAGATAATTTTTTTACTGTACTTTGATTCAATGAACTCACAAAACTTTGGAACACTGCAATGTATTGTAGCCACTATTTGATTCCCCAGCATACATTGTGGTCAACTCCCCTGCAAAGTTGATGATTATATAATTTTATGATACAACGTACATTAATGAAAATAAATTTGTTAAAATCAAACATGGCTCTGTAAAAAAGCGTCATTAAAGCTAAAATGAAAATTGACAAATGCTTCTTTAGTTAGAATTGGTAAATGAAAAATAATGAAAATAAATAGAATTAATAACAAAATCAAGATTACATTTTTTATATTCGAGTCAAAAAACAAACACATGGAAAAGTCTATCAAATTATCGAGGAAATATTAATTACAAAATGCAATACAACGTAAAAATCAGCTAAAGGCAAAATAAAAATTGATTGCGAAGGCATGCTAGTCTATAATGGAGAAAACATCATGCACATTTCTGGTAATTTATTAATAAGTCGATGAGAAAAGCAAAGAAATGTTGAATCGTGCTCTACAAGCTTTCAACGGACAAGTGATTTTACAGACCTAACCGTATTTCCTTTTCTTCTAATTCAGCAAAAGCTTCTGACAGCTGTATCATAAAGTATAGTTTAAAAAAAAAGTAGTCAATTTACAAGGTGAAAAACAACTTACACGAATGTGTCATAAATCGTGCTTCAAACTTTAAAAAAATTCTGTAATCGATGTAGTGGAAAAAATGTTGGTTGAATTGAAGGTGATTTAAGGATAAATATACACTGTAAAACAATAAGGACAATCTAAGAAAACAAACCTTGAATGCTAGTTTCTCGTTGTCCAGTTCAAGTTCTCTGGAGCTTTTCTGAAGAAGCTGCATACGTTCGTTTAGTTCGGCTACTTCTCTCTTCAGTGTCTCCTTTTCTGTTGATATCTATAACGAAGAAAATTCAATGACTCCTGTTTATATTGTTAATATAAAGAACTCGATTCCCAATCAATCAGTACATACTTTTGAACATTAAAAAATGCATCAAAATATTTACTTTTTTCTCTAATAGAATGTCATTAATATTTCAGGTCACAAGATCAAATTATTTACCGTAATCATTTCAGCAATCATATCGTCACTGTGAGGATTATTTAGTTTTAGTTTATTGAGAACCTGAACTTCTTCAGTTAGTTTGATATATTTGGAACAAAATTGATCAATCTAAAGAATTTAACAGAAATATAATGATAAAGTAAACATAACAAATTGGGGTAGAATTAAAGGAAAGAATAATAATGAGATGCATTACTTTATCCGTGATAGAATTGCCTGCATCTTCATCATTAAAAATATTAGATATAACGGACAGGATATGCGCTAATTGATCTTGCATTTTCTTATTTTCATTTTCAATATCAACAGTTTGTTTTTCAGACATCTCTCGAATTTGTCCCAAATAATTCTCCATAGCCTGGGATAAATTGAATTATTTATTTATTCAATTAATTAAGCTGTATCAAAGATTTATTAATTTGAAACTCACCTCCAACTCTTCATTTTGTTGCTCGCGAAGCTTGTCGTACATACGTCGTGAATTTTTGAGATTAATTTCCGTGTCGACTAGCCATCTCCAAATATGAATTAGTCTATCATCTGGTCTCATAGTGGAAAAATCTATTCCCTCTTTTTTGAATCTTTGCTGAATTTCAGTCCATTCATCCTCAACCTGCGAATGAAAACAAGGTAAAGAATGTAGTGACTATTTCGAGGGCTAAATGCGACGATTAATTAATTAACAAACTGATTTGTAATTACCATAGGTGCTGATGAGAGTAAGTATTTTTAAATGCAGCTAAAATTTGAACGGTGCAAATATTTCTTAACCAGTGAATCAAAGATATGTCACAACTTTATACAATTTTTTAAATAATATAATTATCTAAATTTAATTGATTCTGCAATATAACTCATTTCAAGAAAAAAAATCAATTCGACTTTAAGGAAAATATTAGAATCTGTTGTTGTGTTCTTCTCTCTCTCTTGCACTCTACTCGAAACACATGGAAAAAACCTGCAAAAACAAATAGGAAAGACAAAGACACCATGTTTGTTTTACTTTTTTTTTAAATTAAGATAAGAGATACCCATCTGGCAACACTGACAAATGAGAACAGGACCCCTATGAAAAGACCCAAGGTCTATTTACTCTCTACAGGTTAGCTCGATCGCCAGGCGCAAACTGGAATTTGACGTCACCGCAGTACTCTTTCCATTTAAGTACGTGTAAATTTTTGAAAATTTTGACGAAAAAAAGTAATAACATATTCGAAATCTGCGTGAAAAAATAAGGGGGGGTCTTTATTAGAAATTTTTTTCCATCTCCCTTTTTTTATACAAAAAAACTAATTTTAAAATAATACGTGTGTATTTTAAATGGGACGCGTGAAAAAAAGTACTGCGGTGACGTAAATGTGTTGAGGGTTGCGTTCGGATCGAGCTAACCTGTAGAGTAAATAGACCTTGGAAAAGACCCAAAACAAAAAGCTGAAAAAGTTTTTTTGAATATCGAAATTCGTTCGGCAAATTTCAACATGAAGCCATGAACGTGAAAAGTAAAGATTTTTCGTCTTTTCGAATTTGATAAATTTATAAGATTCCTAATTTTTGTTTGTCTGAAGTTAGTTTGTGTTCAATATTATGCTCCGAAGTAAAGTTACCAACAAATAAAATGACTATCAATTTAAGTTTGCATCGTTTGCGTTTCATTTCACACTGGCAAAGAAGATTCCTCCGGCTTCCTCCTTGTCGATATAGTCATGTTCAACTCGCCAATAAACCTAAAATTACCGTCGAGTTCTCTGCAGGGTTAGTATTTATTGAAATAGCGTTCTCTGTGTGTAAATCACCTCCCAAATATTTCTAATATGTTCATTTATTTCACTTGTGTAGAAACTCGTTGGTTCTTTCATCTGGTAAATTCGCTAGAATGGCTGATTCCTGTGTTGTAGGAGAAATCGGAAACACATCAGTTATGGCAACAGCCGTCAGCAAAGACCGAACTGGCTCGTCACCCAACTTTTTCCCGCTGATAGTTGATTATCGTCAAAAAGCAGCGGCTGCCGGTCGAATTCCTACAAATTTCCTGCGCCGAGAGCTTGGACCTAGCGAACATGAAATTCTTACTAGTCGACTAATCGATAGATCGTTAAGGCCTTTATTTCCTGATGGATTTTCGAATGAAACCCAAATTATATGCAATCTTCTAGCGGCAGATGGTGTGAATGATCCAGACGTTATTGGTATTAACGCCGCTTCTGCTGCTTTATATCTGTCAGACATACCTTGGGAAGGACCTATCGGTGCTGTTCGTGTAGGCATGCTAGGAAATAATCTAGTGGCGAATCCAAGTCGTCGGGAATTGGCCAGTAGTTCGTTGAATTTAATCGTTGTCGCTGCTGCCCATAATTTGGTCGTTATGCTCGAGGGTGGCGCTAATAATATTGGACCTCAGGAATTTAGAAAAGCTATTAAATTCGGCGTTAAAGAATGTCAAGCTGTGATACAATCTCTGTTGAAACTGAAAAAATTTTGCAAAGCGAAACGTTCCTTCACTCCTCCGCAGTTCGACCAGAACGTCGTAGATTTTGTTAAACTTTTAGCCGAACCTAAGTTAAGAGATGTATTTTTGAATTCAAATTTCGATAAACAGTCTCGAGATAGCGCCGTAAAGCAAATCAAGGAAGATATTTTGGAAAAAGTCAAGGATGGCGTGAATACGAAACCAGAAGTAATGTCCTATTGTAATTCAGTTTTCGACCAGATCAGTAAAAAAGTATTTCGTTCCCTCATATTAGATGATAAAATAAGGTGAACTTCGTACAACTTTGTTTTTTATGTATCTAATTAAACAAATGTTAATTTTTGTTCTATTTTTCAGATGCGACGGACGAGATTTTGATAGTTTAAGAGATATTTCCTGCGAAGTAGACTTGTATAAACCTTTACACGGTTCAGCTTTATTTCAAAGAGGACAAACTCAAGTATTGTGCACTGTGACCTTAGATTCAGCAGATTCAGCTTTGAAACTCGATGCTATGTCTGTGTTGACTGGGTAAAATTATTTTGGTTCTCTTTCCTGCATCTTGTCACGATGATTAATTTTGATGAAATATTCTGATATCTTCTAAAATAATTGAGAAAGTACCTGCCAAACTCCTTGAAATTTTAATTTATGAAAAAATTGTGTCTTAAGCCGATCCTCGTTTTCAATTCCTCCTGCGAAGATCGTGTTGAAATTTTGTAATTCCAGATAATGCGACTGTAGTTCATTTTTTTGTTTGTCTAAATCTTAGCAAAAGAAATTCGTAAATCTCAGGGTTTGGTGTTATGTGACACTATTATTCAGTGACATAAATCTAGTTCGAAAAAATAATGGACGTGAAAAAAAACTCTTAGAAAAGGACCTTGAGGCAAAATCAAAAAAGATTGCATCATAAAATCCTTAGAGCGAATAGTAACAATGCTGAGAAAAAAATATCGATGCTACTTTCATCAACCTATTGCGGTTTTGAGATGATGTAAAAATGTTCTCCAAATCATATTCCTATTGTTGACCTGTTAAAATAGTTGATAAGCTTACTTACTCAGTTTTTGATTTATGTATAATTTTTTTTCAGTGGTTTAAAAGAGAAAAATTTCTTTCTGCATTATGAATTTCCACCTTTTGCGACCAATGAAATAGGTCGAGAAGGTCCTGCGATGCGGAGAGAAGTGGGCCATGGTGCCCTGGCCGAACGGGCCCTGAGACCTGTAATTCCATCAAATTATCCATTTACAATCAGACTGACATCCGAAGTACTCGAATCAAACGGTAAATTTTCGTATACATATTTCAATATTTTTGCTGTTGAAAGTTGCAGATCAGTATTTAAAATTTTGGATTATTAGGTTCATCTTCCATGGCTTCCGTTTGTGGTGGTAGTTTGGCTTTGAAAGATGCTGGTGTTCCTATATCGCATACTGCAGCTGGCGTTGCTATTGGACTAGTCAGCGATTTTAAAGAGTCTACGAAGCAAATCGACAGATACGAGCTTTTAACGGATATTTTGGTGCGTATTGGGATTAAGTTGTAAGATTTTTGTGCGGCTACAAAGTAATTCATTAGTTTGAAATCAATTTAGGGTATTGAAGATTATCTAGGTGATATGGATTTCAAATTAGCAGGCACTAAAAAAGGTATAACCGCTATACAAGCAGATATTAAAGTACCTGGACTGCCGTTAAAGATTGT
Organism: Parthenolecanium corni; assembly: GCA_038050395.1. Classification (NCBI taxonomy): domain Eukaryota; kingdom Metazoa; phylum Arthropoda; class Insecta; order Hemiptera; family Coccidae; genus Parthenolecanium; species Parthenolecanium corni. The sequence continues at coordinate 408,425 of JBBCAQ010000041.1, read as the reverse complement.
CATGGAAGCTGTGGATAAAGGATACGAAGCCAAGTCGAAAATCATCGATATTATGGACCGCGTTATAGCTACGCCTAGGTAAATTAATATTTCTGATGACGTTGCCCCTTTGCTCGCCATCTTTTTTTATACGATTCATTTTCCTAGGGAGGAAGAAAAAGAAAGTTGGCCAGTAAGTGAACGTTTGGAGATCGAATCTCATAAACGAGGAAAGTTATTGGGCCCTGGTGGAATTCACTTGAAAAAGTTGACTCTCAGCACTGGTGTACATGTAAGAATAACTTTTCTGATGTTTTATTTGTTCGAAAAAGTAGTGAAATTCTTGTGGGACTTGATTTTCATGAAAAAAATTTCCTGCGAAATTATGTATAATGAACTAGTCGTGAATGAAAAGGGTTTTCCTAAGTCCTATAATTCACTATGTGATTATTTTGAAAGCTATGAGGGAGAAATTTCTATTTTTTGCCTTTTCTGCAAAGGTACTGTTTTTCGTTTTTTAAATGAAAAACATGAAAGATGAAGAAAAAAAACTTGGTTTACACTACGAATTTTCTTTAATTACCAGAGTATCCGTATTCAAACCAAGATTTGTGCTTTAAACTGTGAAAGTTCCGTGATATTTACCTGTGATATTTAGATTATCTTCTGGCTTCAATTTGATATTATCTGTCTGTAGAAACAAAAAATCTTGAAATGAGTGCCCTCTTTCTCGGGGTTGAATTTTGAACCTTTACTACAGAAGTTTTGTTCATTGTTCATAAAATCTTTAGCCTTATACAATTTGAAAGTGTCATTTGTAACTCCTAGAATTTAAAGCAGTTAAATAAAGCCTTCTCCAGTATGACCAATTCAGATAAATGACTGAAAAACAGATATTGTTAACCCCATAAGCTCATTTACAACTTGTACACTGTCTCCTGGCTCTGGGATGCTGTAATTATATAACATAAGTTGAAAAATAAATGGAAATTGAAATCTAAATTGACTGGAATATGTCAAGTTGTGCATGAAAATATTACAACGTCTTTTTTATTAACGAATGCCTTCGTTTACCACAACCTTTTTTTTTTGAACCTCTATAGATAACACCAATCGATGATAATGTGTACAACCTCTTCGCTCCCAACAAAGATGCCATGGATGAAGCTAAAGAACAAATAGAAAAATTATTAAACGACCCCGATGAACCGGAGTTGGACTTCGGCGGAATTTACAAAGCAAAAATTGTAGAAATTAAAGAAATTGGTGTGATGGTTACTTTATACGATTCGATGAAGCCAACCTTACTTCATAATTCACAGCTGGATCAAAGGAAGGTTTGTAAATGCTCGTGAAAGTATTATAATTCGTATTGAATATTTCAAGTCCACAGCATTTATGATGGGGATTATTCTGAAGTCTAATATTCGTCTAAAGTGGGCATACTTGATGCTGAACATATTTTTACGAATCTGTTAATGGATTATAAGGAGAGCTTTATGAAAATTTGCCTCATCTGGGCATTGTCTGCGTTAAGTGTGATGGGACTAAATTTCTATCAGGTTTTATTGAAAATTGAATAATTCCAATTTCGTGTATGTATTTTCTTATAAAATTTTTATTGGTCAGTTGCAAACAATATTTTTTTTTTTTTGCAGTTGTCTGCCTGAGTGTGGTCTGATTTTTATTTTAAAACTTCTTGCACTATAGTTTTACGTTGAGAAGTTGATTTTTTTATCATTGAAGGTGCATATAAAAGAATTCAACTTGAGTTCAGCATAATTTATTTTCGCTTATCAAATGATGAGCATTATTCGATTTCGAGATGATTTATTTTTTGTTAATTACTGCTAAATTATTGAATTAAGAAAAAAGGAACAGTTTTTATGGTTTGAATAAACGTCAAATTTTCCAGGTACATCATCCGGATGCATTGGGATTGAAAGTTGGCGAAGAAATCTCTGTGAAATATTTTGGTAGAGATCCCGTTTCTGGCTCCATGAGACTGTCTCGAAAAGTGTTGCAATCGGGAGCTGTCGTTAGGTCTGCGTAAGCTCATGTAATTTTATATTTTGTATTTTCCTTTTTTTTTTTTTTTTTTTTTTTTTTGTATGTTTGTTAATAAATTTATTTGTTTATTGTTTTTTTTACAAATTCATTAGCTCGGTTGATGATCACATTTCCCAATGAAGAGAATTGAATAATTGAAAAATTGAAAATTTTTATGAACAGAAGTAAGTGAAATTTTATTAGAATCAAATGTTGTACGAGTAAACTAGAATTTTTGGTTAGTTACTGGCTCCGAAATAAGATCGGAAGTGTTTTTTTTTTTTTCAGAAATTTTATTGACATAAAAAAACTTATTTTGAGGAAGTGAAATTCTCAATTTGCAGATAGTTTTGATTGAAGAAATATATCTTCACCTAGTTTCCCCTTCACCTTACTTTATCTTGGAATATTTTGATTCAGTGAAAATGAAAAATCAAAAAATAATTTAAATTATGCGCAAAAGAAATGTTGAAGTGGGTGCAATGAGATTCAGATTTGAAAGCATTTTTTCATGCGAGTATGAGCCACAATAGTATGAGTAACACATTGAATCCTAGACAACTGGCCAAGAGTATCAAGTGTGTTTGGCTGGCAAGTACATAATTATGTACTTCTTTATGGTATATTGTTGTGTTTCTCCTTTTTCTTATATTCATGTATAACGGTATGCAGTGCGGGTGTGTCGTGTTTTTTTCACAGAAACATGTGCATCAAATGTTGCCTGCACAACTGATATACGGCAATTAATATGATATATTTTGTGTGCAATGCTGGTTCTCACAATTTGAATTTTTTCCTTCTCAGCTTTTGTTTTTGATTTCTCGATGTTCTGTTACTTGACTATTCTCATAGTTTATTTTGCTCTTTGAGATAAAAGGGGATTGTGTATGGCAGCTTCATAGTATAACTTTAAAACCAGTTTTTTCCTTAAACGAGATGAGTGGTCGAACACAGAAACTTTTATTACAGGCCAATATTTAACAGAATAACGTACAATAAACAACAGGAAAACGTAACAGTAAAATTATTTGAATTCGTAACCTTAATTTTAAAACTGAAAAGTAAAAAAATGAGACGAATTTATTTTTGAGTTAAATACGTTTCACATTCAACTCCGAAACATTAAAATAGGTAAAACTTAGTGGAAGGTATACACTTAAATGTTAGGAAAAAGAAACTAAATTAATACTCTGAAATCGTGCCGAAGACTGAATACTTTTTAATGGTGAAACTACGTAGACTTTTTAAAAACCTAATAAGAGTACTGTTCGTAGGTACCCCGTTTATTTCTATGAGTACTATACAGGGTTGATATGATGTGACGAAAAAACAAGTTTTTTCTTCTCTGATATCGAATTATCACATTGAATTTCATTCTTATTATATGATTTCGAATGAATTCAAAATAAGATCAACCTTTTCTCTATGATCAATTTTTATGTTTGAGCAAAATGGAGAGAAGGTGAGAAAGATTGGTGATTGTTTACGATATGTCGTTTTTGAAAGGCTGCGTAAATTTTCTAGTCGTATATTCGGTTCATTTAGTTTCATTTTGGTTTAATTAAAAGATATAAAATACTAATTATTACTGATATCAGAAGTCTCCACTTGATTAACACTTAAAATGGAAGAATATGTTAACTATACTTAATGTAGTATTTGGGTATATAACCTTTATAGTTCATCGGTAACTCCTTTGCTACAACTTTTAGTAATTCTTAAAGAAGACAGTCATTCTCGAAAGACCATTTTTCAGGTGGAAGAAATTTTACATAAGAAAAAGCAAAAACTGGAGGAAAGTAAGTACGTATACCTGTAGATTGGGAAATGTGTGTCGGTATGTGACATGTATTTTGAACTATTCTTAGCAATAGCTTTGGTAGGATGTATCGTATCGTACACTGTGATGTAGATGCTAAGGGCTGTGGTTTAAATTTCTGAGGAGGGCAAAATGGACCTATACTTCGTCATTGCCGAAGCTAAATTTTTTATGGAAGTAAATGACTTTACGTGACGGGTAATATCCTTCCCACCATAAATAGGACCTCGTAAAAACACAATTAAAGTCATAAACAATTATTAAACACGTTGACTTTATTTTGAAAATAATTTACTATCGAAGTTTTTTTTTAAAACCATTTTTTTAAATATTTGTGTAAATAATAGCTCTCAAAATTCCTCCCTCCCCCCCCCCCCCCCCCGTATACTCAACTGATTGACTGATGATACGAGAAACTTTTTGAGCTCGTAGTGTAAAGTGAAAAATACAATAAAATGAAGTTTAATGAATACACGCTTTGGCATTCTGACTGCATAACAATTCACAAGCCCAAGAAACACCAAGACAAAAAAATGAGAATGGAGAATTGATATTTGAGTTGAAAGTTTTTTTTAAACATTTCTCCATTCGTTTCTTCGAAATGATCTCCTTTGAGAATGTTGAAATTGTCCATTCGATGAATAAAATATAGGATACAGAGGGACTCATTTGCTTCAGAATTGTATGGAACACAAAAATAATTTCAATGTTATTGCTAGAAGGTTATAGAATTAGCAAGTCAAGTTTTAAAATTCTTTAGCTTTACATCGGGTTCCCATTGATAGAGTAGTTGATTTTAAAATTTGACTAAGTAATCCTTATTAGTCTATTCATTTGTAAAATTTCATGGATAATGAAATAATGGTGTTTTGAGAATGACTGCATTTATAAAAAATTAACTTAGATAAGGTAAGATTAATATTATTTACACTAGTTTCTTAAAAGTTGGAAAAAAAAATGAACAATTTTCCGTTTCTTCGGAAATAGGAAGTCCAACATTGATGTAATAATTTTTCATTCGTGATGAAGAAGACGGGGATCTATATCCACTCATTTTTGAATTATCATCATAATTATTATTATTAGGTACCTACCTATTATTATAGTTGGTACTGTATAATAAGGTTTTATTAATTTGCAATAATATTCTCAATGGTTTAGGTATAATGATTCGTAAGAGAAATTTTTTTCTCACTGGTAATAAAAATAAGTACAGAGTCTTCGTAATTGAAAAAAAAAAAGTATATTTTTTTGGATTAAAAGGACTACCTAAAAATTAATTGAAAGTATATTTTGATGAGTGATTAAATACAACGATACCCTATTAATAATCTTAATGAGCAAATTTATTCAAAACTTTTTTTGTGCTTTTACGAGAAATTTTCGATTAATATTTGATTCTACTATTAAGGTTTCTAATTTTTCAGCTGAAGGTTCATGAGCAATGTGTTAGAAAGGTGAGCTTACGAATGAAATTTGGACTTTAATGTGGGAAATTTATTTGATTGGGTATTGAAACCATTCCAGCTTGAAAATTCATAACAAATTAACAAAAATGAGGAAAACAAAATAAAAATGGATGCAAAGATTCGTGGATCTTTCGATAGTTATTTACACACGAATTGAAATTAATTATAGTAAAGTGAATATAGGACGAACTTTGTCTGACTAATTAAAACCCTTTGATTACTCCGTATGCTTCTAAAGACGTCATAGTTACGTAGATGATCCAAAGGAGTAGGAAAATGGCACTGGTCCACCGTTTCAGGACCACCGGGCCCCCTAATTCTCCTCCAACGACTTTGGAACGCCGCAGTAGCAAAATTGTAATTGCTACAAATGCTTCTGTACAGAACAGAGTCACGCAGAATGCCAAACTGAAAATTAAATTAAAATGAAAAAAATGTTAACTGATTTGTCAGCGAGAGTTACGGTATAAGAGTGCTTCAACACTTCGGTGGAAGATACGATACAGGATTTTTTCCAGAGGTGAGAGCGGAAGAGAGGAGTGAAGAAGAAATTTTTATATACAAGTACTACACGTACGTCTATCTTGAAGAATCGAAGGTAAAATAATAGCCCCTTCCTTCCTGCCTTGCCCTTACACTCTCTGCTGTGTCCTCTACTACCCATCTGCTAATCTTGTAAGAATTAATTCGTGTGATTAATCCACAAATTTTCCAAAAGGAGTTCCGAAACAAAGCATTTTTAAAATAAATTTATTCTTTACAGGTAGCTTGTGTAAAAAATTACACGCAGCTAATAAAAGTTTCAATTTCTGTGCCATTTTTTCATATCGCTGGCTCAAGTCCAAAACTTGGTAAATCCGAAAAAATTATGACCCTTTTTTGACTGATTTAGCATCACCGTGTGCTGAAAAAGCGTTGAAGCCCAAAACAATTGGGTGTAATTTTTTTTTCAGAATTTAGCAAGTTTTAGACTTGGGCTGGCCATATGTTACGTTTTAATAGATTCGCACCTTTCAATTTTGGGAAGTACGAATGTATGTGTAATTTTTGCCATATGATATAGGTACTTGAAAAACGAAAAAGTAAGGTTTAAAACATGCTCGCACTTTGAATTAATCTATTAATTTTAATCGATTTGGTCTGAAAATGTTCTCCATTAACATTGTCAGAGCTATCATTTTTTTTTCTTTCTTTTTGTTTTTAAAGAGCAATATCCAATTTCTATTGGCGTGTGTTCTTCACCCAATTTATATTCGGTTTGCTCGTCACATTCGAAAGGCTGCAGGCTAAATAGGACGTGAGAAGTGCACAAAATGTCGTAAATCTTAAGCCAAATTCGAAGCCGCGTGGAAGTGTCACGAACAATTTCGCCTGGAAATTGAGAAAAACTATTGCCAAATTTTACGAAGCTTGTTTGCGAAGAGACATAGTAGAGGCGTAAACTTGCGAAACCATTGTCACACATTCGAAAACTTTGTTCAGCAATTCGCTGTGCGAACGAATTCCCCTTTGTTGGTAGAGTTGCGAGAATTTGTAAAAAATGGGGAATTTATTAAATTTATGCACTCGTCGATGTAACGGTGGCGAGAAATTTGTGAAACCGAAGTGGCAATTAAAAAGCTTTTTAGAAGTTAGATGGAAAACATTGAGATAGAATAAATTATAATGGTCTTAAAGAAATTAAAAAGCTGGAACTGAAAGACACATTATAGAAGTTTCTTCATTGTGTTCTCTCTCAACGGATAACGAATTAATTTCGCCTTTTAAAACGTTTCGTCTTACTGAAGTTCCAGAAATTTTTGAAAGATTTCTTACTGCGATTCTCTGTGAAAATAGGAAGTATTTCTGTGGCTTCGTTGAATAATACTCCATATTATTATTATTTTGTTGTGATAAAAACTAGATTCACTAAACTTTGGAATATCAGTACCCGCATAAAATTTTACAAAAATACTTTTTCTTTTTTCCGAATTAGGTTGGCAAGTTGAGCAGTTGCCCCCACTTCTACTTGAAGGCGATCAAAATTCGGAGACAAGTGAGGAATACTTGAAAAAAAAAAATTAAAAAATAGAGGATAAAAGTAATTAGAAATTGGATGCAATAATTTAAAAAATGAATAGAGAAATATTGGTTGTAGGAGAGGTAATTTAAAAATTGACTATTTTAAAAATTTTTAAATTAGCCCAAGATGGTCTTTTTGAACAAGCCCACTAATATATCGGCGGACTCTGCTTTATGTGTTTGGAGAGGGCTAAACATTTTTTATTGTCTGTCATAAAAAAGATATTTTTGATGAGACGATAAGAGTTAAGATGAATAAAAAAAAGACAAAATTGAAGAATGATCAGAGGTACAAATAAATCAAATTAAAAAAAATTTTCTTTGAACTGGGGAGGAGTCTTATTTCAGCTCTGGGAAGCATAGTTCTCCTGTCATCCCCCAAAGATGATTACAAACGTTTCAAAAATTACAAGTTAGAACCCTTCCCTTGTAGGAACATTTTTTATGGCTCAAAAATATTCTACAATAAGATAAAATTGTTAATCAAAATTAGAGGCCATTTTTCTGTGTAACTGTTACTGTGAAGCTGAATTTTTCTGTTCTATCCAAATTCCTTTGAACTACTCGTAGCCAGTCATTGTATAAATAATCTGAAGTCTGAACTGATTGTTAGAATATTGTGACAACTACTCCCAGACATCTAAGAGAATTTCCTCGTATTTTTTAGAATATCTTTTTTTTTTTTTGTTGCTTTTACGAAAAGAAGAATTATTCATTCTCGCATCATTTATTTCCAGCTTTCCACCATCTAGTTATTAGGTACAGCAGCCTTTGGCATTTTCTCTCGATAGCAAGAGTGAAAATGCTTTCTCGTCGAATTATTTGGAAATTCTAAATGGAAGTTGGTAATGAATTCGATCGTCTTTCAATTCCATTTTTCTCCCGATAAGAAGAAAAGTAGGACTGCTGTCTAATTTAAGTTTATTCATTTTTCAATTTATTCGGCCGTAAACACAATTTCATTAAATAGAGAAGGGAAAAAATCTGCGAATGAAAATGATGGCATTAAAGGTCCAAGATCGAATTTTCCGTTCCCCCTTCCAGTTGAAAAGAAGCGAGTATTTTCTCGTTGATTTTTGTAGTTATTTCGACTACTATTGGAAAAATAACCCTCTTTACTCTTTCTGAAAAATAATCCTCCATTTTTTCTTCCTTTAAATGAGGGCGTTAACTGTATTTAAAAAAGCTCACATTCTAAGTAGCCGTACTTACTTTCCAGCGTTTACTTCAAAACTTCTACGATGCCACTTATGGTAGAAGGCAGCTAAGGACCATGCGATTCCAATGCCCAAAAAAACATTAACTGCATTACTTCCGGTAACATTGCCAACAGAATTATCAGCTGTACTGTCTTGTATGGCTGCTACTTTACTGGCAAAAGTATCTGTTCAAAAAAATAAACTATTTATTCATTTGTCGAAACTAAAGTCTGAAAAAAAAGTGTAGGTACTTTTGTTCTTCAATCAAACTATCATATCAATATGGAAATTGTTGCGGGATAATGGAATGAATATTGGTCAAATGAGTGGATTTTATTTTCTATGCGACTAGACGAGTTGGAGCTTTACTTAATTAACTATCATTAGAAATACAGTGTCAAAATCTTACCTGGCACACTCGTACCCAAAGCAACAAAAGTAACAGCCGTGACAGAATCTTTTAGACCTATTGTACAGCCAAAATGGGATGCTAGATCGCCAATGACAGCCGTCAGAACTCCAATAAATGAAATAGATATGGTGAAACACAAATAACCGGAATACATGTCTAAAACAAAAACAAAGAACCAATAGTTATTTTTGAAATATTAGTCATAAGGAAGGGCTCCTCAAATCATTGCCAATTACTGAAAACATGTTTGAGGTTATTTACAAAAAACAAATTGGTGAAAGATTTTATTATTGTCGAGTTGGACTTATCCTTAAATTGATAATTGTTAGAAAAATCACTCGAATATGTGTTTATTACGTTAAAAAATTGTTTATTTCTTATTACGAGTATAAGTGGCAGAGATTGGAAAATAAACGATCTTAAAAAAGATTTCTTCTACTCCAGCCCCTTCCTCACCCCCTAAATTTAAAAATTTCAACTGACCGTACATAATTTTCCCCTCTCAGTGGCGAGGGCGAATGAAACTTGATAACTAGTTGAATTTTTTTTTTCTTAAAAAAGATCTACACTTGTAGTCCAATTAAATGAGCGATAAAACAATGTGAAAAAAAAAAAACTAGCACACAATTTCTGATTGTTGAGCTGGTCACACTAAAATTCCAAGGGGCGGTGAAAATTTTTAGTATGTTATTTTGGGCGATCCACCCAACAATCTTGAAGGGTTGGAAATCGTGTGTTTTTTTTACTCATTTGACTGGTTTGTAAGGGAAGTGAGGGTGAGAATCACCTAAAAAGAAATTTTGTCTCGTAATACTATTCTTTTTTTCTTCTTTTTTTTTTTTTGTAATATAAAAATTAATGGCTGTGGCCATTATCAACGGAAAATTTATCAGTTGTTTATTGCACGACTTTTGAGTTCAATTTTGCGGACAAAATGAAGAATAAAACATCTTTCGTATTGTTATTTGAATTTTACTATTAATTTTAATAAATTAAATTTAAAAAAATTTAATCTTCAGTCTCTGTACAAGTTTCGGAAAATGATCAGCCACCGAAGACAACCAAAAATCACTTGTGCAGTAAGAAATTTAATATTTTTAATTCTTTGGCTAGAGTAAAATTTTCAACTGACGAAAACCTCATCTTTATTGTTATCAGCTCTAAAACTAATTTATTATTGAGAGGCTTTGAGGAAATTCATAAATGCTCACTTCAGTTTTGTTGGACATTAATCCTAAACAATCATGGTTGGGTTTTTGGGTGTTTGCTTTTCTTAATTTTTAATTGTACAAAAGGAGTAGGTAGATACTTTTTACGTGACTTGGATATTTTTTTTAGCCACTTTATGCTTGGAAATTCTCTCGCTACTGAAAAGATCTCTTAAACTTGATTGAGCATCTGTACCTGGGTTATCCTAAGGACTGAAGCATACCCTAAAAATATTCTTTGTGACCCAACGTCCTAATTCATTTTTTTTTTCTAATTTCAAATTTTGAAGGCCTTTTATAAAGGCCCCGAAAAACCGACCTATTTCAAGAACTTTAAAAAATAATTTTCAAACAATTTTTGAATAAAATGAATTCGTGTGGGCATAGGGCTAGATTAAAGGGTAATAAATTTATCGACTGAAATCGGTCCAGAATGAAGCTCGTAAACTGAAAAGTTGTGAACGTCTTAATAAGTTTGCTAAACTGGATGAATGAATAATTTTTTACTACAAAATATACGGTTTTACGAGTAACTTTGGAAATTACACCTACCTAGTTGATGGTAAATTCTCTCTAAAAAACTACCTACATTAATATTTCACCCTTAAATATTTTGAAATTTTCGTTTAATTTTTAAAATTTCTGACTGGAATTTCTTTACAGCTGCGAGATTTTCTCGCACCATTGAAACTGTCAAATCAAAAATTATGTAAAATTATGACATTGTTTGAAGAAGCTCTGAATAAGGGACTTGGTGTAGACACCCATGAAGGAGCTAGTGTGAAGTGTTACCAAACTTACATTCAAGATCTGCCCACTGGGAAAGGTAATCAACATTTCTTACGAATTATTACAATTTTTTTATGTTCAAACTGATCCTAAAACATGGACAAAACTTGAGTGACCCAGTTGTGGGGTACTTTGCTCTTTCATTTCTGGTATTTTTAAGTTTGAACTGAACTTCTTTTAGATAACTAATCCAATCGAATAATGAAAAATTTTCATTCGTTTTAGAAACCGGTCGCTTCCTTGTGCTCGATTTGGCAGGATTAAATTTTCGAGTAATGTTAATAACTTTGGAAAAAGATTTCCATCATGAAAAGGACATGAGGACTTACTCGCTCCCGGTTGAAAAAACTCATTCAACAGCTGATGAAGTAAATTATATTTTTGTTCGCTGTAAAATTGGTACCAATAAGGACTATCGCATGGTCTGATTTTACAACTTTTTCAAGGGTAAAATATTTTTACAGTCGGTCACCAGGATTTTTATGGGATTTCTGTCTTTTAATAATTCACGATTTAACCTCTTCATTAGAAAATTTCTGGGTGCCTTAATGAGTACTGCACTTTTATGCGTGACAATGAAAGATGTTCACCTTGATTGAGATGTAATTAGCCTGCCTGTACCTCACTTTTTGAACTATGTACCCGTGCTAATGTGAATTTCCACTAAACATAATCGAAAATTTCCAGTTCTTTGATTTCATTACCGAATGCATTGATCTGTACATGGAAGAGAACAATTTGAAAACCGAAAAATTAGGACTCGGCTTTTGTTTCGGCTTTCCATTCAAACCGTTTAGTTTGACCAAAGGAATACTAACGGAATGGTCTAAGAAGTTCAATGTTTCTGGTGTGGTCGGAGAAGATGTCGTTGCTCTATTGAAGAAGTCTTTAAGCAAGAGAAATGTAAGTGATTTTAATTTTATTTATTTTTAATTTTAGCGGTTATTTCATATCCAAAAGAACGTACGGGTCCCGTATATTGTTAATTTTTAATCGAAAAAAGTGGGGTTTGGGAGTTAAAAAATCGGAGGAGAGGAATGAAAATAGGCGAATTTCATATTCAGTTGTATGTTTCTTTACACGATGGATAACATTTTAGTACTCACTACCCCTCTGAAGGGACCTGTTGGCAGGGACATAAATGTAAATAAACGAATGAAATTGTTTACAGATTAATCTGCACCCAATAATCATCATCAATGACACAATCGGATGTATGTTATCTTGTGCATGGGTCGATAATAGATGTCAAATAGGTGTCATAATTGGTTAGTGTTTATCTTTTCATAACAATTTTACCCCTCAAGTATGCTTTGAAACTGTCAGATTGTAAATAACAATCTGTTTTTTATTATTTTCTTTATTAGTAATTTCTTTTAGGCACCGGTACGAATGCGTGCTACTTGGAAAAAACTGAAAATATTGGCAAATTCAATGGAGACCCAAAGAAACCGTACATGATTATCAATACCGAATGGTCGAATTTCGGAAGCGAGGGTGCTTTGGATGATATAAAAACCCCGTTCGACGATGAGGTTGATAAAGCATCAATGAAGCCAGGAATTCAAATGTGAGTTTCAATCTGCCAGTTATACTAATTACCGACCAACGTTATTTTATGAAAAGGTTCAGAATTTTTATGCCTTTATAGGTTGTCCTCCTGAATGCTTTACAGACATCTCAAACGACAGACTGACTCGAAATTTTAATCCTACATTTCCCGTTTTGTTTCTGTAGGACCACCATGTAAATTTCAGCTCCGTCAGTTCAGTACTTTTTTTCTTACTACAAGTTGAAATTTCTGATTTACAAACCCCTTCCTACGTAGTGGTTTTTTGCAGTCTTTTTCAAAGGGCCAGATATATTTAAAAGAAATGATTTTTGTCTGTTCAACAAGCTTCTTTACACTCCTTCTTTTCAGCCTCCCAAAATTTCTATTTCTCTGGGACGAGTGGACAATTTAACTTCTGGGACCCCTTGGCCTACCTGTGAATCCACTTATGCTCCCTCTCATCGCACTAGAAAAATAATAGTTCTACCTAAAATTAGTCTACAGCTTCATTTACCTATATTCATCTTTACGATTCTTTACTATTGCAGTTTTGAAAAAATGACCAGTGCGTTGTACATCAGCGAAATCGTTCGTCTGGTGATTTTGAAGTGTGCGGAAGAAAAGTATTTATTTGATGGCGAAACGAGTGAAATGCTTCAACGATCACTGACCTTTTTACCAGAATTTATTTACGAAATAGAAGGGTAAGCAGTTTTAAAAGTTTTGCTGTACCTCCCTAACTGGTGGAGGTTATGAAGCTCCTCTAATTGGAAAATAAATTTCCGGTTGCAGCGACTCAACCCACGAATTGAGCAGAACTTTCAGTATTTTGGAGGTAATGCGGTTGAAAAATATCACAATTCAGGACTGCGTTAATGTAAAATACATTTGCAAGGTGATTTGTCGACGATCTGCGCACCTCATCTCGGCAGGCATTTCTGCAATTATAAATAGAATGGCTCTATCACCAGTTACGATCGCCTTCGATGGTGGTGTCTACCGCAAGCACCCCAAATACAAGGATTTATTGAAAGAAAAAATCAAGGGAATGATAAATCCGAATATTCAGGTAGGGATAAATTCTATATTTTCCATTTAAAAATGATTTTACAGTGTGTTACATGCGATGGAAATGAACTTCGCTGTGCTCTAGAATAAGTTTCAACATTATTGGGAGGCGTCGGGGGTGAGTAAATGACCTTGTGAGTACAAGGGTTGACAGCGAGTCACGGAGTTATAAAGAGTACTAGCACCCACCTAAGGCCACCTTTCTCTTTGGACCTCGAGCCATTTTCCCGTTACTTTGAAAATTGTAAAAAAAAAATCTTGGTTTTGATAAAATTTAATAATTTTGGGTGGTTTTTAAAGATGTACATCTATGGAATTGTCAGCCATAGCCACTCCTCTGGGTTGTTCCGATATTATGTATGGCTCTCACCATCGAATAGACAGTACAACAACTGTAATCGGATATAATAAATGAAAAAAAAAGAAATTTGACTTTCATACGGTTTTGTAGAAGGTATTGTATCTATTCATATTAAGATGAATTGGACCAATTATTTTCAATGCGGAAAATCAATAATATAAGAACACGTACAGAGTTATCAGTTGCTGGCAGTGCATTTTCTGCAGGTTTTCGAATAAAACCTTTTAACCTCCTATTAATTTTGACACGACTGATCTGTCTCCCTTGATTTTTTGCCTGTCTAAAAATGCCATTTTTTAACCCAAGGTCTCTCAACTGTTTCTCGAATGGTTCGAAATTTCAGTCAGACTACTAATTCCTCTTAAACTTATTCTGTTCAAGTGTAGTCCAATTACTCACTCTGCTGGTTCCAAAATCAAAATATTATTTGAAAAGCAGGTATAAACTCTTCTCAACTACAACCCCTACAACACTTCAAAGTATCAAACAGCTATAAATTTTCACTTCGTTAAGAAAAAAACCAATACAGAAATAAAGTGGCCTCAAAATGGTTTTCTGTTTTTTTCTGGAAATAGGGCGAAAAAAAAAGAATCTAAAAACTTAAAAGGAATTGTTCTGATTCGAGTCAATAAAAAACAAAAAGCCCATCACTTTTTTTTTGCTATCCAAGCAATGTGTAGAAATCGATTTTCCAAAAAAGAAAAATTCATCCTTTTCATTTTATTTCGTCATCCATCTGTTGTGTTTTAGAAGAATTTTCGGGTCTACTATCGGACCTCCGAACATTTTTATTTTTAATAAAAACTGGCTGGCTGTTATCTTTATTTCTTTGGACTTTTTTTATTTTCTCCAAGGAAATTCGTCGAAACGATAAAATGTTTTGTTTTTTTTCTCTCGTAAGAATCACCTTCTCGATTTCGAAGCTTCTTTTGGAAAATCACTTTCCACTTCTTCAGACAATGGAAGAGAGACGAAAAAATTAGCATTTTATTCTTCCATTTTATTTCTTCTGTAGGCAGAATATACCCTAACCCAAGATGGAGCAGGAAGAGGTACTGCTGTCGTTCTGGCTAATTATAAAGAACCTGCGACAACTAAATCGTCGAAACAATAAATTTTGTATCGCGTGCATTTCTTTTTGTTTGTAGTTGTGTTCAATTTTTACTAATAATTACTTTGAATTCCTGAAATAAATATAAATTTTAAACAAGGGGTTTCTTTCAGATTTTAATGATTTGAAAATTAATTGAGCCCCTTTTTCGGACGTCATTTTGGAAAATAATTCCTCATCTCTTCTTTTCAATCTGCAAGCCGAACGATGTCAATAGTTTTATCAGAACAGGTCACCCAAAAAAAAAAAGATAGGTCCTGTTTATCCTCTTTAGTATAGTTTCATCCTATTGAATATGGTTAACCATACTAAAACCATTTTGATGCTCGTTGTGATTGCTCATCAAAATTAAATTTTAAAGAAAAATAAGAGCAACGTCGCATTAGAAAAGTAGCTTAGCCATTGTAAAAGGGGAAAAAAGTGGACTTACCTATCAGTCTAGAAAACTAAACGTGATCTTTTTCAATTACCAATGGAAGAATCGTATCTCGAAAATCCTTTCCAAAGTAAATTAGTAGACTGCCCATAGACTAAATTAGGTTTTTTCCATCTTAATGTTGAATCTGATTCTCAAACAGAAGGCTAACGTTGTCTTGCCTTGTACCATAAAAGAAATAAAAATTTATCTTGTTTTGTCATTTGGTTGGAAAATAAGAGAAAAAACACAACGATTTCTCGATAAGAACAGGAAAAAGAAAGAAGCTTACGAACATTTAAAAGGATCATCCGATAAAAAAAAAAGCCTTTATGAATCTGCCGGCACCATGCATCCCCAGGTATGAAATCAGCCTCTTGGAGAAATCAAATCAGCCTCCTCCGAGCTAAGAAAAATCAACTTATTCTTGATTTATTTGTACCAAACTCAAATAATTTTTCAATTTTTTCAATGTTTACTCTTCATCTGAAGTATACTTTCTTTTTTTTCTTTTTTTAGCGACAGTTTAAAAAATGTTTAGCCACCTCACCCTGTAAAAAAAAATGCTATAAAAATCGCCTCCGTAGAAAGACGAGACAAGTGCTATGAAAATTTTATTCGAATTTCGTCTCAATCGTTAGTACCTTGCTTCAGTAAGTTAACAAACGTTTACACGGTGGTTAAACGTAATAATTAATTAATTTCTCATCTCACTACCCCTATAACTCATCTCTTCAAAAGCTATGTAGGAAGTGAAACCTTAAAAACTTGTTCTTTGTAGCGAATAAATTATAACACAGCTGTTTTCATTATGCACTCGAGCTGAAGTAAACTGACGATTTTCATAGCCACAAAATTCATCTTTCCGACAAGTAATTTTATTTTATAGCCAACATTTTTGTTTCCATTATGATTCGATAAAAAGTATAATATCTTTTGAATTATAATAATATGTGCTTGACCCCAAAAGGCAAAAAGTAAATGTTACAAAAATAGTTTGTATTCATGATAGGATATAACTTGGCGAATCGTTTCATATATATTTATGAGTTGATATTAGCTTACACTATGAAAACCTTATGTCGTACAAAACTGCTTTCGATATTTTCTTACTCGACAGCGTTGAAATAAATTTTTTTCAACGGATATATGAGAAAATATGTACGAGAAAAGAAAGAATTAAGGAGGATCATTGTCAGAAACAGGAGCTTTTTCACAATATTTTTCTGGTAATTGTTTTTCAACAATAGAATGTGTATTCTGCATATAATCGTTCAGGTATTTAGGTGTAGCGCCATGACATGGTGTCTAGTAGACTGAATGAGGCAGGAAGTAGAGATAATTTAAAAAAAAATCACTAGAAAATTTTAAGACTAGACTACTTACCCAAGAATAAAGAGTTAATTGTAAGTTAGTGAACAAGAACTTTCTCAATAGAAATAATATCCCTAAAATAACTGATAATATTTAAAAATATTACGGTTTTTACATTCAACACTCACCTGCTGGCGGTACAAAAGCGAAAATTAATTTCCAAAAGAAGGTGAGAAAATGGGTGATGTAGTCACACGTGGTCAACTCCTTGTTTGCTTCCGACTCGTCATCTACACGAATGAAACAGAGTATAAAAAAATTAATAGAAATAAGATGGGAATCTATAAAATAGGTGTAGTACTATATTCTTACAAGAGAAGTACGTCAAGTGTAAACTCGTCAACTAGAATGAAACCCTGCATAACTTGCGCACTTCGGCGGTTGTATCTACCTAGTGGCGTGTTTTTTCTCAATGGCACCTTCAAGTGGAGTTACCGGGGAAAGGGTATTTTCCAATACGAATTTTTATGTATTGGGAGAGACTATGGTTTTGACCTAAATATTTAATGTAAAATGAGATTTTATTGAGAAAGTGATGAGTACTTTTCTTATAGTAAATTGAAAGAGGAATATTTTTTGTTTCAAACATTTTCCTCTATTTCTCATAGGTAAAAAAAAAAATACAGGTAGAATCTGAAAAATTTGTTAAGATTTTTTTGAAATTTTTATGTACTTTATATTATAATATTATGGTTGAAATTAAAATTTTTTGAAAAAATGAGAACTTTTTTAGCGAGTTACACTTGACGTACTTTCCTTAGCAATTTTAAAGTTTCGAAAAGATGGCTGGTCTTATGGGAAAATTTTTAGATGCAATTTTAAAGCTTCCAAAAGTCTTCCTACGTCTCAAAATTTCTTGTATTTTCTGACGAGTAAACGGGTTTGAAAAAAAAATCTTCGATGTTGTATAATTTTGAGAAAATTTGTGAGTTCATTTATTCCAATGAATATGAAATAAAATAAAATATAGATGCATCTTGGGGAAGAAAAAGTTTGAAAAGAGCTGCTACTTCGAGAGTCAACTGAACTTGTTTCCGACGGTAAAAATCATTATTAAAATTTTCAATCGACGGTATCCCGATGAGAAGTCAAAACTCAAAACCTTTTGAAAAAACAGTGTTATCAAATAGAGTAATAAAAAAATCGTGTAAGAATTTTCGTGCCGTTACTTATTACTTTTAGCCTTTCGGCTATTAGATTTTGTTTGAATCAGAGTATGAATTAATTTTAATTATTCACACTTTAAGAGGCAAAATTTCAACAAAAATTCAATATTTTTCGACTGCAAAATTGTCTCAAATTTTCACATTTTCTTGAATGAAAAACCGTTTGGATGATGTGGTAACACCATGTCATGTTTTCTTGCTCTAACGAACAGTTGAGCTGTTGTGTTAGTATTAGTAGAGTACTATAGTATTAGTGATGTGACCAACTGACTGAAGGATCGGATTCAGTAAGTCTGAAAGTTCGTTATTTCGGTACTTTTTGCGATTTGCGTTTAATTTGTTAATTTCTATGATTCATTTGTGTAAATCAATTAATTACATCATTGAGATGGTATTCTTACATGGTACTACTTCTTCTTTTATAAAAATTGCAGTTCGTATCTAATTTTCTGTGAGTTGCGAAGAATCGGTAGCCATTTTCGATTTTTGAGGTTATGGTTGTATTCCCAATTCCAGTCACGCCGCGAGTGTTCCTACTAAGTAGAAATTGTTTAAACCATTATTTGATATTTTTGCCCTTTTCATAGTTTTTTTTTCGTGTTATCGCGTTTTATAATGACATCCACAGCGTGTACGTGGCTGTAATCTAACCACCAGTAGATACCACCATCCAAATTGCTGAGATGTTCAATCCTGAATGGGCTACCCGTAGAGTCTTTGTTCGCTGTCGGTGAGTGTTGATTTTATTGTTATGTAGTTTACACAATATAACCATCATTCGTACAATAAACAGTTACGGTCTTTATCATTGCTGATCAAGCTAACTAGTAGCTACCCGAATAATATTGCTACTACGAATACTGGTAACGTGTTTGCAGTATTGTTTAGCACTAATTAAGAGACCATCTCGTGTCTTCAAGAGCGTGAAAACTATTCAACTTATACAATACTTACAGAATGAGGCAAGCCATTCGGTCATGGTTTAAGGCCAAAAAGTATTATTATCACTCAATTTTACGGTTTTCCTTATGAGTAAAGCGCCCCTTTTCTTCCCTCTTTTGTTTTTGTATGAGCTGCACATTCCACTCGTGTATGTTTAGGTGCGCTTAATTTAGTCAAATTGACTGGCTACGAATTTTTGTCACCCATAGTTGAATGATGAAGAAAATGTTGAAAGAACGTGAACTTGTCACTTCTAATCGTTATACTAGCAGAAGTACAGCTCATTATAAGATTTTAATCCGTAACTTTTGATTCAATTTCAAAAAATTGATAACTGTTTCCTTGAAACAGCTATACGTATGCTAGTTTTGCTGATAGCGTCAGTGGATTCAGCGTCTGATTTTACTTCAGACTGCGGGACTGCGGACTGCGATTTCAAACTCCGGTTACCAATTAGATGGATTGTTTCATCAGAAAGTTTACCTGATTTTCTGTTGATAATGGTCTGTTAAATCAGTAACCAATGTTTGTAATCTTGGTTATGAGTAATTAACTTTTTTTATAACTTTTTTCTCTCGAATGATGATGAAAGAAAGAAATATGGTCTGGTAGAAAACAAGTTGCTCATAAGGTATAGTCAAAAAATTGTTTGGCTTATGAGGGTTTAATATTCTAGAGTTTTTATTACGAAAACATTGGTTATCACTTATCAGATTAACAGAGTATTCTCATGTTGAACGATCGTAACCGTTGTGAACCGGATTTACTTAACCTCATGAATGTCAATATTCGTTTGTATCTTCAATTATGATGAGTGAGACACTTTATTAGTAGTTCTGATATCGTTAGATTCTGAATTATTTTTTACTCCTGTCTTCGGATTAAACATAGTTGGGCTGCATTATTGGAAAACGAGACTGCTTTACCCTTGAATTTGTTTACTAAAATATTATCCTGTAGAGCTTGCCGTCGTTTTCATTCTGTTCTTAATAAAGTGTGTAATACGACACTGTAAACAAAATTAAGCTTCCGACACCTAGCATCCCTTAATTTGTCGTAGATTAAAACGATCTTCGTCGCAAAATGAAATAACAGCTGGGCTGGTTGAGGGTGAGGGTAGGAAATTCGAAAAAAATTGAAAAAAAGGAAATCCTGTAGAAGGGAAAAACGTCGAATAAACGGTTGGCTAAGGTACTGAATTCAATTTGAAGGTGTCAGTTTGGACGAGCTTTCAGATTCATGGAAGATTGAAATCCTAATTAAGGCTTTTAGAAATTTTAATTTAAGAAAATATTTTCCAATTTGTCAACTATCTCAGGCTGAATTTATTAATAGATTTTCAGTAGATTTAAAAAAAAAGTATTATATTGGAGGTACTTTCATTAAACTGATGGTGATTTCTTTCATTATTGAAATGTCGAAAAATTTATTTTTTCATTATACTTGAAGGATAAGTAGAGTGTTCTTATTTTTCATGAAAAATCGAAAAAGTCCTTGGCAATGTCTACGAAGTTATTTTTTTGCCTCTAATTATTTTATTTGTTTGTTTATTTTTTGAAATTATAAAACATCATACATTTCATGGATATTTAAAAATTTTCTATGGTTCTTTATCCAATTAATTCACGTAAAAGGCTCTTGACATAAATTTCTGAACTTGAGAAAGTACGTACATACTAAGAGCCAATTCGAAGCTATCAGTTTTGAGCGCTGAATTTTTTAGAAAGAAAATAACATTTGAAATTTTTTGTTCCACTTACCATCAACTTTCACTCGAAAAGCGTTAATGAATTGTTGCGGCCATGAGCTGAAGCCAACCGATTGGCCTTCTTGTTCAACCAATTTGTTTACAGTGTTCTGAAACATACAAGACATTTTTTTGTCATTTGTGTAGGTCTACTATTTTGAATCCGTTATTCTAAATTTGACTTTCTATAGAAATCTACCACGTCTGAAATTCTGAAATGATTTTTTGATTATATGATTTTAAAGATCATTATTTTAATTTATTTTTACGAATATTTTTTTTTTAATTTATTTATTTTGTGGGGTCTGAGAAAATATTCTGTACAGTCAAGAACGTCAAAATTCATTTTTACTGTTTTTTTATCTCTCATCACTAGATGATTTTGTACATATCACTGTACCTATATGCCTGCGCTAATTTCTTACATTGAAAATGAAGATGCAGTCTCTTTAACCAAAAGTTTAACAAAATGAACTTTCTTTTTGGATAATTAATAGAACCGGCGTTACAAAAAAGGGCATAATAAGTTGCAACGCTCTTGTCTTTTTCACTTTTCAAACGCCTTTACGTTTTGTCTTTAATAAATAGAGATGTGCGATTTGTTTAATCATCTTTGGGCATCGTTTTCCTGTGCAAAATGTGCAGAAGTAAGGACTTAGCTCGCTCAGGGCCTGAGGAAAAATTTTTCAAGTAAAGTTATTTTTATGCCCGTTTACCCGTCACGATTTTTGAATGCTGACCTAGGTGACCCTATTAATCCTTTATGTTTCAAGTCTCTTATTTCAATAGTTTTTGCTGGTATCTCAACTTCAATCCCATTTTATGGCAATTTGAGTATCTTCAATAAAATAAGGATTCAAATTTTCAATTTAATTCATTAAGTTGGTAGACAAATATTAGACGTAATGATTATTTTCTTTAAACTTGAATCGAGGTACATAATTACTCATTATTGAATATGGATGATTATGTGCGAGCAGGGTATGAATGTAGGATTGTATGTGAGGATAAGAATTCATAAATGTGTTGGAAGGCTTATTTTCTAAGATGACGAGTAATGTTTGTGACTGTGGTACTTCCTAAAACTAGTTGCACAACATTTTGGTGGGAAGTACTTTCTTAATAAAAACTGAATTACGGGAATACTATATTTTTTAATAAGGCAACGTATCTTTGGCTGTACAGATTTGTCGAAAACCCATATTACCTATCTTGGAAGCCCAATATTTCACCTGAGTGAACTATCCTTTCTACTACGTGTGGTTAGAATATAATAAATTAGGCCTAAATGCTTTCAAAATGGATGAATGTTGCGAAATATTTGCTCGAACACGTCACCTTATTTTATTTAACGAGGGTTATTAACTCTTCTCGAATATAGGGTGGAAGAACATAAATTTACAATAAACAGACAGGCCCTAAATCAAAGTTGTGCTGAAATTGCCGACTTGAATGTGCTTCTTTCTTCTCGGTTTTGTCGTAATAAATTTTTTTGATTTATTATTTTCGTCCGAAAATTTCAATGAAACATGAAATAGGTATAGTTGATAATGTGATTATACACTTATAAAACTAGCTTCAAGTATTTTCTTTTTTTTTTTCTTGTATAAAATAAGTTTCTGGAGAACGAAACTTGATATGATCATATTCTACAGGATTCAGAAATTTACTTGAAAACAATTTTTGTAAGATTCTTGTAGTTTTTTTTATGAATGAAGTACTTTTGAAATTGGCTCTGTCTGTCTGCAGAAAATTATCAGTTTGTCGGATTGCCTTGATGAAATTCCAGCATGAATCAGATGTGTCGATTAGGGTGGTCCTTATTTATAGAAGGAAAAAAATTTTTTTTTGCAATTTCTGCTCCCATCCCCCCTCCCCCGATTTGTTTCATTTCATGAAAAAAAAATTCCATAAAAATTTCAGCCCCCTAGGTTGAAATTAAGTGGTGCCTCAAGGGGGTTGAAAATTCATATATGCAAATACTGGCATTATTTCACATTATCATCTGTATCACATAGAAATAGACAAAAACATGCATTTTCTCCTTCAGCTTATTAGTAAGATGAAGTGTGATGCATAGAAAATAGATCTGTGGGATTTGAGGGGGTTTGGACCTACCCTTAAGATAACCAAAAAATCACTATAACATGTCTTTTTGTAAAAAAAAATGTTTTTCTTATTATGAATGGCAGAAATGAAAATATTGTGAATAATCTTGAAAAGAAAGACATCTTTGCCTTAACTAACCCCCACCCCCTTCCATTTATCCGTTGACATCCTAGTATAATAGTTTTCATAACCACCCTTCATGAATAGAGAATATACTTATTACAGAATTTACTTTTTGTTCTTCATATTTTGGCTAAACTGTTGACAAGCTGTAAGCAGATGATGTAATGAAGATAAATTAGAATAGAACACATATTTCTCATCAAGAATTCGTTTTTTACTACTAATTTCATGCAGTTCTCAAGTTTTAAGACAAATCAATAAAAATTTATACTTGAATTAAATAATATTTCCATTATTCACTAGAGCTGTGTAAAATCAATAGAACAAAAAAAATTCTTGGTAAGAAATATGTGTTCTATTCTAATTTGTCTTTATTGTGTCATCTGCTTACAGCTTGTCAACAGTTAACCCAAAATAGGAAGAACAAAAAGTAAATTCTGTAATAAATATATTCTTTTCTCATGAGGGGTGATTTTGAAAACTTTATTACTAGGATGTCAACGGATGAATGGGGGGGGGGGGTAGTTCAGGCAAAGCTGTCTTTCTTTTCAAGATTATTCACAATATTTTCATTATAATAAGAAAAACATTTTTTTTTTTACAAAAAGACATGTTATAGTGATTTTTTGGTTATCTCAAGGGTAGGTCCAAACCCCCTCAAATCTCACAGATATATTTTCTATGCATCACACTTCATCTTACTAATAAGTTGAAGGAGAAAATGCATGTTTTTGTCTATTTCTATGTGATACGGATGATAATGTGAAGTAATGCAAGTATTTGCATATGTGGATTTTCAACCCCCTTGAGGCACCACTTAATTTCAACCTAGGCGGCTGAAATTTTTATGGAATTTTTTTTCACGAATGCGTTTTGAAGATTACAAGCCCAGAAGATAAAATTAAAATCAAACAAAAAAGTTGATAATCCTGAAGATCAGGCTACCAATATGAATGAAAAATGGAGTATGCTGTGGTTATAAAATGTAATTTATTGTTTGTAAAAACGACTGAAACACAGCTGATTGATAATGTCACACTCGACATCCCTATTCAACAGAGCTATACTCATATCTGTTCCTATCACTCCATGAAAAATGTTTATGTTCTCTCGATAGGGAATTACGTAGTCTTGGTACTTTCGTTTCATCCGCCTTTGCAAAAGTTACCAAATGATTGTGCAATATAATGTCAAACCAAATCAGAGAATTTCCTGGATGCTTTCATGCATTTCCACGTCTGTGTAAGTGCTGTCACGATTACGTCTAGATACTCGTATTTTGGCGTTTTCATCAATTTTAATATGAAGTAATTTCCTGGGACACGATTAAGAGGTCGATTCATGGCTATCAAATGCACGGATAATTCGTTTAATCGACTCATATTTAGATAACACCCTGCATTTTTGTGGAAGCGAGACTGAAATTAGTGGCACGCGATACACCGCGCGATGATATTGAAGTTATTTATTTCGTTCGGAGTGCTGCAGTCTTTTCTTGACCTACATAAACTTATTTGGCATTTGTATAGGTATACAATACACGTATGTATGAGAATCATGCTATTTTTTTCATTTTACCGAAAATAGGTAAGCCGACGACTTTTAAAGTGGCGCATATTTTGAAATTTATTCGTGGATCAGGTCACTCTTGTGTATAAGCGAGCTTACGAAGTTGGAGAAATTTTGTTTGCTCCCTGAAGTATAGAACCTGGTTCTCCATTTTATTATTGACTATTGTTTTTTTCAATTTTTAAGAAACGTGTTCGTGAAAAGGAGAAAGTGCCGTTTGAGAGAGAATAATACTTGAAAAGAAAACGAATTTACACGTTTCACTCGTAGGCTTTTTCCTTTACCATCCCAAACGAAGAAGTTAAACTACCTTGGATCATATTTTTCTCGAAAATATAGTTGCTATGGTTACTTGAGATTTCCTTCGCCCTTCTATTTCTCCAGATAACGAAAACTGGAAAGTACACCGAAACAAAAAAATTTTTGGTAAAGGAAAAAAAAACACACTCGAAAAGGCAATGGTAAATATAGATGTTGTCACGTATTCGGAAGTAATCGACACTTTTCACTCTCGTTTTGACGAATTCAAAGTTTTGCTCGTTTCACGGGGTTGTTAAATTAATCATTTTCGGTAGGTAGTCGAATAAACGGTTTCGTGCAGAATAAATCGCTTAACCATCCTTGGGGGAAAATAAAATCTTATTGGTTCGTAGTCCTACTCGCAGCCCTGCAGGCTGTATTCCACTTTACCAGTTTCGCGCTTTTCGCTTCGTCTTCTTTTCACTTTTCGCCAATACCGTAAGATTTAGTCATCCGAAAAAGCTTAAAAATGTCAGATTTTGGTGCATAAATAGCCAAACTTGAATAGATTTTTCTAATTAACTTACCTGTTCTCAAGTCTGACAATAAAAAATCTCATTTATTGTTTGGTTATGGATTGGCGATATCTGTTAAATCCCCCCCCCCACCCCATGAAATAATAAATTTGAATTTTTTGTTATAAAAATATGCTAAAACGTGAAAGTAGTACTCGTAATAGTAAAATAATGAAACTTCGGTTCTTTTGTATTTATTTCACGAATCCTTAACTTGATAACATCTCTCAAATTATGAAATTTTCTTAGTCTCTATTAACTATAAGATACTATATTAGTCCAAGTTTGACTTACAGTAAAATCTAAGGATGATATTTTAATTCTCTTTTTCTTACACGAACTTAATTAGCTGATCCTCGGGTTGTATTATGCTGATGTCAAGTATTTTTTTAGTCGTTTATGTAAGGAAAAAAGAATTTTCACCTTGTTTAACTGATATAATTAGCCAGAGTTCCCCAGCATGGTTGAAGAAACCGTCGACAGAGCTAAAACAAAGAGGGAGAATGCTGAAGGCTTAAATTCTCTTCGGCCAGCCATCTGAATTATTTATTCTGACGACGTCGAACCTTTTTTATCTCAATTTGTGCAGACAATGATGTTCAAAGCTTTTGCATTCATTGTGTTCTACTTATTTGACTTGTTGGTTTATAACAGTTGAGCTAGCTTTTGTTCTGTAAAATTAACCCCGTACGATGGTTTGCGTCTTCTGATTGCGAACGTTTTAAATTAAATTTCAGATTTACAAGTTAATATCTCTCTTTTGTTTAGCTTGTTTAATTTTTTGTGATTAAAGTCTGAGAAAAGATGATACATGTATATTCGTGCATAAAAATCCGGAGACTGTTGATGAATATGATTTTTTTCCGATATTTCATTATTTTCGCTATTCGACTAATTGTTCTTTTTTAAATGCTCTTATTTAACTATGACATGGAGCAGAAAGTAGACTTCATGTAACTTACTGGAGTGCGCAGGAGAAAAAGTTGCATTTTTAAATTTTGAAAACCGTTGACTAAAGTGCGCTTGAAGATGAAAGGATTTACCTAACACTTTATTTTAATTTATATTATTTTACGTAGTTCAACGAAGGATAGTAGAAGTAGTAAAATTATGAAGAAGTTTTCAAAACTTGTTAATTTCAGTTCCTATACCCATAAAGTTGACCCGAGAAGTTTTTCTTCCAATAAGCAGTCGAAACTGGGAGTACCTCAAAGTGTAGATCTTTGAGTGAGTTATGAGCCTGTGTTTGGATGCGTGCAACATAGATTTTTACTATAATAAATGCGTTTATACATCGTTTCAAACTGACCTTCAAATTTTTGATATCACGTGCCAGGCTCAACTTGAACAGCTGAGTGATTTCAATTCGAGCATGAATTGAAACAATACGAGTAGTAGAAATAACTTAAATAACGTGTCTGAAAACTCACATCTGTAGAAGGTATGATTCCCACTCTACGCAAAGCCCTATGTTAGCCAGCGAAATGCGTGCACCAAGTTTTGAAAAGAGAATGTTGAAGCTCCACAGGAATAAATATTTCACTCGAAGACATGTTGTAAAGCACGAAAAGCTGATATATTCCTTTTTTTTCCCTTTACATTCTCCATTCATCCTTCAACGTTGACATGTATCCCTTGAGATAGGTACATTTTTCTTCCTGTTTTTTTATTCTATTTTTCCCTTCAATCTGAAAATAAAAGTTTTCGTTCCATTCTTATATCGACGTGAAATACCATTACATTAAGGTTTTTTTTTTGTTTTTTTTTTTTGGTAAACGAAAATGACTTACAATAATGAGATTATATCATTCTTATTTTGCTTAGTTCTTACCATTTTTATTTGGAACGAATGTAAATTCCAAAAAAATAAGCTTGTAAGAATTTGTTAGATTTCCTGGAGTTTTTATTGTTGGAACATTAAATTTCTTCGGTCCTATTATAATAATTGCTGTTGCTCTGGGCTTTGATAATATGATCATACTCTGCCAGCCCTTCTTACTGAAATTTCTCCTCACTTTTATCTAATAAGTGCAGTTACTTAAAGTTTCTCAGAGCTTCTGCAGTTGAAGAGATAGCCCATTAGGGCCATGAATTTATGTGATTTGAAAATTTGTGAGTGTACTTTGCAAGAAATTCGAACTTCTCCTGACCTTATAAATGTCATAGCAGAGGTACTTTTGAGGATGAAATCTAGAAAATAACGTATTCTACTTCGTCATTTGCAGAATACATCGAAAATGAATATCTTTGTCATTTAATCGCCTATTAAAATGGCGTTAAAGAAAAATATTATAAAAAATCAGAAAATCTCTTTCATTGTTTTCTGTGAGCTGCATTCTTTTATTTTACTTTATAGTCTGGTGTATATTTTTATCATTAGTTTATTTAATTATTAGTTTTGTCCTTGAATTACTCTTTCTAGTATTTTTTAATAGCTGTCAGCTGTTTCACGTACTACCATATCGTCCTTGAGCCCACAACAATTGATTTTTCAAAATCTGGTCTGGTAAATCGGCTTTGCTTTCTTTGTGCTTCGTCACATCTCTGGTCTGTGTAACTGCCTATAGGTATAAAAAAATCGTGCCAACTTGACTTACCTTAAATTCGTCGCTTTCTCGTATAACAACTTGGACTTTCGAAATAGCCCCCAGTTTCGGCTTCCCACTCATGGCTATTTTGTCTTCGTCACTCACGTCACCAGTGTCCCTCTCTGTTCGATTTGTGAAAATTTGTTCTGCGAGCAAAAATCAAATGAAAAAGCAAATATCAAAAGCAGGTAGAGAACGGCGAGTGTGAAAAATGAAGACGAGCGTCCACGTTGCTGATGTGAGTAGGCGATGAGCCGTGTCGGAGAAAACGTCTCATTTTTTTTCGTTTCAAGTCCCTTTTCGCACGATCGCAGTCTCTTTCTTTTTTTAGAAGATTTTGCGTAGGCGAACCGAGCTGTGTACCTCCAGAGTTGAAATAAGCCCCCGACCCCTCAGAGAAAACTGCAAAAATACATTTTCAACAAAATAACTGAAATCTTGATTTATGTGTACCAAACTCTATAATTATTTTTTTACTACTGTTCTTATCGACTTTTTTTATTTTTTATTTCATTTTAGTAACAGGCAAAAGAATTTTAGCTCCTCCCCCGAATGAGTCAAGCAAATGCCTGTCTATGAGGTTTTTTGAAAATGAGTAATGGGAATTGAACAATTTTTTACTTCATGATCTACGATCTCCATCTTGCAAAGGCTAGTTCGATCTGGCCAAAATGATGAGGCAGACTGTTGTTACAAATAATGATGAAAATGAACATGTCACAAGTAGGTGCGCGAGTCCCTTCAGTGGTTCGCTGTAGAAATTGACTGATTGGAAACCTTCTTTTCGTAACGAAGCTCGCTGTGCTAGAAATTTTTTTTAGATTGGTCATTTTTCATCGTAAATTTGTAAAAGTTTTTGGCAAAGTTTGTAATTCGGCCGGTTGTATGCGATACGTGTTGGTTGTTCTCAGGTAATGGCCTAACGCATATTAATAAGGCTGCGAATATTACGAGTGTATAGTTTGGGTAAAAAAGGTTGCTACAATTTTTGTCCTTCCTTATTTTAAACGACTTTGGAATTGGATGCTCTCGTTTATACGAATTTTAACAAAATAACGAAATTTAACGAACACGAGGATCTGTGTAGGTACATACTCGTATTGTGTTCAGGGGTTTTGTTATATGTAGTAGAACATCCCGGCGAGGAGATTAGTGAGATTATCCCTTGTTTGTTTGTTTGTTTTTTTTTTTTTTTTTTTTCATATGATAACATTTTTAGTTATACTGTAGAAGTATTCTGAATGCGAATTTATTTTGTAACGTATTTTAGGAAAATGATATTTCTATACTAAACAAATCATTGAATTTTGATATTTTTTGCATCTTTATTTTGATCATTTGATCAAAATTTTCTTTGACTCCCGTTTCTCTTCATTCTCCATTCCCAGCTCCATGTCGCTGGTTCCCCACCTACTGCAATTTGAAATTTTGACACATGTATTCGTTAGTGCTACGTTTTTGCTGGTTTGTGCTGGAATTTCCATCGTTTGTGCTGCTTTCCCTTCAGAGATATTTGAGAAAAACATTTTCAAGGTCAGTGGGGAACTAGCGACATGCTCTTCCCCACCAAAGAGATATTGGAAATCCGAATGAGCCATTTGTTTGTGCTACGTTTGTGCTGGTTTGTGCTGCCATTTATTTCGTTTGTGCTGCTTCCCTCTCTCCTCCGCAACCAAAACAAATGCTCATATCCTTGAATGTATGAAATTTTCAAACAGGCCAGAAAGGTTCAAAACTAGTACCATTTGTTTGTGCTACGTTTGTGCTGCCAGAATATAACAAAATCATGTGAACTCAGCTCTATGGGAGGTTTGAAAATAGGGAAGAATTTAGAGGTCAATGACCAGTCACCAAACTCTGAAATTAGGGTCATATTTTGGAAACTTGAAATTTCAAAAATTTGTATGAGCCATTTATTTCATTTGTGCTGCTCCCCTCTCCCCTCCACAACCAAAACAAATGCTCATACCCTTGAATGTATGAAATTTTCAAACAGGCCAGAAAGGTTCAAAACTAGTACCATTTGTTTGTGCTACGTTTGTGTTGGATTGTGCTGAGCTTTTTTTGGTTTGTGCTGTCACCCCCTCCCCTCTAGTGAGTGTGTAGGTGCTAAGGGGTTAGCTTATATAGAAGCAAAATTTGAAAATCACTGGAGATGGCTAAAAATGGTACCAATCCTTTGTGCTACGTTTGTGCTGGATTGTGCTGACTTTTTTTGGTTTGTGCTGCAAACCCCTCCCCTCTAGTGAGTGTATAAGTGTTTGAAAAACTTTCAAATTTTGCCTCTATATAAGCTAAACTCTTAGCCCCTACACACTCACTAGAGGGGTGGGGGTGACAGCACAAACCAAAAAAAGGTCAGCACAATCCAGCACAAACGTAGCACAAACAAATGGTACTAGTTTTGAACCTTTCTGGCCTGTTTGAAAATTTCATACATTCAAGGGTATGAGCATTTGTTTTGGTTGCGGAGGAGAGAGGGAAGCAGCACAAACGAAATAAATGGCAGCACAAACCAGCACAAACGTAGCACAAACAAATGGCTCATTCGGATTTCCAATATCTCTTTGGTGGGGAAGAGCATGTCGCTAGTTCCCCACTGACCTTGAAAATGTTTTTCTCAAATATCTCTGAAGGGAAAGCAGCACAAACGATGGAAATTCCAGCACAAAGGTAGCACAAACGAATACATGTGTCAAAATTTCAAAATTCAATAGGTGGGGAACTAGCGACATGGAGCTTCCATTCCCTATATTAAACGCATGAGAGATGAGAGGTACTCGCCTGTAAATTAATAGCAGTATATAAATGTGCTCTTAGAAAACCTGCTTCTGTATGCAGATTTGTGACTCTCACGGAAGAACAGCAGATCTAAATGGTGGTCGAGAGCTGCTATGGGATAAGAAGAAAGTATTGTGATTTTAATCGGAAAAACATGTAACAGGTTGCTGTTCCTGTTCTCCTGTAGTTGATCTCATAAATTTGTTTGGGTTTGATTACAGATCATATGAATCAGACATTTCATGACATTTCTAAAAGCTTCATTACTATGGCTAAACAGCTGATTCTAACTGCACCTCTCTTTAAAATTTTTAGCAACTTTTTTAGCTGAAAAGTCATCAAGTACAACCATTCATTCAACTAATTTTATAAAGTATGGGTTCTTTGTTTGATTTTCTATTGAGAAAAAAAAATTCATATTTAATAAATAAGAAAGTCTTTCGCTAAAATTAATTCAAGAGTATTGATAAATATTTCTAGACGAACACAGAAAAAAAGCGAGACAGAATAAATAAAATTCAATTCTAGCGGATAGCAGATTCGATGAAAAGCTTTTTCAATTAAAATTTATTTACACGTGAAAGTATTAACTATAAACTTCTTTTTTTTTTTCATTTCCACAATTATAATTATCTCGTGGTAAATCTGAATTGCCATAACTCAAACAAATAACTGAACCAACATTTTCTGTGGAATAAAGAAAAATGGTGAAAGGACAATAATCGTAATAATTAGATAGATACCCGATTATTTTTTGCCAATAATATCTCTTGGGTAATGTGCATCGTAAAAATTAAATTGGATTTTTACTACCTAATAAAATTACGTTGTATGAAATGGAGGAAACGAGCATTTATACGTGTCGTATGTTGATGGTTGAGGATCACCTTTGTTAGCCCAAGCAGTGAATTGACTCATAAAATCTTTACTACGTGTTCTAAAGAAAATCTCTAGGCGGTACTTTGAAATAAAATAAAGATGTGCATTTTTGGTGTCGACAATCGTGATGACAAGTATATATTGCACCGAGCAGACCTGAAGTATTTAAGATCGTATGGAATTTTTTGATATTGGAAATGTCTCCGGTCTCAATATAGGAATACATTAAAAATATTATTGAATGATATTGTGATATGAGTTTTTGTGACTGCGCAGGTTAAATAATTGCTTGGCAAGGGTTGTATGAGGTGCGTCAGTTGTTTGGTATTTTATTGAGCTGGTGGAAAGTTGTTATTTTGCAAAAGTCAGGAATGGAGGAACAGTTGAATAGAAATAAGTATGGAGTTTTCCTCTGCTGAGGGGAGTACACTTTATCAATCGAAGCTTGTCAGGGTGAAAAATCTTCTCCAAAAACCGATATGGCTGTGTGGGTGACCTCCTCGGATCTGCTGTTGAAGGAGATCTCTAAATATTTTTTGAAAATTTGAATATTATTTTCAGTGTTGTTGTGGTCTTTGCTACTGGCAAAACATGTGCGTTTTTTTTTTGACACCTCTGAATACAGCTGTCTGCAGCTTGCTCGAGGCACATCTAATCGAATTTCACATTAGCTCTTCGCTTTCGAGAGTGATATATGCTTTAAAATTATTGGAGCATTTTGCGTGAGTCAATAGCATTTTAGACATGTGTGTAGATCTATAACGATATACTTGTATTTTCTGTTGAATGTCGAGCTCCAGTAGGTATATTCCTTTCTGCCAAGGACGAAATGCACGTTGTCATTAATTACACGGTACGAAATAAGAGACTTAACTCCAGTTTACTGAATTTTCTGTTGCTAAAGAAAATTTTCGAATCAATCATCGAACGCATCGGCATCAGTACACGCTCTTAATTGGAGTCACACTTTCCATTTGTTGTCGTTCGGCTTAGAAATTGATGGATAACGTTTGTGCGGGAGAGGGTTTTCATAATCTGACAAATCAAAAAAGAAAATGTTACGTCGTCGCGGTGACGTACAAAGGCTTCTCGAAAGAGCGAAACTTGGCGAGATGCTAAACTTTTTTCTTTCTAGAGGCACTTTGCCTTCAAATTTGAAGTCTACCTGCGTGAGAAAATTTGAGGAAGATGAAATATGGTAAAACGTTTTGACTCAACGAAGGATCCGAGTAGCAAAATACTAATTCACGGTCGGTATCTCTCTCTTTTTCCCGTGTTGTACGGAACTTTATTTTCATAATTATGCAGGGAAAACATTTTTTTGTCCTGCCCTGAGTATCTAGAATGGAGGAGGAGGGGTTTAAAAATGAAAAAGTTTCGTAGGCACATTAAAATTTGTCGAGATTTTTATTAATCCAAATTTACAATTTCGAGGA
This sequence comes from Parthenolecanium corni, assembly GCA_038050395.1. Lineage (NCBI taxonomy): Eukaryota > Metazoa > Arthropoda > Insecta > Hemiptera > Coccidae > Parthenolecanium > Parthenolecanium corni. The sequence continues at coordinate 375,404 of JBBCAQ010000041.1, read as the reverse complement.
GATCGGCTTTTTTTTTTATTTCTTCGGTGACGCGCTCAGAATCACCCAAATAGTTCTGTGTGATGGAGTTAGTGCACTGCACCACATATTTAATCCCGGCTATGTTATTTAGAGAGTAGAAAGATGAGAAGAATTGAGACGTTCGGAATGCTGTTGAATAAAAAAAGCAAATAGTCGCTGGACCGATCCCTCTTCCCTTTCCCTGCATTGTACAGCTAGTAAACGTCGTTGCATTATTGCATTATTTTTTTGATACAGCAGCATATCTACCTATACCTCGTTATTCTAAGATAGTAGCTCCTCCCGCAGAGTAGAGTTAGCCGATTTAACTGCTCTAATGACGAACAGCAGTGAGCTGAGCATAGATATATACGGATGAAAAATTCTGATAAATTATGTAATTATTATTTCTCCTAAATCGCTGGTCATGAGACGAGGGCGTAAAGTAAAATCAACTGGGGAGGAAACGATGGCAAACGAAAATGGGATTAATTCGGGTAATTATAAATTTAAATCTAAACGTAAAGTTCGTCTGTTCGTCGTTAAAAACAGTAAGATGCAGGCGAAAAATTAGAATTTGTTTTTCAGCCGGGGAAAATACTCGCAAAATTCATTAGCGCATCCATTAATATTTATGCAACTGGAATTTCAAGCGGTGTGACGAATAGAATATTATTATAATTTCAGGTGAACTCTAAGAAATTGTGTCGATATTCGAATGAAAATCTGATTGAATACGTTGAAAATTTAGACAAATCCAAAAATTAGACTTGCAGAAATGTTAGTAAATTTCAATCTGAATGAATGAATGAATGAATGAATGAAATATTTTATTTAAAGACGTGTTATTACATCATAGGTCTTTCACGTCTTGGGTGGATGGTTGGGGTTTGGAATTGTAGGTGTGTGGTTGAGATGGAACTCGTGATAGGAATGCTACGGGGGTGATTGGAGAGTCTCGGACGCACGACTTTTCAGGCATGCGCCGACCATTCAAGTTGGTCCCCCGCTAGATCTCTGGTGGTGGGTCAGGTTGTGTCGGTGATGAGTCTCGAACCTAGTACCTTTCGATCGCAAGGCTGAGCACTCTACCACTACGCCACTTAGATCCCAAAATTTCAATCTTATTCCAAAAGAAATTGTAAAAATTTAGTGTTCGTGTTGGTCAGCTTGTCATTTATGCGATATCGAATTTGTGTTTTTTCTAAGACGAATATTCTTATACTTTTGTTCTCATTCAGCCTTCTATAAAATCACATCTGTCTAAGGTTTACTGCTATTTTTCGACTTATATAAGTATCACTCCCTACTCCGCCTTTACCTGTTTCTTATCTTTCATTGGTTGCTGTTGATTTTTATACTTGATGGCTAGTGAAAATTTTTCAATGTTTCGATTTGGTATAGGTACACAACTTTGTCAGGAACCATCATTATAATGGACTTGTTGAAACGATCCGGTTCTCGGACTTAGTTGGTTTACTTCGGTTTTGGTCTTATTGACAAAATCGTGTATTATCTGGGATTAAAATTCACTACTGTAAAAAATTACTCATTTAAACTAATGCTTATTTATTAATATCTCACAAGTATTACCTTAAATGAAATGATTTTTTTTAAATTGTTTTGAATCCCCCTACTATTTTGCTGGTTTGTAATTTTTTACACTTATACCGTCAACGAATGATTTGATTTTCGTTGCTTCAAAAACTATGACACTCACTTTTTAAAGGTTAATGTAGTATGGATTTTAGAGGTTTTGGTTTTGGGTATTAAATTCCCCATAGTTCTTCATTTTATATCATTTTTCAACGTGATTTTCTGGAATTCTACTCTGTTTGAATGGATCAATTTTCTACTTCTTGAAATTCTGTTTTGAGTAACCATTTTCATGTTCCTATTTTTTCTAGCAAATATGTAGTTTTACTTCGAAGTTTGCGAAGCGTAGGTATACAAATTACCATAAAATGTGAAAAAAAAAAAAAGAAAAAAAAAAGACGATCTTCAAACAAGAACCCTGTTTTTACTGCATGAGAAAATTCGATGTCGCATCTCCCTGCTATAAAGAAAATACAATGCACGCAAAATTTTGCCTACATGCGAAAAAATGTCTTCTTCACTTTCACTCTCAAAATTGTGACGTTTTATTTTTCTGCTTTTTAGCATAAGTATGTTTACCAACAGTAAAAATCCATTTTGAAACGTGATAAGGGGGCGTGAAACATTTGCGAGAATTTTGGGCCTATATTTGCATCCGGCATACGTGTCACGGATTTTGATATATTTTTAGCCAGCAAAAGGAAAAGTCTCATTTTATTTTAACAACGGAAAATATTTACGTTAGCTCGTAAAAGTGAAATACCTAACCATTATACGGTTATAAGTGGAAGAAAAGTAAAATGATACGAATAAATAAGAAAAATGATAACTTTTTTTACCATTTGATTCTTCTTTTGGTGATTTGAGCTCGACGAAAAATGATACATTCTTTTCATAACAGTTTTCTTCAATGATTTCGATTTCGATTTCTTTTCTGAAAAAATAAAATAAATGTCTTAAAGAAAGAATGATAACACCTCAACAACGCACCGAATGTCATATATCTTCGCCTTTTACTCGTGAGAATCGTGTCATAAATGCTCGTAATTCAAGTATATACTCGTAGTAAGAAGACAGGTAGACTACGTATATATCTATCGTTTTGTTAAAAGATTCACTCTGCTGTCCATTGCATTTGCTCCGTTTTGCACCTATTGTCGCCAAATTTGGATACGTTTCCCTCAAATATACACGTAATATACTCGCCTCACAGGCTTTCAAGTTTTTTTAAAATAGAATTTTGGAGTTTTCAAACTCCTCAAAATATCTTTTTAAGGCTTGGAATAAAAGAATCGTTGAGATGAAATTTGAAATCTTTTATGCTGGAGAGGGGGGGGGGGATGTGCAGTGCTGTCAAGCAAAATAAATATTGGTTTTTGTTTAACCGATTCCCAGGCCAAAGCGAGGTTAAACTCAGAAATAATTCAGTGTTGCCATACAAAATTGTGAAAATTCGTCGGCTAACCCGTGAGAAATTATGCCGTGTATTCAGAAAAAAACGCAAGGATACCATAAATGAGGGCAATTAAATGTTGGCATAAAAACATGGAAGTAATCAAAAGAAAACAAAAAAATTTTTCTGATTTTACTCGTATGTAGTTTTGGTTAACGGGAATTTTTCAACGGTTTTTACTGGTTTCGGTTTCGGTTTTTCGGTTTTGTCAACAGCTCTGGAAGTGTGATACCCGTTTGAAGGTACACGAGGACTGTGCTATACCTTTCTCCTTATTAAGATGTATTATCTACACGTCGAGAATAATTGTCTCGAGTCTTTGATTTTTTTTGTTTTCTAAGTTATTTTCATACACTCCCGTGTGAGTTGACAAATGTGACAACTTCTGTACATTCATCCTTCTGTACCTCGAGGTAGTCTACCCTTGCACGTGACAGAATAGAACCTCTGGATAATCGCATAAAGCTGCCTCACAAGTTTCAACCGTAATTTAGTTTTTAACAGTTTTTCATTTCGGTAGCTACATATTTTTGGACTTGCCCAGTAGGAAGTTATTAAGCTGTAGTTGAATAAAATGTTATACAATCTTCTCGAACGAACTACTCGCCGTTTTAACAACCCTAATTTCCTGCCAGATGCGCTTGGCACTGACAAAAAAAAGGTAGGTATAGAAGAAAAGTTTCAAAAATCGTACCCGTACCCTCTTTTTTTCCCCGTCATTACTAAGTAGGAGTTATACTCGAATTGAATGGACCTGGTGTAGGCGAGGCGAGAAAATTTGTTTTCCTGTTGGAGTTTACGTTTACCCATCGAGGAAAATGCCGGAGTGCGAATAAAAAGGCTCTACAGTATACGAGAGGGTTAGAGTGGCATATAAGCATTCTTGGTTGTGGCTATTAAAATGGAGCATCTTTTTCAAATATCTTCTACTCTAGCCGCTCGTGTGTGTAATTCAAGTTGGAGAAGAACGAAAAAAAAAAAAAGAGCGAAAATGTTGAGAGTGAGAGAAAGGGAGAAATTAACGCCTTTTCAAAATGAAACGCGTTGTAATGGTTGATTCCTCTAAATGTCCTTTGCTGCTTTCGTACTACTTTAGGTACTGCTACTCGGTGTATAAGAAGATGCGAAGAGTACCTATTTTAATGTTTTTTTTTGTTTTTACATCCTCTGCTTGTGATAACACTGTCGTGCAAGTGATGCTATCGGTCACTTCTAATGACGTCGCACTCGACTGAAATTTTAAAAGTTGAACATTTTTCCAAAATCTTTGTGAAATGAAGTTAGTAGGAGTATATAGTCTGTTCCAGTGAGTTCCATAACGTCACAATGCGTTAGCAAATGGCGAGAAAGTATCAATCAATCCCCTTAAATCCTTTTGACGTCATGGAACTTTCAACTGGATAAGGCCAACATGTCGGTATAAGTACCAAAGTGAGTTATTTGGTTCAAGTGTGACGTCAACAGCATAAGCTGTAGGGGAATGACATTTGGTAGGTTTGTTCAGTTTGTAAATTAATTCTGCACTTTCGTTATTTGTTGAATGGTTTTCAAAATCAAAAGCAAATGTTCTTTTGAACTATGGAGTACCTGTTAGAATACTGGATATTCTATAAGTCTCATGAAACAAAAATGGAAGACGTTTGAAATGATGAAAGGTGGAGTAATGGCCACAACTTGAGGAATCACTGAGTTTTGGAGTGAGTCTTTGCTTCAAAACATTCACTACCTACTTAAAGTCTTCCCAAAGTAGATAAAACTTTGTTTTGATGAATAAATCCTTAAAAATAGTAATTTTAGGCTTCACGTTACATTGAAGGGTTGAAAATACTTATCCCTAAGAACTTTTATCCACTTACATCTGTGATGAGGAAGCAAGTTTTCAGAACTCTTGCGTTGTGCTTTTTTTTTTTTAGGATTTACTCTTGCAGTGAGTTCTGGAATCTTTGGTTTTTTTACTTGTCTCTCATTAAATGATCTTTCACCTTGGAGTGCAAAACTAATAATGAGTAGTTTTACTAGCCTGGCCCAACCGTTTGCTTTTACTCGTTCGAAAAGTTAGTGGAAAGACTTTCCTTTTCTGATAGTTATGGAAAATTTATGATCTTCATCCCTCACGCCTTAATCTCTTTTCCAGATGCTTATGAAAAGTTTTCACTGTAGCTTATTATGAGTATTAGTTTTTTTTTGTTTTTTTTTGATTTCCTGTCTTTCTTTCAACTTCCTTCTGCTTTAATCCGGACAAAAGAAAACGACAGTAGTGCGGAGGTCGTTTCTCATTTTGTCAACTCGAATCTCTATTTGCATACAATTAATGGAAGCTTTAAAGCGCTCGCTTCGAATCCAGGATAAGAGAAAACAACGCATTAATGAAAAAATGAAAGGAGGAAAAACATTGACAATTTTTATGTTTTCGGAGACAATTCTGCGTGGTCGGTTCTTTCAAGTGCGGCGGACTATTGAATAATTTTGTCAGTTTTTCAAAAACTGAATACACATTTCCTCACTTTTTTTTTCCTCATTAAAGTGTTGCTCAAAGGAAATTCTCTTACACAATTAATTTATTGAAAAAGTTGAAAAGCATTCTTATTTACTCGTATTTTTGCTGCAACTATAAATTTAACTTTTCAAAAAATGGGCGAAATTCTCTGGATTATTCGATTTGATACGCTTGGAAGAATAATTTTCTGTTGAGTCATTGAAATATGTACTTCCAGATCCTTGTAAGTTTAATGTAAACCCAGCGTGAATAAGGCAGGTCACTGGATACCTACTCTGATAAAATCGTTCTTCATCTCGAGCTTGAGAAGGATGTTCGCAAATTTGGTGACTGGCGGTGACGTAAATAAAGTTGATCTGAAGCTGGATGTTAGAAACATCTGCTGCTATTTCGGTGGGGGTTTCGAGGATAAAGTTTTATTGTCGATTTGCTATATATTTCGCACCAGCTTAACGTTCAGAGAAAAAAAAATTGATGGAAATAAAAGAAGGGAAGATATTGCCATATGGGCAAGTGAATAAAATGAAGATTCTATTTTTCCTCGTTTTCCTAGTTTCGAGTTGAGGAAAAAAAATGGTGATAATAAAAATGAAATTCTGCTTTTAGTTTTTAATGGCCTTTCCTGTATAATAAAAATGAAATCCATCTTTCAGTTTTTAATGGGCTTTCCTGTATCTTTCCTGTACATCTATTCAGAGTTCGAATGCACTGAGCGTGCGATTCCGATACTCTCTCTACGATGGTGAATATGTAGGTCGTCGACTCTCAGAGGAGAAAACAATCTTCTTTTTGAGTTGAAAAGTTTGTATCTATTTTGAGAAAATGTTTAAAATCATTCAAAAATTCTCAAAATTTTGCTTCTGTTGCGCTTAGCCTCTCTATTAAACTTTCGTTCGCTTGATTACACGCGAGTAGTATAACCTTGGTGTTTATAAATCTGTAAAACTGAAGAGATTAATTGGTTGGACGTAGGAGAAAAAATTACTCAACAAGATAATCTCTGCCCGCAGTTAGTTAGCTGTTTGGCTTGCCGGCATCAATTAGAAAGAAATGGAGAATGAAGTGCGTTAAATTTCTATTTTTTTCAGCACTCTACCCGTTTGCCGTAATGACTGACCGAAAAATTTCACCAGAAAGTGTGAAAAATGTTCTCGTTTTTTGAGCTTCGCTGGTTTTTTGCTACCCGAATTAAAATATTGTGGCTTCTCCTGGTCGACGAATTAACTTTCAACTCCCTGGAGCTTTCAGAAACGTTTTTTCCCTGTTCTTCTCCGCTTTTCGCAAATGATTTTACGTTTCAACTTTTAATGTCGGTGCTTCGGTTCAATTTATTTCGTCTTTTTACAAATAATGTAGGTACTCGTATTTTTTTCTTTTTCACTTTTTTCCTTCCAAATTTAATGTGGAAAAATTACACTTTGTTTTGATTTCGGTCGACTTTTGGTGAAGAACAACTTCTTTTCAAACTTTTGAGAAAAATGGTTTGTTTCGACTATAGTTTGGCCCCTTAAGTTTACTCCTTAAAAGAGGCTTAAAAATTGCCTTCGTTGTGCAACCCTATGCTCTGTTCCAAGTATGATGGCAGGTGAAGAAATGCGGAAAATTTTCGCATTAATCAATCAGATTCGTTGAATACAGTGTGATGTTGCCAAAAACCGTAATGTAGTGTTTTATGATAATGATGAAAATTGATAAGAATGAGCTATTTGGCAACGTTCTAACAGAGTCACCGGCCATCATGTTTGGAGCAGAATGTAAAATCCTCTGTAAGCTTGAGACTTTGATAAATTTAAGTGTGCCTTTCAATTGTAACTTTCGCAGCTATGAAGACTGCCATTCAAATTAGAATTTTAATGGTAGGACTGTCTTTTTTCTATTTTAAAAATTATAGTGTTTTTATTACCCGCTGGTAACAGCTTGGATCAGCAAACATTTGGATGCTTAACAGATAGCATAAAGAAAGAAAAATTATTTGTTACTCAGCTAGTACATACTCGTACATACGTATGTTTCATATCGAATACGTACAAATGAGAGGAAAAAAATGTCAACTTCATTTCCTGTGCTTATCATAGCCGTTTATATTCTGAAAAAGCCACATATTTGCTGTTTTTCCCCTTATGCAACAAAAGGTCTTCATTTTTTTTCTTCCTCGTCGTCGTATTCTATTTTACTTTTTTGTAGATAACACAATGTTTTTAAAAAATACGTGTTCCATTTTCTTTTGCTTTTGCTCTTTTTTCCAATTCTTGTTCTTTCCCAGAAAACAAACAATTAAACCAACCAAGAGCTTAAAATCAAGACAACTGTCGATTCAAGTCCGTTGGCTTCAGTTTTTTCTTCTTCTTTTTTTTTATTTTTTTTCAAAAGAATCGTGCAAAAAATAAATTTTCGACTTCGTGCTCCGAAGAATAGAATGAATAGGCCTAAAAATTGTAGACAAACAAAGTGGAACTTTTTTCATCGAATCCGAAAGAAAAGATAGACGTAAAATTTGAATTAGTATCAGAACTCGAATTGAATGGGTCATTGTCTGTGAAGACGTTTTTATATTTTCAAGAAAACTGGGAATAAATCAGAATAAATACTTTTTGCTATCGTAGTTTGATAGAATTATTTAAAATTAACAATTTTTTTACCATTTAGTTCAAGCTTTACTGATTTTATTTAGCATTCTTTGGAACTGGGCTCATCTATTATTTTGAATACTTATTTGAAAAAAAAAAAGGGTGAATTATTTGAAATACGACTTCCATGACTGAAAAGTGTTTGGTCCATTATTCTTTATAGTTTTCATTTCTTATCGGATATTTTTGGCAGGTTTTCGACAGAAAACCTCCTATTAATTTTGGTCTGACTTTCACTAATAGGTACCAGACCATCAGAGGTCATTCTCGATGAGATCTAGGTCTGATAGAAAATTTCAAGTCGATCGGTTCATCCGGAGATATTGGCCAAAATGTAGTCAAAAATCGATGCTTTTCTTAGGGTTCACTGCTTTTCTAGCGGGGTTTGCTGCGCTATAATTTTATTTATTCGTTTTTTAAATTTTTTGTTCATTTTGGACCTAATTTACTTTCTTTGTGCTGTAAAAGTTTTGTGAAGGAAAAAAAAAAGATTGTTTCTTGTTAGAAAAACAATGCTGAGAAAAAAAGATTGGCACCGAGACAATTGCTTCAACTATAGAACTCTCCACTTGGAAACGAGAATTGAGTATCGAACAATTTGTCACTTTTTCCTCAAGACTTTGTTTCTTTTTTTCTTTTTTTCTTTTTTTTAATATAAATTTAGCTTGTTACAGTTAAAAGCGTCAAAAAGGAGCTAACTGTTGGAAGTAATTTATCGTCTCACATTTGATAGAAATGTGTCAAATAACACAGAAAATAAAGGCTAGAAGCGAATAGTAAAAGAAAATGTTGCGTGGAAAACGATAGGTACTACGTCTATCTTTGTTTGAGAAAAAGAGCAGAGCCCGGGAGAAATTGAAAAATATCGGCGCATTTTTTTACATCGTACAAAAATGCGTCCTCGGTCGAGGGAATTACAGAAACGTTAAGTACTTAATTTAATTTTATATAATTCTAAAAAGTATTTTTCCTTAATCGAAACGTTTGAAGAAGTTGTCATTTTTTTTAGCTAAGAAAAGTAATGGAAATTTTATTTTTTCCGGCCCGAAACATATCTCAGATAATGAAAAAAGTTTGCTCATCTTAGAGTGTAGTTGAGGATGAAGCGCGGCAGGAAATAAATTGGGCCATTTATTAGATTACTAATTTTTCAGATTAAGATTATATTCGTAGTTCAGTTTATCTTCGTTGCCTTATGAAATTTCCAAAAGTTAAAATAAATGATGAAGTATTTCACACGAAAATAGTAAGTATTGTAAGAGGATAAATGTTTGCTTTCCTGATCTAACGAGTAAGCCTACATACTAGCTCGGGGACTAGGCGTCTGTTAGGGGTACACCGACGAAGAAAATTGTCTCATTAGTAAGCAGTTCAGCTTTACATGAAAATTTAGCTGATACATTAAAAATTGAATGGTTGGTTTCGAGAATAATCACTGTCCAAAATGTTTTCCCCATTTTTTTCAAACACGCATTAACAAATCGTGAAAAACACAATTAAGATGGACTGAAACTAAGCTTCAAGCTTTTTTTTCAAGTTACTTCAAGAATACTCTTGACCACTAAGTATAACCCAACTTTACTCTTTGTTGCTGGATACTTCATAGCTTTTTTTCTTTTTTTTTTTTTTGAAAACGTAAAATCAGATTATTATGGTCATTTTATACCTGAGTCTTCAATTATTCAAATGTGTGTAAAACATTGAAATTTGATTTCTCTGAGAGACGTTTTGGTGCGAGTGTATAGAAAATGAGAAATAATGTGCTTCGTTCTAAATATTAGTTTGTTAGAAATTAATTTTTTGTGTGCTATCATGTTGAGTGGTTTTTCTCATGCCATATTTATGTAAAATAGTTTTTTTTATCTTCTCCAATATTGTGAGATAATAATATATTGACATCTTCGATCGACTATTTTGATTGAGGGGCTTTAGTCTGAAATTCATTTTTTTTTTTTTTTTTTTTTGCGAATGAAGAAACAGACGTGTATCTCCACCGGTATTTGCTTCATCTTCCATTTATTCCCTCCGTTATGATCTCCTTGTACGCCCTAAGATGAAATTCCAATATTTCAAAGCACAGGATACCCATTTATAACCAATTGAAGTGTTGGTTGTAAAACTTTATTCGCGTTCAATAACTTTTTTTACGAGCAGCTGTTATAGAAGGTAAACGGTCGTTCTAAAAAGCACAAAAAAAAAAAAAAATGATGGGCAGCTTATAGATTGTTGTTCATAAAGATACCTACTGGAAAAGTGAAAAGTGTTGTTTTTAGTCTCAGATTCTGTTTACACTAGGAAAGACATGAAATTAAGCATTTTTTACGACTCTTCTGCGAAATACTTTCGCGATTGTTAATTTTTAATCGACTCCGTTTTTTGTTACGTCGTTGCTGAATGCATCAACGGGGTCAAGGCTTGACAGCGTGCGACTCTTCTAAGGCTTCTGAGAGATGCATTTTATAAAACCTTGCATATTCGCGTCGCTTGATATTTTCATAAAGCGGAACTATTTACATTGATTGTCTACTCTTTTTTCATAAAATGTTATCAGACGAAGAATGAAAAGCTTTTAATCTAAAAGGTTGTTTGGAACTGGGAATGACGATATGGTAAGACGAGGGCAAAACAAGTGAGTAGGTTGAGGTTTATGTCTAAAACCTGCCGAAGTCGCTATTAACGAAAATACTGTTTTTCATCTAACCGGCAAGAATGGACTCTAATAGTACCAAAATAAAAATCTGTGAAGTGAATTGAATCCGTAAAAATAATATTTGAACCTAGTAGAACCTTAATAAAGCTGATTTTTGGCTGTTCGGATTTAGTTTAATCTAATCAGCCACTGGTTAGTCTAATTTGACATTGGTCAGACCAAGTTGACACTGGTCAGTCTAATTTGACACTGGTTATAGTAGGGGACGGATTTTTATGAAAATGCATATTATATTTCTGTAATTGGTATGTTGTAGTGGGAGTCAGCTGGTTTTTTGTTTCACGTAATTTTGAGTAAAATGAGCCCCACTTGTTTTTGCATATTTTGCATATTTTTGGTATAAACGCTTTTTTTTTTCATGAAAGCATTTTGCGCATATTTTACAAAAAAGCATACATATATTGCATATTTTCCACAAAAAAAATGCAAAGTTTAGTTTCAGTTAGAAAAAAGTTTTAGCGCACCAAGCGGCTATCATGGTAACTCAATAATCCAAGTATTTTGGAGTTTGATTGTCCTCACTGAGTCATTTGTTTTGAACTTTAAATTTTTTCCTCAGTCATTGTTCTTTAATTATGATGACGTCTGTCCGGACGAAGCTGTTTTTGCTCCCAAATTGAGATTAAAAACTAAGCTACAAATTGAGCTTACAAATTGAATTCAGTATTTTATATAAAACATGAAAAGTTGTATGCTTCAAGTTTGATTTGAAAATGTTTTTTTTTTTTTTTTTAGAAAAGTTGATGATTTTTTTTACATACTCGTACAATTGATGTAAAATAGAATTCAACTTCGCCTTCACGACTCTTCGTGAAGGTTACAGCTGTTTTTACCTAGGCTACTTACTTATATACTCGTAAGTACTTAGTTTGTGATGATTTTTTCCTCTTCCGAAAGTACGAGTATCCTTTATTTCTTGATGAGGTTATGGTATTCAAAAAGGAGTACCTATGTACCCATTACGTAGTACATATACGTACGCATTTGGGCACCAGCTCAGAATCCTGTAGCGTAACCAGTTTGCTTGATAGGGCGTCTATAGGGGTTTTGTTGGCCACGTCCACTCAACCCCCGCCGCCAAAATTTTTTCCTGGTTGCGCTCCTGTTCTTGGCTGGTGCACAGAAAAATCAGTCGAGTGTGTACTTCGAAGGGCGATTCAAATTTCGACGCATCAAACGCTATTCTCTTATGGTGCGTCGAACTTTGAATCACCCTGTATATAAATAGATAAGGTCTATCACTTTTTTATAAACACAACGAACCTAGTGGTGAACCAAGCTCGATTTGACATAAGACATGGAATTCGGTAGCTTAAATTGGGTTCCACCTTTGAACCATGCGATTATAAAAGTGGCCATCAGTCAAATAATATATTACAAAATAAAACGGCTGAATTAGTGGAACAGCGGTACCGCGTTTTCGTCGAATCAAATCGACGATGAATAAATTTTGGAACCACAGCCGCAATTCTCTGTCGCGCCGAGTACCATTTCGATCGGCAAACCTCCTAACCAAACGGTTCTTGGTGGCATAGCATTTTCATCGAAAGGGGCGGGGGGGGGTGGGGTCGACAGCCAGGTTGTTGGCGGTTGAACGCCTGGAATATGGAGTCGAAAATCTGGTCGCGTAAAGCAAATTCAGCAATTAACCGCCGGCGTTGAACTCATGACCATTAAAATGTCGTGCAAATCGCGGCGTAATTAATTATTGTAGTGTTCGTATGGTTGATGGGGCGAGAGGGGCAGGGTGACAATTAATGCGCCGAAGGGAGGAGGTAGATATCACGGAAAAACGGTTTCGTGTTTTACGTTTCACAAACGCACGCCAAAAACTTTTTTGGAGGGTTAATGACTACAATGCAGCGATGTAAGGGGCTGTGGTGCAAAATGCCCCCTCCCTTCAATCCGTAGTTTGGGGAAAATAATGAATACGAAATATAGTTACGATACGGCATCGAAAGGAAGTTGGCACGTATAAAAATTTCGCCTTTTGTTTGCGGAATACATTTCACGTCGACTATCATTTTAGTGGCATTTTCTCGCGGTTGAAATTATTTTTCATTTTTCGCATAACTTGGGGGGGATAAAAAGTCTGGCAAAAATGTGTGCTTATTTTGGACCCTTTGTTTTTTTTTCACCCTTCCAATTTGGGACGTAATTTACGATTTTCGTCGGAATTACTGTCATTCGTCGACGCGATATTAGGACGCATTTTATGTAGAAGCTCGCGCGAAACCTTCGGTAGGGGTAGGAGAGGCTTATTGTTCGAATTTCCAAAAAGGGAGGAGAATATTCACTTTTCTAGTAATTGCGAGAACGACAACTTGGGCGAGCATTGTAGTCGACTATTTTTCAGTATACGAGTATGTGTGCTCGTCTGATGAAATGAAATGAATGTTGGTTTTTTTCGCTGTACAGGGCGTACCATTAATGGAAAATTAATTTCGGATTTTGCCAAAAATCTTTTGAGAGGAAATATGGGTAGATAATTAAAATATAATCGTTTCGATGAAATTGAAAATTGCGGTACCGATACTGGAGATGGAATGTGTTACGGCTCGATAGGAGATGACATTTAAAATCATTGAAAATTGATGTACTATATTTTTCGACCTTCAAATTCCTTAATTGCGAGTTGAAATTTATTGAACTCTGTATAAAACTCCTGATTTTGGAGAAGATATATTGCAGTTCCTGAATATTTCTTCAATCCTAAAAAGGTTTTTAATTATTTTAGCCAATGCTTTATTGAAATGCACGAAGGTTCGTGTGTAATCGTTAGCTCTCATCATATCTGAATTTAACTTTGAATAACCTCAACTTTGTTTATTTTCGAATTTTTAATCAAAACTAAACTTATTTTTTTCTTATGATATTACTACTTGAAAAGAAAAACCTCAACCACTGCATTTAGAACCACTTTAGCCGATGAACATGTGTAAATAGATTCTAGTGTCAAATGCTCTAGGTTCTATGCTATATTTCTTCTTAAGATTTGAAAAATTAACTGTAATATATTGACTTACGTATTTTAATGGAAACGACGCGAAGTGTGCATTCGAACCTTATTCGGTACCCTCTGGCATGCTTTCCTAATCGACTTCGAATTTTGTTTGCTCGCCTGTATACATTGTGGATGTACTCATTAATCGAGTGAGCCTTATAACTTTCTAAGCCACAGAAACTATAATATGACACTGCTGCTCCGAAAACTTATTCGTAAATACGTCAAGTAAGAAGCTTGGCTTCGAAAATTTTGCCAGTCATCCGTACATAACGCCCAGTCAAGATATAGGATTAACTAATTAAATTTTACTTTCGAAGAGATTAGGCTGTTATATACGTATATAACTCGGATGCTGTGTCGTATTAATTAGGTATAACCCTCGTTTTTGGAGCCTCGTATTCTGATTAAGTGGATTGAAATACGTAGGTTGTGATGATATGGCCTGAAAAATCGAACTACCGTGTATGTACGTACGAAATAGTAAGACGCGAGTAGCTTATGCACTGCGTGTAATTCGCAATTGAGAATATGCGTGGAAACTGCTCTGCAAACTGTTTGCGTGTATATACGATTTAGAGTTTCATCCCCGAAGATGGAAAGCATTTGCGATTGAAATGCTCCGCCAAATTGCTCGCTGAACAGTGAAATAGATTCAACTCGGCTATGTACGAGTATGTTGTTCTATAGATTATTTGGCAAACTGTGTATGATACTCGTAAGTTGAAAATCAAAATTACTTTTCAAGATTATATAAAGAGTACGCGTAGTCTTCCTTTTATGCTTTTTTTCGAGTTAGTCGCGATTTACGAGTACCATTTTTTTTCGGCTGAGTCGAGTATACGTTTAGCTTATATCCCAGCTGTTCGAAATTTCTCCAATTCACATTGGGTGCCTTCATGAGCTTACACCGTCAACGCATTTTTGTTTTATCTAAATTATTTCTAATTTACTATCGGACATTGAATTACCTACTGCTCTAGATGAGTTGGCGCAGTAGGCATAGCAGTTATATTTTATTGAGTTGTTGATTACCAGCGTACTATTTTCCCTCCAAGAATATTTCTGCACATACACTTTTAATTCTCCCCGTTTTCTCATTTTCAAAAAGCTGCCTGCATCCTGATACCAAATTATTATCAGCAAAGCTGGCTAGAGTCCAATAATAGTACGTTACGCAAGTGTTATCTACTTTGACGGGGGAAAATGGTGGAAGGCAATTCTGGTAATAACGTTTCGAGTGAGAAAAAACAAAAAGCGAGCACAATTTTTTGGCAGGTATTCTAAAGAGTCGCGAAAAACGTGGCCAAAATTACATTATTTAAAAAAAAAAACAAGTTATATTGAAAACTGCAACGTAAGAGAAGTCCTATTATTGTTTCTTTATTCGCTCTTTTAGTATACTTCGAGTGCCAATTAGAACATTAAGGGGAAGAAGCGGTATAAATACGAACTTTAGTGGCAGGTTCTCTTGGATTATCAGTAGCGTCCTTAAGGGAGGTGGCGGTGGTAGTTTGTAGGTGTTGTAGTGATGAAGGGCGCAACGGTATCGAAATATCCCGGACACTTTCCTTAATCCATTTTCCATAAGTATAATTATCTCTGATGGACATTTTCGCTAATCTTTTTTTGCAAAACACCGAAATTTCTAATGGATTCTTTCCCTAAAGAAACCATTATAAAATACTATTTTCAAACAAAACTGTTTTTCGTAAGTGGTTGCCGAGTGAACCAATGAAGAATTTTTACAAAATGATTCCCAACCTATAGCCGCCTCGTATTGACGGCTTACATGTGCCCTCTCTACTCTCGCTTCCCATTTTAGGAGAACGGAAAATGTCTGATTTCTTTGAAGTACAATTACTATAGCAACCACTTATATCACTGGGTAACATCCTGTTCCAAACAAAACCGGTTTCGGTATTCCGTATTTGCTCTTTATAATTTTATAATATGGCTGGAGAATTTATTTCCAAGACAGCCTTCAACTTTGAAGGTACCTAAGTTAGAGTTGCCCAAATTGGGAGAAAGTAAATTGCACACCTATGTAATCTGCACACAATATGAAGTAGAGTAATTTGCACACGTATGTAATTAGCACACAAATAATGCAGATGTAAATTGTACACACATTAAGAAATAAAGGAACAAAATGGGCGCATGTAAATTGCACACACACCGGTGCTGCTCCGCAGCATGAGTTGTTAATTGGAACTATATTTTTCCCTTCTAAAATTATATCAGGTGAAGTTGAATGTCCACTCAAAACTTTCCTCAGACTCAACCGATTTGAGTGGTCAAAGGCTCAAATGAAAGGTCTTGATCCACTGAGTGTTTTTAGAGCAAAACAAATTCCTTACCTCAATTAGAACCTGAGATATTGATGTTTGAGTGGTGGCAAAGCTTGGAAAAACCCTTCACCGAACAGCTTTGGATACTATCTGATCGTTTTATCTGAAGAAAAAAAGTTTATGCTTTCTTCCATAAATACGTATACCAGTTCAGGATTTAAGCAGCTCCGCTGAAATATTTTCTTCCTCGAAATTCTTTCGTCTTGTCGCAATTATTTTACATCATTTTATACCCATTGCACTTAGACATTTTCGCTCGTTTAATTGGCGTTTTCAATGGAACAAAATATACGAGTAATAGCCGATACAGCGGGCCGTGCACGAAACTAAATCACAAGTTTTTTTTTTTTTTTTTTTCGGCTCGTCATTAACACATAGCTTTTTAACGGCTAGCCGTGAATAAAGTAGGTACTCGTTTTCATGCCGCGCCAACCGACGAAGAACAAAAGAGAGCTTTTTTAATTTTTTAAAGTTAATTCTCTGCTCGTGGCTGAATTTCATTAGAACGTATATGCCAAAGTAGCGCTCTGCGAGAGGAAAACTTTTGACCAAGGTAAAAGGCGCTATTCTCCTTTATTAGGTTTCGCGCGTTAAACCACAGAACGTGATAAGGTTGGCCATTAAAAAATATACGAATGCTCGCGTATCGAAAGTGTAGACTCACTTTTTTAGCTCTCCTTTTCCCCGTTTCTCCGCTCTCCTCATGCACAGTCTGTACAGAGTAAGCTGAAGTTTTGGCATTATGTTTGGCATTTCTCGAAGATCGACATTGATAAATGAGTGCAGCGCTGTCTTAAGGGTGTAAATTCCTAAGGAAGTTTTTCAAAATCACTCGGATGTTATAACGTGCATAGACAACTTTCGATTTTGGCCAAGTCCAATTTTCTGCTGGAAGAGGGTAGAAAGATTCTCCATTAATTTTTGTTATTCATTATTTTTATAATTGGATCTCTACCCTTCCGATGGGATTAGTTCTTCTATTGGTTGATGATACGAATGACAAATAAGACCCGAAGAAATGGAAAACATTTGCTGGTCATTGATGTCGTCTGTTCTGTTGTTGAACGGAGACTAACTTCGCATAGAACTCTGCAGGTTAACTTGTGAAAATCATTTCACAATTTTACAACCTGTCAACGCATTCAGCTAATGCATTGTCATTTTCAATATCCTCTGATTTTCAACTCGGGTGAAATCAATCTTCCATTCCCTTCCCCTTCCAGTTTTTTCAAGGCTACCACGCAATTAATTAGTTTGTTTTCTATTTTCACGTTAAAATGTAGTTAGATGCCCGTCTGAGCTACGTATAATATGCGGTGCAGTAGGTACGTGTACAACTTGATAATAACATTAAGAACTTCGGTAAGGTTTCGCAGGTCGTTAAACGTGGGTATAACTTGATACATTTATGTATGGCAATTTTTTTTTTTTGCATCGTATTTGTATTTTTCATATTACGAGTATAAGAACGATTCTGAGAGTAGGTCAGGGTTTAAAGTACCTACTTCCGTATTTGATTGCATTTCGTGTTACGTGCAGACCCCTTGCAATCCCTGTCACTTCCGCTAGCAGTGGAGGCAGGTGATGTGCGAAAGAAGAAGAAAAAAAGTCTTATGCTAATTCTTAACTCTAGTCGGAGATAGTTGAAATTTACCTTCTGATGAAATTCTGAGCACGCATCTGACTTAGCGAATTCTGAAGTACATAATTTTTGTAGACGCGTGCGTTTTTATATTTGCGAGAATATCGTGCATTCAAATCGAATTTTGGGAGTTGGTATGAACGAATTTTTTTACCTATCAATTTAGCGCTTGGGTGTAGCATGTACTATTCGAAATGAAAAACTGGCGAACAGAAAAGGCGAAATTTTATCTACGAGTATAATGAAATCACGTTCGAAAGAGGAATACGGATGAATTGGAATTGATAATTCATTTTGTTGGTACTGATGAAACTTACTCAGATTGTGTAAACTTTCTTACTGGAAAAAGTGGATATACTGGAACCTTTAACGACTGTAATGTTAATTTTCCTCGAGTCTATTGAAATATTTAGAAGAAAGTAATATAAATTAAATAAAGTTTTTAGGTATAGTCTGTTCCAGTTACGAGTTCCATGACTTCATGAAACTCTTAACTGGAATGGACTACTATTAATGATTTTATCGTCATGCGCACTCCAGTTTACTATTTTCAAAGTCGAAGAATCCAACTTTTCTCTCCTGCACACTCTAGTTGGTTTAATAAAGTTTACTTTCTGCTCCGATGTGGTAGTTGCGAATGAAAGCATTTAAAAAGCAGGGCTCTATTTCGTCTGCTTCATTTTGCATCGACTGAAACCTCTACTCATACTTGTGATTAATTTGCGACACACTAATTTGAGGGTGCAATAATTTTAATTCTGAAATTTTTAAGCCCACTTTCTCGAAATTAAATTTTTTGTTTTTCAACTTGAAAAGCATCTAACACGTCCAGTTTTTGAGATTGAGACATGTTTTTTGGACGTTTGCATTTGACGTTTATAGTAAGTACTGTATGAATTATGAAAAAATACAAAAAAATAATCATCGGTATGCTTCACTCGAAGGTGTGAGTGATTTTTTATACAACGACTGGATGAAGTTCTAAATTCAGAAGCTGCGAGTAGTAATGAGGTTATTTTTAATATTGGTTGGTATTGAAAAGAGTTTTCGGTTTTTACATTTAATATGGCTTTTATCGAACGCAGTGTGTTTTATTCTGTGAAAAACTTCTCTTTTCGCTCGTTCCTCCGCGTCCAAGAATGAATGAGATTGACTTTTAATCGAGACCCTTAGCAGAGATTAAATATTTGTTAGTGTTGAAATAATGAAGGGTGTTCGCCTCAAATTCTAACATCGAATTGGAAATCGCGAAAATTATTCGTTACCTCGGGATAGGCGCTTATAGCCCACAACGTGGGGGCAGAATTTTAATTAAATCGTGTCGTTTCTTCTTCGCCCTTGTCCCCTATTAGGTGACATTTTTCTAACGAGCTTGGCTCGACAAACGAGTGATGGAAGTGACAAAATATTCGTCATTTTCTCGGCAGCGGTAATTTAGAGTAATGAACGACAGAGAAAAAGCTTTTTCCGAAATATTTATCGTCGAGAAAGCTGCAGGGCTTCGTGTTTCAGCGTTTTGGGTGTAAAATTTTCTTATTTGAATTTCGAATTCTTCGCGCCGAACTCGTTAAATACTCGTTAAAATAGTGGTAGACCCACCTCCGCGAAAAAAATAGAGCAAAAAAAAAAACACGCTGGAAAAGGATAAAAGCTGTTGAAAAATCGAAAATAATGGCATCGATCCATTTGTACTTTGTTGGATGGAGTAGATGAGTTTTTTTTTTTGGCGAATGTGGAATTTCCCATTCTTCCTCTCTGTGAGAGAATTGATACATATTTTCGAATGGCGAAGAGGAGGGTATAAAGAAGTTTGTCGAATAGATATAGTAGAATAATACTGATTTATGTCACAATTAATCTATGCTTGTCGATTGTGGCTGTGTTCGGCCTTCGGACGCTGCCAGCCCTCTTTACTTACCAGTTTCCTGGTTTGTAAAACTGGCCGTGTAATATGTTAGTGGTTACAAAAAATGTTCAATCGGTTTCCACTCTAAAAGTGTCAATTTATTCAACTTCAAATTGACTGCAAAGATCAATAACCTTTTTATTTATTTTCCAAAATAAACTGACGAATGACATAACTTGCACCAGGCGTAGATGAATTCTCTTTTACATCAATTGTACGAGTATATAAAAAAGGTTCATTAACTTTTCTTGACTAAAAACATTTTCAAATCAAACTTGAAGCATACAACTTTTCTTGTTTTACATAAGATACTGAATTCAATTTGTAAGGTCAATTTGTAGCTGAATTTTTAAGCTTAATTTGGGTGCAAAAAAAAGAGCTTCATCCGGACAGACGTCATCGTATGACAACATTGGACACACTAGGACACGCAAAAAAGCCATTAAGCTCATGTGTGATGACGTCATCATACCATAACATGAGACACACACGGACACACGAAATATCGACTAAACGTCTAGTAAAAAGAATTCATTTTTAAAACACGATGATCGAAGCTTATACAGTTCCTCCTTGGCTTTCTAAATTCGATCATTTTATCTAATCGCACCTTTAGTGAAGAGTTTGTCTCTAATTTTTTCAACATCTCTGTCTTGCTTGCATTATAGTACTTTTTTTTACTATTGGAACTATTATATGGAATGGCATTGAATATTACATCGACATTTATTGGAACCTATTGCTTTATTTCTTTTCAGTTTATTTCAATTTTTGACCATTTATTTTAGAAATTTTTCATTTTTGTTTTTTAATAGGTACCCCAAGTACCATTACTAACTCGTTTTAGACGTCGACATTAAATAAGTATAATCAGATTGACGAACTTTTTAACCACCAATAAAAGTAAATTATGCTTTCCAAGTTCATTAAAAAAGTAAGTAGGGATCTTCGGTCGCGAAAGTGTTTCTTGAAATGTAAATATTTTTTATTCCGAAATAAAAACCTAGTTACTAAATTACATTAACTTAAAAAAATACGACGAATCAGCTTGGCACGAATTTAGGTAGATGCGTACCGTAATAAAAATTTTATGGACAAACGTCAGGGAGTTTTTACGGGCACCGGGGCACGGAGGAAAAAAAAATGTTGCTTTCAGTATGGTATCGCACCATTAATCAATTATTGTCACTGACAGCCACTATAAAATAAAATTTTTTCATTGTTTATTTCTTCCATTTTTCCCTCCAATTCTATCACATTTCTAATGGGGAGGGAGGAGGGAGGGGAGGAATCCAATGTATGAATAGGTGTGTGGAACACAGGTAGCTTTCGGGATAAAGCATCGTATATGTACTGTAGATAGATTTAATATCAATTTTTAATCAAACAAAAACGTGTCTAATCAACCGACGCATACATTCGTGTTGATATTTTTTGTACTATTTTTAGGAAAATTACAATATGACAGGGAAAGTCGGACGTATCTCGATGGCTTGCCAACAAAATGCAAACGATTACCTACCAGTTTTTTTAAATTTTTTCAGCACTTTGAAATTTCTGCGAAAATGGAAACCTGTCAATTTTTACAATTTGTTTTGTGCTGCTTGGTTGGTCTGATCGTCGAATTATTTGGGGCGGATAGATTTTTTGAGTTGAGCGGGCACGGGGTCTAGATTTTGTGTAATGAAATTGAGCCTTTGGTATTGATGCGAGACGACTAAATCATTTTCTTGCCTCATTCAAGAATTGCCGTGAAACTTTTATGCTCGTATTAGAATCGCTTAAAAACTAATTGAACTACGAGGTGCTTTTCTTAAGAGTTCCAATAAATTCAGCTCCTGGTTGGATTGAAGTAGTTTTTTTTTAGGGATTAATGAGTAGAATTATAATATTCCTGGTAGACTGTAAAAACCGTTGAAATGGCACTAAGCCCGTTGCGTTTCCATATCAAAGTATGAACCTGTTGGATGCTATGAGGTGGTAGCACTTAATGAAATGGCTGATTGTACCGAGTGCTATGTGATAATTTATAATTGGGCCTGAGAAACCGAATTAGCCGAGTTGAAATTCATTGATATGGGTATTTTTATCGCTTTCGATGTATATTATGCACTTTCATTTTTACAAACTTTGTATTCCAAAGTAGTCACTCATTATCTTTGAAATAAAAACCTTGAGTACATCCAGAATAAGGGAAAGGGATGAGGCCTTCAAAGTGCATATATCTCAAAACTTGAAATTTAGATTTGGGTCAGTGTGGTTCTCAGACCCATATTAGACCCAATCCGCATTAATATTCTGCTATCCTTGGGCTGAAACAAGCAAAGCGAATAATTTGCCTCATTTTGCTTCCTCATTAATGGGTAGATGCTGTCGTTCCGCTTCCACTATCGATGCTGACTAGGTATATACTATATACTTATAGCTAGACTATAATAATAGCCATGATTATATTTTTTTGAGGGGCTTCCTTCATTTACCTAGTCGGACACAATATGTAAGCCACCCTTCACGAATTATCGTCCTGGCTACCGGCTTGGGTGTTTGTTTGGCTCTTACGACTTGGACGATGATCCGTCAGCGTACTTTCTTCAGTATTGTACCTACAGAACTTCGTCACTTGGGAGTATCCAGCATCCATAGTAATTTTGTGAAAAACGTCTTAAGCTCGATTCAATTTTCTAAATAAGAAAGGAGAAGAACGACTCGTCTTCGAATTGGAATTACAAAACGGCGAAGAAATTCAGCCATCCGTGAAAAACGTACTATCAGATGAATAATGATTTTAGAGTGCAAAAGAACCTATTTCAAGTTCGCTATTCACCTTTTTATGGTGGTTATACGAGTATATATATAGGTATATGTATACTCCGGAATTGATTAAAATTTACTTTTATCGCCGCTTTTAGTCATTAAATTAATCGCTTCTTGCGCGGCATTTAGTTCGCCCTTCAAAACGTAATCGTCGTGGAATTGTTGTCGAGAATATACACAGAATTTAATCATATACCTACCTGACGAAAGAATATATTTTCTGTAAATTGGGGAGGGAAATTTCCTCCAACGAAGGGATGGTAGCTGATAGGTCTTCTAACAAAAAGGTTGGCGATATTTCTTCAACGTTATCCACGAGAAATATATCCCGACGCGACGTGAAATTTGTGGGCCGGAATGAAATTATTGCGGGATATCAAATAATAGCCGAAGAAGTCGGGACCCAAGAGACCCATTTTTTTTTTTGAAAGGCATTCATTTGATTATCTTGCTGAACCACGAAATTGAAGCTGAAAGCCTCTGTTTACAATAAAATTGTGCTGCGCATTAATTGTCTGAAAATCTCAAATATTTCATCATTTGTCCCGGGGACATGCCGTTTCTTCTTCTACAGTTTTCCTCCACGGAGATGGTAATTACGAAAGAAGAGCGCAGTGGTTTTAAGTTTGAAAAAGGTTAGCGAAGTTGCCTGTATTCATTGTGTAAGGCTGCAAACTTCGATTTGCCGTATGGTAAATATTTTTTCAGGATTCAGAGTGTTCGACTAGATGTTTTCCTCTGATTATGAGACATTCGCGCTTTTTCGTTCCTTTTGCTCAGTAATGTATCGATTTTCGCCAAGATGAGTCCAAAACTTTTGAAAATTCATTATTCCTGCGTGTAAAATGTTGGAAAGTCTTGGGCTTCGATTAGGCGGGTGTGTTTTATTTTTCTTGAACTCATTCCTATCTTGCTCGTGCTATGAAAATGAGATTATGCAAAAGGTTTACCTGTCACAACTAACGGAAGACTTTGGGCAACGAAATATTTCAAAATGACGTCATTTTTGGTCCTTTTACTCTTGAAAGCACGAAACAAGCTCAAGTTTCAGTTGCACTGTTACAATTAATGTGTGAACATCTTATGACACGAGGAAGATACTGACAGACTCGACAGTTTTCAATAATATATTATTCCGTAGCTTATTTTCATTTGATCGCCACAATTTCCTACCGGCAAAAAAAAAAACGAATGTCACATTTCACGTTTGCAGCGGGCGTCGCGCATTGCGCACGTTCCCACCGTTTTTCGTCCGTTTTTTCATCCGTTTTTGGCCAATTTCCGAATTTAGTTCCGGGTGAGTGAAAATAAAGATGTTAACGCATCAAAAACTGATTTTTCAGAAGGAAGACGAGCCTCTTTTTGAATAAATATATTATACCTATGGTTTTTAGAAATGGAACGATATTCAAGTTGAATATAAACCTTTCGGCAAAATTCTGCTTGTGTTTGGATAATAATACAAGTTTCCTACATTTCGATGCTTAATGGAGAGAAATATTACACCAGGCTGGAGAGAAAAAGCAATCACAATATGAGCGAGTCGGATTCGTGGCAATTGAGCCCAACGCTTGAGAGAATTGTGTTTCTTTAGCTATTGTTGGTGCAAATTTGGGAGGCAATAATGGGGAAAAAAATGACTCAGGTAAAATGTCGACAAAAATATAAATACAATAGTTAAGTAACGAAAAATGATTCCATTAAACTAGCGTTTAAATCAGCTTCGCGAATTCGACGCATATTTTGTAAAATTGCTGGCGGGTTTAAGCTCGACGTAATTTAAATAAAAAATGAGTTGAAATTTTGTACTCGCGCAAATATAATTTTATTAATTTTGAAATGATGAAAAATAAATCTTGTTTTTAAGTTTTTCGCCTTCAAATTACGAACTGCCTTCACTAACATGGCAGTCGATTGAATTCATTCAAAAATACGTCACTCTTATATTTTAAATGAGAATTTAAAAATTTTTGAATTATAAATACATCTTCTCACGTTGTATGACTAGGCAAGGTCAAACAGAACTACGAAGCTCACGTCGTACTTTTTTCTAATAACACATTTTCAGTATGTATTTTTCGATTTTTGTTTTTCATCATAGGGTATATAGAGGATGGGCAATTGACTTTTCATCCCTAGAGATGGGAAATTGACATTTCATCCTTCTGGATGCAATCAATTGACTTTTGATTCTTAAATGAAGATGAGAAATGGAGATTGGTTAAAGGTGAAATAGAAAGACATTTTCATTTATTGAATTTCCTTAGATATACTCGTAGTACCTATAACCATATCTAATACGAATGCTGGTTATTCAGTTGTTTTAAATTTTTGTTGAGATAATTTCTGTGAAAAAGGTCTTATTGGTTCTTCATTTTCATGGAAAACAGTCGTAAGCTTTTTGTGCTTTCACTTTTATACAAAGATTTCGTTTTCAGGTGCTGTTTCAAGCAAAACCCATAAATTACTAGTTCCCTTGTTCGCCTTTTCCTCCGTCGTTCTTCCTCATCGTAGATTTGTTGTCATCTAATTCACCTCGGGTGCAGTGCCTCGAATAAATCGATTGACCAAGAAAAGTATTCAAAGAAAGACTGAGTGAGAGAGAAGTGCAGGTTGGAAAGGAGAAGTAAAAGAGTGTAGGATGTTGGTAAAGAGTCGCGTTAAATCCGATGAAATGGAAAGAACCCAAGGAAAGAAGATGTTATGGCGAATAAAAGCCGACGCTGTGAAAAGTTTTATCTGACCACATAGACCGGCTAACTACGTGTTTTTGGCGCCAAAAGGATTTAACCAGGCTATAATTCATCCTACGCGTCAAGGTGTGAGATAAGGTTATTTGCTTTTCGGGTTCTATTGGACATTTTGGTGTTTCCTGGCCTCTGGGTCGTCGGGTTAATGGTCAGTTCAATTTTCTTCGAACAAAATAATATTAAAACTGGAATAATATTCGGGCGAAAGTGGAAAATTTCAAGCCAAATAATTCCTATTATAACCTCTTCCCCGCTTCGCCCTCCACCCAAAAAAAATTAATTAAAACTAAACGAGATAAAGGGGAAAAACTATGCTATGCATTGTTTCTCTGTGTATGGATGACATGTTTTTCTGCCTGCTGAGGCAGAAGAAACTAGGCAGTCGAGAAGTTGAATTTTTTAGCGCAGCGTGTGAGTTGGAAGACACTTATCAAGCCTTCTTTAGGTATAGTCTAATTATAGCCTTACGTAGAAAGGCCGTCTGTACCTCGTCAACAAAAAAAAAAAAAGTTGGTTAAGAGTTTTCAGACTGTTTGAATCTTTTTAGACATGACTTATCGTGTTTTTGTTTCGCGTGTCTTACAATTTGCGAGTTTACGAAATCTTCGAGTTAATTGGTTGGCTTAGAAGTAAGCAATAAAATATGTGAGAAAGAAAGGGGAAAATGGCTACAGTATTTCTTCCTCGAGGGTAGTTAGTTAATGAAACGCGCGTTTATTCCTACGGTCTTTTCGTCGTTTTCTTGTATAAAAACCTCGCTGGGAAAATGAATTTTAAAGGACAGTTTCCTAAATCTGATGACAACATTATTCAACTTACATGAAATCGTCGTCAAAGTACTCGGCTCTATTCTTCGGGGAGGAATTATTAAATTCTTTCGGTAGCGCGCGCCGAGGGCTAAATTTTTATCACTTTTTTGGAACAAATACCAGAATAGAAGATGATATTTCGTGCGTGCGTGAAAAAGTTCTCAGATTTTTATCCCGCGTTTTCCATATTAAAGCCTCCTCGAGGCTCTCGGGCTTTTTCGATGGAAAGAGAGAGATAGAGAGAAAGAGGAGTTTTAAGAGCCATTTTACTTGTTTCTATATGTTAGCCATGTTCTACCAGAAAAGATGGCAGGAAGAAGAAGCATGGTTACTTCTATAAGGAGCAACACGCTACAATGAGTGCTTCTCAAAATTCTTTTCTCGACGAAAATTTCCTGTATTGAGTTTTTGGTCTCGTCACATTACCTCAGTTTTAAATCGCATTTTCCAAAAATGTTACCGAGTTTGGGAGTTTTGGAATTTGACCGAAATTACCGACTACTAAATGAGCATTTACTCGCGTGCAATTTTTTACACATGTTATCTGTAATGGAAAGAAGTGATAGTACTTTCTTACTCGTGTTCCTTTTTACTTTTTACGGGTTAAAAAAAATTATAATGATAAAGTTGAGGCGTCTTTCGTGCAGATCTGTTTCTGGTTAATTCTCTCCTCGACTAATAAGGTGATTCGAAAATACTCGTATGCTTCGCGTTAGCTACGGTTTGTGCCTCGCATTAAAATCGAATCATCTTTTCAAATTATAGATCTAGGTACTTTAAAATCTTATTTTTCCGCACCTTTGCTCGTGCGAGGCTGGTTACATAATATTTCAAATTTCAAAATGAAGAGTTCAAGCTCTCTACTAATGGTACTTCTCACTTTCTTTCACTAACTGTTCGAAAGTCACTGGAAAGTACTATGAAAAGTTTTGTTAGTTTGACGAACTTCGGCTTATGGCCGGGAAGGAGTGGAAGGAAGAAAGAGGTAAAGAGAGTTTGATAAAATTATTCTTCTTTCGAGGATGCGTAGAATTTCGCAACGCAACTGCTCCCGGTGTTGGCGCAAAATTGACTTAAGCCTGTGTAAAAGATTTAATTAAAGAACATTTCGTCTGAAGGACGAATCAACAAAAGCGAGTGTCGATTTTTGTTTTTTTTTTAAATTTTTCGTCGAATATTTCACAATTTTTTCATCGAAGGTACGATACATTTTGCGTTCCTTCTTTACGCCCAAAGACCCCTGTTCTTACCCTACAATATCACAATTATTGGATCGTTATTGATTCCATTCACAATATTTTCAGTTCATTTTCTTTTTACGTACTCGTATAGTTATACTCGTAGTAAGTGCTAAGTGGTGCAAGTAATGTGGAATGATAGTGTTTTTAGTTTCCGAGTGAAATTTAATTACGGGCATTTTCGAGCCCTTCGTTAATTCGAATCGGCGCGATTATTAGCCAAGTACGGTGGTACTAACCTCGCCTCGTTATTCTCGAAGACCAACGTTCCGGACCGCTGCACGAAATGGCGTTCGTGTTTGGCCGTATCTTCGATCATTACGTAGTCGAGCCGGACTGCGCCCCTGGCTCCGCTGCTTCGCACCACCTCGAGTCGCAGCACGCCCACGTTTTCCGACACCTCGACCGACTCGCTGGCGAATCCGAACACGCCGCAGTGGTCGTCATCCAGGATGACGATGGTGGCAGTAGCCGGAGGCCCCAGTGCCACCACGTTCTCGGCCACTGCTTGCGCCGGCGCCCCGCTGCCGTTCGGCACCAGTACCACCGCCTTGGTCAGGTGCAGGTAGAAGTGCTCGTCCTCCTCGAAGATGTCGTCGTCGATGACCCGCAACGCGATCGTCTGGCGCGTCTCGCCCGGCCCGAAGACGACGGTGCCGGTGGCGCCCTCGTAGTCGGATCCGGCCACCGCCGTTCCGTCCTCGGTCGTGTAGAAGACGCTGACGCTGTGCGACAGGTCGTCGCCCTCACGCACCACACTCACCTCGAACTGGCCGACGTTCTCCAGCACCGTGTAGTGGTCCGGCTGCAACGAGATCTTGCAGCCGAGCGGTCGTACGGTGGCCGCAGCCGTCACTTCTGCGTGGTGCTGCTCGCCGCCGCGCCGGAGATGCGTCTGCGCGACGCCGCCGGTCAGCTGTTTGTTGGCCTGCAGCCGATAGAAGGCCTTGCTCTTGTGGGTGCGCTTGGTCAACTCGTCGATCGCCATCTGCTCCAGCTGCTTGGGAGTGGCGTTCGAGTTGCGCTTTTTGAGGTCGCGCAGTATGATGGCAAAGTGGTGGGGGTCGGTGACGCTGCTTTCCTCGAGTATCTCGTCCTCGAGCTGCTGATCGACGGCGCGCTGCTGGTCGCCGTCGTCGCCCTCGGCCGCCACGATCACGCGGTTCTTGTTCAGCCGGAAGCGCTTGAAGCCGAAGATGCGCAGCTTGCGGTCGGCCACGTACGCCGTCAGCACGGTGGCCGGGAAGAAGAGGAAGGTGATGAACGCCTCCCAGCACTCGACTACGCCCTCGGAGATGACGGCCAGAATCATGTACATCCAGATGTAGGCGAACACCGACCAGGTGGCGGTGACGAAGAACACGCTGAGGTGCCGGATGCGGCGCACCTCGCCGTCCGGTATGACGTGCACGCAGATGGCGATGATGACGAAGAGGTTGTAGGCGGCGCTGCCGACGATGGTGCCGGGACCGAGCTCGCCGGCCGCGAAATTCTTGCCGACGATCTCGATAATGGAGAGAAGTATTTCGGGCGCCGACGAGCCGAGCGCCATCAGCGTCAGGTTGGCGATCGTCTCGTTCCAGACGCGCACGCGAACGCGCTGGCCCTGCGCCGAGCCTTTCTTGCGGATGAGCACCTCGCGCTCCTGCGACGTGATCACCTCGATGGCGCCCATGAAGCGGTCCGAGCCGATGGACACCCCCAGGAAGAAGTAGCTGAGCAGCGCGAAGTAGACGAAGCCGCGCAGCAGCCGGTCCCACGTCGTCAGCCCGTCCTGCGGTTGCCACACGGGCAGCACCATGCCCGGCTGGCACTTAGCGAGGCCGTCAGCTGCGGACGCGTCGGCGCCGGCGGCAGCGCCGAAAGTGGCGCAGAGCGCGAACGCGGCTAGCGCTATCCGAGGAGGCATCGTGCGCCCGACACCGAGTCACGTAGCGGCGAGACGAACGTTTTTGGCGGGAAACTCGCGAACACTCCATGCGACGTTCATGGCACAACACTAGCGCCTGCCTTACGATCGTATCACCGACTGAAAAGTGAAGTGAAGACCCGAAGTGGAGGCGCTGCCAGAATGCCGTTCACGCGCTTCCGACAAGCCGCCCTTACGTTGTCTACCCTCAACCTTGTGGCAGAGGGTGCGCGGGTTAAACGCGAACCATTAGGTACGCAGGGTGGCTTTTCTGGCCAATATCGCGAGCGCCGTCTCACGAAAAACAGCACCCGTTCTGCCCCCCCCCGACCGACCACCCCTTGTTATACCATTCCTTTCTATTTCTTATCCTTCGTAAGGGTGAAGTTATTTTTGCTCTTTCGGATACACGTGGGATTAGCGAGTAGTGACAGTATAAATGCATTATACTCGTACGAGTGAACATTGGGTACTTCGTATTTTTGTGTTTTACTGTAAAATTAATTTATTTGAAAACATTTGTAATTGGGTAGCTTTGCTCGTATTTTATTATCTGCTGTAAAAATATAATAAAAAAATAGCACTGTCCGAGGAAACGATTGTGAAAATATAGATCTGCAGACTGCAGTATTATTATTAATTCGTTAGTTCAACTTTAAAGATACAAGAACTCCGAACTAGTTAGACAAACGTTAAAACATTTTCGTTGGAATTTAGAACTTTGGAAATGGGCGAGGAAGAGGTTCTTTAAATTTTCTATTCAAAGTATACCTTCTGTATGAAAGGGTGAAAAGAAGTTCCATGCAGATAACTGTTTTAACTATACTAGCTTTTGAAGTAATATTAAAATCAGAACCTTGCCTTATCTTCCTTCAGCTGCTTCTCCTTCCATCATAAAATAAGTAATTTTACTTTGAAAATTCATTATTTTCAGTATGTGCCCTTGCCACTTCCCTCCCTTAACTCCAATTGATAGACTAACCTTTTTTTCCTTTCCATTTTTTTAGTGGTAAAAAGAGTGCATGAGAAAGATGATAGTTTTTCTTATTTAATAGTGACTATACGAACAAAAATGACGACATACGATACTTCATAAAAATCACTGGTCATATAGTGACAAGTTTGAATTGGAAAAGTTTATTTTTAATTAGCGCATCTGATTATTGCGATTAAATTACAGAAAAATTTCAAAAACGAAAAAGAATTTAAACTGCGTGAAAATGAAATTTTATGAATTGTATCTTTGAAAAGTTTTAATAAGTTCTACTCACGAATTTATTACGATTATCTACTACTGACCGAGTTATTGCAACTTGAAATTGAAAAAATTTGAAAATTATTAATTTTTTTCAAGAAAGAGGCCTTTGAAGTTTGGACTATGTTTTTCTTTATATGATTACTTATGTGAAATTAAATGCCGAATGGTCTACCCAAAAATTGTGTATCGGTTAACCCGGCGGAGTTACGTCATAAAAAAGGGTAATATCCGTCATTTTGCTTTTTTCTTTGTATTGTTGAAGGTTTTAGTCTGATAAAAGTAATCTAAATAAAATTTCACCTTGATCAAATCATTAGAAATCATTCAAAATAAATATTTTGCAAAAATGGTAACTAAAAAGTCACTAAATACTAAAAGAACTTATAGCGATTCAATCGATCTGAAGTTTTTTGGGTTTGCTTTTGTTGTATACCCTAATTAAAATAATATCTTGCTTGAAAATTCTGCTTGAATGGAAAAAAAGAATTTTCACGATTTTTCTCATCATTTTATTTACCACATAGAAAATAGAAGCCAATAAAATAGTGTTGTAACCTCTAAATCACACGGGAAATGAAAATTAAGACCATAGATTATAAGAAAAATATGTCGGAAAAAAAATTGATTTTTTTGGTGGTACTTATACGTTTTTTTGCCATACTCATCGTAATATTGAGAATTTTATATACCTAATATTTATTTTTTCAATTTTTCATCATAATATTTTTTCATCCGATCATCCGAAGCATCCTTTTCTCAAACGCGGTAACATTTTTTACATTATTCATCTGGGAACACTGAATCTTGAGATTTCTTGATTGTCGCTGTCGCCACGGTTCTCGCTCGCGTCGCCTTGTGTGCTTGTGCGAATGTGCTCTTTTGTATTTTGTGTAGTGAAAACTGAAAACGGTAAAATGAGTCAACTCAACGGTTGTGTGTGTCGTTAATGGCGGTCGGCGGATGTTGTGTGCATTCCCAATCATTCATTTGTTCGTTGAAAAGTAATTTCAGTTTTCGGTTCATTTTTTGTCTGTAAAACCCAAACTCATGTCCGTGAACGAAAACGATATTATATGGTGATCGCGTTCTATGTGCCATTTCAGTTTAAGTTAATGCGTTTGTAGAGTCAGGTGATAACGGTCAAAAATGCCGAAGCGGTAGCCGGTGACAGACCTCGCTTTCCATAATTTCGTGAAACCAGGACGCCAAACCCGCGTCCGTTATGCAGTTCAGATATGTAAGTCGAATTTTTGTATCGCGTATTCGTAAATGGTGAAATTATTACTGAAATTCACTTTTTTGTTACAGTTTCGGTTAGTCAGCATGGAAATGGAAGAAAGGAAGACCGCTTCGCCGTTTATACGCGCCCTAAATGATATTAAGTAAGTGGAAAGGTCGATATTTTCGTAGTATTTCAAGTACATGTTATTACTTTGTAGCGGGATTTCTTAGAAAATTTAGTTAGTCGTCTTCCTATTTACAATCGCCATGTTTGGAAAATCGAAGCCGTGCATTCTAAGAACGTGAATGCAGCTAAATTAAAGTATTAAAATATCGATAGAAAATGTTCGAGTTTAATCCGTTTAACTTGTCACGTTTTCGTATTAACTTGACGTATTGTTTAGGATTGACTTTATTCGACTTCAAGTTTAGTCAATATTCTTTGAGAAATTCCAGTGATAATGCCTCCACCAAAATCCAATGCTGGCAAATAATAATGTACTATTCGTTTATGCAGCCAATTAAACTGCTGATTTATATGTTTTCCTTGACTAATTGAAGAAATTATTTCTAAAAATTAGATTGAGAGTTACTTGGTTTTTATAACAGTTTTACTTCGTGTTGGGAGGGGGGGTGGGGGTGCTGTCGGGACTTCTTGAAACAGGGAAATGTAAATGAATTTCAAGATTTAGTTTGTACGTGGGAACATTATTTGAGTAATCCATTACTGTCTCAAATCTAACTTCACCTATCAAAAAATTAACCTGAAAAGTTGAAAAGTCTTGGTCGGAAGACCTTTAAAATTGTATGTTATCAGATAAATTTTGGTTTGTGAAGCGTTCATAAGCTAGCTAAATTTCCAAACTCTGTTAATCTCTTCGATTTTGTTCTACAATCAGCATAATTATTCGAAGAATGAAGCCTTTCACTTGCTGTTTACTCTTCATTAGCTTTTTTTTTTAAATTGAATGTCTTGTTTTATGATTACAGGAAACCACAGAAGTTACGCTTCAAGTCGGCCGTATAGAAGCACGAGTACGAACAATAACTCAGTGCTGGTAACACCGGACATTTTCTGATGCTATTTTGTTTTCTAGTCAGAAAATTTCGTGTGTACCGACATTTGTTATTTGTAAAACGACGACAAGCATTACTGAAATCGAATTAAATTGAGTTCGTGCTTGAATGCGTCCTAAGGAAACCCTAAGGTGGTAACTTATCGCTTTCTTGATACGTACTTAATTTCAAGAAACGATATCGTTACCGCTTTCCGTTTCCTTGCGGTGTTTGAAGAAATGGACCAAAGATTATACCGTCTAGGGGAGATATCGACCTCTTTTTGAGTTCGTTTTTGAACGCTATAAAGTTGGGCGGTTACGAGTAATTTGAATTGAAAGAAGTTGTAGTTGTCTGATGAATGATATTACCCTCCGAGGAGAGTAATATCCGCTACGAATTTTTGCTCGTAAATCTGCCAAATTTGTCTTGAATGGTTCAAAATAGTTGATCAAAAAATGTAATACCGCGGAAAAATGTGTTCTAGATTTTTTTATTGGTTTTTCAAAAGTTTGAAGCTTTTTGTTTCTGAGTTTCTTATTTTTTTCAATTTTTTTTTGCCTCTTCGTCTTCCACATCATATAGCGTAATGTTAGTTATCTATTTCGATGTGGTTTCATAAAAATTTCCCTAAAAATTGATGAAATACTCACTTTCTGTTTGAATTTGTGAAAAATTTCAGCCAATTTTTTTCATGTACAATTCATTGCAAGACATTCAGCCATCAAGGCTTCAAACATATTATTCTGTGAATTATTTTGATGATGCAGTTTTATGACGTTTCTTTCTTACAAATATTGGGAAAACAACGTAATATTGAATTTGTGAATCTTTCTCCTGAAATAGCTAGTAACTTTTGGCTTATTTTCTTATGATTTTGCCCTCTCCATTTTGGCCTTGCTAGTGCTCTATCGAGCTTTATCGAATTATTTTGACAAGATTTCATCAGTGGTCGATATTATCCCCATGGCTGATGTTACCTTACTCGTTATCTTTGATAATTATATTTTGCAATTGATTGAAGAAGTCCAAGTGTGCTGTCGTCATGCATTCGGATTTACTGGATGGTAACTTACCGCTTTCTTGATTTTTTTCATTCAAGAAACGGAGTAGTTACCTTTTTGTGGTCCGTTTTTTTTTTTCAATTTACGATAGTACTGGAAACACAGTTGAACAAGCGTCGACGTTTCATCGGTTCAATTGGATGTCAATCAACGATGGAATTTAGTGGTGGTAACTTACCGATTTTTTGACTGAATGTAAATTGTTCAAGAAATTGGTGTAGTTACCTCCTTTAATATTCCTGATACGTTGCTGGAATGGAACCGCATAGCATTCCATTGTTTAAGAATTAATTTCACTACGACTATACGAATTGAATATTCAGTATGTTTTTTTTTCTTTTTTTTTTTTTTTCATGGTAAAATTCAACTTTATTATTGCCGAAGATCGGTAGTCTTTGAAATTTTGTGTGGTTGTAAACGACATGAATTTCGTTTTCATTTCGAGTTGCTATTCTTTTAATTTTACTTTATCAAGTCTTTGTGTTTCAATTGGAATGTGATTTGTATCAAACTATCACTTCGTTTTCAAACTCAATTGAATTAAAAAATTTTTTTGCTTAATTAGTTTATTTAGTATTTTATTTATTTCAATACTGATGCGAGAAATTATCATTTTTATGTATTAACATCTTTCTGTCCCTTATGAAGGTTGATTAGGATCAACGTTAGTAAATCGATGGGAAATTTTGCATTGAGGAAAAGATAAATATAAACATCGATGAGAAACAGTGAGATTTAATCGAAGTTTTACTTGAGTTAGTTTTTTAAAACGTATCCAAGTGTGGAAAAGATGTTCAACATTGAAATGTAACAGTCAAGAACTGTAACGAACTTAGTTCTCTGTATTTTTATTCCGAAATGTTGAATCAAATTGAAATATTGAATTTTTTAATTCTGCTAACTAGAGATAAACTGTGTATGAGAATAACTTGTGCTGTGCTAATAAATTTGAATTTCGTTTTACGAAATACCAAAATTTTTTTATAGGTTGGTAACGTGTGTAAAAAATTACACCCTTATGACATTTTCAGTTATACGCATATTATGTAAATTTTTGCACAAGTTACCTTAATGGAAGAAAGAGAAGGTAATTTTTTACAATCATCCTTCACGGATTAACCAACGCCTTCTTTTCGCTCAGAAAATCTGAAAATTGTGGAAATTTAGTAGCAATCGTCTCTTTTCTTCCTACAGCTTTTACCTGCCTGTATTTAAAGTTTGAAAATACGTTGTAAACTTGTTAATTATGATGCTTACAAATCCATAGTTGCTTGGTAACGATGACGAATAAACAAAAAAAAATTATTTCGTCGTCAGTTCATCAGTTCCTAAAGGCAAGAAAATAATACAATCGACTAAAAAGTATGGAATTCTCGAAAACAAGATACGTCGTAATTCTAACCATTCAGATTAGTTTGATCATCTGTGATTTATTATTCAATACATTTTCTAACAATTTTTCATCTTACAATGGAGTTCTGCTTTTAGCATTCTTGTAAGTCATTTATTTTGTTCTACCGAGTAAGGCATTTCACTCCAAATCTGATATCTTATTTTCAGATTGCAGGATTTCATCCAGTTATTCGCCTTTGTTTTAATGCTTATCACGTTCTTTCAAACTAGCGTTTTTCAAGTGAGTTCATTCAACTTGACTAGGGCGTGCTACAAATGAAGGGTGTTTTTCCATAATCGAATTTGTCCTGAAAAGGCATCCATTTCTGAAAATCGAGAAAGTAAACGTTTGTCTATAGGTGCGATTCCTGCCCAATGATGCTCAAAACGAGTTATCAGAAATGGGAATTTGAAAATTGAAAAATCTTGTTTTGAGAAAATGAAATCCTTAAATTTTTCCCTAATGCGCACTCGATTTCAAAGTTTTAATATACTATGATGGTAATTATTTTAAAATTATTCTTGAAATATTTAGAATGTTTTTGAAAAATAGTGAACGTATTTTTACCGAATATTCTGAAAACTCAGTCTATGATAATTTTTGAAAATATCTTGTCTTGAAATGTTTTAATATTATATTAATATTTCGAATTTAATAAATTGAAGTACATTTTGGTTGAGAACTTTTTTTTTCTGTAACATATGTTGGAGGAAATATTTTTGCGAGGGTTTGATTTAAAAATATTACCAAGATATTTTGGACGAAGATGATACTTTGAAAATTTTGAATATTTTACATGCTTATATCGGCTATATTATTTTCAAAAAGGCTTTATAAATTATAGTGAGATCGAAAGAGGATACTCACAAAAAATGTTTCCATAATATTTTAAATATTTCAAGAATATGATTTCAAATATACTTGAAAATACGCGTATTTTCAAAAAACCAATGTGCTATTCGGATATGTGATTTGTCTGCTAAAATTTAAAAATTGTAAATATGGACTTATCCGCTTTTGGAAGAACGTCCTACAGTATATCGCTGGCCTAAATCCAAAAGCTGCCAAGTGCCGAAAAAATTAAAACCCAATTTTTTCAAGCTCAAATTATGTTTCGGTACTAATTAATGCTGAACCAGACGGGTGATAATTTCTTTGCGACTTAGCAGGTTTTGGCCTTACGATTCCCAGTATTTATAACGAATACTTTGATTTTAGGCAGGTTTTATGGTGATACTTTACGAAAAGTTTTGCATCGTGATACTGGTCTCCTTTTCGTACATCGTCCTTAGTATAGCGTTACACACTTGGATTTTAATTATACGATGGCATACAACTTTGGCGTATAACTGGCCTTTAGGACTTCAGTGTTGTTTCGCCATACACAGATTAAGTACTACTAAATTTTAGTTTTCACACTTCCAAATGAAGTTCACCCTAGCATTGGACTAAAATCCGTGTGTCCCTTTGCAGCGAGCGTTGTATATTACTACGTGTACAAAAGAACAGCGCTTCAAATCAGTGACCCACGACTCTACGAAGACGAGTGGATCAATCACGTGGTTCACCACAGAAATTTATGAACAATGTTTTCGGGTACAAATAAAAACTCGCGTACTAATTTGTAGGAATATAATTACAGTAATATTTTTTTTATATTTTTTTTAAACGCGAACAGTAATAATATTGTCAGTAACAAAACAATTTAACAGAATCAAAATAAATACGAGGAATGAATAAAAAATAAAACTGGAAGATAGGAATACGAATATTTTCATAAAATATGGAGAATTAAAACTTGGTTTAAATGTTACTAATATTATAATCTAATTTTTCATGATACAGACAAGAATAAAATTTATTCTTAGAACTTAGAAAAAAATAAAATAAAATACTTGAATTTTCCTTTTATATGAAACGTTTGGTGGGGAAGAGGAGGAGGGGGAGAGGACGAAGATTAATCGGAAAAATTCAAAGTAGACTTAACGCGAAAGTTGGTATGTATATAATAATTTGGTTGAAGTTTACAAACTTGGAAAAGAAAAACACGCGAAATAGTGCAATAATCTCAATAACTACGTGAAATATTTTTATGAGATCGAAAAATTCAAATAGAAATTAAAAAAGGGGGAAAAAAAACAAAAATGTTAAAATGCTACTACAGACTATAATACAACTGAGTCTTCGATGTAATCTCAAACATGATTGTGTCCTATACATGATTGAATAGGAACGCGATAATATGTATTTTGGGCTAAAGTAATTATATTATCATTACTTAGTCAATAATAAGTGTACTCTCAAATTTTATATGTGAGGCATGGAAATTGAAAAAATTCAAAATTCAAAAATCAGGTTTTCAAATCAGTAAATGTTGACATGTGACTTGAATTTACTCCACTATCTATTTAATTTTGAATTAGTTTAGCATTCTTATCATTATTTTTGAATACAATAATCTACGATACGAGGAGAATTGAGGATGTTTTTTTCAGCAAACCTTAATCGAAACCAATTTTTGTGAATTTGAGTGACCTTATGTTTTTTTGGGGCTTTTACTGGAAATCGACTGGTTTATGGATATCACGACCAGAAATCAGTGTTGTCTTGAGGGAACGTAAAAACGGTCCACTTGAGCAGAACAACTTTGTTATTTTTGCATAAAGTGTTTTGAATATGAAATGTTGCTCCGATTCTGAAGATTAATTCGATACTAAATGTATTGGAAAATACTTAGGATTAGAGGTGCTCAAAATGTAAAACAAGAAGTGATTTTTTGTTTCTAAGATGATCCCAATAAAACCTCAATTTTTCCAAAGCAACTAAAACGTCAATATTTTGAACCACTTTTCGTGAAAGTAGTGGCTTTTACGAATATTTTAAGCCCCTGATTTTAAAAACTGGCTCATTCTGAGCTGAGTAATGAGGTCATGAGCTGAGATTTTCTTCATGCTGCTAACAATATCACAGATTATCACAGAAAAATAAAATGTTTCCCGATGGAAGGGTTGCATGTAGCGTTTGTAGAGGAGCATTTTAGGAAAAGAAATTGTGAACTATTCCTGTGATTATCTGTAACTTTTTGAAAATAATTAATCAGAGATGACTGTTGAAAATGCAACACGGTCACAAGCTTTAGTGCGCAGTTTTTAAAAAAATTGCTTTGAATTTCAATTTTTTTTCAAGTTCCACGCTTCATTTTGTTTGGAAAAAAATTGAGTTTTAAATTGCATCACTGTTTCAGACAGTATAAGCAATAGCAAAAAAAAAAACAAATTCACAAACCTTGAACTTTTAAACCACACAAAATTTTTATCACATGAAATTTAATGAAAATCTAGGAAAAAATGGTCTCATCGGACGATTTACTAGCAGGTACAATAAATTAACAGAAAACAGAATGCATAAACAGAGAAATAGGAAATTGGTATTTTTTTTTCTTCAAAGAAATAAAATATAATTGCGAGGTTACTTGCCCCATTGTCTTTCATCTTGAATTCGTTGAAAGCAATCACTTAAAAATGTAAACTGGAAAAGAACATAGAATTTAAATTAGAACAAGTACAAAAATATGAAGAGAATATTAATGTTAATTTACCATTGGCTCTTATTTATTACTTACATAAGGAGTATAAAATTTAATAGATAATACGTTATCATTTCTTTCATACTGCATACTGAAAGTTCCACCTTCTTCATCAGTTTCCCAGCTTTTAATATTGGACCAAGCAAATTCGACAGTCTGATTCTGTTGAAAATCATTTATAATAATTTATAGTAGTCATCCCGATTGAAAAAATAGCGCTACTATTTTTAGACCAAGTCTGCGGCCACGGATGTGTAAAGATATTTGAGAAAAGAACGTTTCAGGTGATAAAAACTTTATCCATAAGCATAACATTTCTAAATAGATAGAAAATAATTTTTAATAATTTCAAAATTTTTTTTTCAAGATTTTCGAAGCAGGAAAGACGATATCAGAAACGAGTCTCGGATGAAAAGTTGCTTTCAATCACAATTCAAATTCTGATCTTTTCAAAATAATCTTCAAGATTGACGAAAGCCTTATAGTTGATATAACAATTTTATACAGTAATACGAATAAAGTGATTTGGATTATTATTTCGGCTGGTTCTATTTTTGATTTGTAAATGTATTGAAAAATTGGTATTTTGAGAAAAAAGTGAATTGAATGGGACGAATGTATAAAAAATGGCGTTTTTGTGCGAAAATTGATTGAAGTGGGAAAGATTTAGTTGGTCAAATTATGTGTTGTACTTAAAATTCGAGCACTGAGTACGGACTGCATGCGTTGACGAATTTCCAACTGAATTAAAAATCAATACTGATGAACAACTACATCAACATGAATACTAAAGAAAATGTACGACCAGGGTGTATAATACTAGCTGAAGTGTAGTTAGAACTTGAATCAGGTTCGACCAGCGAATTGGGTTCAACCTCCAATTATCAACAAATATTTGTGTCTTGAACTTGGTTCAAGTTCTATGTTGAACCCCATTTGAGCCAGTATTGTACTCTCCACCCTTACTTATAAATGTATGCCACAGACACATGATATAAGAGACATAACCGATGACGTAATATGGTATTAACTTATATCGATTCTATATACCTAAATTTAAATTAACGCGTCTGCTAAATTGTAGCAATATAAGAAAAGCAATTTTCGTAACATTTTATGCCTTCCAAGTAACGAATAGATTACCAAATAATTTTTCGAACTCGAGATGAGATCTTCGGAGTCGAAAAAAAAAAGGTGGTAATTCTTTGGCACGTGCAAATTTTTAGACTTGGCTGGTAATTTTTCCATACCGGACACATTACCTGAAGGACGCCATCTTCAGTGCACGCATTTAGTTTCAAATTTGAGGCTCCGACCGATATGATTACTCGACCATATTTGCGAGAATCGCAAGCACAATGTGGAAACACGACTTCTCCATAACCTGGTAAACTCCTGGCCATCGTTAAGTACTGCGAAAAATTTTAGCGATACACTTTAGTTTTACTCCCGTGGGTACTCTTTATAATTATTAGGACGGGTATTATGCGAAAAGTATACAAATATAAGTTACTTCGTTCTTCTTCCCCGATTCTTGTAAAGCTTTCAATTGATAGAGGATGTCACCGGCGCGTACGTTATTTCTTTCGACTGCCTCGACAGCGTTCCAAAATATGTACGATTTTGCTAATTCGTCCGTTTCAGTTAACTCTTTCTCTATCGAGAGCGAAAAAAACCAACGTTGCAAGCAGAGACAGGTCGCGGTGGCTGTACTGTAATTTTGTACGTACAGTGGATGAGGAAACTCTTGAGAGTGTAATTTCCTTTCTGTGAGAAAAAAAAAATCGCAAATGAGTAGGTGAAAAGAAATTCGTGTCCATAAGTTCGAATGTAATTAAAATAATGAGAATTTTGGGTGAGGAAAAAACTTGGTGAGATCGAATTTCGAGTACAGCATCGAATCGGTTATTTCGTCGATCAGAAAACAAAAGGATCTCTCTCATGTAGGGACGCAAGTCTGCAAAAAAGGTTCCCAACACCACAATCCTTGCCCTGAGATCACCCATTCAAGCCGTATCTGGACTAAGGGAAACACTCGAAGGCAGGCGGCCTTTCGCTATTTTCAGTCCAAGTGGAGGTCTAACTCTCTAAGTTTGCACCAAACTTCTCTCTCAGTATTTCCTCCCCCTACCCCCGGAGATTCCAACCATACATAATAGACCCAATTTGGTGGCATAAAATGGAAATACGTACTCGTAGAATATAATTTTTGATGCACTTCATTGGTCTTCAAAGTCATCTTTCTCTAAAATTAGCTTTTCAATTTTTCAACTTGGTAACGATGAAGAACAAAGTTTCAAGGTAGGAAGGTCCGGTTGGTCTCATTTGATGGCATATTACGTAATACGTACTTTGACAGGGTATGCTTAACTCATTTTTCCGTTTTTTTTATTTTTTTTTTACTTTTTCTGACCCTTTTGTTTGATAATGCAACATTTTGATTACCTTTAGAGAATATTCCAAGCGTACTTTTACAGCATTATAATTTTATATTTTCAAAATATTAGGTATGGCATTTAATAGGATCTCTGATTAATTTCGATTACCCAACAATTTGTTTCTGTTCGCCTTTTATTAAAATTTTTCATTCTTACGAGGACATTATTGAACTTACAAGTGCAGTTTCTGTAAGTTCGAATGCACTTTTGTCGCCCCATTATGCTCTAATTTACCTGAAATTTTCGGCAATCCACTCTCGAAGGATTTTTACATGGTGCTAGTTTAGTAGAATTTCGAAATTTCGCTGCGAATAGGGTACTGTAAAATTTTATGCATTTTTGGTATCAAAAATCAAAATTTCGTCAAACGAGCCGTCTGCTTGAGAACAGATTGATGAAAAATTCAGACCAATGGATGCTTAATTGAGCGACTGGGGTGCCTTCTCGTAAATGCATTTTCTCCATGAAAAATTGCAAAAAATAGTTCTTTCCGAGAACTCTAATCGCTTTCTTTCCTAATTTGTATCTGCTCGTCAATATACATACTTCATTTCAAATTCTCTTATTCGCCTTTTCTTTTTCAAAAAAAAAAATTTTGAGTTTTGAATTTTGGAAACTGAACTTGTGAATTTCTTGCGAAAAAAGAAGTGGGCCGCGTGCG
The DNA here is from genome assembly GCA_038050395.1 of Parthenolecanium corni. Taxonomy (NCBI): domain Eukaryota; kingdom Metazoa; phylum Arthropoda; class Insecta; order Hemiptera; family Coccidae; genus Parthenolecanium; species Parthenolecanium corni. The sequence continues at coordinate 333,421 of JBBCAQ010000041.1, read as the reverse complement.
TTAGTTTCCTTACCGAAATTGTATTCTGAAATTTCGAACAAATAAAAATATTCTGACGAAGACTTCGACAAGTTGATCTTCTCGACGAGTTTATTGTAAACCTCTTCAGCAGTCGAACTCTTACGAATTGTCAATGCCACAACTTGTTTGTCTGGTAGGAGTATTTTCACTTCAACGGGTGTCGCATTCTTCTACAACAAAGTAAAATCATCGAGTGGGTTAGAGTTAAAAAGCAAAATCTACATTCTAAAACAAGAAAGAACTCGAGTACCTGCTGCTCGTCCGTATCGGCAAAGAATTCTTGCATAGTCTCACTTTCAGCGATAACTCGAACTGCGCAAATAGTTTCTAAATATTGTTCCAAACCACGACGTCTGGAATCTAACTGCTGCTCGTTTAACCTGCGACAAATTTAACAAATGTCATTTTGATAATTTCTACAGTTGGTTGTAATATCTCGAGTTTTTATATTTTGAGCCCATTGGACAGAATTTAATTTTAACCCTTTGGGACTTGAGAGAAACCAAGTAGTGATGGACATATAATTATTACGTGTATCCAGTATTGTATAAGACTCTCATAAGTACGAGTATAATGGAAGAGAGTAACTAACCTTAAGCAGGAAAATAACTACATTTTTGGTGTCCTTTTCACTAATTCACTAATCAAATTATAACTTCATTGAAAGCGACGAGAACCTATTCCTCCGAGCTTTTTATTTTTTTTTTTTGTGACCAGTGAAAAAGTTTTTAGGCCTCCCCCCACCCTCCAAATATATGTACCAAATAACTACCTCTTTCATACCAGGTTACAGATGGAGAATTGAATATATTAATTTTCATTCAATTTTGTTGATGACGGGTCAGCTACTTGTCCTATAATAATTTATGCGTAGAAAATTTGATCAGGAAATGTGAAAACATTTTTCACCAAGTACCTTTTCCCATCAAAATAATAATCTGCCTTTTTCATAGCAATCAATAGTCTACCGATAAGCATGAAATTCCAATTGATAAATGAGTATGACGTGTGCACTATCACTAAAACTGTGAAAATGGAACGAATGAAAACTCTAGCAACTTCCCTTTCTGATTATTTCTTTTCAAGCGTAAAATTGGATTTTCGTCGTCTTACAATAAAAATTTCCATTCATACGAAAGTGCAGGAGAAAGAAAATAGATTCATCGGGTTATTTTGGAGATGGTTTATACAGAAAGCATTCTCATTTCTCCACAAAATTTAATAATGCGCATGAGCCCTACACTTTTTTTTTTTTTTTTTTTTTCATAAATTGATACTATATTGTAGATCTGAAATAATTATTGCAATAAAAACCTAGGTACTGTACTTGGCAAGATCACAAGAAAATTTTGAGCAGATGGTGCCGAAGTAGTTGACTGAGAGAGATTTTTCCAAAATATTATCTATACTTAAATGAATCAAACGCTTATTTCGAATTTTATTTTTCATTAAAATATGGCATTTTATATTACTAAAAAATAAAGTAGACACTGCCGTCTATTTTTGTCTGTCGCACTTAGTCATTGTAGAAACTAAAGAAGCTTATACTTACATGAAGGGCCATTTTCCAGGAAATTTCGGAAAGTTAAAATCAAAAAATTCTCTCTTCAAATTCGTATTGAGGTCTGAAAACTCTCTGTATCTTCTTGAGCATAAGTGTCGGCCGGCCATATAAATATTGTATACCTGTAGAAAAATAAACATAGCTGTGAGAAACTCGCTATGTCGGTGTAAGGATATATGAAACTATGGGCATACTCACCACAAATCTTTCACCATTTCGATCCACGTAATGATAATCCGGAATGGAAACGGGTAAAGATCGTTTTTCAGAATAATCGATGTATGGATATGTAGAATGAATATCGGGTTCCAATTTTTCTGCTTCCTAAATGGTAGAAATGAAATGAAAAACCAAATTTACCGAGGATTTCTGATACGTTACTTATTTGGATAAAAGAAATGGAAGTGTTGTGATGAACAGAATTTCGTTTAGGTTAAAATTTTGAAAAATGAACTTTACGAGAATTTTAGTGAATGTCATTTAGTTGAATACTTGAACAGTTCTTGGCGATTGAGGGACAAGTCGAATTTTGGCATATTTTATTAAAGTGCCAAATAAGATTTATTAGTTATATCTTCATTGATTTTAGACACTTTTCAAAGTTAGTTCTATAATATAACCTAGCCCCTTTTTGTTAAAGAGTATCCGCTTGAGTCATTTTTAAATCTCCTTCTCAATCTACGCGTCGAGCTAAAACCTCTTCAATTCCCAAAATAGCTGAGTCGAAGAAAATGGCATTTTTTGTATTTTCAAAAAAGTGGAAAAAAAGGTTTCACGAATTTTCTCCGATCAGATAAGTCAAGCTCAAGCCTATGGCTAGCATAGTTCTCAAGGGAGGTCAGTGGGGGTCTCCCTTCCTCCCCTTCTTCATCTTATTTTTTTTTACTTCTAAAGGAGCCACAGACCTTCTATTTACTTATAAACTGAGCTTCGCTAATGTCAACTGCTCGTATAAAAGAAGTCGAAACTGTGTATGTTATAAGGATAACGGAATAAAGGTTTGTTCGGTCGATTTCTCATGGACGTCTTAATCAATTTACTTCCCCATTTCGAACAAAACTAATGGGGAGCCATTACCAGCACAAGTTAGCATTTGTGTTTTCATATGCACCCTTACAATATTCCATTATCCTTGTATATCGGAGTTACTTCGCATCTTGTCGCAAAACTCAGTCTATGCATAAAACAAAGGGCTATGAAGAAGGGCTCAATTCGCGCTCAAAGGGGCTGCTTTGCCCCCCCCCCCATATCCCCCTTAGCTGCTGGCCTGCTCGAGTGTTTCAATACGTTTTATGAAAATGCAGTAAAAAGTACTTCGGAGGTGACGGATAAAACGACTAGGTTAAGCACGTCTCCGCCAGATTTTATCAAATCCACCACTTGTTTATGGGTTGATCCTTCCACATTTCGACCATTTCTGAAACACAATGAAGCACGAATCGATTAAATTGTCACATATGACAGGCGATAAAAATATGAAACAGGTATCGAGGAGAGTGAATACTCACACTTCGAGGATTCGATCTCCTTTTCGAATGCCAGCTTTGTGGGCAGCGCCTCCTTCGAGTACAGCACTTACATGCTGCAGAGGAGCGTACAATTCGCCATTTATACTTTTCAGCTGACCTCCTTCGCTAATCTGTCCACGAACGTTGAATCCGAAACCCGAATCACTTTTACGAATGACGACTACTCTAGGTCCAGATGACATATCACAGTTCCCTTTCGAAATCATTTTAAATTTGGCACTTTGAAATACAACATTTTTTAAGAACAGCCGTGTTGGCTTGAGAAATAGATATGAGCAGCGCACTCGAATGTCTGCGAAAAATATTAATGATTACAGCTCATTCCAACAGAAAACTGAAGAGGTTGGAAACTTGAGAGAAGAGAAATATTATATATTTCTTAATGAAATTAAAATCAGAGTTGTAGTTGTTGTAGTAGAACCGAGAACGTTCACAAATGACGTCAAATAATTGTTTACTTTTCACTGGTGGGAATTTGTCTACGATTTACCTTCAACATGATTGGTGGATAACTCGATATGTGATAAGTTTGGTAACTGCTGATTGGCGAATGATAGAAAAATCAGCTCTTGCTAAACTAATTCCCCCGAGGGCGCAAGTATTTGTGAGAGGTACAACGGAAAGGACTGGAAGTTTATAACAACGAGTATTTGAATAGATTTTTTTTTTCCCTTGTAGTTCTTATTGTCAGCTGAGAAAATCTTATAAGTAACATCTTAATTATCCTGTACTTTTTTTAATTTTAAGCTACCAATTTTACTATACGTACCTGGGTTTCCAAAGTTTTGTAGAAAACTAACTTATTTTCCACCGTATTTTCTCGTCCTTAACATCTGAAAAATTTTTATACCATCGCAAGACTCGAACTTATGAGAGAAATTTTCAACTTTTTTATTTTTCTTATTAAACGTAGCACAAAATTTATTATAATCGTAAAATTGAGTATTTTTTTGTTACCGAAAATTGACTGCCTATTTTTATTAAAAATTTTTCGTGTATTATAATTTATTATTTCTTGTAAAGTATCTTTTTTATTCTATACTTAGTTTTGATTATTTTACAAATTATTAAACGTCGTTTTTTCATTGTAAAATATTGAAAATATCTTTTTTAGAACATTTTACAGTCTTCTTGCTACTCATTTGACTTCATCTAGAACATAGAATTATAGTATTAAGTTATTTAAATCTTCAAAATTTTTCTTGGTTTTCGCACGAAAAACTTTTTCCATCTTTTCCATAAGTAGTTATCTGATTGTTGGTATGTGAAAAATATGCCTTCACTTCTCACATAGACGAATTTCTCTTGAAAATTTTTCACATAAGCTTCCAAATTTAATTTGTTTTTTCAAGCTAATTTACTTTTTCAGTTCCCGAGGTCTCACAGGGTTTGAAGTCTCTACATTTCTCCCACCATCCAGATAAGTAATTACTTTTTTCTCCCTCATCTAGAACAAACTAGTTCTCAACTCTCAATTTCTTATGAAACGTACTAGCTCAGTTCAGAAATTCTATGTTTAAACCTGTTCAGTCAAATTGAAAAAATTTCAACGCAAAAACATCTCTGAATTGAAAATAAATTTATGTAAAACGCTATTCGCGAAATATTAAAATTAATATTATGCGGCGCAAGTATCACAAAATAAAATATAAGTTACACATTAAGTATTAAGAAGTATTGAGCTAAACCGTAGGAAAACAATTCAAAGGCAAAATTGTTCGGAAAGATGTCCCATTTATGCATTCAAAAATACGCTACGTCTGCACATTAATAGTAAAGTAAAAAAAAAAAAAATGCTCATTACAACGGTAACATTCAAATCACGCTAAGTTCGACAATATCAAGACCCTGAAAAAGTACAAAAAAAAAAAAAGAAAAAAAAGAAAAAATAATTATTACCAAATTTCCAAAAAGGATATTTTTTACTCGACATTGTTGCATAGGTATGCGAGTACTTGTGTATAACGAGAGTATGATCTGTAAAATAAGATGAAAATCAACTGTAACCCATAAATAACTGACAAAAAAGTGGTGGAGAACACCACTACTTGACAAAAAAAAAAAAAAACTTACAAAGAAAACTTATGTCAAAATAATTACGAATTGGACGTAATAGTAGAAAAATTGTGAAAATAAAAGAGTAACGAAAATAAAACGTTAAAATAAATCTTATGTATCGATTATTAACCACTTTTCTTCGACATGAACGACTTCTTTCTTCATAATAGGATCTCTGGCTTTGATTTTCAATTCTAATTTTCCACCAACCGTTTTTCGTCCGTCCATTAACTAAAGAGAGAAAAAAAAAAAAAATTCAAGTAGAACGTGTCTACACGTTAGCTTAACTCACAAAGCAAATGACTCACGTCGAATGCATCGTGTATGGAGCACTGAGTTTCCAACGGTAGCAATTTGGCATTTACAGTACCGATCAGAGAATCGCTTCGAAAGAATCCGCTGTAGGAACAACAACAAAAAGAACTGTTGCACATTACAGCAACGGAAAGAAATACACCACTTAAAAATTACGCACGCAATAATTATTTTTGAATAGAAAAATTCGAAAGAATGCTCACCCTTTCGACCAGACTTCACATTTCAGAGTTTGACGTTTGAATATTCGTTGACAGGCGCGAACATTTCTCTGGATGCTGAATTTAACGGAGGCGTCGTACTTTGGATTATTCGTATCGTAGACGACGCTAGTTTTATACTGTTGTGGAGCGTCCTAAAAAATCGAATAACGTGCGAAAACGAATTTATTGATTTCGAAAAATGTAATTCGAATTGAAAAAAACGTCTGGAGGGAGGACAGAGGGTCGTTTCTTACCATGCAATTATTTTGCTTTTTTATGTTCATTTTTCTCAAAGTCCATTATGACTGGAGGGCAGAAATTTGGAAGGATTTTTTCATCTACTCTAAAATGTAGATTTCAACTCAATGATTTTTTCGAGTAAACTAATTGGCAAAATCACAATTAGAAAAAAAAAAAAAAAAGACAAATTATTACGAGCAAATAATCGAGAACAGTGAATAACTCAACTTTTTTTTTTTTTTAATGAAAACGAATGTCTGTCCTCCCTTAGAAACACTTTGGAAACAATTTACTAACCGTGGGATATGGAAAGAATAATTTTACGTAGGTATCCACTTGTTGCGGGTTGGGAACGTTATAGTTGATGCCTTGGACCACGATTACTTCGACTTCATTGTCCGTCAAATCAGTATTGCATCTGTGAAAGAAACACGAATTATGTATTCGCAAAAGAATGACATGAAAAGAGAGAAAATGAATCGAAATCAGCAACTTACTGCACGATAGTAAATGGTTTTGTTTCGTAGTGGAATTTTGGCACCTTCAAATTACTCGATTCGGCTAGCTGAACAAATTTAAGATCTTTTTTTGTTTGCAATGCCAGCTGGTCGACGCGATTCGCATTGGCTACATCACCTACGGCTTTGTAGTGGTCTCTCGTTCGTATGCACATCTGAAAAACAATCGAATTTAAAAGGAGCGCCGATAAATAAGCTTCTAATAGGTATAGGTGATAGAGAATAGGTCAAATAAAACGGTTCTACCTCCAATTGTTGTTGGAGATCGACAGAAAGTTTATTAAACACGTCCATGGTAGTTCCTTCGACACAGTCGTTCAGACGAACTATTTCATATTCCGAGTCTAGCGATTTCTTCTCCTCCGGAGGCAACGGTAGCTGAAGAGAAAGTAAAAATGAAAATTATTTTAGTGACACGAAGTAAAACATGAATGGTACTATACGATATCCTGATTTCGTCGCCTCTTTTTTTTGGTAAAATAAAATGGTTTATCGACATCCGGGTAAGAGAGCAAAATATGTGCATCGAGGAAATTGAAAAAGAATTTCGTTTCTCGTATGTCAAGTCTGTCTACCTTGGATGTAATTTCTTTAGAGCTGTTTATCAAATTGAATAACGGTTTTGGTTGTCGAACTTTTTGGTTTTGGTTTTCAAACGATTTAGTTTCGATTAAAGGAGTTTAATTGTGATTTTACTGGTTTTTGGTTTAGTTAGATGCATTATTCGACTGATTCGAAATCCAAGTCGAGTCAAAAATCAAGACCTATCACTGTTGCAAGATGGAAATTTAGAAATTCGGCAAAAACCTTTGGAAACTGAGCAGTATATTATTACAAAAATGAACGAAAGAACGCTATAAAAAAGGCTAGTCGAAAGGGCAGCATAAGAAAATGAAATAACCAAAACAAAACCGTCGAATTGTTCTCGTTTTCGAACGTTCTGGTTATGGTTTAGTAATTTTTACTGGTTTTGGTTTGGTTAACAGCACCGAATTTCCTCAATAAAATTACCGATTTTAGATCAATCGGAAGTCCACTTTTAGCCGCTTCAATCATCGGGTCCATTCCTTTAGCAATTTTCAGATATCCTCGCGCAGCATCCTTATCTCCTTCCTTCAGTGCTTTGGATGCGGCCAGTTTGTAAGCTTTTTGGCGTTCCAAAACAGCTTGCAATTGTTTGTCGTTTCTGGTCATTTGCAAAGTAGGTGGACTAGCAACTGAGGAAATAATAGTAGTTGTAGATATTTACATGCAATGGCATCCTGCATGTAACTTTACAATACAGATAAAGATGACGATAAATTGCAATTAACGAATGAAGGAATTTCTTCCAAGTCACCGCGACTTGGTTGTCGATTCATTCGAATTACGAATACGTACCGCTATCGTTCTTTGGTGGGGTGGGAGCAATACGCGTTGGAGCAGGTTTTTTCTCTGGTGCCGGCTGTGGAGTAGTAGCAGGCTGAGATGGCTCAGTTGCCGAACCTCCGGGAACTGGTATAGGTGCAAATCCTATAGCAAGTTGTGTTTCTACCATTAGCAATCTCGTATTTCAAAACGAAATCACAAAAAATAGTGCAAAAATTACCAGGAGGCGTTGGCAGCTCATCAACGGGTATTGGTTTGCCAGCCTTGTGTAATTTGATGGCATCTTTGTACTGCTTTACAATGCGTCCCATTCGTCGCCCCTTACTGTCATTATTCTCCTTTTTGGCTGCTTCCTCGCTTTCTTGAAATTTTTTCAAACGCTGTTCGAGAGCCTCTAAAATCGTTTTCGGCGCAACATACGGCTCCGGAGCTGTGATATTATACGCATTACCAGTATTAAAGAAAACAATAATGCGACGTACGAGAAAATCTATTACCAGGCCCAGAGGGAGCATCTGCAGTAACTGTAGACTGATTTTCATCGGCCGAGGACGAGGTTAGTTTGATACTTTCCTGCCTCGGTTGCTCTGGAGGTGATATGGCGCTAATATTTACATCTTGTTGTGGAGAGGAGTCGTCTAATGGCGGAGGAATGGTTGATAAGTCGATTGAAGCTCCTTTGGTGACCTCATTAATGACGATTTCAAATTGCTGGAACGAAAACATAAGATACATTGCATAACGCATGTTTTTCACGCGTACACATATGTTATGCTGCAGTTCTCGTGAATTTTACCTTCACAATTCGAGTATAAGCTAAAGCCGACGGTATGTCGCCATTTCTTTTGGCGGCGACTGCAGCTACTTTGTATTGTTTTTGACGGTGCTCCAGCATTTCAGCAATATATGGCGAAGTAGAATCGGGTGTGGCAACATCATCCCCAGAAGGTTTGATTTTTGCTTCTTGTTCTACCGGAGAATCTTTGGATTCGGACGAACTGCGTTTAACAGCTCTGGGCGGTATCGGTGGAGGGCTGGCTGGTGTATTTTCTCGACCTGAAAGTCTCCAGTGTGAGCACGAAAATTCGTCGAGACTAGCTGGGTTAATTCAAAAATAAGTAAATTACTTGGCGATAAAGCACCGTCGCTCGAAGGAACCGGTTCAGGGGAAGAAACTGCAGCTGGAATATCTTGTTTAGGAGCTGCTACCGATACAGGAGGAGGAATGGCATCTTCGCTGATGGGATGACCAGCGTCTGCTTTTTTAATCAAATCTTTTAACGTTCCAATACCTCTCGACATCCTGAAATTTATATAGTTACTTGAAAACTGTCTCGTTTTGAAATAATTTCTATAACACGACTATTACCTTCTCAATTTGGTTGATTCATTAGCCTTTTTCGCATTTTCTTCGGCGAGTTCGTACATTTTTAGTCGTTCAGTCAATACATTTCTAATGGGATTCGACGTCTGTGTCATGTTATGTGTAGGTCCTTCGGGAATCTCAGTGGAACCTCCACCGAGTTCTTCGAGTTCAGCCTACAAGTGGAAGTTTTATGGCATGAAATCGAGAGTAAAGTCACGAAAGTTGACCGAATGCGGATTAACAAGACGGCCGGGACCATTTTGTTAATCGGATTTTCATCAAAAAACCAGTGGCGGACCTAGTGGTGGGGGGGTGGGCCAAGTGGACCATGGCCCACTCAAAAAATATTCTGGCCCACTCAAAAATTTGTCCCGAAATAAATAAAAAATCAGGGGAAAAAAGAGAAAAAATTATCGAAAAAGGAAAAATTATTGAAAAGATTTTAAATGAAAAATCTTGGTTTTTGGCGAGTGACTCGTCAATGGCAATTTAGCGGGGTGTTGAAAAACAATTTGTTGAAAAAAAAAAAAATCCGAATAAGAATAATTTTTTTCGCGCGGGGGGGTTTGTCAGTGAGTGAAAGGGATCCGATCACCTTTGTTTAGGACGTTGTAATTTTTTCTAATTTTTCGTGGCCCCCCCCCACAAATGAAAAGCAGGTTCCGCCACTGCAAAAGAATCCCAAAAAACGAAGATTGAGTCAGTGCTAATTTTCAGTTTTTATGGTTTTTTATTGGTCAACGCCTTTTCACTGTCATAACTATTGAATTTGAACATTAAATCATCAGCGGTGAAAGTAGTTATTTTCAGGACGAGGGGAGCGAGGGGCGGGAAGAAAAATTATTAGTTAAAATGTCGATGTTGATTTGTAATTTTTGATTTTTTTTTTACTGGTTTTTTGGTTTATGGCGCATTGGCGGGACAAACTTTGGGGAAAGGCCATCGCCTCCTCTGCCCCTCCTTAGTTCCACCATTGAAAATAATATTTAAAAGAGATAGTAAATACGCGTTATTTATCAGAATTCGTGAATGAGAAAAAGAGGAAGCTAAAAATATTAATATTACCAAAATACTAGGATCATCCTCTCCAGAAGAAACATCTTCATCCGAAGGAATATCACGAAGGCTATCCTGTATCATTCTACTTAAATCGTTGGGATTCACGACCGGTCCTGGTTCTGTGCAAATGAAGTAACCACATCAGCTGAGATTGGATCAAGAGAAATGACTGATCAAAACAGGCACATGCCAATACATACTTTTTGCTGTTGGTTTTTTATGCCCTCCGTCAGATGTGAGTGCCAGTAATTCAGCTTCCAAATCGTCATCGTCCCCATCGTCGTCGAAATTATCGTCCGTACCATCGAAATCGCCAACATCCATTAGACCATACTGAAATTTGAGCAAAGCAACGATCAAGTATAAACGTATAAAAGAACTAGAACAATTGCCAAGTACTTAGATCCGATTACTCGATACATCGAAGCACGATCGAGACAAGTATTAATTGAAATCTATTATCTGATGGACCATTACCTGAGACAAAGTCTTTTTCGAATTACTTGATGGCCGATTTGAAGAGGTCTGGCTGGATTTACGACCGAACATGTCGAGTGATAGTTAGTCAACAATCTAGAAAAATCGATGAGAACTACTTGTGCATTAGATGAATGAAAAAGTGGAAAAACACGTCAATTATTACGCTGTTTTTCTCAAAAATGTTATATTCTTGCTCAGAGCTCACTGCTCAGCCTCAGTGCCATCAGTCATTCGTTGTTTATTATTGTGTTTGATAACGGACAAAATAAAAATCATAGACTCTTGTACATTTGTCATCTCTGGATGACCATAAGGTGATCAAACTAATGCATTCAACCATTAGGTAGCGTCTCAGTAAAGTGGAGGTTGATTTTTCGGGGGTAAGGCTGGGTCGGGTCTCCTCTTTTCCGCGAGTATTTACTATTTTTCCAACCCAATAAAATAAAGAGAAAAATTTTGTCTTGCTTTTAAAGGACCCTGAACCTGAAGGACTATATGATTTGTCTAGTGATCAGTTTTCAATTATTCATAGAGTTCCTTTAATGCTGTTTTGTTATAGCTGGGGCACTTTTGTCTGGGTTCTGGCGGACTCGATGATTCATGTAAATTCCAGTAGTCGATATTTAATGATTCGAGAAAGCTCGGTTCTTTTTTCTATTTACTAAAATATGCAGAATATTGTAATCTTGCTTGTGGTTTTCGATCATAAAAAATTCGAAACTAATACCGAAATTTTTAAAACCCGTCTCAAAAAGGTATTAAATTCCTATGGTTATGAAAAAATGGCTTATGTAGGGCTTTAATCAAGTCGTTATAAATTAGTTTCCAGTCCTACAAGCGTTGAACTCGCATGAGGCTCAAAATTCATTTTTTAATAATTTTTATTCAGTCGTGTATAACGAATTTAATGGTCCACGAAGAATTTCTTTTTCTAAGAAATAAGTCACATTAACGTAAAGGAAAATTATAATTTCGCCGGCCCAAGTCCCAAGCTTACGAAGGGGCCACAAAATGAAATTTTTTTTTCACCTTTGGGAAGAATTGACTCTCATGTCCATTCTAGTATGAAAAAAAAAAAGAGGGGAAAACGGAATTTAAATTAATTACATCCAAAAAACATTTAACAGAAAATTGCTCAAGCTAATAGAATCTGAAATGTAGAATATTATTCTATCACCCGATCTATCTATCAACATAAATTAAATTTTTTCAATTAAAAAAAAAATCATTTTCTTCTTCTTCTTTTTTTTTTATTAACGGGCTGAAAAAATTTCGTAAGCAATCGCTATCGATTTTATTTATTTTTCAACGAAACATCAAGTACAATAAATAAATAATTATTTGAAAAAGAAAAAAATTACTAATCAAACAGAATAATGAAAAAAAAAGAAAAAAAGAAAAAAAAAATGATCGTAATAAATAAAAGAGAGAAAAACATTTAACAGGCGTAAAAATGAACAATGATTGGGGTTTGACGAGAGAGTGTTTACTCAAAAATGTAGGAAAAATTACACAAACCAATATTTACTGTCTCAGCAAAGGCTCGGATGTCATTTTATCTCGTGTGGCGAAATAGGATTCACGCTCTTTATCCGGATATTTTGTGGGCAAAATGGGAGAATGAAGATGTACTTTCGCTGGATATTTATGGCCGGCCACATCGACTTCATAATTTCCGGTTAAAACGTACTCGTTGGTAACGATTTGGGGTTTTCTGTTCTCATCGAAATTCTGCACGAAGCCTAAGCATACCTGCGATCATTTGAGGTGAAATTCGAATTAGAAGTTGACGAGTAAATGTCAAATTATAGTTGAGGAATACGAGGTTAAAGACGTGGGAGGGCTGAGGTGAGTAGAAAAATTTTTACACGTAGGATGGTTTGACCAGTGCCCACACCTCAACAAATCTTCTAGTTTAACCAAACCTTTGCGACTTCATTCGTCTTGTGGAAATTTCGATGGTTGAAGGAAACACATCGCTTGGTAAAAGAAGGGTTCTCTTTCCTGGTTCCTAACTCAATTGCCAATAAACTTTTGAGACTGAATCTTAGAGCAACCTAGTTGATCAGTGAGGATCTGCTGTATACGTGGTTATTAAATGGTTGTGCTTGTCATCGGTGCTTCTCTCAATTTACCGAGTGCGAATAATATTGGATACTAACTTGTTTTTTAAACGTAAACCCATAACTAGCTGTGGTAACTACTCCTACGTATTTGCCATTGCGAAAAATTGGTTCATTGCCCCAACACCAGGGATCTACTTCTGTGTCGTGGTCGTTTAGCAGAAGTTGAACGTACATTCGTTTTACTCCTTCTTCTCGTTGTCTTAATAATGCATCTTTGCCAATAAAATCGATTCCTTTCTAAAAAAAAAATCAAAAAAAAAAATCATAACCATGTTGGAATAATTATTGAAGTACGTACCTATATTTTTTATTTAATATGCTCTTAATCTCTTTCTCTCTTTTTTTTTATTCATTTCTTCCACGTCTCTTTTATCAGAGTTCAAAAGTATGTAATAATTATTAAAACTTAATCACCAAGAAAATATTTAAAAAAATCTTGTGTGATATTTCATGCATAAATAACTAAAATTATGAAAAAGGTATTATCAAATAGGTAAAGCGGACATTTTGTAACTGAACCTGAGAAACTGAGTGGTCCAAGTTCAAATTTTACGTTCGGATGTATTAGAAGTTGAAGTTTTCAAAATACACTACTTTCCCTTATTCTGGATAACGTTATTGTTTTTATTTTATATTTTGGAACGTCGAGTCCACAGGATAAGAGTTCATCACAGACTTCATCAAAATTAGCCAAAATCTTCATCAAGCTTGGGTTAATATCACTCAGAGGAGACTGTTGGTGTATTTAGATGCTACCAGAATTATCAGTTTCTTGTATAAAAGAGGTTCTAATCCGAAATAATGTGGAGGGTATTTGCTGAATGCAAAAATATGAGAAACTTGTAAGCGAAAATACTCACATCAAATTTCACTCGCCAAGAACGACCACACTCCAAGGGGGTAGTTGACGTATCCAAATCTTGTCCCCAAAAAGCGTAAAATTTTTCAACTCTTAGTGCTTTCATAGCGTAGTATCCTGCGTGTTTCAAGCCATACTTTTTTCCTCTATCGACCAGACTGCTGTACACGTGGAGTGCAAACTGGAATAGATATTTTCAAAAAGCATAAATTAATAATCGATGGTGGTTATTCAGCGTGTGTTCACATAGATGAGTGGGTGAAAAATGAAAATTGAGTATTCTGACACTCTAGTCCCATGGTATGAGAACATGGGCCTCCTTGATCAAATAATTCTGATGCAAAGGTTCTAGTTTAATTTCCCTCAATGACCAGCCATCACCGATTCATAATTTAAACCGGTTGTAGAGTAGTAATTTTCGATGCTTTTCTAAAATAGGTGAAGTAGTAGCATTCGTCTGCTCATTTTTTCAGGTCGAAGGAATGTATCTTTAAATTTTTACAATTTAATAGAGTTAAAAAATGCATTAAGTATTGAAAATTTAACTATTCAATCTATAAAACTGCCACAGTGTTTCCAAGCCTTTCAATGAATCTTACTCGTATGACGGAGACATTAAACTGACACGTTACTACAACTGATTTAACTATCATCAGAACAGAGAGAGAAGGCATAACACAATTTACAAATCGACTACCTCATTAGGAATATACAACACATAACCCAGCTCGCCAGTGTGGGTGATGTTCATCGTTCTGATGCCATTCGCCAATCCAACATCGATTTCCTAAAAACATAAAAAAAACATTAGCACAGACAGGAACCTTGCCAGTACCGCAGCTCAATAAGAATTATGACATATCAGTGCTGCTTTACTTTATACGTGAAAAATGGAAATGACGAAGGGCTCATATCGGTTTCAGTCAATTCAGAAAGTAACATACGCGAGAAAGGACCAACGATACAAATGGCAGTGAACATTGACGTGACGTCAGAATAATTGACAGAGCAATCGTTGGGCAGATATCGATCTAACCAAGCTTTGCATCTGGTTTGCTGAATGGTTGGTGCAATCAACATGTAACTTAATTAACAAAAAGAAAGAAAAAAAAAAAAGTCACTAGAAGTCTAACACGAATAACGAAACGCCAAAGAATAAATTACAAACAGATTTTCATTTATCCTGATCAGACTGCAGTCGTTTTCATATCCTCCTCGTTCATTCTGCAAGCCCGTGTGTATTATACTGCCAATGGGTACGTCTACATCGTTGGAGCAAAGATATTGAAGGGCTTCGACTACTTCGTTGCCATTTGACTGTAAATGAAAACACGAATAAGACGTTAGACTTTTGCAGATAGCCAATAGAACTAGAAGTGAGAGGCAGTAACCTACCCATAAATCAATTTTGGTGTACGAAGAGTAATCTATAAGGCCCACTGTTTCTCGACATGCAGTGTATTCATCACAGACCGCATCAAACCAAATCGGTTTGTAAAATGACGATGCTTTAGCAATTGCACCGTGTTCGGGTTGGATATCACATTTTTCTGCACATAAGGAGTGCGTTAAAAATGTTGAACGAATGATTTTTAAAACTTGAAATACCTTAGCCAACTAGTAAAAATAGTTGAAACGTGAAAATGGAAAATACGATAGTTGAAAAAGTAAAATAAGTGGTTCATTCTCTCCATATCTAAGCTCTTTTTTTTTTTTTTTAACGCAATTTAGTAGTGTATTTGGAACAGCGACATGTGGTACTGGCTGTTTTTTAAGGCAGATACACGTATCTCACAGTATTATTAAAAAGTCTGAAAAATAGTACCTAAAATATTATCGCAGTCAAACCAGTTGGGACGCTCGTAACCCATTACTTGACCGAAAATGGCGCTAGCCTCTTTTAGTTTCGGATAAATAGGAGACATTCGTAAATTTCTGCCAGTGCTGAATTCGCGATTTGGATAGGGAACAGCGTAATGCAACCCTGTAACACCATGTTTGAGGTCAATGAACTGAAGTCCTTGAAAGGAAGAATTCAAATGAAAGCGCGAGTATTTACCCGGAACTTCTTCGACTCTATCTCTCAGAAAGATAGAATTATCGTGCAGCCCCAGAAATCGTTTTATATCCAACTCGTATAAATCATCGTGAGGAGCACCGTGAACTATCCAGTCGACTATCGTTTTGCCAGTACCACCAGCGGCTGAGATTCCAACAGTTTTCATGCCGGCAGCCACGAAATAATTTTTCATCTGCAATGCAAACGATGAAGTTTGGTATGCAGTTGGACTGTTTGTGAGCATTAAGTTGTGTTCAGTATTTTCCGACACCCTCTCCCTCTATTAAGAAAGTGAAATGGTCACCCATCCAACTGAGCCACAGAATATGCTTGCTTATCATTTTATCAATAAACTTGAATTGCGACTTCCCATCTGGTACCAACGCTTGCCCATTATTGCTAAACATTTTATCGATTTATATAATTTCTTCCCCTCCCCGAATTGCAAATCGTTGTCCTTCGAAAGAAAAACCCAATAGCGATTTTTTTCAATTGCGACCCAAAAAGTTTGATCTCATTACTTAACCGGTTTCCAAAGTCCTAAAGAGGATGAAAATTATTGAAATTATATTAAACTGTACCTCTGCAGCCTCACCCATAATCCATTTACAATCCGGTGAAAATGTTTCCGGTATATTGATCAACTTTTCTAGAACTGCGTCGCCCAAACTTGGGAGTCGTTTCAACATTTGCTTGAGCAATACTTCGAAATGATCCCAATCTTCGTGCAAACTTTGGACAGGAAACGTTCCTAACCGAGTGCGAATATGTTAGAATGAAACGCAGTCAGTAAAATAATAGGTACATGAATCGGGGCTCGAGTAACAGAATTGGGAAATCTTACGTAAATGACGGACGTGCCAGAAATAAGGGACCAATGCATCAGAACACTAATTTTTCAAGAGAGCTATTCGAAAAATTTATTCCTTTACATTGAGAATTGATAGATACTTTTTTTTTCAGTCGCATTGAAAATACTATTTCAAATACTTGGAATAAGCAGTTTATGAGTTTGCCTTTTTTTTTTTTATAGAAACGAGACGAAAAAAAGAAGGAAAAACAAAGAAAAATACTTTGTTGGATGCATTGGTAAGTCTTTCCTGATATGTCCTTTATAGAATGTAACAAAAAAAGTCAAGTGAAAAAAATTACTTCAAGAAGGAAGCAAAATTCCTCGTATTCTGTTATTAAAGCCCTTATTTGAAATTTACATACAAATACCTAAAACTCTTTCGTCGTCGACGAGGGGCTTGGCTACTGGCTCGTATCCTCCACCGAGTAGACATCCGTTAAGCTCTCTTAAGTAAATACAGCCATCTTGATCTCGAATAACTGAAAGCGACGAAGACTTTATTGAAATTATTGTAAATAACCACGGATGTCAAGTCGACTAAAGGAAAATTTGTCATTATACTTGGAAGGTTAGTATCTAAATTTGGTACAGGTTTTGTCATCAAATAATAATGCTCGACCGGATGAACAGGAACTTTTACTTTCGGTTTACTGAGGTGGCCAATTTTTCGAGCCCAAAATCCACCGCAATTGACGAAATAGTTGCATTCGGTGGCTCCTTTAGTACTCTCCACAGCCCAGACGTATCCGTTTTTACTGAATATCTGCTTTACAGCACATTCCTCGAAAATTCGAACGCCTGTATCGAATGAAATGTGACATTGGTTGACTTAAAAAATCAGATAGGAAATAATTTGAAATCCTGGTTTGAATTTTCCAAGTTTATTCAGTTATTTAAGTGGAAAGAGACTTTCCTGTGCTTCTTTAATACCTTTATTTTGGTATTATTCGAACTGAAGAATGACAGGTCAAAGGTCATCGGTAGATAAAAAATATTTCGATTCGATAAATCAAGAATTGATTAATTTTATTTATTCTGAATTTCGAGCTTTATAAATATTCCAATTCCAATTTTTTGTTTGGGCGTTTGTGACCTAATTTTGACTGAATTCACCTCGAATGTATATCCCAATTTCACACGCAGCCGCCTTACCCAATTAAAATTTTCGAGTTGTTTTTCTAGTGCTTGAAATAAGTTTATTTTCGAAATACTGTCGCGTGAGTTGAGTAGTGACTCAACTGATTTAATCAATAATATATTTTTGAGATGCCCGATTAACGAGCACTGGGCGCAAAATATATTACCTTTGCTTTTGGCAATGTCGAACAGTGTGACGCATATTTTATATGGATCAGCTGTTCCATCGTTTGGAATCCACAGGCCTCCTTTCAAATCATCAACTTCGATAAGAGGGCATATCTTTTTTATTTGATCCGGGGTTACGATTTCACAGTCTACATTCCATGGCCTGAGATAAAATAACGTCGGCATATTAAAAAAAAAAAGGTGATTATTTTACTAGTTAATGGAGTAGATATGGGTGGATAGAGAACAGGTCATAAGTGTGCTGCAGATTTAAATACAATCGGCGAATCTACGAATTGCAGCTCATTTTTACGACTGATTGACCAAAATGAGAAAATCTCATTACTGCCTTACAGGAATGCAGCAATGTTTGATGTTCTCTTTCCATGTTGAATATCTTACACTGATTGAGCTTTCAGCCTGCGTAGCTGAATCATTCTATCGGACGTTCTAGCAAGGCTGATACTTCCACACTGCTTCCAGCCGATGTCGTGCCCCTTGTTATGCAGGTCGAGGTACAGATCTAAGGTAGCTTGACAGAGTTTTACTTGGGAGTGCGACGACTTGAACATAGTGACTAGACCAGATGATTGCCATGTGTTTCCGAAGCCAAGCCTGAAAATAAATGAAGTTTTAATTTAAAGTATAAATGAAGAGCTTAGATTCCTAAGTCTCACTTGTACATTTTCAAAAAAAAATTTGATTTTGGTACAATATTTTAAGCTGTACTACGGGGCATGCTCGGTTTTTCACTTCTCTCATACCTTAGTCTCCATATTAATTACCTTTAAAAATGAGATTTCGAGTTAAGACTCACATTTTTCACGGGTAAATGTGATTTTTGGCCTTGAAAATTCATTTAGAAAAAAATTATTTCTAAAACAATTTTTTATGACCCAATTGAGTTGATATTTTTTATGTACATATTTGTGACAGACTTTGAGAGAGTTCCTGACGCATTTCAACATGAAATTTTTCTGCAATGGGGAAATTTCATTAGTTGACAGTACATTAGCTGTCATTGAGAATTAATATTAGAATAATTAACCCCATAAAACAATTTTTTAAAGCCATGTCACGAATTCAATAATTTTTTGCTTCGTTTCTTGACTTTCTTTTGTTAGAATTTTGATAGAAATGTTGACGTTAGGAGTCAAAAGTCTCGTTCACCATCTTCCTTTTCATTTTTAATCACACGGAATGGTCATAAAATGGCATTTTTAATAAGAATCTCATCGAATGGTTCTACTCTCGAGCCCATGGGAGATATTTTAGGTAGTGGGGGACGAGGATTAAAATAGTTTTTCTCAGCGTTTTTGGCAAATGAGACTTCTGGATTCAGAGCCTTTTAATTGGAATACGAGCTTCGGCGAGTGTACCTTCCTTTCTC
Organism: Parthenolecanium corni; assembly: GCA_038050395.1. Classification (NCBI taxonomy): domain Eukaryota; kingdom Metazoa; phylum Arthropoda; class Insecta; order Hemiptera; family Coccidae; genus Parthenolecanium; species Parthenolecanium corni. The sequence continues at coordinate 314,108 of JBBCAQ010000041.1, read as the reverse complement.
CATTACAATGGTTTGATGGCCATGCCCTAGCTCTGCCAGGTGGTAAGCTACCGAGGCTCCCATAACGCCACCGCCACAAATGACTACTTTTGCTTGTTTCGGCAGCCTCAGTTCACCGGTTTCGTTGTAGTAATCGTAGGATAGATACCGGATAACCGGCTGTTGAATGCATTTTTTCTTGGACATGCGAAAGATTATCGAATTGATGGACATGGTGGACGAATAAAATACGTCGTAGTTGCATGGACGATGAGGTGTTGAAACAAATTCAGTGGAAACTGAAAAGAAAAATTTCATAAGTAGTTTCGGAAGCAGAGCATAATTTTATCGATTGAGCATCGAAAGTAATGTTGGTAGCCTTCAGATACGTAGGAGCTGAACGAAATGAAAGAATACTACCTTTTCTCGGTGCCAAGGGAATTGAAACAGAGAATCGCGAGAGTTGGTATTCTATTCAAGTAGTATTAGTTATAAACCGTCCAGCCGTCCTCATTTTCACATCACATCTTTATCTAGTTTTATCATGTGAATAATTCCTTCGAAAATTTGCTGCCTCTGGTAACACTGTTTTTAAAATCGTCTGTTTACAGTGGAAACAAAAGATGTGCCGACTTCATCAAAAATAGAATCTTTCGTGTTTGTAACGGCCATCAAAACGATCGACGAAACGAATGCTAAAATATTATTTTTATTTTTAGTTTTTTGCGTTAGTTGGTAGTTTAGAATGCATTTATGGCATTTTCAAAGGGTTAGTGAAAGTTATAGACGTGCAAAAATTTATGCTCCAGGTGAGGCTCGAACTCACAACCCCGGCATCGCTCACGACTACTGTCTTATAAGTACCGTGCGCTAACCGATTGCGCCACTGGAGCTTAGGTCGAAAATCGAGATTCTTGAATATACAGCCAAAGAGATAAGATCGTACGAAATTATTCGAATTTGTTAGTGAAAACGGAAAATATAATAATCAATTTTCGATGATAATGAATTGAAAAATTACGTTGATTTATCAATACGGTTCGTACTTTCCTTCAAACATTTCGGTGATCGTTCCAATTTGATTTATTGTTTTATTATTTTACAGAAATTTCAGAAATCCAACACTCATACTGAGAATTTGACGACTCGTTTACTTATTCGAATTTTACTACGTTGATCATTGAAAAAGCGTCACCGGCATATGAAGAACCAGAGGAATTCGTATGACGGAATATTGAAATTACAAGTTCAACTTACCGGATCAAGTACGTTGTGTTTCTAATTCCAGTAATACTTCTTTTGAATATTTTAGTAATTTCCACTCTCTTTTAACAATAGATTTTGGACTTGAATTATTCTGGTTTCTCAGCCGCAGATATCGTCTTCGTATATAGTTACTATAAACCTTGATTTAACTCCAATCATTTCTCAGAGAAATACGTTCTTTTCTTTGATCACTTCTCCTTTTATCCTAATTTTAATTACTGAAATTTTACGTTCCAATTTTTAGACAGCTTTAATTCAATCCCGATTTTTAACATTGCAGATTCTCGATGAAAAGCTCCGTTCAAGTTGATCGTTGATTAATCTGCTCATCATGGTTCGTCTTCTACTAAACAGCATCCAGTCTATCGGTCTGTGGTTGTCCTCGTCCACTCCGTCTTTTCCAGTTTCTGGAGATCAGGTAAAAATTTGGTGACCTCTTGGACATAGTCTTTGCTGTTAGTTTATCTACTAATTGTGACTGAGGTTTTAGGTGTCCATACTTCATCATCCGGATGAGTTTCACCAGACATTGATCGATTTATGTAGCCAAGCTAAGCGACGGATTTCATTAGTATCGCTGTATCTTGGAGTTGGTGAAAAAGAACAAAAATTGGTGAATTAAACTATTTGCTTCCGAAGAAATTAATTTTGAAAGAGTATATAAGTGCAATTAGTGCAATCGATCTACAAGGCCTGGTTGATTTTACAGAGAGCACCATGTCTTATGCTTCCCAGCTCCTTAACTTGATTTACTAGTCTACGTTTGAAAATTTTTCAGGTTAATGCGATTCAGTTTCGATCGCAAATCGTTGGTTCTTCGTTGAAAATAAAAGTACTGCTAGATGCGGTTCGGGGATCTCGTGGCGAAACGAAAACCTCGAGAACGATGGTGCTACCGCTGTTAAAAGAAAATCCTTCTTCTCAAGTAATGAGCACAAGTCCACAAAAACCAGTCTAATAACCCGTGTCAAATATTTTATAATAATATTCACTGTGTTTTTAGGTCGCGTTGTTTCATTCACCTAAATTGAAAGGAATTCTACATACCTTGTTACCGACCAGGTATAATGAACTGATTGGACTCCAGCATATTAAATTGTACATTATCGACGACACTGTAATCATGAGTGGGTACGATTTCGTTGAGACTTCTAACAGTTTTGTTAACCTCTTTAAGAGATATAATTATTAGCGTATACTTTGATTGTTGTTTTCCAGGGCTAATTTAAGTCACGATTATTTCACTAATCGACAAGACAGATACGTGATTGTGAGAAACTGCGGCCAGTTAGCTGATTTTTTCGACGGATTGGTTGACATTTTGTGTGACATGTCTTTGCAGCTTGACGATTCGAATAAAACGACGTTTCCGAAACGTTCTTACCATCCTTACGAAGGAAATTCGACCTTATATATCAGCGAATTGCAACGAAGAATTGACTCCTACTATAAAAGTCACGTTAATTCATCTCGAAAACTAGAAGGTTACTAATTTTTTTTTCTATTTTTGTTAATCTCTATCTCTTAGTGTATTCCAATTCTGAATTTCTTTTTCTCTTCTATATATAAAGCTATCGGTGTCTCAAGTGAAAAAGGAGATGATATTTAACCGACGTTAAAAATAAATTTTTGAAGAAATTCATATCTATTTTGACAATCAGGCAACCTAAAAATTTGAAAATTATTCTATAAAAACTTTATTGTGTTTGTAGTATTAGTCACTGTCACACTGCAAAGTCGAAGTCTGAAGAAAAAAAACGTGAGAACCGAAATTATAATTGCTACAAAATTAGAGTCAACTCATTTTATGTCCACTGCAGCAGTGCTCTGTTGAGAGGTTTTCTTTCATCGTGAAATGTTTATACTTGTGGGGCAAAAAAGAATTGTTTCCAGTTTCAAATTTTCTATTTTACGACCCTCCTAATTTTAACTGGCAGAAATCCGCAGCAAAAACTTGATAACGTCTTTTTTGTAATTTCATCAAAAACATTTTCATTATTTCGGCATTTTCATTTTTCAGAGAGTGATACATGGATATTCCCAACAGTCGAAATACCTTTCTGTGGTATTAATTACGATAGCGAGCTTACAACGAAACTACTGGAATCCGTTCCCGAAAATTCGAAAATACTTCTGGCCAGTGGTTACTTTAATCTGACAGAACAGCTGGCGCAAGCAATTTTATTATCCAAGTCAGAGTGTAATTTATTGATGGCTCATCCTTCGGTAAGATTTATTCCTTCGTTTTTGCTCAGCCTTGGCTGCACCGACCAAGGCTATTATTCTTCCCACACGTTACTGTTGACAGGCCAATGGATTCTACCTGTCTGCTGGATTCTCACAGCATATTCCAGCTATGTATACTGCGATCAGTCGCGAATTTTTTGACAAAGTAGAAGCTGCGAAGCAGAGTGATCGCGTGAAGTTGTACGAATACATTCGGAAAGGTTGGACGTTTCATGGAAAAGGTCTGTGGATAACGTTACCCAATGAAACTTGGCCTCAGTTGACAGTCGTCGGATCTTCTAACTTTGGTATGTGCGAGTACTTATTATTTTTTGTCATTGATGTGGTACCTTTTTGTATACTTGCGTTGAGACTTTACCAATGAGACGAAAATATTTGGTAACATTCTTTAGAATTTAAAAAATCTTCCAGAATAATACAGCAGAACTATCGGAAATTTTCCCATTTTGCATCTTCATTCTAAAATATCAAATACGCAGACCAATTGAGTTTTTCATATTTTTCTTTGATCATTTTGATTTGTCGTAAAGAAAGTTCACAATTAATATGACATCGTTTACTCTGAAGTTGTACATGGAACTGAAATCCTATTCAGGTATTAGATCGAGGCATCGCGATTTGGAAAGTCAAATCATTATTGTCACCGATAATGCGAAACTGAGAAAGGAGTTGTATTTGGAGCAGCAAAAATTATTCGAATTCGGACATCCAGTGAATAGAGCTGTTTTCTATGAAGTGGATAGACAAATTCCGAAATGGATCAATCAGTTTCTGTGGATTTTTAAAAATTTTTTATAGATAGGTATGTTTTTTCTTGTGTTAAAATGTTTTATTTTCACTCACCGGGTACTAAATACGGAAATTTGCGCAAACGGTCAAACCGAATGTGCGTGCGCGACGCCGCTGTACAAAACCGCTGCGCGCTGCACAGATACACGCGTGCCGCCGCGCCGTTATATTCTGTTGTCTTTTGTCAACGAACGGCTTTCATCAAATGTTTCTCGATGGTTCGTTAATCGTTTTCGACTTTCTAATTTTCATTACTGTCTGTATTATAGTACCTATTTATTTTGTATCCATTATAAATATGACGAAAGACGGTAACACATTAACGATGTAACAGTGATTTCTGAAACTTGTATTTTATTTTTCTGGAAAACTTTGCCGTAACCATATCTTCTATGTTGAAATCGATCAGAAGCTGCGATTGTTTGCAACCAACTAGTTTGTGTTATGCTAGGTTGATTTCAAGACGCAATTCGTTGTCGTGAATCATTTTCGATTTTCAATGTTTATTATTATTACTATCATTATTATTATTTCTTCAATAATTTCTTATCGCGTAAATCGTTATTAGATTCGTAGTCTGGTGTCTTTCGCTTTTGCCTTTTACCTCAAATCTCGTTACCAATCGAATAATCTTAAGTTTTGTTTCTCAACTCGAACATGTGCGATTTTTGTTTCATCGTTGGAATTTCCCACTTACGTTCTGTTCGCAGTATGATCTGATTCGGAATGGGCAATTAACTTTTCAGTAAGTTGCAACAAAATTTATTAACTCGAAGAGATCGATTGTAAGTCTGAATCTGGAGCATCAGGCATTTTCATTTTTCGATTGCAGTGATCCGGGGACGTCGAATGCGGTTGGTAAGCAAATTTCTTGAAATTTATTGATTCTCAATTTGTATTGATTATGCATGTTGAATACGTTAATGTTCTGATTTTTTTACTGGATTTGAACTCGAAAAAGGTTGAGTGAAATCGTTTTTAGTTCGTACATATTGTGTCTGGTTTGTGAGATTTGGTTTGAAGAAATTATCCGAGTTTCAGAGTTTGAATGGTAACGGTTCTTAACTTGAGTTTCTGTCCGTACATTAAGCCCAAGCCCCGTTCAATTGAAGTTATACGTTCTTCAGATGCAGAAAGCTCTCTAGTGTTTCTGTTTTAAGAAAGAAAGTTAATGCCCATCAATAGCCAACTTGTGTTAACATTTTAAAGCCCAGTCCGAGTTGTGTCTGCGAATATTCTGAAGTTTGATAAGATCCTTGAAGTTGCGCAATCATCCTGTATACTAGATATTAAGAGAAGCTATTCTAAGTTATTGGTACATCCGACACTGTTGGTATGAAATTGTATCCAACTCCCTCGACTTGATAAACACTCGGGCCATTTTCATTCAGTGTCTCTGGCAACGCTAGTATCGATCCATGAGGATCAACGCCGACCACTTGACAGTTAGGGTTGTGTTCCTTGATTCGGCGAGCAACGCCGGCTATGGAGCCTCCAGCTCCTAATACCAGCATGTCGATTTTATCACATGGTCAATAATTTCGAAACCGGTCGTGTCGTAATATGCCAGAGGGTTACCAGGATATCGATACTGTATAAGAAACCATTATGCGTAAGCTTTTGATACAAACTTCATGAATAGATTCGTTTATTTTGCGTGTAGATTCTTCAAATTTATTTATGAGAAAAATCGTGAATACCATGTTAAATTAACATAATTTTTCATTTGAAGCGTTTGAAACTGAAAATTCCCAAGTTGGTCGTTTGTGAATTCGAAAAAGAGAGATGAAAGGTGAAAGTTCTGTGCATTTTCTAGAAGACTTGTTGTTATTGTAAACCGTTCTCGCCTGTCCCCCTCAACACCTTGCCTGAACAGATTTTCTTATTCAATTTCCTAATGTTTCCAAATAACAATGTTTTTTTTTTTCTCAAAATGACATCCCAGTGTAAAGTAAATTTCGCACGGACACCGTGTTCGGTCAATGAGAAAAATATTTTGCTTCTACAAAATTACTTGAAATTTGAAATCTGTCCGAATGAATTTAGCTTTGTAGTTTCTAAATCTTGAAGCAAAATAATTTGTAAAATGTCAGTTGATTGTAAATTTTTGATAGTCGTAAATTCACGTGATCAAGTATGATGGAGTTTGGTATTTGGTGGTTCAGCTTATGAGCCACCACGTTCAGACCTTCAAGCGAATTGAAAAAATTTGAAAAATCGTCAATTTTGGTTTGGCCAAAATGGCAAGTTTAACGCTTTGGTTTTTTTTTCAATTTTTTTTTTTGAAAATAATTTTCTCGAGTTGAGCACTGGCATGTAAATTTTCGAGGTCGCTGAACACGAATCTGAAAGTCGTTTTTGGCGGCGGCTCTCGTCAAGCGAGATATGGCCAAAAAATGTTAAATATGCTCTTAAATGGGTCTAAATCGCGACGTAGAGCAAAAATGGTCGCAGATTCGGATTCAGCGTGAAAAATTTGAATAAATTACTCATGTGTTGGGTCAGTTTGATGACTGGTGTCTGATGCTGATTAAGTGATTCTTATCCGGAGATTATTTTGAAATACGCAATGTCCGAATGAACACTGCAGCCAATTTTTTTTCAGCATTCAGTTGCTTAGAGACTGATAATTCGATAATTTTCTGATACATTTCAATTGAACTAAAATTTCTCCTAATATAGTAATAGTATGTTACTATTGGAAAATATTTAATTATTTCTAAAATTACTTGGTGTTCGTACAGAGTTGAAATTTTTTGCACGCATTTTTATTTTTAAATCAGTACGAATTTCACCTTCTGAAAAATTCTGCTCCAAAACAAAAATTTTGCATGATATACTTGAGTTATTTGATTTTCTCACATGGCAGCGCTGGTTATGACACCACCTCAAAATTGGTCTAAACTTTAAGGTGTTCAAAAATAGCTCCATCGCTCCACACTTTTTTCGATTTTCGATATAACTACTCATTATCGAGTGGCTTAGATTTCCTCACATCACTTATTTCGAATTTCGTTTTCATTTAGAATTGGTTTTCTGAGGAAGTTCCTCAGGTAATATAGCATGGATAGCCAGCGCCCTATCCTTGCCTTATAGAACGACCCTGTCAACATCTCAAATTTTCTAAAGATTTTCTAGAGTGGAAATGGTACATGTCATGCGCAGAACAAGAAAATCGAACAAAATCTTTCAATTTTCTTCTTCTGCGCTTGCAGTGGCGGATCCAGTCCAGAGCTCCATTTTGAGGGGGGTGAGGGAATCCAAATTTTTTCAAAGCATGGTAAATGCTAAAATTGTGAGATTGTGTTTTTTTCAGCATAAAGGCGGAGGGGTTCAAGAAAATTTATTTTTTATGGATTATCGGTCTATTTTTTCTTGGATGGGGGGGGGGCGAATTTCCCTCTTCCCCCCTTGGATCCGCCACTGTGCGCATGACATGTACCGTTTACACTTTAGATGCTATTGTTTCATGTTGACCGGACGAAATTTCGTTCGGTGGCTATCCATGCAATATTAGCTAAGGGATCTAAGGGAAGTTCGCACGTCTCAGTACATGCGCAATAGACGAAATCCATTCCATTACGACTATACGACAAAAGACTGAAGAGTAAAGACTGGAAGAGACGTGAAATGAAAATTCTAAATAAAAGACAGGATCAGTTTATTGAAGTGTGCTGCGTAGTTGTCATTTACTTGACCTTGGTTCTGTCGGTTATTGAAGCATTTTCTATTCCGATTTCCGAAGCAGAATATGAAACATGAAAGAGAAACAAAAATGCTCTACAAGTTTCGATTTGAATGCATTCAGTTTTTCCTTTCCCCACTCCCGCTGTCTCTTCGTTTCGTCCTCGTCTCCGTTTAACTCGCCTTTGGCACAAATTTTAACGTTGATCTTGATTTTTGATCATTCGTCGCTGGAGTTTCAGTTCGACCGTGACGCGTTGTAATGCTTTGCAATTTGCATTGCATCATATTCTAGATATTCACCTTCCTTTCCATTCTTAAATCTTATTGTTACAGGAAAAATGGGGATTTGTAAATTTGTCTAAAAGTCTGAAATAAATAATTTTAGTCATTTTCTTAACAGTCATTCGTTTCGTCGGCTATCGTGTTCGCGACGTCGTTCTCGTACGTGCGCCGTGCAGTATTGCGCATCTTGGTTTGTTGCAAATTCGAGCGTTTCTTTGTGTGTGTTCGTGATCGCTTGGCGGCGTGTCTTCCATTTTGTCCGTCCACTCCACTCTCCACATTCGAAAATCGAAATTGTGAGCTTCATGTGGGGCATTATTGCCGGCGTCCGGCTAATTTCTTTGCTTTTCTTGTCGCGTGTGTGCAAATTTTTCTGGAAATTGTGTTGTTTCAATTAATGGAATTGTGATTTTAACTAATGAAGCAGTGACTCCAACTATTGAGCCAGGGATTTCAATAGAGGTTCGAGTTGTATACGAGTTTAGCGGAACTGAGGTGAGTCTTAGAATCTGATTATTTTCACATGCGAGTTCAGTCATCTTGATATTTTTGATGAATGGTTTGTTCCAAATAGACATCCTTTTGTCCAATTTTTAGATTTTTATGTACGTACTGTTTTCTCAAAGCTACGCACTTCGTGTTTTTCCGTAAATATCGAAAATATGAGTTAGCTGATTGTTACGTTTCGCAATTACCGTTGGGCGATCGTGTTCGGTTATTCATTTCTTGTTGTCGAATTGGCGATTGAAAATTTTCAGCGAGGTTTTTTCTTTCAAGCTTTTATCCAGTTTGAAACGTAGTCTTGTAAGTTCCTTGGTAGATAGCTAGAAGTGGCTGAGGGTCTCCTTTTTCTCTCGATAATTTTTGGGGGAATTAATAGATCAGTTGATATGAAAGTTTTTACTATGCTTGAAATAGTTGTGCGATAGCTGAACATTAAGATTTCGAGGGATTTCACCTGTATATTACAATGATGTTCTGTTATTTTTATTTTCGATCGTGTCAATTGGAACAGTCGAATTAACCAAGTCAGGTAGAACAGAATATGAAAAACTTTCCCTCAAGTTAATTATTTAGACCTTCTGTATGATTAAATTTATCTGACTTACGAGAGACAATGCATGGGAGTATTACAGGTTATTGTAAATTTTCTTATTAAGTAATTCGAATTTTCACTGTCTCATTTATTCTTGTGTCAATGCCTTCGAGCTTTTTTTTTCTATGAAGTTACCTTCTTTAGTTGTGTGTATTTTTGTTTCAATTTCTTTTTAGTTTAATTTCATTGAGTGAATTTGTTGACCTGAAGAATTCGAATTTGTTGAACTGAAGAATTCGAAATTGATATAATGAATATTTCAAGAAAGACTTGCGACAGATTTGCCTTTCCTGGTGTTGATAACCCAAAAGGAGAAAATCCTTATTTCCAGACAGGCATTTGAATTATGAATTTCGTGTACGTTATTTCATTTACTATCCAGTCCGTAGCCATAATTCTGAAACCCTCTTCGTCGTATTTTGTGCTCGGTTTATTACTAAGTGTTGGATTATTGAACTCGATACCATGAAAATAACTGCTATTTAGAAAAAAAAAAAATACCACCGTTAACATTTTAACTCGTTATTGTTTGTGATGAAATATCCATTATAAGTAATGCATTGGAATATTCCCTGTTGCCTATTTTTCGAATGTGATTTCTTTTCCTCTTGAATTGGATTTTGGCCCACTTTGGTCTTATGTCCGGGAGTAACATTTTCAGACAGTAATCACATTTTTATAATGGAGTTTTCAAGATGAAGTAATGGTGAGGTGTGAGAAGCTTCGGATTTTGGGGATGTTTTTAAATGCTTTTATTGAACTATGACGAAACTTTACTGCTACTGCGCATGAAGATTGAAGGTTATATCTGAAAAAAATTCTTTATTTAATATTATTCGAATTTCAACCCTTGACGATGGACTGAAACAGTCCGAAAGTATCAATAGTTAGCGCTATACAAGCAACGCAGATTTCTTGACTTTGAGGAAACTGCGTTCCTTGAAAGAATTTTTTATTTCTTTTATTTTTACAATGATTACATAACTGCCCTTGTGGGCGTTTAATTTTTTCTGTTAAACTTTGCCTTGTTAAATTCTATAATCCCATTATTTCAACGTAAATATGTATTATATTTTGAATTTCCTCAATTCTCGATTATGTTGAAATAAGATGTATCGAGACTTCAAAACAAAACAAGATATAAGATTTTGATGAAAACAATCGTTTTGTTTGAATCAAATTTAATACGAGGATCTTATCTGGGTTGGGGTTCGTGTGACTTGTTCTATTCTGTTACGCCTTGCTTGCTAGATGAGGATAATACTAGTAGCATTATTTTAATGGAAGTATTCTTTAATGTCAATGAGAACATTTTTGTAGATTTTACGTATTGGCTTCTGCGACCGCAGTTCTGAAATTTGCTGAATTGAAAAAAAAACGTGGTTTTCTCTCCTTGATCAATGCGCATAAAATTTGAAAGGGGAAATAATGTTATTTTTATTGGTTCTCTGATAAGATTGCAATGTTACTATTGGAACACTATTTGTAAAAAGCGTACGATACTTCCCAACAAAACCCATATTGGTTTTCTTACTACACCCTTGAAATGAAAATTTTTCCCCCGCAGGTTGGTTAGCATTTGAGAACAATAAGGAAACATTCTTCTGTTTTACAACTTCTAATTGATGTCTTTGGAATTCCATACTTCACCTTAGAAGTTGCTGGGCTTTTGCTCTGATGGACTCAAATTTACTCCTCCCCTTCCTGTTCCGAGTTTTGTTTCAGTGCTATCATGCGTCTCGGTTATGTTTCTGCAATTCCTTGCACCCCTCACAGCGTCAATCTACCATCAACTGTTAATAGTAGCGTCAACAGGGGCGTGGAAGTGGGGAGTCCAATCCGATATTCTTCAGAAATTGATACAAATAGAGCTTTCGCAAAATAGATCAGAAAAGCACATCAAAACTACAAAAAAAAGTGAACGTACCGGTGAATTTCTGGTGTGGGTTACTTCTTTACGCGCTAAAAATTTGTGAAGATCATTTAAATTTTGACATATTTAACAGCCACCTAGTGGAAGTATTTTAGGAAATGGGGTGGAATAGATAGGAAATGAATGGAAGTGAATGACATGGTCCTTTACTTTTCAGACAAACTTACTCCTTCACTGCCCTCTCTTTGGAAAAACGCATACACTGAATTGTTCTGTTCATTCATATTGTTTTCATGAACAAAATGAAAAATTTTTATCGACAATAATTTAAAAACACTCTCAAATTTCATAAGAAAATTATGTTTTGGAAGAATCGTGTCGATAATATATTGCTTAAAGAATGACAATTCGTAGATACAGAGGAAAACTTTTTTAGTAACACTTTTTGGGAACATGATATTTTATGAATTGAAGTTTTGGTATCGCAATTAATGAGATCTTACTCGTAATGCGTTTGTGGTAAATAGGTTATGTGTTGTATTTGCATTAACTGTTAGTCAAATATCCGAGCCACAAGTTGAGAAGCTTTTTTTCTTTGTTTCTTCAGAATCCTCGAAAGTTGATTTATTGATGAAAAAAAAAATGGGTGAATTTGTCTGTTGAAACTGTCATCTTATTCATTGACAAGCTGAAGCTTGGCCTTATTTTCCTTGAAGTAGTTGGTTATTTATCAATAAACTGAAAACTGGACTCATATTTGAATAGTGTCTGGTTGGCAAGATAGTTTGGTGCTTGGCTCATCGATCGAGAGGTTGTGAGTTTGAGACCAGACTCGGCCAATGCTATCTGACCATGCATAGACAGTGCTCTTTTATATGATTGGAAAATCTATAATGCGAGACTGATCAACCACCGAGAGCTCACTACAGTGCCCATTGTGGCAGTCCAGAAAACCTGTGATTTGATTCAGGAAATGCTCTATCCATCGTATTTCTGATGATGCATATCTGAAAATATAATTTTTGGAGGGAAAAAATATTATGATTGGTCTGCATGGCCTTGAAACGAGTGTTATGTTTTGAAACTTGGCCAGTCTTATTCAGTACTTCTTTGATTGGCTGAAAATAGTTTGATTGATTGGATTTTAAGCCAATTAAAAAAATTTAACTTGTATTTTATTGGGGTAAAAATTGCTTCTCAAGTATGGTACTCATTGTGGAATCGATGGAAATGTAAAATTTGAAAACCATTTATCACAAATAAATCAAAATATTGTGAAAAATAAAATTATAATGAAAAACATCAGTGAACTTGAAAAAAAAATTAAAAAAGAAATAGGAAGTAGAATGAAAAAAAAATTGATGAAAATGAAACAACAAAGAAGTAAAATAATTTTGAAATAATGGCGGGAAAAAAATTAAAAATACGAAGAGAAGAAAAAAAAAAAATACGAGAAGAAAAAAAGAAAAAAAAAAGAAAAGAAATGATATAATAAAAGTAGTTTTCCGATGAAAAATCTGCGTGAGAACTTATTGGAAACATTTTAATTTTCAAATCCTAAAGTCAAATTTGACCACCTGAGTGCATTGTTGCATCAAAATTTCAACTCCTCATTCATATTTTACTTGTAAGAAAAATTGCATGCAACAGAATACAATTCAGTGAGCAAAATTCTTTTGGTATCCTTAGTACAGTATTTTAAAAATGACTGGATTTTATTAAAATACACGAAGTCCGTAAACACAAATTTAATATATCAGACCGATGGCAGGGCCTTGTTTTTTTTTTTTTAATTGAATTCTTTATTCTTGGATTTCTCAGCTTCCAATAGCTGATACTCCGGTCTCTGTATCGCTGAAAGTTACATTTGAACACTATAGGCAGATTTACTGTGAGAAAATATGTTTCGTTAAAAATAAATTGAAAAATGTTATTTCAAAGGGTAATAATGATTGAAGTAGTGTTAAAATGTACCTCCAGATGGTGGCTGTCAAATAATGATCATTTAGTCATCCAACGAGGTCGACTAATGTTTCTTATAGTATTTTCACTTATGAGTTGAAATATTTGGTATTGGTGATGAAGTTGCTTAAGTCATTCAGGCAATAGTGATGATATTAAGAACTGTTCTAAACTGTCATTATCATCTGTGTACATATTGAATAAAGTCAGTTCTATGGTTATTGGGATTTCAGTTGAGGAAAATTAACAGAAAATGAACATATTATACGAAACCAGTCGACAACTGGAAAGCAACTGGTTCAAAATTTGAGGAAATATTTGAGTTGAGTCATTCTTTTTAAAATATTTTTTTGTTACTTCCCTAGTGGAGAACCGAGTACCAAGCAGGAGAGAACACTTGAGAATCACCAGTCAAAAATATTTTGTTGATCAATACCTAATTACTGAAGGTAGTATTGAGCATGAGCTCATTTTCAACATCAGAAATGGTCTTTTTATCAGTCTGTCCGCTTGCGGTACAGGTCTATGTTGCACCTTTCCCGCCAGCCTTTCCTGGGTGCACCTTGACGTTTCTATCTTTACAGCACCCACCACGTCTCTGATCTGATGGCTGGTATTCTTTCACCTGCTTTTGTACGCGGCGCGCAAAAGAGGGGTCTGGCCAACCAGTGGCCGATCCCCCCTAGACTCCTCTAGGCCCCTTTTTTGTTTTACACGTGAGGACGCCCCGCTTAAGCGGAGTCGCCCACGGAGGCTCTCGTCGTGCCGCACCCGAGGGACGCGGACAGTGAGCTGGAGTATTGGACGAAAAGTCGATAGGCGTCCCCAGAGGCCAACCAGTCCGAGTTGGACCGCCAAACTCCCAAAGAGCACCCACCAACAAGCTCATTCAGTCTCGACATATGCTTGTGTCGCACCTGGCTATAGTTTGAGCAGTCGTACAGTAGATGCTCGGCGCTGAATGCCGTATCTCCGCAAGAGCACACACCCTCCTCGGTCGCTATGTTGAAGCGCCGAAAGTGTGAAAGTCCCCTTGCGGTACAGTCCTAAAATGCATGAACAAAGCCCTTCAGCGTCATTAGTAACCGCGTAAAGATAATTTTTTTCACGGTTTTTGTGACATAAATTGCAATCTTCTCGTAAGGTATACATATTTTCAGTACGTTCAAACTCTGTATTTTCTTCATCTGACTAAATAATGATGATTTCTTCTTCAGCTCGAATCATTTCAGGCTGTGTACTAGAATTTTTCTCCTTGTTTTCTCGTCTGAATTTTGGGTTTTAAAATTTGGATCAATTTTGGAGTGCCGATGATTTTTGATTTGCCCATCATTTTCTGCTGGTCTGATGTGGTGTTTCAATTTCTCCTCATATTCGAGTAACTGGATGTCAATTTTGGTAGTGTCGCATCCTACTTGCTCAATTTTGATTCGTCCGGCGATAATTCTTTCTGTTTCCTCTATTCTTTCAGTATAAAAGAACATAAACTGAACAGGATCCTATTTGTCAACAATTTTTGCGATTTCAGTATTACAAAGTGGTCTATTATTACCTGATGGAAGTCTATGAAAAAAAACCTTTTCATTGTCGATGATGTGGTATGGATTACCCATCTTGAGAGGTTCAGCCGATCACTTTTTACAAAATCCATATTATATTTTATTTTTGATGCGTTAACATCTTTATTATTCGTGACTTTTAATTACTCTTCTAATTTTTTAACAACATGATATTTCCTTTATCTACCCGTCATCCATTATGTATATCATTATGTATATCGTCTATTTGGTCAGACTTGGTATGAATAGGCACTCACACAGTTGTCGGCGCGGGCTGAAAAAGTTCTGTACCCGTAGACAGGTTGGTCGAAGGTTTGCGATTTTCAAGGTAGAAACGGATTACAGCGTTTTTGTCGTTTATTTGCGATGGCACCCTGAAACTAAAGTTATTCTATCGAGTTAATGTTGAATAGGTAGATTCCCATGATCACATATTCCAACAGTAATAATATGTGTTACAACAAAATGGCATACTTTCACCCCTCGTCCCTCCAGCCTACCATACACACGCGTGTATTCAATCTGAGACGTGTGGAAACAAATTGTGTGTTGTTAACGTCACCGACATAAGGGGCTTTTATTTGCGAGCCATAAATGGGCAGTTTCGGAAGAGATGAGAGAGTGTTGAAGCTTTGGCGACGACGAAGGAGTAAGGGAGGCATAAGTTAGTAGTGGAAGCATGTGGGGAAGGTAGAATGAGAGCGACTTGGTGGAAAAATACGAGGTAAAAAAGGGTCACATGAAACTTGTGTATCAATTAGAACCAAAAACTGACGCATTTTATGGAAGGGTTCAGGGGTTGATGATTGGGCTATGGCTATCGGTGGGTGCTTTGAAACACACTTTTATAATCTCGCGACTTTGGAATGCATTAATCAAATTCTAAACACATAATTATTACGTGTTTCAATAATTGTTCGAATATTTTCTCGCCATTAATTCGACATTTTAATTATAGCTTAGCGGTTGGCTGCGAACCCTTGCTCGCATTGTCATCGTCCCCCTCGCTTTTGCAAGCAATCAACAAATACAAATATTTTATTAATTTGTCATAATTTGTCTTCACTTGACAGAAGGTTTATACCCATGTACCAAATCATTATAATATTATATTCTTACGTATAGATTTTTAGCAGGTTTTCACTGGAAAACATGCTCTTTTAAATGGGGCCAGTTAGTGAAATAAGGGTGACCAAGTACGTTTATTGGAATGAAAATCTCAAATTCATATACAAGTACGAGTATGTACGTATGTATGTGTTAATGTTCTGTTTGGCTTGTCAACGCGTTTGAGGTAAGAGTTGAAATTTTGCTGGAGGGTAGTGAAATGGGAAACATCGAATTGAGATGGTGGTGTTTTATGGTTTTGATTGAATTTAAACTCGGTATATACGTAGTTTCACATTAGTAGGTATAAAATACATAGCATAATATGAAGTTTCATGAAGATTGGTGGGGGAGGATCGAGCTGTAGGAGGAGGGCAAAAACCCCTCAAAATATCCCTGTGAACACTTTGGAGGGCGTAATTCTCAATTACCCAAGTTGCAATGGTGTAGAATGAAGATTTGAAATTGTGGAGCAAATCGGTTGACTGGAGGGCTGTAAATAGTTGGAAAGTTATGTTTTTCATCAGGGTGATAGTAATAGTAATCGGTGACCATTGTGTGAGAGCGAAAACCTGCTCCTCCAGCACAGCGAGTAGACTTTTTTTTTCATCACACGTCAAATGAAAAGTTATTTATTCATTTTTCTTGGTCGGTCGTCATTAAGGTCCCCTTTAGTCGCTTTTGTTTCGTTCGATTTGTGTTGATTTTACCCATCGAATTGAACTGTCAATCTTTTCAAGTTGCAAAAGCTGTAAATTTTTTACTAAAAAAAAAAAAAGAAATAAAATGAAAAAAAAACCAAGGTGGGTCGAAACAGTTTGTTGGAGAAATTAAGTTTCATTTGAATATCAAAACTGTGAACTACTGAAACGAATAGCGTTTGCCTTCAACAGCTGGATAATGCATTTGATTATCATTTTATGGTGAGTGTACAAGTTATATTAGATCACATTTCCAAATAATTTCAGATTTCATAAACATTATCCTCCTTTTTACGCATTTAACATATCTGAGCCAGCTATATGGTCTCTTTTCCAAAAAAAAATAACAGTTCCATCTGAAGCCTCACTTTTGATTTTCTGAACTGTCTAAAAACGACTAGTTTGCTCGTCTTATTCAAGTTACATTATTTTTCTATTTCTAAGTATATCATTGAATGTAGTATGATCTATGAAAACGTACCTCAAAGAACTTTTTTTTCGAGATGATGATTTCATTAGATTTAAGATTTTGTGAGCATTTTGCAGAACAGATCTCAATTGGTTGAAAATTAACTGACACATTCTGAATTTTTTAAATTTTAGAATCCCACTTTTCGAGAAAATCAAGTTCTAAGTTAAAATCTCAATCTTCAAAAAGGTCACATTTTTTCTAAAAAATTACCGAATCGGTTTTAATCAAATTTTCATGTCATCACATTCATGACTCTAAATATATCCAGCAAAATTTTGACAAAATTAATCAGGTAGTATTTGTATATTGACAGTTATGAAGTGGTACTAAGTTACTCAGAAAGACAGACAGATAAAGAAAATGAGTCCATTTTTCTACAAAATTTGCCTAAATCAAGGACTAGAATATCATTTAGTGGAGTGAAACTTCATTGAAATATTGTCAAAAATATTAAACATCGTTTTTTGAACCGACATTATTTTCTGCCTGTTTCTCAGAAAATTGTTGGCCAACTTGAGGTACTTTTTCCACAAATATTTCAATAAATTACTTCTTTTTTTTTGAGCAACCAAAACGCTAGAACAATTGGTTCAACTTATTTACAGGTGGGCTATGTTCATCCCCACCTCTGAACAAAGAGCTAATCGTTTGAGAGAGGTATTTCACTGGAAGCAAATCGATTTTCAGTTTGAAAATGAAACGCATCGACAATCCATGTTTGACAGCGGCCAGTTCAAGCCCGGAAATAGCATTCCAACTTCTCTTGCACTGTGGACAGATAAGCTTTTTCTAACCCTACCCAGATTCAAACTCGGTGTACCTGCCACACTGGCTTACATTCAGCTAAATCAAACTGGTAGGTCGTCAACAGAATTCATTCATCAATAAACCGAATTTCGGAATTCACAATTCAAGTAGGTTTTCTTTTTTCAAAAATCTGCTCGATTTGCGAATGAATGAATACTTTACAGCAGCTGTATTATTCCAGTGTTGGTAAAGATATCCAAATATCCTGAATTTCTCCGCAAAAATGTTTATCTACATTCCTTTCCCCAAACACCAAATTATCGAACAGACAAAAATCAAAAATCCGGTCCACCCTGCACTATCATCATAATGCGAATGTAAGAACTAATTGTAAGGAAGAAGTATTTAACTGCAATTTTATATTCAGTGTTGGGAAGGGTTTCTGATAATTTCCTAGAATCAAGCGTACCGTATTATCAAATAGATTTCTCCTCAAAAATTTTCACCTGAATCTCTTTTCTCAAACACGGAGTTAATTCCCGAATAAATTTAAATCGAAAAGCCAATCTACCCTATAATCTGTATGAGATTGAATGAGTTAATTTGGTTTCGTGTCATGGAAGCCTGTACAACCCATTCTTAGTTACGTGGAAATTTCAATTTTTCATCCAATTTCATTCTCATGAGTATCATTTTTCAGCCGCGGCAAAGATTGAGGCTAAGTGCATTCAGATAAAAAGGAATTAACGCCGAGTGTATTCGGGAGAAAAAACTTGGGTAAAAAATTTTCAGACGAGATTTCATCGAGTTCTAACGAATGGCGCAGTCGATAGGACCTATGCTCTGAAAAGCTTACAAAGAACATTTTTGTATGTTCGAATGAGTTCAGTTACGTATTCGTTTTGTCCGGCCTGATTAAGTGTTCGATGCGTTTTCTGCTGATCGTCTTAATACAAATCGTTCCTGACATTGTGTAAAACAGAGATCCGATCGGAGCATCTATCTCACGAGTTTCTATACACGTATTCCTTTTCCAACATATTTTTACTTGCTCATGGTTCCCTACCTCGTCACAATACTTCAATACTCATAGACTTTCTGAAATACGTAGTTTATTCTATGAAAACAACTTTTCCATTGAAACCCATCTGTCGAATTGAATTTCTAGACTTTCGTCTCATCTCCTTGTTGTGTTTCTTACAAGTGCACCGAATATTTTCAGAAATCGAAGCGAACGTCACATCGCCCTCACTAATAGCCTATCCGAATTGGGAGAGCCACGACATTACGGTGCGAAATATCACCTCGGTTCTCAACATCCACACCGACCCTTGCGACCGACTCTGGGTCATTGATTCGGGTCAAATTGAAAACAAACATGAGAAAGATCCCACGCTCATTACGTTCGACCTGAAAACGAATTTGCAAATAGACACGCAAAAGGTGAAAAGCAAAACTGACTACAAAACGGAGCCCTATCTGGCGGACATCGTGGTCGATGTGACTTCGGCAAACTGCGATGGCGCCTACGCATACATCGCAGATGCCGCCAACTACGAGCTCATCGTCTATAGCCTGCGAGGACGCGAGTTCCACCGAATCACCCACAATTATTTCAGCTTCGACCCGCTGGGAGGTGATCTGCATATAGACGGAGTCCACTATCAGACGCAGTTCGGTATCTTCAGCCTAGCACTGTCACCGGTTGGCAGGGACGACCACCGGACGCTATTCTTCAGTTCGCTGGCCAGCACCAATCAGTTCGCCGTATCTACGGTGGTGATACAAAATAAGACTCTGGATACGATACACAGTTTCTACGAGTTCAAAGTGATGGGTTCTAGAGGTATGAACGCTCAGTCTGGCGCCTCCACTTTCGATGAAGAAACTGGCGTCCTTTTCTACACGTTAATTATGAAACATGGAATCGCTTGTTGGAATTCTTACGGGTAGGTCAATTTCAAGCATGAACTTTACCACCTATACTTCACTCCAAAAACTTGAAAGCAATTCCAGGACTCATAAAACTCTCAATTCCATGACTCATAAAACTTTATGCTTGATCTATTCACCAGTTCTTTCTGAGATTATGAATTTAACAAACCATTCTTTGCTCTAAAAACTATAAAGCTATTCCATAACTTCCGAATAACCTTAAATTCAACTTATTCACTTGCCTTTTTGAGGTAATTTACTGGGACATTGCTTCGAATGTTGTTAGTGATATCAAGTCTTTGAGGTACTATCGCACACCCACCATCATCATCTTCGACTTGAACAACACTCGAGCCCTGTCTCTTCTTAAATGACCAACTTTTACTATTTTCATTTTGAAAGTTTCTATCCAACGCTGTTGACAAAACTGGAAAACAACACCAGTAAAAACCACAAAATATCTTCAACCAAAACGATTAAAAACCAACACTAGATTAATTATTACTTTTTTTTTTTTGGTGGGGGGGGAGGGCGAGCTTGAAAGTTGCAAACACCACTGTACCGTTTTCCTCGAATTATACATACTTGATCGATGTATTTTACAGAGCGGACGAATATAGCGAGAAAGCGCAAGGTATTATTGTGGAAGATGAGAACATAATATATCCATCAGATGTAGAAGTGGACACGAGTGGATTACTCTGGGCCCTATCGAACAGACTACCTAAATTTCAACATGGAAGACTCCTCGAGGAGGATGTGAACATACGGATTCTCTCCGGTTCAATTAGAACTATTATTAAAGGAACTATGTGTGATGCAATGTAGACTTAGCATCGTTAGAATACGTAATTGAACCCTGCACAGAAATCGCCGAATAGCACAAATATAATTATGAAACGCTTATGACAAAATATTATCACTCACCATCAATAATCCTTGAGCGAGTTTCTAATAAACCTCTAATCTGCCTAAAATAACCTATGAGGCAGTTTTCAATGTAGCTTTATCCAGTTAACAATGACCTCCTTTTAGCCCATCAATTGTGACCCTGTGCAGGATAGACCACTTTAAAGCATGTCTGACCTCTGATATAAATTTCCCTGGTATTAGCCATGAGGTACGAGTTGACCGTCGTTAAGGACAAAACCAAGAAATGAAACGTAACTTACTTCAAGTTCAGTCAAAAAGGCAAAAAAGTGGCAATTTTGTATCAGTTCGTCGTTTGGTTGAAGAATTCGAAGGAATCACTCACTTGTCAAAGGAATGTTATACGAGTAGCAGCGAATGCGCTACAATTTATTCTCATTTTGATATTAGCTCTGCTCATCGGCAGTTGCTACGAGTCTTCTTTCATTCGTTATTGCATCTTATTATGTTTTTTGATTTTTGTGAGAAATATCTCCTCGCATGCGTCTTGTATCGTTGAATTATCCGAAAAATGTGTGATTTCATGAGTTTCGCTGACCGAAGCATTGGATTAGTTGTAGTTATAAAGGAGAAAATAGGAAGAAAGAGGAAAAATGAAAAAAATCCTGTCTCACAATTTCAAAGTTTCACTTCATTACATCCTTGACCTTCAGCTTGTCGTTGTCTGTTCTAATTTGAGCCTTCATTTCGTGGTATTAATAGAAAATTTACCTTGTTTTACAAATTTTACTTGTCGAAGATAACGCTTTAAAATACATGAGTTTGAATTTTTAGAATCTCTTATCGTGAAGAAATGCGAGTGCTTTCTTGGTATTAGCTGAAAAAACATATTGGTGTTAGGCAATTTCCTGGAATGCGTTTATCGTTGGTTATTTCAGTAATTTCGGCTAACAAGCGAGATTAAAAAAGTTGTCATTTTCATTTTGTGTGGCAAATGAGAATGTAATTTTCACTATAAGTAGAGTTGGCAAATTTCACAACCGCCACTTGCAGTTGAGTTCGACTTCGAAAAACATTTCAGTTTAGCGTAGCTTTTGCTTGAAAAAGAATATAAGATGGACAAATTGGTGTTGTTGCTTTTTGTGATTTTCACTCTGTTGGAGATGGTTCAGTTATCACCAGTTCCTGTAGATCCTTTTAGTAGTGAGTAAACTGATATTTTTTTGGTTTGTATACCTATGTGCTTGTCAAATCATTCATTTACCTACCAAACTAAAATTATTTATTTTATTGCGGGTAACTGTAATTATTTTATTAAATGAATTCTGATCTGACATTTGATGAAGAATTTTTGAACTTATTTTCTGTTGGAAAGAATGAAAGAATTGGCTACAGGCTTTAGTGCTTCTAAATTTTGGCTTTGGTGTACGAAAAGAAAAAAAAACTGAGCTTTGTTGTCACGTTCCTAAAATTCTGTTGAATTGTTCCCCACAGATTTTTCAGATACGCTCAGGATATAGCCGTTGTAAAATAATTGATTATACGAGTATATAGATTTTATTGAGAAAGGGGATGTAAATTACAAAGAAAATGTTTCCCTTGCTAGTCGCTATTTCGCACAGGGTTTTACTTAGGTTTAGTGTAAAATGAATCATTTCTCAATTAATATGTATTTATTGACTTACAGCGTTTTTGGATCCTTTTAAGGAGGTGATATCGAGTTTTACGGGCGGTGATAAAAAAAAACATTAAAATGATTAACTTTATGTCGTCTTGCTGGAAAAATAACAACATCGTCTACATCTGCATTTCTTCGATCTGATTGTGCTTTACCCTCATGAGTTAGTTTTAAAATTTGCTTTATTATACCGAGAAACTTGTTGTACCTCATATGAAATACAGTGTTATATCAGTTTCATTTTGTCCGGCGTAACATTTATTTGACGAAATGCTAATTTGATATCAGTGACAATGGCGACTTCGATCTTTACTACGCACCTTTTTGTAAGTCATTTTGTGGTGGTGATGAAATTTCTTGAGCTGTTTCGATATCTACAGCAAAAAACAAAAAGAAATTTTACATTCCTTTCATTTATTTTCGAAGTAGCTTTGAACTTGGATCATGAGCTTTATCACAATTCTGTTTCGTGAATTTTGCATAAGAGTAAGTAGGAACGAATTGAATCAGGCAGCAAGTTTGGTTTTTTATGAATTCAGCCCTTTGATGAGAAATGTTACTGAAATGTTCTTACGGTGCAGTCAACGTGCCAAAAGTTTTACATGTGAAGCATTGGTTTTTTTCTGGCTTTCTGTTGATCAGTGTTATTTTTATTTTCAAGCTTGTTCTTACATGTATACCCTCCTTCTTATTCTCTTGAAGTAGTAAATATAAAATTTGAATAACCGATAGAGAGTAGTTTTACTCGTATGTAAAAAAAAAAATACGACCAGTGCTACCAAAATACTTGCATGTAAGTGGACTAACTGCTAAAGCGTTTGATGGCGTTGGGAAAAATTCCTCGAGAATTGATGATATGATTCATTACACAAGGTAGGAATATAATAATGAAATATCATCACAGGGTAATTCATATTTATGCGATACTTTTTTCTTTCAGTATGATTTTTCACTTTTACGACTTGATGACAATACCTTGACTGACGATAATTGCAGCCCGTGCTTCTGAAGTCGAGGAATAGAAATAAAACATTTCTTCTATTATTGTAATGTTATTATTTCCCTCGTTCCATCAGTATGAAAACAGTAGGAATCAATATTTGCCTCTGAAATGAAAATCAATCAGTAAAATAAACACCCTGAATTGATGACTGAAAGGGTAGATACTTTAAGCTGTTTGTAACGCGGGTGTGATACATAACTTCATTGATACAGTATTTGCATTTTCCAGTGGTCATTCTCCCCAGGTGCTGTACGAGTAAAGATTGACTCTTTTGAAAATCCTGGCCTTGAGTTGGAAACTATGGGAAATTCGAAGAGCGAGTCATTTGATAGTGACGAGAGTTTAAAACGTCCATGCAATTGAGTACCGAGCGAATACGCACATTACAAAATTGTTCGCAGATACTTGATTATCGTATAAAAGCTATTTTTGCCAAGTGGTCTGCTAACATTCTGTATCAACTGATGGACGTTCCTCTCTCTTTGTCGATTCTTTTTTACCTCTGATACAGAGAATGTGGCACATTTGAGTCTATTCTTGTACTCGCTGTCTCATTTTGTCCGGCAGGAAGGGAGCCCGATACAAAAATTATGAAATACGCATCAAAATAGTTACAACCAAAAATTCAACAAGTAGAAGTTTTTTGAGTAATTCGAGAAGCATTACTTCCACCAAAATGTTATTTTCAAATTAGCACTCCAAAAATTTGTACAAAAATTAAGGGGATTCCTTGGTTTAATGAGAAAAATGAAAACGTTTACCTCTTCCAAACGAGTCGTAATGCGAGAACGATATCGGTGGCATCTCGCCCTGTAGGCAATCAATTCTTCCCTTTAGCTCTGCAACACTTGCTCTTTGCGATCGAGGACTGCGATGGCGTCCGAAATGATTTGCTCCTCTAGTCCTGCAATTTATCGTTCACTTGTTGAATCCTCATCATCCATGCCTCCTATCCTTTGTCGCAGAACTTCATCGTCAGGGTTGCGGTTGCTGAATTCAGGGTAGTGTATTGGGAGTTCGAACGTATAATACATACCATATCCGGATTTTCCATCGCGAGTGTATGGATAGAATAAATTTGGGATCATCCGGTCGACATTCAATTTCTCCATAATATTTTCAGCAGCCATTTTCGCAAATCGATTCTTACTCTCTCAATTTGGATATGCTGTTGTCTTACTTTTTTTTTTTTTGAAAAATGCCAGCTAGGGTGAACGCGTCTGCCAACCAAGGCTGATGGGCCTGTGGTTCACAATTAGTGAGAATATTTTTGGGTATTGATTTTTTGAGGTACGACATGATTGAAGTAATACATAATTATTATGACTGAATAAATACATCAATTGAAACGTACCTATTGAATAAATTACTGCACTCAAGTTATTTTTGTTGTTCATAAAAATCGATGACCAATTGGAGACATATTTGTGAGGCATCGGATGATCCAGCCTTACCTATATTTGACCTGTATCGTATATTTTATCGCTAGTACGATTTAGCGGGTATTTTTTTTATTAGCTCCTGCAACCCCTGTGAGGACATTTCGAAGATGATTTTCATCTTCTTTTGTAGGGTTTTTTTTTTTTTTTTTTCCATCATCAGCAATGTGAATAAAACGTTTTTATGCCGTAGTTCAACGATTTGCTGAAATTCAAAATTGAATATTTGTAAAGACCAACAACAATTATATATAATATATAATATAATAATGTAATATAATATCAGCCTTTATTTGATGGTATAAGGTGCATATAGACAACAATTATATACCTAGTATAAAAAAAAAAACAAGAATTTTTGGACTTACTCAATTTCTATTTATTATCAAATCCTCAATCGATCAATAATATGAAAAATTATATTGATAATGAGAAGAATATAAACAATGTACTGAGGTTGCCATGTTGTTCAGCAGCTGCGTACAGATATTTGTGATTTCCTAAAAATTTTGATACAGATTCACTCAAAATTAGTTCATTGCCATTTTTCGAACTGGTTCCGATTGGTATATAGTAAGAAGACTGTTCGGGTTGTTATACCTTTTTTCCAATTCAGTCACAATTGAAGCATAGTTTTAGCCAATAAGAGTTGTGGTCCCAAAATACTGTAATTTTGAAATTTTCAAGGTGAGGTTGAAATGATTTCAATACTCTTATGTATTCATCTCAGCTTGCAATAGGCACTCATATAGTGCTAGGCACTATCGATATTCGGCTGCGACTATCGCTTGTTGATTCCATTATGCAATATTTTAAATGTTTTATTCAGTTATATTCCTATTTCGACTTACGTTGAATGAATCAAATATTTTTTATCTTCTTATAAAGACAGGAGTGCATGTCGACTGGACATTTCTATTTCAAATTTTTTTCACCAAAAATGAAAATCACAATTGCAAATTTTATATCAGTTACGGAGTTTTAGCAAGATTTTTTCTATGAGCGAGCGCTGAAGGTCAAGTTTCTCGTGTTTCTTGCATTGTTGGACACCATGTTGAGTGCGCCTTTTGTGGTAGTCTGCTGCTGTTTCTGTGGGCAGCTTCTCCGGAGCTTCCTCGTCACTGTCCGAAGTGGTTAGTAGCTCTTCGGCCACGGCATACATGGTTTTGGGAAGAGTATCGGTCTGGTGCAAAAGTTGATCCGCCTGGGCGGGGCTCAGGTCAATATGGTCTGAATGTTTTGCGTCCATAAGTTGCTGGTTATCATCATCGTCGATGGTGATGAGGTTGTGGATGGTTTCGTTCACTCCGGTGATTCCAGAGTCGCCAAGTCGACCAGGGAAACTTGGCATGCCATGTGCCGCGCTTGATGACATTACAAGTGGGCACTCAACATGTGCCGAAGCTACGTGGGCACTTGCAGCACCGATCCCTGCAGATCCGACCTGCTGAGATGGTAACACTTCCTTCTGCACGTTGCTTTTCATTGTTGGTGGTTTCTTTAAACTTGAAAAGAGGAGAGAAAAAGGGAATTTAAGAGGGGGAGGAGGTCCAGCATTGGGACCATGCCAGAGTGAGGGAGGTTATGAGTAAAACTAATCAAAACAGGGTCAACAATAATCCAAAAAGGGGATAGCCACGTGAGGAATTTTAAAAATTGAATTTTGAATTGGGGTGACCGTCATCCTGTCAACGTATGGGACTTACGCTGCAGGGGTAGGGAAGGGGAAGATCAGAGACTAGGTGTGCAATCCCCTTCAAGAAGAGATGGATCGTCTAAGGATTGCAACGACTAGTCGAGTACCCATCATGCAGCACCCAAAGGACCAACCGGCAGCCCTTCGCATTACTCAGGCTGAGAAACTAACTCAGCTGAGCCACCAAGCACACATAATCCGCAAGCGGACGTGGTGCGCAATGACACAACCAAGCAGCTCTCAACCCCCCTCCTGCGAATATCCCATTGGAACATCTAACAACTACCACAAAAAGACACAAGACCAGATGTGACTCAACCTCACACAGGTCCTTTTGGTCTCATCGTATGCCAGGCCCTCGTCTATCTTCGGTCGTGCGCACATCCGTTTGTAATCATTAGCCGAGGCCTCCCCTCTTGGTGGATGTTCCTGAGGTGGTGGTTTCCTGGTTTCGAAGTTTTTAAAACGGTCAGCGTCGAATTTGTCCAACTTTCCGCGGTAGCCTACTTTTCTAGCTAAAGCCTTTTTCGCTTCTTCGTCCATTGTGATTTAGTTCAGATGACTATTGATTCCTGTCAATTAGCGTTCAGCGTACAGGTCACAATTGCGTTTCGAGAACTAGCACAAAGTTTGACGGTTAAGGCGGCTTTAGTACACAGATATTATTCAACTTCCAACAGATATTTCATGTAATGTCGAAAATATTAGTGTGTTTCAAAACTAATCCGGAGTTACGATGTGACCTGATCAAATAAAAACGTAGCATTTTCTGACTGAGAAATTGAGAAGGAACTGATAGTGCTCGTATGTGATTGAACAAAGAGAGATGGTGAGTGGGGTGATGAATACTGTGGAATGAATTTTAATTTTACAATAATAATTTAGTTTTAATTTGTTTCTTTCTAAATTCTTCGTCTCTACTACATTATTTATCCATCTGATGCTGGAAACTCTTTTTTATTTGTATGTTTCTAAATTTTTCGTTGGCGTTATATTTAATCCATCTTATATTAGATTGAGACTGAGTAAATACGATACCGTCACTTACTGCAGAATATGAATCTTGAATTATGATTTTCCATGATTTGCCTGGGACTTGAAAAAATGCATATTCTCGTCATAACTGACTAACGACGAATCACCATTCCTGGTTATGGTCAATACACATTTCGTGGACGGTTGAGTTTTAGCACTTGCATGTTGTTGTTATAGTATGGCAAGTGTCATTCTGAGTAATAACTGCCCTTCTAAATTTAAATAATATGAATTTCGATAACGACAATCAAGAGTTACGGATACCTTGTTGCAGTTTCTTTTGCAATTTACACGATGAACATTTGTTATCTGTTGGGATATTTTTGTGTGCGTATGTAGAAAAACATGGAAAAATATCGTTTTGAACAGAATTCTTGTGCAATTTTACAGGTTGTAAGAATATTTTGCATCTAGTGAAGAATGTTTTTGTTATCAAATTTTGAAGACATGACTCATTCGATGACTTGAAAATATGCTGTTCTTAGAATATGGTTACTACTAGGAGCGAATAATGTAAAAACATGTTTTTCTCATGTGTTCTCAAGTAATTTTTCGAATCGTGATTCACTGTAATATTCCTCCTGAGGTGATAACTTCAGTATATATACGGGCTCAGAGTCTATCCTGACATTCACAAGTTGTGTTATTTTTACTGTGCAGTGTTAACCTTTCAGTCCATCAACATGAATAAATTAGTTGTAACTATTTTTGCCGTTTGCTTGTTATTGGAGATCATGAATTTTTCGCAAGGTCTTAGTAGTAAGTAGAAGCTTCTTTTTTTTTTTTAGCTTGGTTTATTATGAAAATGTGTCTTCTGTTCGGAAACTTTTGCTTCTTCCTCAAACTCGAATAAAATTCTGAGAAATGTTGAGCTTGCGGTTAACAATGGAAATATGTCGAATTGTTTTTTGTTTTTTTCTGAAACTTTAATAAAACATACGAGTAGTAAAATATTGGAAGTGAAAGTACTCTTAGTGAATGTATACAGTGAATACTATATTGCTTCTCTGTAAAAGCAGAAGGAAATGATAATATTCCCATTGTGATCAAAGCTTGAAGTTTTTTAATATTTTATTTATGTTTTGGGACAAAGCATTTCTACTTCTCTGACATTGTTTGCATTTGTTCGTTTAACATTGTAATTATGACGCCTTCGTATAAAAAATTGATCATGAAAAAAGGCTGAAACTCTCGCCGCGGTAACTTTTGACTACTGCGGCCTGTAGTTGTGGGTCACCAAAAATTGGTCTCTTCAACTTTTTTTGAGCAGCTTTGCTCATAAATTGAACCCAAAAAATATACATAGTAGGCATGAGAATTATTTAAGCTTACATTTATTTTTTTTATTTGGTTTATTTTTTTCTTTGGCTTCAAACATTAATTGATTCTTGATTGTTTCAACATTTTTAGCAGGTTTACACTTTTTCAAAGAATAAAAATAAAAACAAGGCTGATGATTTTTTCAGAAAATTTCAAGTACTTACATATTTTCGAAGGTCTTATATATTTCCATTTCGCTAAGCTGAGCCAAAAAAAGCAGTCTGCTCCTTGAGTCTTATATGGGGTCTTAGCGAGCCCAGCTTGACTACCTTCATCTTATTCGAGCCTTAAGCATAGCCAGATTGATTTTTGATTTATCGGGGTTAAACAAGCCTCGGAGAGCGTGCTCTGCTCCTATGACTTCGATGGGCTCCAGAGGTAGATTGATTTTTAAAAGTTAGAAAACAGCTCGAACCTTGTTCCCAAATTTAGGAGAGCTGGAGCTAGCGAAATTTTCGTGGTATTTTTTCAGAAGAAATCAATACCTGAAAATTGAAATGTGAACGATCATATTCCTGATAGATAAATTTGACTATTCAGACGACTTTGGAAAAAAAAAATTGAAATTTGTTCATCAACTGGCATTTTCGGAAACGGTTAGGGCGATGTACACTTTTTTTGAACATCCAATTTGCCGCAGTAGCCAAAAGTCGATGAAGCAAAATAGCCTTAGCGTATTATGTACTGCATACGTGACTATTCTATAGTTGCACATAGCATTATTACGAGAGGAAAATTTTCTGACAGTTTTCTCTCGAATTGCAGTTCCGGGATTTGGCAAAAAATCTGATAAAGACTCATGTGGTACTAATCCTGGTGGCAAAGGCTCCTGGTCAGGTGGTGAAAAGCCAGGTTCCCATCATGGTGGTTCCGGTCATGGTGGTTCCGGTCATGGTGGTTCCGGTCATGGTGGTTTCGATCATGGTGATTCCGGTCCTGGTAGCTCCGGTTCTGATCACTCCGGGTAATTAAAATTGGAATAAAACTCGCTGCAATTTGTTTCGAGTATTACTCAAGAACTAGTACATAATTGAGTAAAACAGAGTGCTGTGCTATAACTCATAATTCATAAGATAAACTTTGTCTCGAAATAAAATGTATTTTGCGAATAAGACGTTATTTATTTTCATTAACCTGGTCGCATCTATTTTTGTATACTCTGTTTGAGCTTTCAATTTTGGTCGAATATATCGCAGTAACGAGAGGAGATCAAACTAGATCTGTTTCTAAAAAACTGTGTTGACTGTTTGAGGAAAATACATGCGAGCCATTCTATCAAGATGACTGATTGAGCGTCAAGTGGCCAGCATCTGGTGAATATTTGCAGTGTTAGTGAGAATAATGCTGCAGTATAGAATTCACAATAATTGTTGCTGTATATGTATATTTCTCATTCAAAGGCAGCATCATTTTTTTGATCAAATTTTTTTACCAGCTGCAAACGAAAACCAATATTATTGAGCTTGGCTGTCGTTAACTGAGTGGCTCCCTAAGTGACGCTCAGCCTTTCCTTCATGGGAGTCAGAAGCTGCGAGTGTGAGTGAAATTTATTAGTCGTCTTTTTCACTTTCTGCTTGAATCCCGTTTTCTGGAGATTTTCATTATTTTTTGGCGTGGACCAAGAGAGCAAACGAAAAGTTTGCAATCATTCTTGGATGAATTTATAAGTACGATTTCTGTTTGACTAAGCTGACTCGGCGCACGTGTATCTGTATGTCGATAAATTATTTAGAGGAACAAAATTACAAGATTCAATTTTGCAAATGCGTGACGGTTGTACGTAATGAAATGATTTTCAGTTTTTTTGGGGAAACTTTCGATGGCTGGGCGAGGGGATGGCTAAACGACGTCGTAAAATTTTCACTTCTTTTCTTTTTTCACGTTTTTTTTGGCCCGTCCGCTGCTGTTTTCATTTCTCTTCAACCAATTGTCGGGTTGGTCTTCGAGGGCTATGAGACGGGCGAAAAAGGTAGGAGCGAATTAGGTTTTCCGTGCATGGGAGATGCGATAACGTTTCGAATTTTGAATACTTGATTTTGGCCCAAAGAAGTTTTGACACGTAAAATGGTCGGCGGTGTCGGCACCAGTAGGGGCTGTTACACACTTGAGTGGTGAAATTTTGATTAAATTTGTACACTACAGAGACTGCGGTGAAAACTACTTGAGGTGGAAATGTACTTTTTTTGGCGCGAGGGAAGGGCTTTGTTTTTGTATTCTTCCTTCCTCACATTCATTTGTTAGTGTACAAGGCATTTTTAAGTGGATGAAACAATCGAAAAATGTAAGTCACTCGAAGTTCGAACAACGACAAATACCTTTGAGTAGATTGAAAAACGCAGTTTTGAGGCCGTGAGTCGCCGTGGCAAAACTCGATGAGCAGAACTATTTTCCTATCAGAGTTCTGCCATCTGACTTACGTCCTCCTGTTGAGTGCTGAGAGAAGAGGCACCCCGTTCCCAACTGTCTGCCAGCTCCCTCCTACTACCCCTCACCGCCATTAAAAAGCGCGACAAATATGAAACAAAATATTCTAAATGAACGTTGAAATATAAAAATATGAAAATAAAAAATAGACCACAGAGATTTAAGAAATTTAAAAAAGTTTTAGTGGCTTGTTTTGCCGAGTTGGCTTAAATTTTAGTATAATGTTGACAAAAATTGTTTCATCTGTTGTTCTTCGTCGAATTAGAAAAAATATAAATGAATTTCCAATAAATTTCCCCATAGCTATTATACTTGGACGATAAAAAGTATTCAGAGATGGTACGAAGAGAGAATAACCGGCAACTTGAATGTTTCATAAAAAATTAATTTCGTAATATTCTTCTCTCCTACGCAGACCCTTGCCATCAATTCGTGCAACTAAATAACTTTTTTTTTCCCTGCCCTACTGCGAAAAAACGATCGTAATCCAACCGTTTTATTGGTCACTATTTTCCCCAAAAACAGAAAGAAGTTAACACACAGATGAACGAGAACGATGCATTTTTCCGGTGTTTTCTTCGAACTACGAGGACGATTATGGCGCCATTCCAGCGGAGGGCAAGGGTGGCGGAAATCGTTAATTAAAATTTATCAAGTTGGTCGACTCGTTTTCGATGTTCATAAATTTTTTAAAATGGTGAGCGATAAAAAAAAAAGAAAAGGAGGAACTAGGAACTATTGCGATTGTAGAGAATGCGTTATTAACCTCGTCAGATGGGCTGAGGTGGAAGGGTGGGGTTTAAACTGCATCATGTGTACGAGTCGCTTGCCTTCTTTTCTATGTGTATGTATGGGCCATCGGAAAAATCGTCATCGTTTAATGGAGTTGTTGGGAAGTTTGTGAAAAAGAGGGTGGAAGATGTTGATAGTTTTTTCTGCCCCACAGCCTATTCCACGTTTAGTGGGAAACTCGTCTGCTGGGACGGTTTTTTTGGCTGACGCACCAGCCGGGAATTGTAACAAGTCCCAAAGGGGCCGATATTCCCCTACTTTTTTGCGAAGTTTATATTCAAACTCTTTACTTTTTGCATTACACGACCCTAGGGGCAAAGGGGCTAGACGAAACAATATTTCTTCGGATAAACGTTCTCAGAAACGTACGCCATCAACAAATTGGATTGATTGGTATTTCTTCCAAGCAACTAGTAAAAGTTTTGGCGAGTATCATACGAGAGAGGATATAAGATATTACTTGAAATTATTAACCTTTTTTTTTTTGCCAATTCACCCTGTTAGCAATTTATGTTTTAGTTTAAGTAGCATTATATGGTCACAGTGCGGCAAAACAATTTAAGTCCAAAAAAAGTTCGTCGCGTCTAGGCAGTAGTAAGGGTGTATGGTAGAAATTGTTCATAAATAATATCAGTCATGACTAATATAATAAGAAATAATATTTCACCATCTGATTGCGTCATGACCGAAGTAGTCTTTTTGTACGAGTTAATGGATAACTCAAAATAATCGAACTTCTAGTCGTGACTAATTTGATCATTTTTTCCAATGACTGTTATAGTGTGACTTGTCTCTTGAGCATTTTAAGAATTACCATGATAAATGAACATTTTGATACTAACTGTCCGATCAAATTCAAATTTCATTATCTAAAAGCCTTTTTTCAACTAAATCGACCTATTTCAAAAACTTGAATCTTCAACTCAAAAACTCATTCGTTCCAAAAAGAAATTTGTTCAGTACATCGTTGATGATAACCTGAACTCTAATAAAACCGTGTGTCTTACTCAATTATTCTAAGAGAAACCTAAATAGACCAGGTAGCGTCATGTGTGACGAATTAATTTGTTCGAAATGTTCAGTAATTTTAATTGCTTAGGGGCTGTGCCGGGAAAGCGCACAGAAACGGTAATGCTTAATTCTGTTCAGTAAAGAAAGCGAGTTAATGTAATCTTGTAATAATGAGAAAAGCGCCCTAAAATATAACTCATGTGACTCCAGTGTGTGGCTTTTGATTAGCATTCATTATTTAGTGCGTATGCAGTATACTGGTTCTTGAAATTACTATTTTTTAAAGTTGGTACATTCTGCTCTAAATTTTGAATACTGTCCCAATTGTTTCCATTCGAATCATAAAAATCAAGCCCTAAATTTTGTCAGTGCAGTGTTGATTAAAGGTACAAATTAACACAACTTATGAACTTTGCGAGTTATGAGGCTAGAGAGAACGCGAATGGCAACAATGGATTCGGCGCGAAATGTACTTAGAAACATACGGAACTATTTGCTGAGTTATAATATGTAAATTAGAAAAAGTTGAAAAGGAATTTAACGGGGTCAAAGTTCAGGTGGACTCACCAGGGTTAGTGAGAAGAAAAAAAAGTACAATGTTTTGCGATAGAAATGTTCTTATATTGGCAATAAAGAAAACATTTTTATTGAATTCATTTCAAGTTACAAGTTGTTATTAATTCTTGTTCAACTCGCATCACATGAAATTGATCTATTGAGTCGAATGCAAGCGTTTAAAAAAATCTGATGAATCCCAAATAAAATGCATAGTATAATAGATACGAGTCTCGAAAAATTTGTGTTATAATGCATAGGTAGGTCTTTTTTTTTTTCGTGACCTGTCACAATTTGGCAACATCTCACAGCATTCAATAATTTTGATTGGTAAAGGCAGTAAAATGAAAATATTTTACGTGAAACATGTTTTGAATTTCCAACCAAATTCTTAAAAGTTGTAAATGAAAAAAAATCTGTTGAAAATTTAGTGCGTGAGAATTTTACATTTTTCCCAAGTTACTTTTTTTTCCTACTCTTCGAGTCTCGAAAATTATGTGAGGAAAATGCGGCAAAAAGTTTTTTTGCTATTTTATTTTTCTTGAGCTTTTTCTTGAAACATTAAATAGGTGAAAAATCTTGAAATTGTTCGTCTTTTTTAATTTTTTGAGAATATTTGAAAATTTTACGATTTGAAGATAAAAAATGTAGAAGATTTGGCAGCACTGGTTACGATAATTTGAAACTGTTTGAAGCACTAGTGTTGCTGCGTTTCTATGTTGAATGCATTTTATTACAAGGTCATAGTTTCGTCGTTCTCAGTTTTTCTTCCCTCTACCCTTACTATTCGTCTTCTGAAACTCCCTTTTAATTTTTTCTTTGTCCATTATTCTGGATTTCGTGTTCGTCGATCGGAGCGGGGAACTTCTTCGTTATCGTATGGTGGGGTATCCACGAAAACGTCCTCCTTACCCCTTCCGTGCGATCCGTTTCACGGCTCGCTTTCTTTGCGCGAAACGGCCAGCCGAGCCGAGTCATATGTTCAAGTCGAAACTGGAAATTCACATTTTCGTCGTTCAGTTCAGGCTTCAGCGTTCAACTACAACTACTACTACACATTTTGTTCATTTACTGAGCAGTCTTTCGTTTCGTCGGTTATCGTGTCCGCGTCGTTGTTTTTGAGTGTGCAGTTTCGCGCGTCTTTGTTAGTTGTTCGAACGTATTGTTGTGTGTTCGCTTAGCGTCGTGTCGTCCATTTTGTTTGTCCGCATTCGAAACTGTAAGTCTCGTGTGGTGCAATTTTACCGGCGTCCGGCTATTTTCTTCAATTTTCTTGTCGCGTGTGTGCAAATTTTCCTATAAATTGTGTTGTTTCGATTAATGGAGTTGTGATTTCAACTAATGAAGCAGTGATTTCAACTATTGAACCAGAGATTTCAATAGAGGTTCAATTCGAGTTGTATACGAGTTTGGCGGAACTGAGGTGAGTCTTGAAAGAGTCCAATTATTTTCACATGTGAATTCAGTCATTTTGATATTTTTGATGAATGGTTTGTTCCCAAATAGACATACTTTTGTCAAATTTTCATATATTTATGTATGTACGTACTGTTTTCTCAAAGCCACGCACTTGGTGTTTTTCCGTAAATTTTGCAAATTATGAGTTGGCTGGTTACGTTTAGCAATTACCACCGTTGTGCGATCGTGTTCGGTCATTCATTTTTTGTTGTCGAATTGGCGATTGAAAATTTTGAGCGAGGTTATTTTTTTCATGTTCCTGTTGATTCTTGTGTCAATGCCATTGAGCTTTTTTTTTTTGCTATGAAGTTGCCTTCTTTTGGTGTGTGTATTTTTGTCTCAATTTCGTTTTTTAGTTCAATTTCATTGAGTGAATTTGTTGAACTGAAGAATACGATATAGATATAATGAATGTTTCGAGAAAGACTTGCGACAGATTTGCTTTTCCTGGTGTTGATAAGCCAAAAGGAGAATATCCTTATTTCCAGACAGGTATTTGAATTATGAATTTCGTGTCCGTTATTATACAGTCCGTAGCCATAGTTCTGAAACCCTCTTCGTCGTATTTTGTGCTCGGTTTATTATTAAGTTTTGGATTATTGAACTCGATATCATGTACTACGTATTACTCTTGAAATATTCAAGAATTCTCAATCGATATTGAATGTATTTGGTTATGCCTCAGTTTGAAAGCTATTGAAGCAAATGTGTTTGGCCCTTGACTTTTTTTACTCCCGAGAATGTTTCTTCAGTGGCTACGGGACTGTTTTCGTTTATTTGTCGTGACAAATTTTACTGATCTGAATCGATCTGATTTAATTATCTCCTTTTAAATAACATTTATCAGTTCGAACGCGTCAGAAAGTCGACAGGCGTAAGATTCCGCCAGAAGAGTCAGCTCAAAGTTCTCGCTCCGAGTATTTGTCAATACCCGGAGCTATTCAATTTCCGTCAGTTAGTCGATCGAATTCAAAGACCAATACACCTCGCTCATCGACTGCTGAATTCTCGATGAAGTTCTTTGGCACACCAGTCTCATCTGGTGCGCGCAAAGGAGGAAGTTTACTGTCTGTGCTTAGAAATTCTTCCGATTCTCCGTGGTCATTCGGGGCATTTTCTGGTAAATCGGCATTTGCGCCGGTGTCCGCTTCCCCGACCGATCCTACTCCTGTGCCGGCGTTCAGAACTTCTTTACTGACGCCAGTGAATAACAAAAATAATCCGTCTATATCTTCATCTGCCATTAGCAAGTATGTTTTTGAAAGGACTTGAGAAGAATAAGACATTTAAGTGACTCATAACTAATTTATAAGTTTGTCTTTCTTACAACCTTTCTGAAGGTATCGATCTACGGTTTCTACGTCGAGCGATAGTCAATTTTTTATGACTCCGAATAAATTTCCTCCCTCAAGAACTCCGAAATCGAGAACACCGAAATCCTCATCGAGCAATTTGAGTGATCCTAATAACACCGTTGTTGTTGGTTCGTATGAATGCTATAAATGTATTCTAGTTTGATGATTATTTTACATATAGTTGTAAGACCGTAGTAATGCGAAATTATGCGTGGATAAATTGGCGCGAATTATTTGTCGATTGTTGAGTCCTCAAGAATGACTTGAGTAATTCAAAGCAGTTCTTTTGAAATGACAATTATTTTTTGTAGGAAAATGACAGCTATTTTGAAAAAGAAAAAAATATCGTTGGTAACATTTTAACAAGTTACTGTTCCTGCAGAAATATCCATTATGAGTAATGCATTAGAATATTCCCTGTTGCTTATTTTTTGAATGTGATTTTCTTGAATTGCATTTTTTCCCCACCTTGATCTCATGTCCGGGAGTAACATTTTCAGGCAGTAGTCACATTTTTATGATGGGTTTTTCAAGATTGAGTAATAGTGAGGTTTGAGAAGCTTTCGGTTTTATGAATATTTTTAAATGCTTATATTCAACTACGATGTACCTAGAGTAGAAAGTAGACTTTGTAATCCGGAGAGCGCTGGAGAAAAAAGTTGAATTCTCAGACTTTGAAATGAAAACTGTAGCGCGCAAGAAGGTGAAAGGTTTTATCTGAAAAAAATTCATTTTATATTATTTGGATCTCAACACTTGACGATGGACTGAAATAGTCCGAAAGTATCAATAGTTACACAAGCAACGCAGATTTCTTGACCTCGAGGAAACTGCGTACGTTGAAAGAATTTTTTATTTATCCTGTTAATCCTTGGCTTGCTACATTCGATAATCCTATTATTTCAACGGAAATATACTATTTTGAATTTCCTCAATTCGATTATGTTGAAATGAAAAGTATCGAAGCTTCAAAACAAAACAAGATACGAGCATAAGCTTTTGATGAAAACGCAATCGTTTTGTTTGAATCATCAATGATACGGGGTTCGAGTAGGTAACTTTTGTTTTTTGCTGTTACGCCCTGGCTTGCTAGATCTGATAATACTATTATTTTAACGGAAGTATTTTATCGAATTTCCTCTATTCGATTCTGTTGAAATGAAATGAAACTTCGAAACAAGATGATAGCTTTTGCTGAAGACACAATCGTTCTGTTTGAAGTATAAATGACATGAGGTTCTTATGTGGGTCGGGGTTCAAGCGGATTTGTAGTTTTTGATGGCTCAACATTTTGATAAAGTCAGAATCGTACCTATTTTTTTTGTTGTTGATTATCTTGTTGAGTATTTGCGGTCTTGATTATTGGATTTGATAGAAAATTGATGCTAATGAGTGGTATATATGATATTCTAGCTATCACAGAAGGCCGAGGACATGCCCGTGGGGATGTTGGCATTGCATCTATCGACATTAAGAGACCTATTCTGACACTCTGTGAGATTAGTGATTCCCAGACTTACGTAAATACTTTGAGTAAAATAAATATTTTAAATCCGAGTGAGGTAAGCTTTTTATTCATCGAGTTACTTTTATCTAAAAGCCCATATTAATTCAGCCAAACATAAAAATTGATCCACAGATTTTGGTTCCGAATACGTTTTATGATTCCTTAAACCCCAATAAATTGTATCAAATGATTTGTGATAACTTCCCCAACTGTAATATACGTACGGTTCAACGTAAATTTTTCAATGAGAATAGTGGTCTACAACAAGTCCAGTGTATTTGCTCGCCAGAATTCTCATCCGTTCTGTTGGTCATCTCTCGAAAGTAACTATTATTTTAGCATTTATTGCTTCATGGATTATTTTGGTTCAGGTACGCTTTAATTTCAATGAGAACGTTTTTGCAGATCTTACGCATTAGCTGCTGCAGCTGCAGTTCTGAAATTTGCTGAATTTGAACAAAATATGGTTTTTTCTCCTCGATCAATGCGCATAAATTTTGAAAGTGGAAATAATATTACTTTTATTGGTTCGGTTTTAAGATTGCAATATTATCATTGGAACTCCAGTTGTAGAACGCTTATGATACCTTCAACTACCCATAATGGTTTTCTTACGACACTTCTGAAATGAAAATTTTTCCCTCGCATGTTAGTTATCAATTGATGGAGAGAAAAAAAGAGAAATAAAATTGAGAATTTTTTTAATTTTACAACTTCTAATTGATGGCTTTGAAATTTTATCTCAGCTGAAAAGTTGTTGGGCTTTTGCTTGTTAGACAGGCTCAAGATGCTACTCGCATCCACTCCCTGTTGGAGTTTTGTTTAAGTGCTCTCATGCGTCTCAGTCATGAGAGTACACATATTTAACGATCAAAGTAAAATACAACGCGGGTTTCAATTTATTTTTCACCTTGAGGAATTCATTTTTACTTGTCTACTCATTGGATCGACTTTTTTATTTTTTATTTTAGACTTAGAAACAGCTCGTAAGTTGGAATTAGTGGTCAGTCAAAACGCTGGAAATTTGTGTCCTGAGAACACGTTGTACGGCGTTTTGAATAAGTGCTGTACTTTGAGCGGTCAGAGACGATTAAGATCTCTTGTTTTGCAACCATCTATTGATGAGGAACAAATAAACAAAAGGCTGGATTGTGTTGAAGAGTTGGTCAACAATCAGACTCTATTCATTTCTATAAAGGTCTTTTATGTTCGGCTACAATTTTCTTTATTTATTCAGTCATGTTGAGACTTGGTGTCGTATGTTGTCGGTTTTAATCCACGTTATCAAAACAAGTTGTTTTTTTTTTTTTCGTTTTTAAAAATTTGTTCTAAATAATTTGTTTTGCTTCTGGACTTTAGTCTGTACTACCGAAATTCGAAGATGTGGAACAGTTGTTATCCATCAGTATGCAATTGGCTAATCTAAAAGACAGCTCCAAATGTATTGAATTACAAATAAACTTCATGTTAATGTTGAAAACAACATTGGAAGCTATTCCATCGTTGAAAAAATCGCTAGAAAACGGGAAAGCCAGTTTTTTCACTTCTTTTCTTAAAGTAAGAGCGTGTTTGAAAAGTTATAATATGATGAATAGTTTCGGTGGCATATTTTCTTATCAATAATAATTATTCAATGTTGCTTATTCGA
Organism: Parthenolecanium corni; assembly: GCA_038050395.1. Lineage (NCBI taxonomy): Eukaryota > Metazoa > Arthropoda > Insecta > Hemiptera > Coccidae > Parthenolecanium > Parthenolecanium corni. The sequence goes on along the minus strand of JBBCAQ010000041.1, from coordinate 274,615 downwards.
TATACTCGTACTTCAGAATTTAGGCAATGTTCAGTACACAAAAATGTTGGAAAAAATTCACGAAGTAATTAACAGCGATGCCCATATAAGTCCTAAATTTGATGTTTGTCAGCTTCAGAGGTGTTTTTGCATACGAACGGGACTCGATTCATTTTTGGACGTCGCACGATTAGCATTCACAGAATTAATTGAAGACTTCAATGGTTTTGACTTCATTTTTTTTTTTTTTTTTTTTTTTTTTCCCGCTGTGGATATAAGTATTTTGTCTCGCAGGAATCGCGGAAGAATTGAGTCAGGAGCACAAGTTGAACCTCACAATAAAAACTTTGAAAAATAAAGGTCCGGTTTTGCAGTTGAAATTATCTGAACCAAATTTCAATTTAAAAGACTTGCCATCAGTTTTTGTTCAGGTGTGTGATTTAGTTCATTAAATTTATTTCCTGTGTGAAGAATGATTCATCATCAAGGCTGAGAGTATTACAGTTGTTTCTATTTTGAGATTCATATTTTCACCCAGGTGGAGAGATCACGTTCGTGCATTACAATGACCACCAAAGAATTGCTTTTTCTGAAGGAGAGGATGAATAATTTTATTCAAGAAATACAAACACTAACGAGCGCGTATGTATCGCAGTTATCGTCATGGGAGAATGCAGTAATTTGTAATCTCATGAATTTTTTTGCTTATGCACCTTCCGAGTCTGGAGTGAATTTTTGATTTCCAGAATAATCTTCGATTTAACGAAAAGTATTCGAGAATACATGGGTTGCTTATTCATTTTATGCGAAAATATTGCTGAACTAGATCTACTAGCTTGCTTTGCTCAGACAAGTAGAAATTTCCATTTTGTTCGACCTTCATTTTCTTTGGACTGCTTGAACTTGAAATCATCGGAGCATCCAATACTTCATCGTGTCTGTTTGACTAAGCCTGTTGCTAATGACGTGGTAAAAGTTCTTTCCATTCTTGTAGCTATTATTTATGAGCAGGTTTTTGGTAGAAAGTTTTCGGCTGGGGCTCCCATTTTTAAATTTCCGTTAGAACTTCGTACAAATTGGCTGTGATTCGCCTTCGTTTGACAACAAAGTTTGACTCGATGTATTTAAGATTTTGGTGAGATCAGGCTTTTTTAACGAAGTTGAGGTGTAGCACTGAGAAATTTTAATCTCTGTGGGGTTTATCCCATTAAAGATGAGTAATAAAGATGTCTTGAAACGACATAACACCCGTTTCATTGATCTGGAAAATTTTTAGTAACCTCTGGTATGTCGTGTTTCTATAATGGATCACGAATTCTCTTTATTACCTAGGATGAACTCACTAGAGAGATGATGGCCAAGTTTGAAGATAAGGAAATTTAAGTCCTATCTTCTTACAGTATCTTTATTTAAGTTGAATACGAGCCAGATTAATACATTGAATACCTGTTCTGCTGGCTGGGCTGGTATTGTGTTAGCTTCAACTTATTGTTGTTTAAAAAAAAAAAGTTCATCAATATTCTGTTCTCTTTCGATGTTTTAGTTCGCTTCTATTGACAGTAATGTGTCTATAATAACTGGACCAAATATGGGTGGAAAAAGTGTTTATATTCGTCAGATAGCTTTATTGCAAATTATGGCTCAAGTAATGGATGGAATTGAAATTTTGAATTTGTGTTGGTATTCGTTTTCATTAAATTTCTAATGGCACTCGATTTCCAGATTGGTTGTTTCATACCAGCGGAGTGTGCCCAGTTTCGAATCACTGACAGGATTTTTTCTCGAATTGGTTTCAGTGATGACATGGAATGCAATGCATCTACTTTTATTGTTGAGGTAGTTGATGTGTGGTAAAAGTACAATTCGCCTTGCATGTTTTGAAATGCCTGACTATTGAATTGGGAATTTCAATTGGGTTTTAAAATTTCGATTGAAGTGTTTTACTATCATGGGTATCCTTTCCCCCTTACTTTAGCTGAAGGAAATTAATTACATTCTGAAAACGCTGACTCCGCGAAGTCTAATAATTATTGATGAGTTATGTCGCGGAACTTCGGTAGAAGAGGGAGCTTCAATAGCTTGGGCAGTTTTAGAAGAATTACTTGCATCTACGGCATTCATTTTTGTTACAACTCATTTTCTATTCTTGACTAAGCTAGAAGAACTGTATTGTAATGTCAGCAAGTAAGCATCTTTCTGTTGGACTTATCATTGGTGTTAGTTGACAGCTTTATTCTGAAAGATTCTTTGTCTTGAGACTAGTGGTTTTTTTTTTAACAGTTGGCATTTTGACACTTTGGAAATAAACTCTGAAAATGTAAATTCTCCTCCAAATTTGGTCTTTACGCATCGGTTAGTTCCTGGTATTATGAAGCTGGAACATTACGGACTAAAATTGGCCGGAGTAACAGCAATTCCTGATGATATTTTGGTATCTGCAGAAGAAATTATGAAAGTATTGACTTCAGAATGGAAGGTGAAGAACGTTTTGAGCATCCTTATGTACAAGATTTTATTTCTGCGAATCAACTTTTTTTTTTTTTAAATGCCAGGCAACTTCTTCGTTTGAAGGAAATATTCGAGATTGTAAAATAATCGACACGATCGTTTTGAAATTGATGAATATGTTGGACAATGGAATTCTGACACTCGAAAGTGTTAGAGATATGGTCAGTTATGCTTCGGAAATGAGGTTAAGCTTTGAGAATATGGATCTTCAAATGGATAATGTAGTGCAGAATAGCGATAGCCAAGCGCAGCTTTCCGAAACTGAGGATAATTTGGATGAGGACGTTCGAAACAATATGGTTCTGCAAATTAATGTTGTCGAAAGAAATGATGAAATGCTCTCGGAGGACGAGATGAACACCCTTCAAGATACTGGCAACTCGCAGAAATTTGACAATAGTCTTCGAGTAAACGAAAATTTTGAATCGAGTTCGATGAATCACGGTGATTTGAACTGCGATGAAATGGAGTCGAGTGAAGGAGTCAGAGACTTGTCCAAATTTCCTAACGATTGTGCTTCTTTTGGATCATATCCCGAATCAATGCATCGTAACAATAATCGTCTTGCTTTTTCCTCCCAATCTGGCCTTAAGGTAGCTGAAGTCGATACGGCAGTGGAAGATTCGGGGGTAGAATATTCTGACGAAGAAGCTTCGTTCAGTGACAATTTTGGAAGACCATTTCTCAGTTTCGAAGAGGAAGTGTTTCGAAATAGAATTTTTTCTGCAACTCCCGACTGCGCTTCGTCTTTTAAAAAACCAGACAGTTTTTGGAATTCTCATTTTTACTCGGTGTGAAAACAAAGGTTTCTTGATTGAAAATGAAATTAGTGATGACAATATTCTAAAATTTAAAATGTTTAGTATTTTTCTGTGGGTTCGTGTTACAAGCCTGGTGAATGTGCTGTGAAATTCATTATTAGGCCAACTACCTACTTGAATTTTAATTATTGTAACGATTTTTAATTATTTATTCTACGTGGTGTTGACATTTTTTTCAAGTCGGCTCAAATGTTGTCTCTCTCCCTGCTTATTTATTGATATTGTATAGAAAATAGATGTATATTATTTTTACTGAAAAATTATCTCGCTGCTATTTTCAAAATAATTTGTTTCTACTTCAGAACTCATTCTAGCGAACTGAGAATTGAACGTCAGTTCATGCATAGTCTCCTGTATTCGTGTGTGGACAAATGACGAATGTCGTGTCTTCCTTTCTCCGTTTCATTACACATGAACTCAATTTTTTACGGATTATGACAACATAGCTTTTTCGCATCTGTTGGAATTACCCAATTTCTGCTTTGAATTTACGTTGATTTCGACTTTCCTATATTTCCAGGAAAAAGCTATGTACTCGTAGAAATACCATCCTGTACTAGTTCGGGGCGGACTGTGTATTTGTGCAGACTTTCTGGATCTCTTGTAGTTGAGAAAAATTAATATTTTCTCTTTTGTTGCAAAATGAAAACGAATGCGGAAAGAAATGAAGAAAAGTCCTTTGCGAATGAGTTCGAGTTGAGAGAAAGGGTCTAAATATGAGGGGGAAAAGAAAAAGAAAATAAATGAGAATTACGTTCTTCTACTCCGCTGGCGTGGAAAGTGGCGTCAAGAAATAAATGAAAAGCAATAAGATTTGGCGCGTATTAAATGGTTAGTTCATGGGAAAGCGGCGCGCGGGTTCCTAAAATCTGTATATTATTTGCATTTATGGTGAAAAGTTTGAGAATTGAATTAAGAAAAAAAATTTGAAATTTGATTAATTTTTCAGTTAGAGTTTGTGACCTGAAAATGTAGAGTAATGTTGAATGTTCATACATAGGTCTGGTAGTGGGTTACTTAAATGGAGTGTGGATGTACTCGTCGGTTATTTCATTTCTCTACAATCTTACCACACTAGTAGTAGAAGTAGTGTAGGGGCACTTGGGGACACTTTTTCAGGACAAAGTTGCCCTGAAAATTGAGGACAGCATAATATACTGAAAAATTGAGACAAAAATTGTTCGTTTCAATCTCACAAAGAAAAATGAAAGCGCACAAATTGATACGTTTACTCTTGTTGAGGTAAAGCATACTGTTTGAAAGAATATCTGAACTTGAATTGGATATTAAGAAGAAAAAAGTACACTGTACTGAACCCTGATAAGTGGATCATTATAAAAAGGAAGTAAACATAATAAAATGAGATAAAAATGAATTGAGAAAAAGAAATACACGGATTAGAAAAGTGAATGGACGAGTAGGGTTCAAAGTTTTAGTGTATAACGTAACAAAAATTGTGGTGAAAAATTGATGACAAAATTGTCGTGAAAATTACAAACATCCCTATGGGCAAAATATTTTGAAAACGGATCCGTTTTTTTCCGGGTTATAATCCGTTTCTGGATTATAACCCGGAATTTTTCTATTTTCCGGCTTCTAAAACGGATTTCGAACGGATTGTAATCAGTCTTGCCGGAAATGAGTCCGGATTATTTTCCGTGAAAGCTGTTTTATCATTTTGTTGGCCCGGGTTGTAATCCATGAAACCGTTTTACAAACGGATTTAGAAAAATTGCCCAAAAATTATCACTGATTATAATCAGGAAATCCGTTTTCCAAACGGATTTGGAAAAATAATCAAGATGACAAAAATATCTGAAAATTTTCAGATCCGATGGTCGAAAATAAAAACGGACTGACAACGGATAAAATTCTCATTTTCCGGATCATTTTCTCATTTTTTGCCCATCGGGATAGCATACTGAATAGTTCATTCAATTATATCAATATATAGGTAGGTGTAATTTGCCAGTCTGCAGTTGAGGGTATGATTGTCAATATTTCTTAATTCTCACTTAAAATGTAAGGTGCAATTTGTTGTCGATACTTAGTTTCTTGAATTGTGATATTCACTGTCACAACTTGACGAATCACAAAATTCGCAAATTTTTAACATGTGTTTAACCTAATAATCTTACTCTTATGCATTCTTTAGAATTCAGTTCTTTCTATTGTATAAAATGGAAACACTAGATGACTTTCCCCTTGGGGGGAAAATGCGTCTTTTTGTAGGAAGTAGTTGGTGCACGAATTGAAGTTTGGAAGAATTTTAAAGTATGAAAAAATCGTCTGCTCCTATTTCTGTCTCCTGTTTTTGGCGAAAGTTGAGCAAAAAGGCAGTGACGATGAAGGTATCTTAGGGTTTTTACCCCAAGATATCGAGAAAAATTAGAAGGGGTGAAAAGATTCCGTGCACGTACTGTCGAGCGTTTGGGGCTACAATAACCTGTAGCATACGCAACTATAAAAAGAAATTTCACTATACGAGTATGTGTTGATAACGGTTCCTTGCACCAGTTTTTTGACAATTTCAAATCGTTTTGCCTTGTATATACGAGTAGAAGACAAGAATTCGTCGTTCCACCGACTGATGAGAAGCAAATTTGTTGAATTTGCTTTGACGAAGTTCCGGCTGTACCTTCATTACCCACTATATGGGCTCCATCGAATCTGTATACAAAAAATAGCTTTGGATGGAGGCTACTCTTTCCGTTGCCCTAAGTGCAATAACAATGAAGAGTTTCGCAAAGAAATGTGGGAATGTGGTATACACATACCAGACCAGGATGCGAGCTGGGAGTGCGAACCGCATGCTTTTGAAAAATTGGCCCAAAGATGAAATCGTTGTGATGCTGACATATGTAGCTGTCCAGAAGGACGATCCCATCGATTGACTGGGTTGTGGGAAATAGTTCTTTGCACTTATTGTGGGTCACAAGGAACCTATTGAAAATGCTGCAGAGGCAGGACGAATGAGTTTGGTAAATTTGAGTGTGTTACCTGTGCGTCAGTGATGAACGAGTCACACAGTGAGAGTTTTGAAACCGCTAATGAATTTTCGCCTCTCGCCCTAAGTTGCATAGTTGCGTCAGTTCTCTTTCTCATTTTTGAAATACGATCTAAACTTGAAATTTAAAGAACCCGCTTTCCAAAAGTTAACATTATCAAATTGAAACGAAATTAGTACCTACTCGTACTAGAATATCAAATGCAATATTTCTCGTTGGTGTTCATTTAAACTTTTTTAATGAGTGGAAGTCAAAATCTTTGTACCGTGGTAATTAAATACTGTTTGCCTGACTAATTGACTCGGTGAATTTTGCGCGAAATTATTCTCTCTAATGAACGAAGGAATACCCGGAAGGTATTAACGAAGAATTGAGACATAGATCATCAAAGAAGATAGGTACTCGAAGACCGAAAAACTGAGTCAAATTAGGAAAATACCGAAGAGAGGAATGGAAAAAAATATACGTACCTACCTGGAAATTATAAAAGCTCGATTTCCCCTTCCCCCCCTGAACATATATCTCATGCAGACTCTCGTTTGCGGGAAGCTAAAATATCATTTTATCTCGTTTCAGCGGAGTGTTTGAGCAACTCGTTATCACATTCGTCGCACGAACTTTCTTCTTTTGTTAGCTAATTATATCGAAAATTGGGCGTGACTGCTCTTGCTAAAGAAACCGTGACAGGGACGGGGAGCAAAACGAATGGAGCCAAAGTGAGACTCTTTTTGGTAGGAAAAACGACACGACCGTATTTCTCGCTTCATAAAATATTCATATTAACCGAATTTCTTCTTTTGCTAAAAAGTTATGTATACAACTTGTTCGAGTTTGCTCGTTTAAGTGCTGCTAAAGGTTGGAATCTGCGAAATACGAAACGGAGAATATGTATAGCGAAAGTAAAAGGTAGCAGTCTGAAACAGAATGCGAATTCTTTCTTACCGTGCCCAAGAAACGAAAGTTTCGATGTTTCAACTTTGTAAAAGAAGAGCGAAAATGCTAACCCTTAACCCGCGCTCCAACCGCCGCGAGTAAAAAGAGCAAAAGCGTTTTTTTTGTGTTTTTGTTGTTGTTGTTTTGCCATTGTTCCTACGTACTTGCCAGGTAAAATGTGCCAAAAGTCACGACATTTTATTCTTTTCGGTGTGAAAGTTTGAAAATTTCCTGGACTTTTTCTCATTTCGTCGAGGAAATTAAATTATTTATATTTTCAAGGCGGCGTGTTGTGTAACACCAAACTTTAAAATACGACACCTTGTTTTTGCAAATTCAGAAATTCAGAATGAATTGAAATGTCACCACATTGCAGTTGTCGAGGTGACGCTTTTATAGCTCTCTCTTTCCGCCTCTAACGTTTTACTCGTACATTCCATGGGGGTTAAACTAGATGAGTATGAAGATTAATTTTATTTTTCGTCGGTTGCAGGAAATGAGAAGTTGATTTACAGTTTATATTTTTGAGATGTTGATCGACGATGTTATGAATTTCTGGCTCGACTCTGGTGGAAGAGAGGTTGAGAGTACTTCACCCATGCGTCGAGAAATTGAATATTATGAATTTTGCAACTTATCCCGTATTACTGATGGTATCTCTCTAATTCTGACCTTGGTTAATAATAACCATCACTATAATTTGATAATGCACGCGACTGTGTATATTTTAGTTTTTGCCAGAATTTTACGAACTGCGAGCTTCTCGTAGTGGCTTGCGCAGTGTGGGGTAACCGTGCATAAATCTTGTTTGACCCAACCCTTTCATTAGGTAACTCGTAAAAGGAACCCGATGCGAAGATTAAATGGCAAGATATAGTCGATAGCGTATAAAGGCGATGCTGAAAGCTGCGAGTGGAGGAGACATGGGTCGAGATGGAATTGTGTGGCCTGTGTTTCTTCGACACAAAGTCGGCAGTTCCAAGGATTCTGCTGTGTAAAGGGTTTGCATTTCACAAAAGCTGTTATTTTCTACGATATGTTCGTATCCCTTTATGGTCGCTTATAATTAGGGTTTCGAAGTAGTCGTTACTCGTTCCTCGTTCCCAGTTCCTAATTAATCTTGGGAACGATACCTGTATGGTTACTAGTAGTTGATACTTAGTTTTTCGCATCGCCCTCCGATCTCGTCCACTTGCTGTAAGATATTTTTATTTTCTGCTTCGTATTGTTGAACATACAAGCGCATTCCATCGAATGTAAATCCGTCGCCCTTACCGTTTGCTCTCTCACGATGAATTGCCTCTTTGATAGAAGGTATACCTTTGAAGACAATCGGATATTAAGTGACGTATAACTTTCTCAAAAATTGCGAGTACGTGTAAATCCGAGCTGAAATTTTTGATCACTCACACCATATCATATATATGTATATGAATCGCCTGTTGGTGCTATGGCAGGTTGAGGAGCCTATTTCGACCTAGATATTTAGATGAAAAGGAACCTCTGGGATATTATGCTCTGATTTCATCTTCCTTCAGTTTATTCGTATTATAAAGTTTTCTTGTAATATTTTTTGCTGCACAGATCTTCGGTACAAAGTAGTGAAATACATGTTACTAATTTCTAAAATGGTTCCAGTGAAGCCTCGCTTCTCTCCCCGTGAAGACGCCGAAAGTGCGCGTCTATTCTAGTCGTCTCTCGTTGCGGTGCCAGTCGTGGAAATGGGAGAAAAACGCTTTATCTCTGCCCTCTTTTTTTTTTTTTTTTTTTTGTAACCTTCGAAAATATCTTTAGTAGGATTCCAAATCCGCTTACCAGTTTCCTCTCATTCCCCGTCTACGTGCTTTTTTCTTTTACCACTTCTTCCTCGGGCATCCTTAAACTCGGATTTTCCTACTTATCCTCCACCAGCCGACCTACGCACGCTATCAAACCTTGCTGCGAATTTTTCCAATCCTCGAAAAAGGGGGAGAAAAACGGTGGGATGGGAGAAAAAGCTTGTTTGTATCGTCCGCCGCTGAATTCTAGACAGCGTAATCCTTTTCCAGTTCACCAGACCAGACACAAATCCTTGTAAATTAATCCTTTTAAATTCCTAATTGCTCTCTGGCAAAAGTTCGAACTACGATGAAGGTCCAAAAACGATTTTCGCGATCAGTCGTACTGGAGGGCTTTCGCAGAGGGTTTGGGTAGGGTGAATTTTTTTTCGTGGCATTGGTAAAGCCGATATTAACGAAATTAAGAGCAATTTCGAGTAAATTTCCTTCGACGAAAAGAGAACCCGCGCCAGACTAATTGGTTTTATATTTTCACTGCTAACAAAGTCGGAATTGTTATCTGGTCGTCGTGTTTTTTCGGTCGAATAGAAGGAGCTGAATTTCCCCATACCTTTCCCTGTAATAAGCAGGAAAGAATAATTTTTTCGTATCATTTTAATGAAGTACCAGCAACTTTTTCCCCCACTCGGTGGTATGTGGGAGGTTTTCACAGTTTCCACCTGCGCGGCTCATTTTGTCGAGACAATATTTTGGAGGCGTTCCAGAGGGAATTTTATAAAATTGGCAACTAATCAATTTGATAATCCGATTGTGAAATGTGGTCGAGGGGACGGATGAACGCGATATCGCACGTTAAATTGAGAAATACCCTCCAGCCCCGTGGTCCTTCTTTTCCCCGAACTAATTTTTCTATTCTCTGGCTGGTAACCAGAATTTACTAAGTAGTCTGAAGGGTGTGCCGTAGTACTCGGCGATTAATAGAGTGTGAACTTTTATTTGCCAAAAATTGGTGTGAAATTGTAATCATCATGCTGTCTGAGACGATTCCCATTTGTTTTTATTAAGAAAATTCATTATCGTGATTATTTGAAGAAGAAAAACGAAATCAATACTTCATCATGTTCCTCTATGCCATCAAGACCATCAATAATTAGAACCGATAATTCTTTCAAGTTCTCGTTACATTTCTTTCTGAAGCCCGTGGCTTGTCCAATTGATCACTTACAATTCGTATTGCTCGAGGGGATACCACCTCGGTATTGTATGTTGTGTACCGAATCGACAAGGGTAGAAGCCTCGTCCAATATCTTCTCCGTAGAGAGCGCGCTGATCGTCGTGCGGAAGGTTTCTGGCAGGTTCCATTTAGATTTAAATGAACTCGAGGGGAAAAAAATGAAATGAAATAAAGCCATCAAGGCACCCAATCGCACCATACGAACTCTGTGGACATCGAAGATCCCAGTCCAACCTCACGTATCGATTGGACGTCAGAGGCCAACGGTTTAACCTGAGAAGTCGAAGGCCCAAATGAAAATCCTATTTACGTATGTACATCAACCCTGATAAAATTCGCTTCGGTATTGTATCATTTCTCGTATGTGGGGGAACCGAAGGAGGGAAGGGCGAAAAACTGTCCCATGCAGAATTCGATGTTCATTCAATTCATCCGCGTTTGGCTTTATTCCCCTACATCTACAAGTACTTTGTGTTTCCCAACCACTTTGATAAAATACAAATCGAATCCGCATCGACCAGAAATGGATTCTACGCGATGGCTTCGAGCAATAACTTCATTCTATACAGGTTCGCGTATACTTAGCATAATTATTTTCATTCGCACTCGGCACACCACCAATCGCTGACCCACGAGCCACTTACTTGAAATATATGCAGTTTCCCTCCAAGCTCTGCCAATAGAAAATGAAGTTGTTCATAGCACATAATTCAACTTCTCTGTCTCTCTCTTTCTCTCTGCCCCTCTTATCCGTGCTACCCGTTTTTTATAATGCGGAACGGATCTTGTACTCCAACTCCAATTTCGCCGACAAAATTTTTCATTTTCGGATGCTCTTTCGCAGTCAGTTTTACAAGCGCCTACGGCGATAAGATTCTCCAACCTACTTTCTCTATCTGCCTGTCGTTTTTTTTTTCTTGCCCTCTTTTCTGTGCCTTTCTTACTCTTTATTTTCATTTTATCCTCGAATTTCCTCCATCCCTATCTGCTTTTCCCACTCACTCCTATACGTGGTTTTTCACCCGGATTTTTACGACGTTCCGGATAATTTCGTTACTCGAGACCGATATTATTTGTTTTGTATGATAAAGTCGGGAACGTGGAGAAATGGAATTTTCCACGTCCGTCCCTAAGAATGGCATGAGGAGCGAGTCAAGGGGTATCACTCCTTCACGCACTCATTTCTTTCGCATATAAAATATTTGTCGTTTTGGCTCGAAACGATTTGAAATTCGACTTTACGCTGTGTGTATAAGGGCTTTGCATGTAGTGACTTATATACGCGAGTATATGATATGAGATTTGAATTTTCTTACTGTTCGACACACCGAATTGTTATTACACGTTTTTATTGCGGAAATATAAATCTGAATGCGAGGCCTTGCGAGATTTATTACGCTCGAGATTCGCAATTCCAACCCTTCTTCGTCGGGATTTTTTCGCGTATTTTCGCAAATCAAATTTAGTTTTATAGCATTCACATAGAGACGTCGTGAGCGAATTGGATTGATCGCGGCGATTCATTATCATTAGTACGAGTACATTATTATTGTCGTTAGTATCACGATCACAATGATCATTACTTTCACGACGCGGAGCCGTTGAATTTGGCGAATTATATATAAGTAGCTCCTGTAGTACAATCTGAAAATGACAATCCAATGGGTCCAAGTGTACTCCTAGAATCAACTCACGTCTTTCGCTGTTATAAAATTCGCCATCTTTGTAGTTCACGAATTGAGAGGATTTTATTCCCAATGACGCTAATTTGGGTGCTCTTTCATTCCCAAAGTTTTTTTCTACGATTAATAATTATTACATATTTTTACAATTTCCACCCATTATTTCTCAACATTAATCCTGAACAGATAAATTGGGAGAGTTAGGATGGTAATGAAGAAACAATTTTCAATCGTTCGTAGTATTGAGCCACTTAATTTCTCAGTAAAAAAATGGCAGATCGAAAGCTTTCTGCATCATCTAAAATGGTATCCGAAAACACTCTTACCGACTGGCTGGTCAAGATAGTAACGATGGGGAGGAGGTAGGAGCGTTAGAAAGTTGACGAGAGCATACACTTCGACTCACCTCGAAGAATTCAATCTGGTACTCATTAAGAGGGATAAAAATGGGAAAACAGCGAGGAGAATAGAATCTTTCTTCCAATTTCATTCTCGTCCCTTTCCTCTCCTTCATTTTTTTCCATCATATTGCTTTTCCTCTGACGAGGTAAAAGTTTTTCCGCTGAAGTATATCCGGTAATACAATTTTGTGTCGCTGAAACGAAAAAAAAAAATCTTTCAGTACCATTCGACATTTTAGCAGACTCTCCATTGTTCTCAAACGTAGGATAAGAGCGATGCAATTTTCGATTTCTTTTTTTTTCTTCATTATTCCTACTTTTCTGCGAGATTTGTAAGATTTTACAGTAAATTTGCAAAAGCGGGGAAGAGAAGTGGGACACGTGTATTGACTCGCACTTTGAGCTGAAAATGAAAACGTTTTTGTAGCGTGTTTCGATTCTAGTGTAGAATGTGGTTGAAGGGTAATACATACCCCAAAGAGCACTAAGTAAACTCAAAAAAGGAAAACTAGGAGTCGAAAAAAACTTTCACGCTCGACGGAAGCAAGTTATTCGCTCCAGAATGCAAGTACGCCGCGTACTCCTTAATCGTCATACACTCGCACTTATTTATAAAATCACCCCAGCCACTGTGCCCTTTTTGCAATTTTGTAAAAATTCAATTGAGAAGCAATAGTTGGTATTGAACTGGCTCGATGTCGCATCACCATCTTGAAAGTCCAGGATTTCGTCTATCTGCTGTTCGTTTGACTTGGCCAAAGGTAGCTAAAATTTAGTTTGACGTAGTCATGGGTTCGTAACATCTTGCATATTGTCTTGGATGCAGTGATTATCGATATTGAAGTCGATGTATTTCTAATTACTGTCTGTTATTGACGAGAAAATGTGTTACACCAAAATATTGTACAGTTCGAATTTGATTTACTCGCTGAACTTGTCTATAGTTCTTCATGAATCGTTTCCCTTAGTTTCTCAATTTTTTCAAATACCGAAAATCGAATGCATTACTTCTCGCCCATCGCCTCCAGTAAGAAAGTGAATAGAAAACTGAATATCATGTTGTCTAGCATTTGATGCGCTCTGCGCCCACGTGTCCTATACGCATTACACGCACTCCTTATCAATTTAATTTATGTATCCCATCAATTGGAATAGAGAGAATTTGGATGAATGTCCCACCTCATTCTCCGAAATTGGTTTCTCTCTCTCTCTCTCTCTTTCCCTCAGTTCTCTTCGTTTTTTCATTGTTATTACCCGAAGCGACGATCATTTACAATTCTCATCGTACACCTTTGTTGAGATATACCTACGCCTCTTTTTTACTGTATCTGATATCTAATTTGAAATTCAACTTGTTTTTTTTTTTTTTTTTTTTTTTTTCATAACCCATCATTCACAAATTAACCGGTCATTTGATCGAAATAAGCCCCTTTTTATTGAGTTTTTTTTTCCATTTACAAACTCGAGTAGTGTGAGGTGAGGGATGAAAATGATGAGTGGTAAAAGATTTTAATCAATTCGGTGGCGTTTTTTGAGCAACGTAGAAAGGAAGAAAATTTAATTTTTTTTATCGCTCGTACGCGTCTCGAATTTTATATCCACGACCACGAGCTGCACCGGGTGCCTGCCAAGCTTCGTTTTCTTTATATTTATGAAGGAAGTCGTCAAAAGAAAACCGAACCCGAATCTTATTTTGTTAATAAAAATGTAAATTTTCGAATTTATTTAAGTGCTCTTCAGTTTGAAAACAAGTGACGGGACCAGGATTATGTAGATCTTACTCGAATAGCTATTTGAGACTTGTTTTTGTGATAATAGAATGTGTATAGCCTTCGAGTTTGACGAAACTGGCCTGGGAATGTGTGATATGAAGATTGTACGTTCGACATTACTGATGGATGGGTTGGCTTGATTTCCTGACTGGTACTTGTGGTTCGATCTGCGCAATGATATATACACATACAGTTCGAAAATATAACAGAAAATTTTCAAATTTGTCGGAATACTAGGAGATTATGAGGGTGACAGAAATTGGAGAAAGATCGATGAATTGAATGAAGGAGCTGTTGGTTCTAAATTGAATGATGATGAAGTTCCAGGAACAAACTTATTGAAGAAAAAAGAAGAAGTTAAGGAAGGAGGGATTGAAGATGCAGGGGTATGCGGTCTGTAAGTGTTATGATTTTGGCAGTCGGCCTTGAGATGCCCTTCCCCACCATAGTTGAAGCAAACACCTTCTCCTCTCGGTTTAGGACAGCCTTTGCCTTCATGCAATGAGAGTTTGAAGGTGCTGGGATTTGAGGATTCGGAAATTTGTTTCATATTTACTGAAAGTTGCGGGTGTGGTGCTCGACTACGAGTACTTACAATAATTATTTACGAGTTACTTGTGTTATAGCGATGTACCCAAGTGACATACCTAGTTGAGGAATATCGAGTTCGAAGTGCAACATTTTCGTGAAATTTGATTTCGATTCGCGAGTTGATTATTCTTTTGTCTTTCTCGTTTGAGAATTTCTTCGACTTGGTATTTGAACTGGTCCGATTGTAGCTGAGGGGGGGGGGGGGGGTATCAGAGTTCATTTGTAGAATACGAATCTTTCAAAACTCGAGACTGAAAACCTGCATTTCTGATGAGACTTTCTACGTTTGACCCTTTCTTCCTCCATCTTTTCTCTAATGAGTGATTACAAGTAGGTACTCCCGAGTACGTTTGTGTACTGATGAACTTGACGATGTCTTCTTTTATTCATCATTTTACCACTTTCGTTATGCGCTCGGAGAGGGTGTAATAAGAGCGAAAAAAAGTTGTCTAATTCATCACGCTTTCGATATTATTTATCTCTCTCTGTAATATTTTCATTCTTCCTGCGCTCGAACCCATCGTTCGTAGCCTCTCCTTTACCCTATACCACTCCTCGCTGCTTTTCGAAAAATATAAAAAATTCAAAAACTTTTCAATTTCATTTTCCTCCGCGTTCTCTTTGTCGTAAAAGTTATATCACATTTTTAAAGGAAACGTTTCTTATATTAGAAGATCTGTGCTAACTTACCCCTCCTCCACTCCGCCCAAGGCTTTCTTCAGCCACTCTTTCCCACACTGCATCTTGGCTCACTGAATTTTTTTGCACCACGGTTTGGCGAAAGTGGAAAAACGAGGAAAAGTTTCGACTCTCGCGTAGAATACCAAGAAAAAAAAATGAGGGGGGAGAAATGCACACATCGTCCACGTTTTCGCTTCATTAGAATGAGCTCTTCGTTTTTTCTTCCTTCCGCATATTTCGACACATTTCAACGAAAATGGAATAAGATTTGTCAAAATGTTTTCGTTTCTTACGAGTATTTTTCACTTACACCACTTCCCCCATCGCCATAGCCACTTTTTACAGTAGTTTCAAAAAGAAAAACGATTTCCTTCTCCTTTTTTTTTTTACCCCTTTTTCTTTTGGTTTACTCGTTTTATATGTATGAAAAATTGAAGGTTTTTCCTATCTCTACCCTCACCCATGCCCCCTCAGTGCCCATCATTGTTTCTCTCCGGCTGACTGCAGCTTTTCTATCTTCTGTGCGTGTGTACTTAAACATTCATCCGCAGCTTAGAAAAAAAAGGTTGAAATACTTATCACGTATTTTCGAATTTTTTTTTCTTCTATTTTCTCGACTATTTTTTTTTCTCTTCAGAAAGTTTATGTACGAATGGTGAGACCGTTCTTCTTCGTCACACACTTGGAAAAAAAAAATCGAAGCGAGAACGAATATCTCCACCAATTTATCGTTTTTTAGTTAGCAAGTGCTGAGCAAAGGAGAGAAGAGAGGCGGACCGGAAAAAAAAATTTAGAATTCGACTTGGAGGCCATAATTTAGAACTTTCAAACAAACAACGAAAAGCTAGAAAGTCGATTTTTTACTCGTATTTTTCAGATATGGTCATTTTTTTTGTTTCGCATTGCAGCCTTGCCCTTATTTTTTATACGGGATATTATTTCTACACGACTTTTTTTGCTTTCTTATTTCTGTGAATTTGTGATCGTGTTTTCCTTTTTTTTTTCTCTCAACACATATTCGAATAAGATCAGCAAATTCATAAAGGTATGAACGAGTGTTAGAGGACTTTTATCTATCTAGTTTCGTATTTTTATTTTTTACTGTCTGACCCAGTCCGTATCAGTTGGTGCGGTTGGAGAAGCGGCCGAATGGTTGGTCTGTGATGAGAGAGAGGCTGGTTGGATGGAGTACTCTTCAGGGTTTGGAGTTCCGCGTGAAGAGATGCGAGTCTACTCATCTTGAGTATCCCACTCACACACTCTCACACATGCTTGTCGGAGCGGGTACTAGAAAAACGCAAAATTACCATAACGATTGAATTATCAATAGATTCGATAATTGAATATTCCCTACAATTACAATGTTTTGATTTTTTAATAATTTCTTATTTTTCTCACTTACTGAGGAGTAAAAGAAAAAAATAAATAATGAAATACGAGTACAAGAATACGATAAATTGTTACTTGAATATACGAATAAAAATATCATGAATAAAATAGAAGTATGATAAAACCCTTCTCTGATCACCTTAGAATAAAACTCAAAGTTACCTTAGACGCTTTCAACTGATCACGTTTGAGTTTCTTGCTGAGTTTCTTGCAGAATTTGACAGAAGGTTACAAGTCGAGTTAATGACTCACTAAATATTGAATAATTCTACGACTTCTCGGGGCTGATCCTTCGTTTATTGGCATCTTCGCGATGGACATTTCTAGTTTTGAGATTTTGAAGTTTGAAGAAACTTTCGGGAAACTTATGGTCCATGTTTAGTAAGACTTCTATAAGCTCGATTCGAATAGCCTTTCGACTAAGCAGTCATATATGAGTTACCTCTTTGATTGGTTTCTTTTTTTTTTTTCAATTATTCTACTTAAATAATATTTTTTGCAATAATATTATGGTATATCAGAACTACTCGTATTTGATCCGTTCCACTTTTGCTCATTATCTTGAGTTGCCAAACTTAACGTTCATTTTGGTCTTAGTGTAATTAATGTGACGTTTCGTTGATTCATTTGCTGTCTGAATGCCTTTTACATTGGTTTTATTTTTTAGACCTCCAATATTATCCCCATACCATTAGAATATATGCACTCGGCTGGTTTGCCTCGACTGCTTTTGTCTTCGGAAGCGCTGATTACAGTACTATAGGTATATTATTAGAAATGAAAATTTATCTTCAGCTTTCAATGCTATGAAACAAGTGAGGCATCAATATATTATTTTTTCTAATTTTTTAATTGATCGAGAAATTTAATTATTACTGTTCAGAATACCAAATTTTTACTCTCGACCAAAATACCAACCTTACTTCCAGCAGATGTCTCTGCTACAATATAAATAAAGCGTAAAAAGTCGATACTCGAATGCGTCAGACGATAATTCAGACCTTCGCGAAGAAAGAAACCGAGAAAAGTCGATTTTTTATTTCCCAGACTGCGGTAGTTTTCCTCGTAACTCGGCCAGGTTGTGATTTTTCCTTTCGTTTTTCTTTTCCCTTCCTCGTCTTGAATCTACTCTTTTTTTCCCTCTCTACGTGTGTCTCTTTTTTATTTCTCTCAACTCGTACATTTTGTACAACCTTTTTACGGTGCACACCAGAATGGTCTCGCACACAGAGAAATAAATGGCAGTAAGGTTTTTCTTTTAGTCCAATATCTTGGTTACTTCTTGCCATGTTTCAGGGTGGAGGGTATTTTATGTAGAACAATAAAATTAGACTTTTCGAGTGGACTCGTGGTATTCGGGAGGTCGATATCTTTATTCAAATAAAACGGATTCGAGAATATCGAAAACCCGCACGAACTGAGTAAATATTGGTCTTTTATATTCGCCATTCGTTCCGCGATTACACACACAGAAAAAGTTTTTCCGTGCAGTTGGCGGAAAAAGGGTTAAGTTATGTGGGTGGGGGCGAGCTGAGAGAGCTCCTCAACGAACGGTGAAGTCAGTTTTTTTCGTATTCTATATTTTCCGTCGAAATTGACTCAACTTTTTTTCTTTTCTTTTATTTTCTATCTTAATTCTTCGTTTGCCAATCTAGACAGAGAGCGTACCGTGAGTTTTGGCTAGTATTGTATATGTACTCGGTTCATTTTGAGATAGCGAAGCAATGATCGAAAGGATGAGGGTTCGAGTTATGATATGCAGTAGCCAATGCACCAAAAATTACTTTCCCCCCCAAAAATATGGCCTACTGCAGCTAAAATCAGATTATGAAAGACATCATAACTAACCCGCCATTGCTCGCGCTTTTTTAACCCATTAAGGTCCTAGACCTCACAAAATATTAAACGTGTAATATCTGCAAAATGAGGCGAGCCTGCCAGCTGTGGCACTGAGGTAAAGAAGTAATTTACTCTACTCTATTATTCCCCAATGAGGATGATTTTTAATAATAATATTAGCATGTTGAAGGAAAACTTACATGGCGTGATCAGAGATATTGAAAAGTTATGCTGTGTTCCCTAACTTTCCCTTTCTTGTCCCTTCGATCTGTGTTTTCATATATGTCTGCGTTGTGTGTATGAGCGGTGGAAATGCTAATTGATCTTAGTGCCATTTTGAACAAAAATGAGTTGAGACCGGAAGGTGTTATAATTTTTCATCGCACATCCACTTAGCAGTGTGCCGAGTTACGAAACGTCGTTTTTCCAGGTTAAATTTAACCTACAAATCGCGAATTATGTAAGCAATAGTACGCGTTGCGTTCAATTTTTGTCGTTTTCCCGAAAATCATGTTTGTGGCACTTAGATCAATTAGCATTTCCACCGCTCATATTGTTTTCCTCACTTGGGATAGTAGAATTGTTCTGGACCACTTCATTATTTTGTACGACCTGAGAAAAAAACAGATTGTCAAAAATTGTTGGACTACTCACAAAGTCGGACCCTTTCAGATACTATAGTTAACGCGCCGTTGCTCGCCCTTTTGTAACCCTTTGAGATCCTAGACCCCCCCCCCCAAATATTCAACATGTAATATCTGCAAAATGGGGAGAGCCGGCCAGCTCAAACCCAATGTTTCGGCACTCTTTGAGAGTTACATCGCATATCAGCTTTCCATTGTACTTGCGAAGTGATTTGCAACGTATATTTCTATATTTTCGAGGGGTTTGAACGTAACTATAGGAGCAGTCCAACTCGCGTCTCTCTGACCAATCGGTTTTGGCTATCATGACCTCGCTTGGCAACTTTACAAACTCGATTCACCGTCACTGTGTGTGAGTTTCTTTCATTCGAGTTCCAGATACCGATATTGCTGCAGAGTAGTTGGATCTTGAGCTATTTCAGTTGCTGTAGAAGTGACTTTTTTGTTGATGAGGTCTAGTTCCTCTCGAACTGCCGTTGAAGGTTTTCAAATACCCTTACAATCCTTATTCTTATTACTGTATTTGAGGAAACAGCTGAGCTATGTATGATGGGACATGAAAACTGTAAGTACATACTTGGCACCTGTGTAATTCATGTTGTCGATGGCTTAAGATCAATGTGCGACAGTTTCGATTTCACCTCACCAATCGTATATTATACGAGTATATAATGTATCCGATAGACTTCCATATCCGCGCAGCAATATCTGAAAATGTCTTTTTCGCTCTCATGAGATAGATATAGACAACTGTAATGAGATTTTAACCAATTTTTCTTCGAGAAGAATAGGGCATTCCTGTATGCGCGGCGCCTTAAAATATGTTTCCTTGTTACTTGTCTTTGGAGTATTGTCTGCTCTTTCTTTCTCTATACCTTCCCCCCTCCGCCCCGCGTAATTAGATTTATTTTGGAATTAAATTTTTCGAATTTACAGTTTCCATCGAGCATTCCATGTAAAATAATAAAATCAAGGCGATCTCCTTTACATCTTGACTATTTATAATGAGCCGAGCTACTTTTTTAAACTCGACATCACCCGTCGGAGTCTTTGACGCCGAGGGAAGAAATATATATTTGCAACAAAACTCGGAACAGGTGAGAAAATTGTTCGGATGTCCTTTTAACACGGTGACCTTTTTGTAGCCTTTTTCAAACTGAAATTTCTTTTTGAATTCAGACCATCCTATCGGTTTTTTGGCGTTGTGGTAAACTTGGAGCCGCAGTTTTCTCTACAGAAACTATTGAAGTAATTTTCTTAATCTAATTTTGGAAGCGTTGAAAGAGTTGTTTATGTTTACATTTTGACGTTTGAGAATCTATTGAAACTTGTGCTACAGGTGAAGCTTTTGAATGATATCGCCGATACAGGTCCTGATTTTTCAGTATGTTGTCACTTAATTCGCAACATTCAACCAACGTGAGTATTGGTTTCGTCTATTTCACTGCGTTCAATACTTACATGAAATACTTGACTAAGTAGTTGAAAATACGTTCTTCATTACACCACGCATTTCTCCATAGGAACACTAAGCTGATGAAATTATTTATAAAGTGAATGCTTTATTGTATGTACTTACTGCATTCAATTGAGTCTTCATTTCTGTCAGCCTTATTTGTAGTATTTTGTTCTGAATTGATGAAAATCGCCACATAGATCTATTCCACGTAGATCCATCATTGGTTACATAATTCACGTGAAAATTTACATTTTTCTATGGATCTACGATGCGATGTGAATTGTAATATTATATTTTCTCGTTTTGGGGGATCACATCTCCCCTGTTGGATTGTTTGGATTAACTCTTCTCAATCTGATTTCTCTCGGAAAAAATTATTAACAATATTACAGGCAAGCAACTAATCGGCGTTTTCATAGCACCCCGCACCCCACACACGTTTTCTTTCTTTTATCAATTTTAGCCGACATTGTGGAGAAGGGGGCGAAACGTAGCACCCTCAGTTACTTCATTTCATCGAGTCTTTGTTTACAAAATATTTTCTAAAACAATTTCGTAGTCATATATTTCTAAGCAAAAGGAACCGGGCATTTATGTATCACCTAATTTAAATTAGTTTCCAAGGATTTTCTAGAGTTTGCTCAATACTTCGATGCAAGAGCTGAACCAAGATGATTCTTGAGAATTGATCTGAATGAGTGTTGCTATTTAGTTTTTCCTTGTGATTGGAATTCCACTTAAGTTAGTACGATGTTTAAAATTTCAAGTGAACGAGAAAAAACCAAAATTGCATTAGTAGGAGCTCAGTCCAATTTAGTATTGAAATTAACCAAATAGTATTGGAAAGTTTAGCAGGCAAAATTTTTGTTGAAGGTTTAGATATCATATTATGTATTATTATCATGATATTGTACTCGTATGTATTCTAGAGTATTAGATTTACCTATTTCATCTCTTACATAACACAATTTTGATATTCATTCGAGTGCCTTAATAGTTCGAAAGGTTTTTTTTAGATATAGCTGTATAACTTTCACATTAATTTTCGTGTAACTTCACAAATATCGTATTATTCTACCATCGTGGTACTTGGAGCTATGTAGGACTGCCTTGTTGAAAACAATAAAACGGTACGCTGTGTAAAGAAAAAAACTTCCTGAATTTCAGGTCGGTCATTTCTTGTAATACACTGTCGGCTTCATTTTTGGATCTGCTGAAAAAACGCACAGCCAACTGTGAAACTACCGACTCGACCGATTTAAATTCGACAAAAATTCCTTTGAACTTGCTTGCGAACAAACATTTTCGTAAGTGCATTTTAATTAATTGGTGGCTGAATCTAGACAAACTGAATGTATTCCGAATGCGCATCGCCTTTTTATTCATCTCAGAATTTGAGCGCTGCAAAGCGAGAGTATTGGGCATGAACGTTGAAGGAAAAATGACCGATTTGCACGAAGACAGCCGCACCAATTTTTTGCAGTCGATTTTAAATTTCAATTGTCGCATGATGATTTCCGCCCTCGGCGCTTTATTGTATTTTGCTGACTCGTACGTGTCCAAAGTTCTAATGCAGATTCCGTCGCAACATGTAGCGTCGATTCAAACTGTCAGTTTGTAAGTTGATTTTCAAGGTTGGCTTTTTAATGATTTTATGTAGTCGTTTAAACCAAATTAAGTATGTTTTGCGCCTATTGTGAAACGTGAAGATGCTACCTATTCCTCGAGTAATTTGCGAGTGAAATTTTTCATTAGGTACATCCGAAATATTTAATGAATTATCCTCGGGATTGGGGCAGGACTTGTGGTGCTGGAATCTTGAGAAGTTATTGGGAACAAGGGGATGAATATTTTCGCCGTATGAAGGAATAATATGAGGGGAGGGAGGAAGATGGTTGTGTCCGAAAAACTTCGCAGAGTGAATAAAATATGATTTTTCTACCAGCTCTACCTTTTACAGTCAGATGGGCTCATCTACGGTACGCTCAAACACACTATGAACATTTGCTAAAAATTTTACATTGGTCAACCTCAAAAGTTTCTCACAGTTGCGTGATATTTCAAGTGACTATGTGTCGGTTGGTATTTTGTATGTTAGAGACTCTCTCGTTTGGATTGACGAAGAAACCTACAATGCGCTGGAAATATTTTCCTCAAACAGTCATTCAACCGTGTACAGAATGGCGAATATGAACTCGAAAGATGGTTTCAGTATTCATGCTCTTTTTAATCGATGCTGGTCTCCGATATCATCGCGATACATGAGGTTGGTTTGTAGTAATTTCGAGTAATGTGTGAAGGGTCGAAGATAAATTCAGAGTATAGGTCCCGTGGATATTGAATATTTTTGAATTGAGTAAACTTTTGATTTTCTCAGAATTCTTCTTAGTCATCCCACCAAGGACATTGATGAGTTGATGCTTCGTCACGAAGTTATCGAATTTTTCTTGAAAAACGAAAATCAAATCATTTTGAAAAATCTGCAAGAGTGCTTGAAGAATGTTTGTAATTCCTCGGTGAGTTATGTGACTTCTGTTCCATTTATTAAGGATACTGAATCTTTCTGGGTCAGGTTGAATTGAGTTGATCGTTGTTTTGTAGGCGATTATTGCTCGTATTGTTGGTACACAAGCTACTCCTTCGCAGTGGAAATCCTTTTATAAGGTAAGCCTTTCGTTGGTACTTGTTTGATATTTATATCCATATTATTATTATTATAATATGTGGATTGCCCTCGTTCAAAGCTGAATCAATAATATTTGTATACATTTTTTAGACCATTCATAACGTTATCACGATTAATGAGATATGTCGTTCACGAAGTGAAATTAAATTTTTCAAGTCGGTAAGTCCCTAAAATTATCTCAAATGGTCTCGAGTTGATCCTATTCAAATTAAAAAAATTTTGCTCGAGGAAATATGAAAATATATACCGCGAACGTACAGATCCCCATATGCCCTCTGAGAGGCGGGTGTGAGGGGAATCTGCATTTACTTTTCGGTTTCGCTGATCGAGTCAATATAGCGACGATTAAACATATCATGTTGAAATTAATCGTTTGTCTTACACTTCTTTTTGTTGTAATATTATTGGACCATGTGCTCTAAGAAAGAGAAATTCACTAGCTAATAGACATCTTCATAAGATCATTCATACTACTTGTTGAATTCGAATCTAAAATTTTTACTTGCGTTTAATATTGAATAGACTAGGTCCAATTCAACGAATGACGAATTTTATGAATTTGAAATTTTTCCGAAACAAGAAAATTGACGAAATTATAAGAAAATTCTCGTAATTCGATCTTGATTGATTTGTGGGTATTATTTAGTTTTGCGACACAATGGATCAGCGGTTGTACCACATTGCCGAAACTATCGACAGTGTAATTGATTTCGAACAGTCCTTGGCGCTGAACAAATTCAAAGTGAAAGTAGGAGCTTTTCCCGACTTGGATGAAAGTAAAATGTCTCTTTACCTCATGAATGGGGTCTTTTAAAACTAGAATTAATTTGAAATCGATTTATTACTCAGTCCGAAAATCGTTCGAAGACATTCCATCGATAATGGAAGAAGTGGCTACTGTAGAATTGGCGAATTTACCCGAAAATATCAAAAGTTGCATGTTGGTCTATTTACCAGAAATGGGTTATCTATTGGGCATTCCTTTAGCAGACAATAATTTGACCGAGGGAAACTTGGCCATACCAGATGTTGACTATAAAGTAGGCTTGTGGCATTAGCCTCTAATTTTTGAACCTGATTCTCTTACATGCTTTCATCATCATTTTAAGCTTATATTATACTCGTGGTTTGATTCATTGAAAAAGTTCGTGACGTCATTAGAGTTTCACAAATAAGGGACTGTTCCTTTTTGATCAGTCGTCCTTTTCAAATTCATAATGTCACGTTCTTTCAAAGTGAATTAGACTGCTGAAGTTGCGAGTTACCTACATAATTATGTTGAACTACACTTTTTCAGTTCACTTTGGCTGGTATGGCTCACTTCAAAACAGCGATTTGTGAAGGTGAGATCATTGCTGGAGAAAAAATTTAATCACGACTTATATTTTGTAAAATTGAATGGCCGATTTTGTGTAAATATTTTCCGCTCGATTCCGTCTACATCCTTTATTGGGGTCTTGTTTTTCTCTTGATAGAAATGGATCGGCAACTCGGAGATAGCCAGTTGATACTTCTTAAACACGAAACTGAAATCATGTATCAAATCTCTAAGCTTGTTCGAGAAAGTTTACCTGCCATTACGAAAATATTTGAAAAAATCAGGCAGCTCGATTGGTAAAATTTCTCTTTCGTCAGTGTTGGCTAATCATGAGTCATCACGTACTTCGTTGTCTCCTTTGTATGCTTTTTCTCATTTTTAAATTTATAGTTTGATTGCTCTGAGTGATGTGGCCAGAGAATTTGAACTTGTCAAACCCACATTAACGACTGATCGGGTCATAAATATTAAACAAGGAAGACATATTTTGCAGCAACTATGCGTGAATACTTTCGTAGCCAATGACTTCGTATCTTCGCCCGAAGAATCTCTTATTAAAGTGTTTACTGGGCCGAATTCGTCCGGCAAAAGCGTTTATCTGAAACAAGTCAGTAATCTTCTGATGTAAAATTTTTCATGCCCGAGAGTTTCACTCTATCTCTTGAAGTAATATGCCATCGCTTAGGCGTTAATTCAAACTCGCTTTAACGTAGGTTGCACTAATTGTCTATCTGGCGCATATTGGAAGCTTTGTTCCGGCCGAGGTAGCAACTATTAGCATTATGGATTATTTACATGCTCGTATCCATACTGTAGAATCAATTTCCACTGCAATGTCTTCATTTATGCTCGATTTGCGTCAGGTTCTATCACATCGTTTTTCTAATTACTCGCGATCCAAGTCCAGACTTTTTTTTTCTATTTTTTCTTCGAATTTCATCGTAGCTTTGCTGAGTCTGTTAACAGTGTGTAAGGTACCTGCAGTGAAAAAATCAATTTTCACTGTGCGCATTCCCTTACGAAAAACTTGATTTTTTTTTATTCGAACTATTTTCCTAATGAAATGATCAATAATAATCTAGGGGTGTAGAAGTTGAATAAAATGTAATAAAAATGCATTTGAAAAACCAATTAATGATTCAAAGAATCGTGAAAATGTTGTTTTCAATGTTGCGCTCATACTTTTGGACGTCTGAATAGACTAGACTCTTTTTTCTTGAGTGTTTTTGTACCAGTGAATTACTCATTTTTTTCATTCTGAGGTTCCCATCCCTATTGTTGAAATTTGTTTGTCCTTGATTATCAGATGTATTCGTGCCTGAAATATTCTTCGCCGAATTCGTTGATTGTAATCGACGAATTCGGAAAAGGGACAGCAGATATTGATGGACTGGCTCTTTTAGCCGCAAGTGTGCTCCATTTTCTCCAACGTGACGCACGATGTCCCCATGTTGTTGTGTCCACTCATTTTCATCGATTGATCACTTTTTTACCAACTTCGGATTTAATAAAACCTCAAGTGAGTTGACGAGGTGGTCAGCAAATTTTAAATCGTGCGGAATCGTACCTTATAGGAAATACTGTTTGTTGATGCAGACGTTGGAGTTTATTTTGCAAAATGAAGAAATAACTTACCTGTACGCAGTGAAAGATGGAGCTGTACAGTCTAGTTTTGCTCATCTCGCTGCTATTAATGCTGGTATTTCGAAGCACATAGTTCAGCGGTCGAACGAAGTGAGGAGATGCTATTGATTTTCAGGCTAGGATGGTAGTATCGATGCTTGGCTTCAGGCTGGCAAGCTAGAGGGTGCAAGAATGCATGTGCACCACTTGTAGAATATTTATGAATATCTTTGAGAGAAGGGGATTTGAAGCTTCCCGTTGAAATCGCTGAAAGAATTTTGAAAATTTTCCCGAATGTGTCGCATACTTGTCACCTTTACCCTCATCCGAAAAGATTGAATTTTGTCAATCCCTTATTTGACTGGTAATGAAGCGAGAATGTGTTGAAAGAATGAAAAACTTAATTTTTATTCTGCATTCTTGCTTCACTTATTCGTCGAGGTGTAGTATTGAAATAGGTACTCGTATTCAACATTGCTCGAAGTGAGGTGTTTCTATTCATTCTTATAAATTATTGCCTTTTTTTTTTCTTTTTGCCGAGATTACGAGTACCTATAGTTGGTCTAACCCCTCAGTTAAAACAAATTGAATAGAAGATATTTTACTTCCTAATCAGTGATAATCATTGTTTGTCGTATTCCATCTATTTAAATATGACGATTATCGAACTACTGACAGTCGATGAAATTATTTTGCTTTAAGTTATTGAAGAATTGAGTTTTCCCCTTGTTGGAATTTAATGTTCCTCTGTACTTAACTTTCAGATTTTATCGATAGAAAAAAATGGTGGTAGTGTCCGTAGGAAGACCGAGAATCAACGTACGAAACTGATGAAAAAGTGAGTGAAAACTATTTTCAATTTTGAACGTTTTCCGCGAACTAGCCAAGTTTTATGTGCATAAAGGGAAGAAATATTGAGTTTATAATTGTTAGCTCTTTTTCGACCCTTTCCGTTAACTTTTTAATCCTGATTTCATATGTTTTTGCTCGTACTTTATCTACAAATATCAGAAAAAAGATCACCCACGACTTCTTTCGAAGAATAGAGCATTCAAAAAGACCGAATGAGCACGACTGAAGATGGTCGCTGTCCTATTTAGGGCTTAATTCGTGTAATGACACGATTAGAATACTCGTCGATATATTCTTAAAATAGCTTCAAAATGAATTAAAAATATAATTCGATATATTTAAAATGGTTTCAAAATAAAATAGAAGTAGTAACTGCTGATTTTAGATTCCTAGGAAAATATACTTAGCTATTGAAAATATTGGGATTCTCAAAAATAAAATTTCAGTAAATTCTTATTGAATCCCTTTTCACTGTGATTTGAATGTGAATCGCTAAGGATTACATTATTTAGGGTTTGAATCGTTGATACGAATCATTTTTAGTGAATGGGATTCGAATCACCAATTTGGATTGGTGAAATTGAATTTGGCATATCCGGATTCGTGATTAATTTTTTTTTAATTTCAATTCTTTATGACAGTATGTTGGAGAGATTTACTCTCTCATTATACGTAATTCGTTGTGAGGTTTTTCAGATAGGTAAAAATGTGAATATTAAAAATTATTTCCAAGTTCGAATACCTCGTGTTCGAAAATGTAGAAAATGAGTATATTTTGTTTAAATTTATTTATTCCGTTGATGAGATCTACGCAGACATATCTTTATTTCTTACTAATAATTTTATGAAGCCTCAATTTTTACCAAGCTCACGTCGAACATATTTCATTTGTTCTTGGTTTTGATTCAGACGTGAAGAATGCTTACAAAACATAATGAAAAGCCATCTGCAAACGGATGACGATTTGAGAGAAATTATTGGTTTATTAAACGGCTGCCGTTAAATAGTTAAATGGTACATCCAAAGATTTGAGGAATGGAGATTGAATTTTATGTTTTGATTAAACCAGTGGAAGTTGGCAGAGCTATCGTTTTCTGGTTTTTTGCGTTATTTATTCATATTATAGTGTAAGATACAATAAGAAATTAAACACCAACTTGACTATCTGATGCTTGCCCCTTACCCTCCTTTGTGTTTGGCCTCGAATCATTCAGCAGCCTACAAAACTGCTTATTGGCCCAGGATCGACATTTATCGTGGTTCCTGAGATTCTGAAACCAAAAAAATACTGATATAATAAGAGTTGAGTTTTTATTTGTAATTGCCTTATGAAAATCTTCACGTGTCAAGATGATGGCACGAAGTAAGTCTTAATTGGCGCAAGCCATGGCGGGTTAAGTCAGTCCTTATTTCTGCGCTGCTCTCCTAAACGTCATATTCACGTTCGATGAAGATATCTTAGTGCATTATAAATTTGTGGATTAGATGCGAGCGCATAGGGCAGGCTGATTTCTCGTGTCGTTTCTTATCGGTACATTCAGTATTTTTCATTCTTGCTCTGACAAAAATTTTTCAACACGTCCAACACATCCGCTGCAATTAATCCGCACGACGCGACTCTCGATCCCCGATTTTGTCCGTGAAAACATTCTACCATGGAAACCGTATTTTGTGTCCGCGTGCGGCCTTCCCGTCGCCTTTAAGCGCCAAAAGTCAGCCTCCGAGTGTGTTGAACGAGA
Source organism: Parthenolecanium corni (assembly GCA_038050395.1). Classification (NCBI taxonomy): domain Eukaryota; kingdom Metazoa; phylum Arthropoda; class Insecta; order Hemiptera; family Coccidae; genus Parthenolecanium; species Parthenolecanium corni. The sequence goes on along the minus strand of JBBCAQ010000041.1, from coordinate 245,678 downwards.
AATGCGTACTGAGACTACATATGTGACCGGACGGCGCGCCGAATCCGAAAAAACGACTCACTGAGCAGCCATCATGATGCTGGCATCGGAGGGGCTCGTCGTCAATTCGCTGGCGGCGGGCGAACGTGTGAACGTGTTGCCGGCCACCTCACAGACGTGGCGTTTGCCGCGCCTGACCACCGTGACCAGGGACGCCCAACTGCAGGCCCGCTACGAGCAAAGGCACAGCGTCATCAACGACATCGTACTCAAGGATATGCTGCGGCTGCGGGAGCTGCTGCAGTCGTACCGCCAGTACGTGCACGTCGAGCCGCATCAGCTGCTCAAGTTGGACGGAAAGATCCGCTACATGGACCACATGGTCGACGCCTTCATCCTCAAGTGGACGTTCAAGGCGAACAGCTGGTCCGTGGATTCGACGGCCAAGAACTTCCCGGAGGAGTTCGGCAAACTGCTGCACGAAATGATGAAATTCGTGGCGTGCGCCCGCAGCGTGATGCGATACGCTTACGGCTTGAATATAGTGCTCGAGCGATTAATACAGAATTGAGTGTCCGTTTGTTAGACGTGTCGTTTGTTAGCTAGTCTCCGAAGGGTTTACAGTACACCTGCATTCGGATGACCGCTCCGTATGGCAGAGACCTGTTCGAATGAGCATAGGTTGACCGAAGCCTTCACGTTGGGTCGATATACGTTTTCATTGGAGCCGAGTTCGTGGGGAAGTATTCTTAAGATAAGGTCAAGTACGTTGGCGGATTATGGAACCATGTTTTTTATGCGAGTGAGTCTGTAGAATGGGGTACTTTGGATTTTCATGCGAACTTTTCGCTATTCAGCGGGGGAAGTCGATTTTACAGCCCCTCGAATGAGAGTCCATTGTAAAAGATGAAAGCTGTTTTCCCAAATAAGAATCCTTGGATTCGAGATTTGTCGCCTAAACATTCTTGAAACTATGTTTTTGGTGATTTTTTCCAATTTATTTTCATTGTATTTTATTGTTCTTGGTTGGTTTCCGCGTATCGTTTGCGGTTTACCCTTATCCAGGACTCTGGTCCGTCTCCGTACCATTTAACGGTTATTCTGTTCGGATTCAATTAAATAGCGTGTAAGTCGGACGCCGCGCCGTCATGAAATGAATGAGCGATACTAAATGGCTTTATGTACATTTACTTTCAGTGGTTTCGTGAAATACCGAATGATGGTACGAGGATTTTAAATAAATTTTTGAAAATGTGGAAAAAATGGTGTTCGACCTACTTGATTCTCTGATTCTACCTCTACCTATGTACAATATCTTGAACTCGTCAGCGTTTCCATTAGAGCATACCTAAATGCTATTGAGTCAGGCTCTGAAGTTTGCTCGAGTTTGAATTTTATAGAGGTCTCGAAGATGTAATTTTCTATGTTATTATGTTCAACATTTTCTTATGCTTCTTATACCTAACTGAAACAAACGTTTTTCACGAGAATAAAATAATTTTAAAGAAATACTCGAAAGTATACGGAATCTTCTTTCTCTCGGTGCTTTTGTAATGACGTTATGTTACTGATGGAATATGATTTTACTATATCTGGTCATTGATCAGGTATTGCACATTCGAGTATTTTCCTATTCTTTATGACGATTATAATATTTATTTTTCATGCCTAGTCGACTCCGTTTTCTTGAGCTGTGATCTTTTAGTGTGTGTCAGAATGTTCCAAATGAAAAAAAATTTCAACGATGGGAAGTCGAAGGTGAGTGATTTTCTCATTCAGGCCCCTCGCGTTGTGTTGTACATACAATTATGCCTAAATTTTTTGATACAGAAATTCGAGGGTGATGGAATCGACCGTCGTGTGAAGAAAAATTCACGTGTGAAGAAAAAGTCTATGATAGTAAGTTACGAGACGTACATATAATTATGGTATGAGTTGAATTTACTTGTATTACGAGTATACTCCGTTCAAAATGAGAAACTCTTGTCGAACCGCTGTATTATCTATTGCATGCCTTTCCCATCTTACTTTTCACCCAATCAAATCCGAAAAAAGCAAATATTGCGGAAAGCGGACGGCGTTTCTAATATTTTGAACAGACCCTACTGTGTTTGGATGTGGACTGTTCGATTTAGTCACTTGATGAACAATATAAATCTATTGTTTTTAGAGCCCGAGTAAAATTCTGAACTACAAACAAGCGTTACGAAACCGACTTGCTGTAAGTAATTATAACATTCATATTTAACCGTCCCCATGTCCGCCTCTGTTTCGAGAAATTTGAAATTCAACTCGCCTGAAAATGGTAGAAGTTCCTTGGATAAAAGAGGGTTCACCCGAAATCCAGTATTAAAAATGAGAATAAAAACTGCAAGAATTTTGTTGACTCAGTCTGTATTCTTGAAAACTGATACCTTGCTTTCTGAATACCCATTGAAAGTGATTTGTGTTCACTATTTGAGTTTCTTGACTCTGGCTTTGCATGACAGGTGAAACAGAATATTTATCCTCGTGCTATGAAAACGAATATTCAGTCGAGAAACGATTCAATCCTACATTCTCCAAAAGTCGATGCGAATGAAGAGACTAATCAGCGGCTGTATAACTGTAACTTTTTGAACAAGTACTTGCTCCCTTATGTTTCTCGTCTCAGTCTCTACACTTTACTCGATTATGTGCTCTTAACTCGACCTAATGTCACGTTGTAGTTTATTTCGTGAAAAGAGACCACCGAATGAGCCTGTTTTGGAAACGCCACTCGGAGATGCGGGTCAGCCGTCTTTTTGCATGGACAATAATCAGTCTCGAATGATTTTGAACGTAACTCCATCACCTCAAGAAATTGTCGTTTTATCGAATTCTGTGAAGTGTTGCGAGGCCGATGAAGAGATGTATGAGAATCTGTTAGTATATAGCTTGATCGACTTGCAACTTGAGCCTTTGAAAATCGAAAAATAGGGCTAGTGTTTTTTTAATTCATCACGCTAAAAATCATTTTAGATCTCAGTTGTCGTCCACCAGTATGACTAAGGCAGTGAATGAGGCGTGTATGCCATCCACCGATTTTACATATTACGCCCCACAACAAGCACAGCAAATTTTACTGTATCAAGAAGTTTCTCAGATTGTGAAAAAGACTATGATAATGGAGAAAGTCAAGAATTTTGGAAATTTTCCAGGTAATTTTTAACGCATGTATAGAGTGTCTTCAAATTATGGAATAAGGGTCAGGGTCATGAATATTTGACATAGGCTATCCCATAACAATCAGGTGTTATGTCAATTTGTGAAAGTTGAGAAAGGAAATTTTATTATATTCTAGTATCTATATTGGTGGTTATACTGTGTTTTCATCAAGTTTTATAAACACAATAACCAGTCATCATTATCTAAATCTCAAAACAACTATCCCTCGTCATTGTTCTCTTGTATCGGTTACTGCCAGCTAGTTTCGGCTCACTGAACTTGGCATCATATTCATCTTGAATTTGGGTCATGATGTTGGTATCATCCTACATTATCATCTCAAGAGCGTTCAATAACTCTTTAGGTTGGAAATTCATATCAGGATGACCTGATGTGAGATCATAAATAGCCCAATCGAAATATTCTTGTGGTAATTTCTTGCAGATGTTTTTTTTTTGAAATGTGTGGGTTCGTGTTGATTTTGTAGCAATTACAAACATATCTTGAGCGCTGCAATGAAGCTCACATGAGCAGCCGTTTTCTGCTGGGATTTGATGCAAACAGCAGCGTGTAAAAACCACATCAATCATCATTAAGGCAGCTATAAATTACTCCAGATAAGGTTTTTGATAATTCTCCCAAGCATTCAGCTAACGCATGACGACAATTTCGTCAACTTTTTAGAGTTTTCTGTACTTTTTGGGTTTCTGAGCGGGAGGGGGGAGGAAATTTGAGGCGACATCGAGAAGTATAATTTTTTTAATTAAATTCTCAGCGCGTGTAAAAATAAGTAAAATAGACGCGCAGCATGAAATGGGGACGAAAAAGAAAGCCAGAGAGAGACGCCCAAGCTTTGATGGATAAAAGCAACCTTTAGGAGTGGAGTGAATAAAGTTCTGCTATCTTTTTGAAATTTCATTCCTGCTGAGAGAAGGCGAAGACGAGAAAAACAGCAAAATCTTAATGAGGCTCTCCTCGCAACTCGGCAATGCTACGTTCCCTTTCTCTTCAATTTTTTATTTCCAGTGTTATCTGTAGCGTGTTTCTTCCTTTGTTCGTGAAAATTTGTAAAACACAAGATGTTTCTTCTCTTTTTTTCTTTTTAGATTTTTATTTTTGATGCGTGTCGAAAATTTCCTCTCCCAAAACAAAGACACCAAATGTTTTCGAAATAAGGGTAGACAAGAAAAACACGCTTCTTTGACGCTTTCAAAGGTAATCAAACAGACGAAAACACGTATGCGACTTGAGAGTACAACGCCGAAGCGCTTCATTTTTTTGGTCGTACAGCATCACGGTTTTTGCTCCTCTTCGCAACAGTACCGTCGTAAGCATGAATCGTGAGAATGGCGGTTCACTCACGCTGTTCCACCTACCCTCACAATCAACTTACTAGGGCTTTCAGCACAAATTCATTAGTGCCTTGTTATGTATGAGAGAACGAACAATAGACGTAGGAACGTATTGGGAACGTCTGATTTTTACAGTCATACTCGTAACTTGGAATATACGAGTATTTATTAACTACTCTTTATCAAACCAAAAGCTCACCTCGTTACCCCAAAGCTCTCTATTACCTACTTTGAAAAATTCGCATCTGCTCAACGCTAAACAAATTTCGAATCATGAATAATTCTTTTTCACGAAACGAGAGCATTTGTCTCTGTAGAAAAAAATGAAATATTCTTTCTCCTCGTAAACGAAATTAACTGGTTCGGGAGGAATAACAACGCATATTTTGGGTACATAATGTCAACATTAAAATGCATCGAACAACGTTTTTGACATAATTTATAATTCAATTCGCCTCTTCTCTCGGAAAATAGAAAATATAATTTAAATCTGCAGGCTTCGAGAGGAAAATTTTTTCCAACATAATGATAATAATGAAAGAAGGAAAAAAGCCATTTAAAAAAATACAGTCCCGATTCTCATTCACCCTCCAACTCACGAACAAATGCAAGGGGCAAGGGTGACCTGTAGGATTTAGTGGTAATAATCGAATTAGCATCAGCTGCAGTCAGAAATATTTTTGGAAAAAAGGTTTGTTTTTTCTTACCAAGATATATTTGCACAACGTTACTGGAGCATTCGCCATTCGTTAGTGGTGATTTAACAACGCAGTTACTGGCAAAATTTCCCGTCAACAGTTTCCAAATGCTTTAGAACAATATTTCGGTCGAAATGCTCAGAATTTGCATGTTCTCAAATCAGTGCTGGACATATGCGCCAAACAGAAGGAAAATGCTCTTCCTCCACCCATAAAAATATCGAGAGTTAAATTCAACTCGTGACTGAAGAGAAAATTCTGTCTATGTTTTCATACAAGTACTGCTCACTTCAATTTCCATGAAAAAATATCTTTTTACGTACATGTTGAGATATACCAAAAGAGTGTGCTAACAGCAGGGCATCTTCGCAAAGGCCATACGATAGTAAATATCGACATGCATCTGCGCCTCTTTCATCTTGAATTTGGGTCATGATGTGGTGGGTATTATCCTACATTATCATCTCAAGAGTGTTAAATAACTCTTTAGGTTGGAAATTCATATCAGGATGACCTGATGTGAGATCATAAATGGCCCAATGGAAATATTCTTGTGGTAATTTCTTGCAGATGTTTCTTTTTTGAAATGTGTGGGCTCGTGTATTCGATTATGACGTTGATTTTTTATTACCAGCTTGAATGCAAATGGTATGATAATTCTGTATTGAAATTTGTCTGTGTGTCTTCAAGTCATTCCCGGAAGGCAGCAAGTTATTCATAATATACTTTGCTCAGAACAAAAGCAGATCATCAAAACTTGTAAGGAAGAAATGGCTTGCACATAATTTTCACCAGTATGGTCCATGTTGCCAAATGCATCTATAGTTTCACAATAATCTCTGATTGATCACTGTCAAAACGCTCTCATAATAATATATCAAATGCCAGTGTTGTTTCGTCAAATAACTTTAGTTATTTTACAGTAATTTTACGCGTAAAATAACGTAAAATTACGCATGTCAAATAATTCATTTTTTCACAACAACACGAACCCAAGAATTTGAAAAGTTCTGCCACATTCAAATTAACAAAATGACCACTTGTATCATTTCTGATCCTTTTCTTTCTTTACTTTTCTACAAAGGATTATAAATAACAAAGTTATACTACTTTTTAAAGTTCATACTTGCGTACTTGAATACTAAAATGAACAAAGGGGCCAAATTTCATGAAAATGATGAAATTTTTCATTTATTGGCTAGAAAAGAATCCATTCATAAATTCTTGATGAACCTTTAATTCTTAATACAGAGCACCTGACACGAATCATATCTCATTTAATGATTAAGTTTATAATTTTTATGCTATGTACAGTAGCAGTGATTTATGTTATCTGTATTCAGATATGGTGCAAGAGTTGCGCAATAAACTGTGGGAAACGCGAAGTTCACGGTACTCTTATTTTAGTACTACTTACATAATATTTAAACATGCACGAGAGGCAAAGGCTCGAAGCCTTCCTACTTTTATGTGATGTCATTCATTAATGTACGAGAGTGTAATGATGTCATATTTTTAGGGACGAAAACTTTGACCCAGACGCTTGTTCCACTGTTCGTTGTAGAACTGCGAATGCTTTTTACGCGACCTCAGACAATGAGGACCTAGGAAGCAATCAATATTCACCAAATTTACCCTCACCTGTGCAAGATTCTAATGAATCAAAGTCGCCAAAAAGTATCGATGTTGATGCTAATATGGAGTCTCCGCCATTCGAATTCAAATTCCCTGATAAACTCGGTATTAAGAGAAATCTGCCTGATCGAATGGATTCCGAAGACGATAATGATGAGCCGAAGGTCATTGCCTGTCGTCCGAGAAAAAGTGGAAATTTCAGACGGAAATATCAGAATTCAATATTCAACTCGACGTTGAGTACGACCCATCATTTTTTCCCCCTTATAATGCGTTTTAAAATCTATCATTGCTGATTAGATTCAGCTGATCTGAGTTTTCTCAGTTGTGGTTTTCAGCTCCTGTTGACTTTATTGTCCCCTTGCTCGGGTAGGGAGACACAACAAATGTGAAAAATCTTACATATGATACCGAAAACTCGGAATTATTTATAATTTTTTTTAAATTTTATTTATGCATGCCTCGAGTTTTTGAAATTTTAATTCCTTCGACCCATTACCATAAACCTGTTGGCGTCGATATCCTTCTGAAAAATGTGTTCATACTTTCAGTACCCACTTGTAAGCTTGATCAAAACCTGACAATGAATCCAATCGAATTTCTAGAAAATGCATCGAAAGTCGATAATAGAGATGCTTACACTTACAATGACGAATTTAATGCTCATCAGTTTGCATATTCTGGTAGAAAATGAAACTTTTAGAATATTTCTGTGGATTGTTCCACTGACAAGCTGGAACTTACTCAGACTGTAATGCATTTCCAGATTCCGGTATTAAAGTGGACGATTATAAACCGCCTCATCGAGGCCCATCAAACGAATGGCTTAGTGGTACCGATATGGCAGAGGAGCAATTTCATGAAGTAGATGAGTTATCAAATCCCAAAGAATATAGTCGCAACGATTATCGTTCTAATCGAAACCTCCAGATACCAATGGTCAGATTTTATAGTTTATATTAGAAAGGCTGGTTTGAATTATTATTGATGCGACAATTGTTGAATATTTTTCAATAACAGAAACGTCAATACGAGAGTACCAAGGGTGAAGAATCGAAAACATCAGAAATGTCCAAGCTCGAAAAAAATCAGCTGGGAGTTTTATCGAACTCCGACTACGCTTTCCCCTCTTTAGTGTCATCAGATACTCCCGAAATGAAATACTACCCTTGTCGACTGTATTAACGTTGGCTTTTAATTTTCATTCCCTGCTTAATTTTTTTTATTCTCGAAGATGTGTTCAGTTTCAGTCGCATTCAGATTAATACTTTTTTTTCTCCCCAGGGCATAATATTCGAGCTTTGTGCCTGCTCTGTATTTTTCAATTTATTCTCATTCTATACGAGATAAGTATTTTCATTTTGTGGGACGAAAGCTTCTTTTTATTTTTTCAAAATTTCATGAAATTTGTGGAAAAAGTTTTCATTTTTACTAATCGCCATTAAAAAATAAAAAATAGAAAAATATGGAATGCTCGATTTTAATTGTGCGACCAACTTTCATTTCCAAAATCGAAGGCAAAACTAAGTAAAGGGCGTGTTATCTGCAACAATCCTGCTTTTTTAATTGGCTTTTTTAATTTCTTCAATAATTAGAGGGTACGTTGTTTTTGCGATAATCCTGCTTTTTTAAATCGCCTTTTCTAACTTCTTCTGTAACATCTTAGGATGAGCTATTCGATATTGATGCTCGGATAATTTCGTAGTTCTTTTGGGGTGTATAGTGATTCAAGTCGAAAATAATTCCCTTTCCTGATAATAAGACCCTCGAGTTATTGGATTAATGGAATATAGGTATTTTCTTGCAGCGATAAAATGTCACAAGTTTTGAAATTTCGTGAACCTGCGTGACCACATTTAGGGTTCTTTTCCACATCGCTGTTCTAAATAAAGTGCAGTGATTTCTTTTCCCTCAACGTTCTCATCGAAAAAAAATACTATTTTCAATTACGAGTAACGAAACGTGTCAGTTCGCGCATAAATTGTGCGTTAATGGCTGTCACCGATGATATTTCAGAATTTGATTCTTCTTACTTGTCTGGAATCCTCTAAAGAGTCGTGCTCGTTGAAATATGAACTGTCGTGCTCGCATTTAATTTCTTTACGATGTGCCATTTGGGTGAATTATACGTTCTCGTCAAGTTATGTCCCCCCCCCACCTCCCCGTGGGTCGACTTCGCTCTTCTGTATTGTATTATGGTATAGCATAGCATCGATTTTAAACCTACGCTGTGGCACCTACAAAGTTTGAAAAGTTTTGCTGCGGAGAGGTAAGAAGGTGGGGACCCCTGTACGTACTGCGTGTATAATCTGGTTGAAACATTCGTCGTAGGTAATCGCAGTTTTAGTCAATTTTGCGGTCTATTGGTCCCCTGATAAATGACGTTCGAAAGCGGCGAAAACTTTTTGGCCAAACTTTTTGCTGCTGGAGACGACGAATTGCTCGTGTTTCCTTTTTCTCGCGCTAGTCGAGTTCATTTTTTGCTTCCCCTCGTCGTGTTCCCGGGTAATGGACTCGATAACGAAGCGCACGATTTTGTAATTATTCAGTCGCAGACAGTATGGCTTCCGATTGACCATCGGACCTTTTTCTGTGGTGCAGCGTTTAAGCAGGCAGAGGGTGCTCTCGCTATTTTTGTTTATTAAACGCGTCCAGTTTAAATAGAGGACTATATTATGCTTGGATTAAGTTGTGCGAGTACAAGTTACCGAGATTGTCGCCCACTTCAGCAGGTGCAATATTTTCCTTTTCAACTTCGTTGCTAATTTGGCATTTTTCCCCCAAATTTTCGGCGTGAAAGCTATTTTTCTGCGAGAGTCCAGATTTTTTATCTGTATTCGCTAGTTAATTATCTCGAGCTATTCTACGTGCTATGACCAGATTTTCCAGAAGCCTTTTGTGTGGAAAATTTGATGAATTATAATTACCCATTTTGGCTTGTTTATGAAAGTTCCTCACAGATGCAATATTTATCTCTACGCGATCGTATCTATAGAAGTTGCAAACCTTCCTTCGACTTCGGTTTTTTAGAGTTATTTTCAGCTCGCACCAGCAACGATGAAGTTCGAGAGAAGAAAAATGACACGGGGGAAATTGCTATGCCAAATGGAAATATCAGTTTTACGCGTGTGATTTGGCGAGAGGATGGCTAAAGATTTTTTTCTCTTTCACTTTTGCTTTTCGCTGTGGGCTCCTCAATTGAATGTCGTCGACAGCTCCTATGCCGAATAGTGGCAGCAGTTTCCGCTTGAGCTGAGAAAATTCTATCAAGCGATATTTCAGATAACGCGTTCTCCTCGTGGATAGGAAATGAAATGTCTGAAATATATCAGAGCTAAACGACGGCTGGTTGACAGTCGGACACAGACATCATCGAATGGGCGCGCGTTTGTCGGGGAAAAAATAACCCGCGTTACGAAAGTTGAGTAGACACGAGGGTGATGTTCCCGAAGAAAGAAAAATAAAATAGAATGATAAGGACTGCGTGAGGGGAACTGGAAAAAGAAGTTGCGTTGTTTCGAGGGTGTAAGATGTAAAGCGAAGAAATTCACCCCTCTGTATTGTCGTCTACGCTATCTTCTGCGAAAGGCTTTGAATACGAGTACATTGTAATAAATGTTACTGCGGTAACTTTCATGCAAAATTAAATTTTCTCATCAGCTTCACCGAGTAATGTATTCAAAATCTCGAGTGTGGCTCAGAAATCGTTGAAAACATATTGTATTTTCAAGTTTTTAATATTATCGTCGATATCATTTAAATAGTGAGTTCTCTCCGAATTATCACCAAAATTCAAAATTGGAGACGAAATATCTGAAAAATACCACTTATAAAAATATTGATTGTATTTTTTGACTGTTTTTTCTTTTCCCGTAGAATTTGCTGTTCAACTCTTGAGGTCCCCTTCTCTTTTGAACTTATTAAATGCCTTTTTTACCCAATTTTCGCATAATCTTGAAACATGAACATCTAACGTTTGATGAAACCCCTGTAGTTCCTTTCGAAAATCTGCTTTTCTGGCGAGGTTTGTTGCGATTTTTTTTCTTGATTTTTTTCCCCTGATTTATTACTGGTTAGTTATTTTCTTATTCGATTATTGCTCCGTGATTTGAAGAAGAAAGTGATCGCAAAAAATGATATCATTATTTCGTATGGGAGTCGTTGTGAATATGAAATTCAGTGTAGTAGTTATTACTGTTTGAAGGATCAATTTTCTTCCAAAATTATTCGATTCGTCTTCGATTTCTGTTGAACTCTGCTGATTTGCTTCGTGTACGTCGATAATAAGTTTGTAAGTGTCTATTGGAATTTTCTCACTTTGTTCGCAAGTATGCCAAAAAATGATGATTTTTTTTTCTCGGTTATTTTTATTATTATTTTTCCTGTACAGTATTTTGCTTCTCAATAGGTATGGGTGATTCTACGAAAATGTTGATTTGAAAAAGAAAATCAAATTTCTTTGGTGGCAGTTTTTGATTTTTCTTTAAATGGGATCTTTGATACTCGTACGTGTGTAGCTCATGCAATATAATATTTATAGCATTTCTCTGGAGGGTGAAGAGAAGACTTTTTGAGGTATTGATGGCCATGACGTAAGACATGTGGCTCGTAACCGATGATATTGTTGAGAATTTGAAGTCGTGAAGTTTGTGGGAAAATGAATTTTTCCGAAGGGACGTACGTATATATCTGTGAAAAACTTACATTTTGATGGTTGTGCTACGAGTGAACACGTTAGATGTCCTTATTCTGATCTGTTGCAATATTTTGCTAGTGTGTATACTAATAAGTTTCCATTAGCAAGGGTCGTCGAAAACCTTAGTAAAAGTAGAAATCACATTATCGAATAACCAATAGCATTGTCCAGAATTTGAAGAATTGAAGTGAAAGATGGGTCGAGTCTTTTTTATTATTGACGGTTGAATTTTGGGACCTCGTGAAAGTTATGATAATGAGTTTGTCAATGTGGTTTTACACAGAGCGAAGTCCAAAATGATTCAATGAGGACGCCCTCTAAAAGCGGAAGGATGGATTGCGGTTTGAGTTTCTTGAACTGATCGGAGGTTGAATTATTTGATTGGGGAAAAAAAAAATAGAATTGGAGAAGACGGCAAAAAATCAAAATCATCCTGACCGAGGAAATGAAGTTGGAAATAAATGGTTGCAATATGCCAGTCTTTTTTTCCCCCTTTCTTTCTTTCTTTCTTTTTTACTTGGTACGAGTATTTTACGTATTTTACACGTTTGGATTATATCAATTTGCGAACTCGATCCTTGAATTCAAGTTTTAGTTTATAACCGTATGAAAAAAATTTGCAGCGAATTTGAATCTCGACACGATGTCTGATCGACGCAAGTCTCCTGGCAAGGAAGAAATCGAAATGGATGATTTGAATAAAAAACCAGGGTGAATATATGTACATTTTCTAATTAAATTAATTTCAGGCATAACCTTAATTAATTGCACTTCGATAATTGAATTCCCTGGATCAAGTTCATGGTCTTATCATTCGAAAGATTTCCCGTTATGCCTGGAAGATGAAATAAAATACGGTAGCTAAATTTCGTGAAAAATAGAATTCTTCCCGAGCTCCTAATCTTTGAGTTTTCATAATTATTTTACAAATAATTAAAATCAAAAGGAACTAATTTTAGCTGAGTGAAAGCAATACTCAATCAAGTACCCGAATCTATGTAAATTTTTCTCTAAAAGTTTTTATGCGTTTTTTTGTTTTTGGGTAATGATTATATTTCAGCGACTTTAAATGCTAAAACTGTTCAATCATTTTGAACATGTGTGTTTCAGTCGAACGTTTTTTTAAGATATCTTGTTTTTGAAATCGGGCTCTTTCAATTACGAATTTTATTTATCTCGAAAAATTTTGTATACTTGGTTATTCTGCGAGAGAATTGGAAAATGTTAGTTTTATGAGAACATTGGGCATTTACTTTGGGTGGACTTACCGTACAGTATAGTCGAAGTGAAGAGTATAACATGTCCAATGATTTTGAACTAATGCAGTTTTCAAAAGGTTATAACGGATGAACGTTAATTTCATCTTTTTATTGTAATATTTTCAGAGGCATGAGCAGTGTGCTGGATATTACAGACAGTGAACCGACAGGTACACATTAAACTAAAATCCTATGTCGTAAAATTATTTAAAATACTTCGAAAATATTTTCATGATTTTATCGTCGCATATTTTCACAGTACCATGTTGTGGTATTTCAAAATTAGGCTTGCTAGTAGGAGACGTAGGGTGGTTTGTCTCCCTTTAAATTTAGACAAATTGGCGGATATCGATACGTTGAAATATTTGAAATATTTTCAATGGAAAACTCGGTAAAATTTCTCACTATAGCCTCGTAGTTTGATTAGATGAGCGAAATGGCGAGTCGTGAGTTCATTCATAATTTTCCTGAAAACTGAATCAATTTATGGATCTAGTTACTACTTTTCTCTCCGAGGTGTGGTTTTTGAGATAATTTATTCGAGTATTAATTAATTATTGATCGTGACCGCCAGGAGGGTGGGGGGGAGGCGAGCGAGATTTCAAGTTATTGATTTTTCTACCAATGAAATTCTCTTTCTTTTTAGAGGAAGACGAAGAATTTAAATCGCTGCGAAAAAAGTACTATCAAGTATCGAAAGACATACGCATGGATGCGATCGAGGAAGAAAAAAAGGAACTCGGGCAGAGCGAGAGCTCGCCCAAAGTGAAGTACTACGAGGGCTCCAAAAACGACCGCATTAAATTACTGGACGAAATAAAGCGTCAGATGGAAGAGCTCGAGAGTATTTCGAAAGGCAAAAAATGAATAATGCATGGAGGGGAGGAAGGCGCAGAACAAAAATTCATAGCACGGTGCGAAAAATTTCAGTGACTTACCAATTGTAGAAACGAAGTACCGAATGTTTCATAACTTCGAACTTTTTGTCAAATAAAGTTTTCTAAATTTTTCTCTTTTTCTTTTTTTTTTCGGTAGTTAGGTAGATAGTTATTTTGAAGTGTTGGATTCTTTTTTTTTTTTTCACATTTTGATGAATGATGGTTCACGTAGTTCGAAAAATATTTCATTTTTTTGGTTGTTATCATCATTTTTGTAGAATCACCCATATTCAGTAGGCTGTAATACATGCAGGTAAACATGTGAGAGTATGATGTAGTTAGTTACCTATTTTTTCTCCTATTCCAGTCGAGGAGGGAATTAAGTTGCGATATTTGAAAATTGTCGAAGAAAATGACAGGTTTATGTTCGGCGAGGTTGATTTTTTTTCATTTCTTCATTTCGGGAAAGTTTGATTTCGGGCTTTTCAACAGTTTTCTTACAGATTTTTCTCATTTAAAATTCAACTTTTAATAACATGATTTACTCTTTTCCCCCCACATACGATCAAATGACCGAGGACATAATACACTCGATTGCACGTGTATTATTTTTTCCTCTCGAAAAAGATGCCTCTATCTTACTACTACTAACATTTTTTTTCCCAGACAGTTATTGTAATCCGCCTCAATCATTATCTTGACAGTCATCAATGAACTATCCGACTGCTGGCAGACATGGCTCTGCCTTTATGCCCTTCCGCAAAGATGCTAAATCGCCATCCTCTGAAGGTTACGCATGCTCATATGCAAAGAGTGCACGTGCTGGTGTTGCAACTCCAGCCAGACGATCCATTCCGACGACCACGTCTAGAATTTCGTCTACAACCTGCGGCCCCTCCAGGATAGGTTCCTCTCGACTTCCCGTCTCGAGCAAGTGGTTTCGAGACCCGAAAATACCGATTCGATTGAACTCGTCCACGCTGATTCGTATGAAAAGTAAAAGTCTCTCCGCGAACAAAGAGATGGACGACAGCAGAACCAACAACCAATTGACGGTTGCTGCCCTGTCGTTCCTCAAACGAGACCGTCGTATGTCGAACTTCGAGGTGGCCAAAGGTATTTCACCTTTTGGCGACAGTTCGTACGTGAAAAGTGTATTTCTGAATATCGTATCGCATCGCGATCACCGTGCAGTGGTCCAAGCGTCTGCTAATTCGTTCGGAGACGGGGTGCACACCGACGCCACCTATCATCGAATAGCGGCCATCAGTTTGAACGACTGCAAATCCGGATGCAATTTGAAATTCGTTGAGCACGTATCGTACAAGGGTGCGGCACCATCTCCTCGAACTTTGGACGTTGACTCTGCGGGCCAGTCGAACACTGTGGTGTCTGCCAGCAAAAATGGACCGAATTCGTACAGCATGATTAATTTGAATGCGATGCTGAAGCAGGCCACTTTGACCGAACCGAAACAAATGTCGAATAGCGGCGACACGTCGGATTGTGATGCCACCAGTGAGGATGAGCAGAGTGTAGGAATACGTCCGCAAGTGACGAAGAAGAAGAAAAGAGTTAGTCGCAAACATAAAAAAGCTGTCGTAGTCACCAGTATGAAAAATAGTTCTTTGAGGCTGATGCGCAAAAGTGGCTCTCGAGAAACCGCAACCTGATGGTGAATTTAGGGTTTTCCTTTGCATCGTTAGTTAAGTCAGCAAATTGTCCTCAACTCGGTTGTTCCCAAACTTTCAAATTACTAATTTTTCCCCATGCTTTCTGTACTTGTGTTTCAATCTTTATGATCTTTTTAGTGTAGCTAGATGTACCCAAAAGTTATTTGTTTCGTAATATTTCAGGATAGTAATATGAAAAATTTTGTCGTTTCGTATAAATACCTGAAACTAAGCTTCTTCTTTTTCAAGTATTTCAATCAAATTGGTATTCTATTTACATAGTAACGTAGCTTGGCTTTAAAATAAATTAAAATAACGTATTCGATTATCAGTTACGTATTTCTTCACTTCGTAGTTTATTCAGGTTGAGGTGCAACAAATCAGTCAAAGGCCTGGGAGTGCCGAGAAATTTTGAACTGCCTTTGGACATGAATCGAGTGGACTAAACGAATACGCAATATCGTGTGCCAGAGGTTACCTTTTTGTTTTTTGCCAGTCTCCCTTTGTATAATTTTTGTAAATTATTGAAGAAAAAAAATGAATTTAATCGTTCGGAGAATCATCTTGTCAATTGGCGTCTTGGACGTATAAAAATGAATTTCTTGGGTTCACAAATCACGTCTCCAGTTTTGATTGTGTTGATTGCTCTGTCTGTATCATTCTAGGGAGTTTCTAGTCTGCTTTCATCCATTTTTGTGTGTGAGCCCATACCTGGCACCCATAAGATGAATCCGGAAAGATACGCTTGATTTCAATTCGAATTTTGTGCATGTTTCGAAACTTTCCTTTTGAGATATAGGTAAATTATTATGAATCAATCAATGAGTAAGTATAAGTTTGAAAAATTGCAACCCTGATCGTCGCTGTGATATGTGAGTGCCTCCTACTGTTTTTGGAAAATGTGGTAGCTTTTTGATTTTTAATGAAAAATATCGCCCTAGGGTTGCTACGAGTAATTTCATCTGTGAAACGATTTAATCGAATTGCTTATATCGTATTCCACCCTGCTCCCGAAAGTTCATTTTCCGCCCACCTTTCGAACTTGTACGAGTTCAAGTTTCGTCGCTTAATATTCTGCCAAATGAGCTCGCTCTTGCCTCCCACCACTTTTTTCTCGCACTGTAACAAACTTTAGTTAATTACTTAAAAATGTTCTTTCGCTTTCTCTCAATCCAGCCGAGTAATTAATTAAATTGTTCCTTTCTCAGACTTCTTAAAAATTCTCAGTGAGCTTTTTTCTTCTATTCTTGTTTTTTTTTCCCCCCGCTTTTTTTTTAATTAACAAAAGCGGCTAATTTCCTTCATTTTTGCTTTTTTTTTTTACCTCCCTCCTTCGTTTTCCGCTAGCTCTCGCTCTCTTTCGTATTTTTGATTTAAAGCTCGTTAATGCGTACTCCTTAATTAATTTTCGATCTCCGTACACCGTAAATTTTCCAATTTGTTAGCGAGAAAATGCTACCGCGCTGGAAAGAATTACCGAAACAGCGAATGAGAAAATTCTCGATAGTAGGTACCTATGTTTCATTTTCTCAATTCGATTATGTTCACGAAAACTACCGAGGATGCATTTAGAGATCTGTTACGAATTTTTCGAGTTCAATCGAATTCTACTGCCGAAGAATGTTTCATTTTATTGCTGGTGGGGCGGGGGGGAATCCGGAAATATGGTTGCGGCGATCAAAAATGAGTCTCAGCGCCGCATTTTTCACACGAACGCGAAAAAGTTGAAATTGAGTCGAAGATACACTGAAATGAAAGTACAAACGAATGTGAAAAATATTATTTGAGAAAAGAGAAGATTCTTAGTCCGTTACCATCTGCTTAATCTTTTCTCTCCCTTTAATAAATTTTTCGAGCTACTAACTCGGCCACCATCTTTGGTCGAAACATTGATTTTTGAATTCCCTTTTCTCCTCCCCTCCCCCCGCTCACATCTCCGCACTGTAAATAATGTTTGTAGTGGACTCGATATCGTTTTGTATTTCATCGTTGTTTTATATTTGCCCATCTTAGCCCATTGTATACATTCATTTGGTTCATTCGCAGCTGTCTGACCATTAGGAGTCAAAAATGAAATAAAGTGCGAAAATAAGAAAGCTTTTTTTTTTTTTTTTTTGTACGAGCTTAGCTGCTCATTTTTACCACTCCTTGGCATTCAACCCTATTAGGGACGTCTTACGTGGTTGGAATGAAATTGTGCCTTCAATTTAGCTCTTTTCCCCGTTCACTCATTTTTTTTCTCTCTCGTCAACCGATGATGCATTCTCGAAGCGAAATAAGAAAATATAAAGCTGTAAATCTTTGTAAAACCAAATCATCCTAGTTTTTTCCCGTTCAGTTTTTCTTTTATTTTACTTTCTTTTATTTTTATCTTCTTTTTTTTTTCAAGTCCATAAGGTTTTTTTTTTTATACGTTAGCAGCACGAGATCGTAGTTTGTGGGTATCGTCTCGTCATCGTTGAGCTGCAAAAAAAAAAGAAAAACAAAACATAAAAAAACCACCCTTTCGAATGACAGTTTCAATTTAAAACGAAATCCCTCAGACTAATGGTGATCCATTGTACGAGTATTAAAACGAATACGAGATGGAGACAAAAACGAGAAGAAAGGGCTGAGTGACGAAGGGAGTGAGACAAACACATATCCGTCCACCGACAGATATTCATCCGTTCGAAGATGCTGGTTGGAAATGTTGTAAAGCGAGAGGGAGAAGGTAGTAGCCAAGATAAGTGTAGTGCTGACTCGGCTTATTCCTGTCAAAAAGCAACTCGTCTTGCCTTGTCAACTTGTATCCAATTTGACACCAAACTTACCCCTCAAGCGCGCCGAAAAAGGGAAAAAATGGTACGCGGGTGAGATATGAAGAAGTGAAACGTGTACAATGCCACCGTCAGAGTGCCTAGACCTTTTGAACATGGGTATATTTGACCTTAGTCGACGAATTATCGACTTTATTTTTCATCTCTAACGTAGGTAGCGTTTTGTTTGCTTTTGTTGTCGTTTTTTTCTTTCTTTTATTAATGCTTTATATTGTCTTACCCTGGTTGATCTTAGCGGATTAGTATTCGGGTAAACGATAGCTGTGGAGTAGTGTCGAACAGTGCTGTGTCAAATAACAGTTGCGTGTAGAAGAGTTCGACACGAGTTGAGTAGGTCAGAGCCCTCCTCGTGGATTGGAGTCGAACTTTTCAAAGTACATATTAGAATTGACCAATTTATTCGTTCGAAGTATACTGGTATGCCGAACAAGAAGCTGTAAATTACGCTATTCGTAGAAATGGTGAAGCGTTTACCCGCATAATAGAGGCAGCCGTAGACAATCTTCTCGTTTTGTGTGCTTAAGTGAAATACGAGAGATCTCGGTTCTCTATAACAAGAGAAAGTCTTGCTCCGCGTGGCAAAGGAAACTCGACGCATTTCAGCTATTTGAAATCGGATTAATGGCTCCGGCAGACAATTGTTAGTCTTTTTTGTGTATCTTTCGTTCGAGGGTCTCGAAGAGTCGAGCAGCGCAGCAGTCGCCGAGGTTGTTGACTCGCTCGAGTACCTACTCTGCTTTCTTCTCTGCCATTTTCTGCGTCGTGTTCCCAAATTAGACGTCGAAAAGCTAGAAGAAAAGAGCTTTTTGAAGTACCCCGTGTACAACGTACTACCGATTGTGGCAACCATTATTGTGGTTCTCATTTGCGCCGGCTGCGAATATAAAAACCTGAAGTGCGTGGGTGTGAACGAGCTTTTTAATGTTTCAAAATGTACGAACTTATCATCATTTTTGGTGCTGATTTGCTCGAAGGAGAATGTCTGCATCCATCGTTTGGACCAAATCTGAGCGGATAGATCATTATATTTTGGACTCCGAACGGCTGTTTGCAACTTTTTTCATTCCGAATATGAATTCAACTTACTACTTTTCGTTGATCGAGGTTCGATAAATGAAAAACGAAAATGTAGGGCTCGGATCTGCTTTTTACCAAAGTCCCGAAAAGGTGGATTATCACTTGTTCGAGGAAAACTCGAGTCTATTCACTTGGTAAGTGAAGATTTTTGCTTGGCATTTAGCCACCGAAATGGGAACGAGTGGTGCGATAAAATTTTAAAGAATTTTTTGAACGTTCAATTTCGCTGGAAAATGACGTGAATTTTTGGGTTTCCTTGAAATTTTGTCGACACGAACTCCTGTAGAATGACTTCATTGACTTGTCGGTTGGTTCGATGGTTACACATCCACGTTGTTTGCTGAGAATGTGATTTTTGAGGTAGCCTTGTTTGGATATTGATTAATTGGAAGAGACATTCGGTTCGAGTGTAATACGTACAGATGTGGCAGGAAGAGGAGAATTTTTTTCATCAGTTCAATAAATTTCGACCGCCGAGAAAACTTCTGCGGCGCCAATAACTTCGCCCTAAACGCGGCGCAGATGCGTTTCGAAGCTTTTTTCGCGTTTTATTATCCAGCCAGCAAAGCAGAATATAGCTGTTTAGGCAAAGTTTTGTCATTATTGTTGGCTGAGGGAGTGGGGCAAAAGGTAGAGGAGCTACATTGTGGCGGGATGCGGGTATAGAGGAAGGCAGGAAATAAGAAAATTTCGAGCCAGGTAATGGAACCCCCTCGAGGAGAATTAGGGTTGAAAGTTGAGCCAATTTATCTCGTCACACAGCGGAGAGAGGAGAGGCATCATGCGAGAAGAATGAAAGGAGAAGAAGAGAAAAAGTGGAGTGCGTGAAACGGATGAAAAACCTCCTACGTCAATTTTCTAGTCCGACCCGAGGCTACCGTATTTATATTACCTATTTAGGTATGTAATAAAATATTGCCAATATTCTCTCAACGGCTATTTTTAGCTGCTGCTTTTTTTTTTTTTTTTTCTGCGCCGCCCTCCGCCTTTTTCCGCAAAGGGACGTGGGTCGGCGTAATTAAATTTGAATTCGAACGTATTCGCCTCGAAGGTAGATAAAAAAAAAAAGTTGAAAAAAAAAAGGTTGCGAAAAATGCGAGCCAAAAACGAAATGTGCAAATGAAATGAAACTATTCGTGGGAGAGACTAAATACGGAATTCCTTTCAGAGACTACCTTTTTGATGGATGGCAAGAAAGTAATTTATTTGAATTTACTTTTTTCCTGCGGATTGGGAGGGCAGCGAATGCGTGTATAATGGAATAATGTGATTTGGCCGAATTAAATTTTCGACGCATTTTATCTACGAATGAACGAAAGGAAAACTCACGAGAGTATGGGAAAGTTTTCTCTATTTATTATGAGGGATACTAGAATTCTGTGAGGTGGTGTAACTCGTTGCTTCGAATTTCCTTAAATTTTCAAAATGAGCCTAACCTACATTCCCAGATAAGAATTAGCTCTTCGAACAGGTTGAAAGACACGACGATATGCTATAATTTGGGAACATCATCCCCATCTTGAGCCCTGGAGTAGGTGCTAAACATAAACTGCAGGTTTTTACTTTATACTTTAATTTGAACAAAATAAAAAATACTCGACAATTATATTGTAACTTCCAGTGGAGGGCTGGACTAGCTGTAAACCTTGTAAAGGAACTTTATTGGCACTGATAAATGATAAAGTTTGAGCAAAATAATGCTCGCCTGCGAGCTTCAAAATTTGAAATAAAAGAGGCTGACTTGAGAGTGCTCTCGAAATAAAAAAATGCTGATCAGACTGAGTAAAGGTTTACAGTAAAAAATAACGATTCAGCCAAAATTTAAATTGAACATCATTGTGTAATTTGACTCCTCTAAAATTATAATTTAATAATTAACTAAAACTTCTTCAAGAAATGACCGAAATGAATAATACTTCGTTTGTTGGAACGACTGTGAATGATTGAATTTATTCTGCCTCGGATTTGTCTGAAATCAGAAAAATCATAAAATTAACATTAATTAGTTACTCTCTTCTGCTAATAGTGGTATAATTTTTACTATCGGTTTTTTTATGACCGCCTGATGAGGTTTTCAGAGTAACAACTCTGGTATGTCCATCGGCTCCAGGATGTAGTTCAATTATTCTGCCAAGAGGCCAAGAATTGGAATGAGAATTTTAAGTTGTCTTTTTTACATTTCCATTTGGAACGTTTCTGAAGAGTGTTTGAATATTCGTTGCTCCACCTCCTCCAAAATTTTTGGGCTTGTGCTCTAACTAAGTCCCAGTGTTTCAAACGATTTTCTGTTAAATCTGGACGAGGTAAAGCAACTATGGAACCACCAATTAAGAAGTGTGCAGGTTTTAATGCACTTAATTCATTGGGGTCTGTCGAGTCTGGTACTAATGGTGTTGAGTTGAGGCAAGCTTCTATTTGCGCTAGTAAGATTATCCACTGTTCAAACGTGAAAGTGTTTTTTGACAAGACTGACTTTAAGTGTCCTTTCACTGATTTCACGCTTGCTTCCCATAATTCACCAGTGTGGGGCGTGAGGTATTCCGTTTCTTTCTAGGCAGCCCATATTCATATATCACAGTTGGCTTTGAGAAGCCTCTCCTGAATTGTTGTCGTATATATAATGTAACAACCTCTTATTTTGAATTCAATTAAAAGGTCGAACAACCTACTCGTATAACGAAAATGTCATTCTGAATTATTACAAAAGCAATCATATTTTAAGTAAACTTTTTTTCTTGTTATTGAACTTTGAGCTATCACTTTACAAGTTTGAAAACAGATCGTAATTTGTTAATCACATAATTTACTCCTTGCAAAGGTTAATAACGCTGGGGGTTTTGACCAATCACATTTCGTCGACACCTCGTTCGTCTCCAAGCGTTTTTGGGTCTGCTTCATCCTCCTCTTGTTCAGCGGATTCGGCGGCGGCTCCTTCTGAATGGGTATACTGCCCGTCATTGACTTGTTGATATAAAAATTTATGAAAATACGACGATCGTCGGTTTTCTATGACATCGGTGATTCTCTGGATAGAAACTGCGAGGGCACGAAGAAGGGAGCTCCAAAATAATTTTGTGACTATGCGAGAAAAGATGATGATGTGGATAAATTTGATCCGAAAACGAAAGATAACAATTATTATATTCCTATCAATCAAACTGAAATTGTTTTGATAAACTCACCCGAAGTACGATAAAGATTAATTTTTCTCATAACATGCAACGCATGTACGAGTAACTTTTACTTTTATTTTTTATACTCTGTAGAGAAATATTCGAATTGTGCGTACTCGACGAGTGTTCCGAGTGCATCTTTTGAGTCGAAAATGAGCAGTGGCTCGAAATGTGATGTGAATATAAAAATGAGTTAATATTAATTTATTAAATAATTACAGCGAAAGGTATCCAAGAACGAACTGTTTGATCACGTGACACTGGCAATGACGAGGGTATTTTTGAAGTCAACTATCGGATATCATGTTGAAAAGTTTAGCGCAAGTCGAACATTGCAGGAGTGATGCAGGGTGAAAGACTTTCCTTCATACTTTTCAAGGGTGTTTTTTGTGACGCTCGTTTGGTTGATAATAGACTCGAATTTTTTCGCCTCTATCTGCAGTTGAAAAGAGAGGTGTGAGTAGTCACTCGATGTGCTTTTCAGCAATTTCGCAGGATGCAAAATAGATACCTACCATTGTTGCGCTATAAGTTTTCATCTCATTCGAATGACAAGTGATGAAAAGCGAAGAATGGAACGAGCTGAAAAGTACAAAGTGTGCTACATTCGAAGGGGGTGTGCGGATTGCCAGCAGTTGCAGAAAGTATGGAAAAATCATGTTAGATCTACGGAGAAGCTGGCAAATTATTAATAGGGTGATTTTTTTTTTTAGCGAATTCTCATGACAGTAATGGCATAAAGTCGAGGGAAAAAAGCCAAGAAGAAAATATGGTTTGCCGCATAATAAACGATATTAAGTACATTTTTACCACGCGTAAACGTTTTACATAAATCAAATTGAAAAAACTTTTTCGTCAACTTTCGCAGAGGTATTGTGCGGCCGTGACGTGTGGCTTTTGAAAACGAGGGTTGTAAATGGGTGCGCGAATGGGAACGGGCTGATTCGTCGGTAAGAAGGGGCTGTGAAAAATGTTGATCTTTAGATGCGGTTTTATACCTTCCATGTCAAACGACGCTAAAATAGTGTATCTCTCTTCACTCATCTGTGGAAACTTGGCAAATTTATTTATTTCATTTGTGGACCGCTCCGAGGGTGCTAAGGCCTGTTTATCGGAGGGCAGCTGAAAAACTCCATTTTACTTTCGGTTTTTTCCAAGTACGCTACATCGCGTTTGAAGCTAATTCGAAGCTTCGATGGCGGATTTGTACGCAAGTTCAATTTCATCTACGGTAATAGCGGCCTTTGGCATCATGACGGGAAAATCATCGGCTGTTAGGTCACCCAATGTGTCAGTTTCAGTTGATATTGAAATGTTGAGAAAAAAAAAATTGGAATCATATTACTATATACGAGACAGAAAAGGAGAGAGAGAGCTTTGTCAAACGAAACAAAATAGTATTTTTCACATATTCGAGTTGATTGGGGGAGTGGAGCAGCGCAGCGCATTTTCCAAATTCATGTAAATTTTCAAAATTTCTTCCTTAGACAAATATTATTCAATGTGCGGATAAAAAATGTTGAGATTCTCATTTACCATGACTATCAGAATGACTGTAATGTACGGATGATACGATAATCGTGTTCATTTTTTTTTATTTTTTTTTTTACTACCTACTTCATTTATGGTAATAGACGAAATAATGTTTTTTTTTTTTAATCGGGGAGGTTTCAAAAATGAAGTTGTTCTTGTTTCTGAGTCGAGGAGAACAGATTTTTAGCAGGTTTTCCAAATTATAAAAATACACTTTTAGCCAAATATATTTACCTCGGCAACACTGTTGGGACCATCTTCGTTTGAGACGGAGACGTAACTACATTGGATTAAATTTAACATTATTATTGTTAGCCCACTAGTAGATCAAATAAGTTTACCAAAAAATAATAGTATAAATTGAGTGTTTAAAATGTGAAGAAAAAAAAAAGTAAAAAAAAAAAGAAGAAAAAGAAACGAAGACCACACGCAAACCAACTAAGGATGAAGGAGGTGAAAAGGAGAAACACAGGGAAAGGATAAAGGAAAATAGTAAAATGTTGGGTATTTGAGGGTCCTATAAAAATCAAAATGTTGGTATTTTGAACGTTAGAATTGAGATTTAGCATTCCAAGATTGAAAATCTACACCTTTAACGGTCAAATGAAACTTCCTTCGGTTTGAGGTATACAGAGGGTCGAGGAAGAATGAGTACTTATTACATATTATATTGAATTGGGTATCCTTGTTCTATACAGAAAACTATGTCAGCAGAAGAAGAAAAAAACACCCAAACAAGATGAAAAAAATTCTGTATAAATTGAATTGAGTATTATTTTCGAGGAACTAACTCTCGAGCACTCGTGGAATTGGTCAATTATTGCGAATAGACGTGTTCGGTGAGAAAACGTTGCAATTTGTGTGACAGTGCCACAGGCTATACAACAACTGCACGCATTCTGTGCATTCGACTGCACCCTTTCAGCTCAAATTGACAGAGCTATTTGGCTGCTCGATCTACGACGTCGTCTCCCTCGAGTCCTGGATGCCTGTCAATTCTTCCTGTTTGAAGTCCCCTCTGCCACACCTCATCCTTTGGTACAGTAATCGGCTGAAAATGGCTAAAAAACGAGAAAAAAAAATATGTACCTCGTTTTGAATTATGTTCGGTTTTTTTTTTTTTTTTTCACCCTCGTACTAGTGGTCGAGAGCATTGTTTTCGTACCAATTTCGAAAAGTGTTTTTTCCCCAACCGCACTCGGATCGATAAAATCGTGCAGAGGGATGGTAAACGTGGTCGAGTGAGAATAAGAACTCCGAAGGGGGCGGACAGAGCTAGACTTGTAAAAAATGAATACATGGAAATTAATGCGTTATGTAAACTGGTGAAATGTTAATAATCTGAAATATTGAGTAGCGTCTTCGGGAGATTATATTGCGCCGCTGAAAAAAAAAGAACACGAAAGTATGAGAATAAAAAATTTCCAAATCGAATGATAAATAATGTGCAGACTCGTCGACGACCGACCAATGGTGGTTTTAGTCGAAGAAATATGATTTTATGGAATATACCCTGTATCCTTCGAATAGTACCCACGTTGAGTGGTTAAAGAAAACACGCGTCAGTATTTCTAATACAGCGCAAGGGAGGCGGAATGAAAATGAAGGGGATGAGCTGAATGAATTTTTTCATGGAATAAATCAGAATTGGAAATTGCAAGCTTCGAAATCTGTTGTAAATTTGAAATATTCAAGTCGAATTTTTTTTTTTTTTTACTGTACACAACATTTTAATTTTCACTCATTTAACTGCTTACACATGTACATGCATTTTTCAAAAAGAAATTTTCGATTTTGCACGCTGCATTTGATGCGGAAAATGATGAAAACGAATACACATTTAGAGGAGGAGGAAGGGGGGGGGAAGAAGCTTACACTTCTCAAAAGACCAATATCACCAAATTTCGTTGATTTTACGTTCATTATGTTAGAAGTCAATAATGAATGGTGAAATTCAAGTAGAAGCAGTAGCAATGTACAGTCCTAGAAGGATGTGCGCCGTGTGCTGGGTGCAGGATGACTTTTGCAAATTTTAAAAAATTGATTGAAATATTTCGTGGACTGCTAAACTTTTGGTAAAGCTGAACCAGGGCTTTTTGAGGACTTTTTATGTTATTTTTTGGCCGTGTATTTCGCGTTTGAATTCTTTCAGAAGTGCGAACGATGTTTCAGGAGGTTATTCGGGAGCTTTTTTTAACGATGAAAAAACTCTTTCCATACTTCGTGTTTCAGAAAGTTCAAATAAATGTGTATTTAAGGGGCATTCTACAAGAATGTTCATATTACTGTCAGCATTGGTGTAATACTACAGAATTTTCTTCCCTCACACTGCGATCCATGAAAATTTCCACTATCCCTTCTCAATTGTTTCTTTGCGTCGGATTTCCGCGTCGACGAGTCGTTTTTTTTTTGTCGTCAGTATGCGTGCAAATGTTGGGACGTAGGTAGTTCCTTTGATTAAATCCCAATTATAAATGGCTTTTCTAAGTTTCCTTCACCTATTTGTAGCCGTTCGTTGTGGTGCCTGTGAAAGTGCAAAAAATGTAGTTGCACCAGCTTTTTGATTTACTCGTTCATTATTTAGACGGTCGTTTGTTCCGTGACCGTCGTTATTCGTCTCATCTGCAGAATTTCACTTTTTTTCTCTTTTTTTTGCGAGTTGCTGTATACGAGACACGCTGCGAAACGCCAACCCCTGACTTTCTTTCCTCTTCGCAACGTTTTAATTAATCGAACACGACGACGACTAAAACCGTAATTAATTCGACAAATTTCTCCCAACAATTCATCATTTTTTCCCCCTCGCTCGCTCACCCTCAGCCACTAACTTTTTTACCGACTCCCTCCGCTCACCTCCTTACAACGCATCAAGACTCGTTCTTTCTTCACGATTTCCTTCATCTGCACTCCTAAGACGACCAAAAATGTCGGTCAGTTTATCATACCAAAAATCGTAATATTTGCATGTGTAATTTTTTCTAAATTTTTTACTCTCTCGAAATTTTTACATTATAATTTGTTTGCTGACAATGATTTCGATCGGTTTTAGAGGTGAAAAACTGCGGTCTGCGTTACTAAAATCGTAAGTTACGAGTGCACTCGCTTGCAATTAGTTTTAGTTACTTAGTGGGCAGTTGAAAATGGTTTTACCAATTTACTGAAATGGAGAGAAAAAAAGAAAGTAAATTCATATTACTATAACATGTTTGCTCCCTTCCATCTACCTTCGGTTGCGTTCATTATGGTTAAAAGGGTTTACATACTACTAATAAGAAGGAAAAAAAAAAAAAAAAAAGTTGAAAAAGTATACAGTAGGTATATCTCTAATTAACGAGGTCCAGCTTTTAGCATATTAAAGGATACAGTTTTTTCATGCTTTATATAGACACGAGGGTGTGTATTTTTTTGCCGTTAGCTCCCGACTAAATTAATTTAATGTGAAATTACAAAGGAAGGAGACAGAAGTGCTCATTTTTTCCTGCTATATGAAAAATTTCTATTGTCCTCGATGTTTATGCATGTTGGTATATTTAATCGCTTGTTTCAACTTCTGTGAGACGAAACTTTGAAAATTTACCCAGAGACATTGAATTTTGATGACCCTCGATACTGATAGCTCCCCCTCAGTCGCGAGCCATCGACGCCGAACGTTTCTCAGTTATTCGTTATTTTCGAGGACCCTTGTTTTTTTTTTTCCCCCTAATCCTGACCGGTGCGACTCTTACAAAATCTGTGATAATGAAAAGAGAACACCAATAAAATATCAACTCAATAAAATATCCTTTAGTTGAAGGCTTTTCAAAAAATTTTTCATTCAATAAAGGGGATTTTAAAATTTTGAAATTTTTGAAAGAGACATTCAAGGTTCAGTTGGAGCAACCTCAGCTGGTTTATTGCTCATGATGCCATTAAATTCCATCGCACATTACCTGGTGCTAGTTATTCCACGAATTAATTGAAAGTCGTCGTGAACAGCAAATTTTAACGACTAATTTAGCGTTGTTGATTTTCTTCCCGAATCACTTTTTATGACTGAACCTTCGTGAATACGTGCTTAACCTGTCTGCCTATTACCCGCTGTATGTGGTGTAATCTCACTTGTGTGGTACGAATCGTTAAAACATCGGAACAGTGCGGCAAAATATAGATGCGTGAAAATTGGAAAAATTAATGGTCTCGTATTGCGCAGTTCTAATGGCAGAGAAACCGAAGTCGTGATTATTTTCGTTTTGGTTATAAAATAGATTCAGTTTTGTCGAATTAATCGGCAATCCCATCCCTCCTCTCAATGTGATGGCCATTTCTAGCGCTTATTCGTAAACGAGTTGACTGCCTTTACTTCCATATTATTGGTTGGGTCTGAAAGGAAACCTGCTATTAGTTTCGGACTAACTCCATCTGTGCATCCTACTAAGTTGAATCTACTTCAGCGTATGTGAAACCCCCCTGCAGTGGGCTATAAGCGGTTTCGGTTTTTCCCATAAATTTGCCCCTAGTACGCAACCACGCTGTTTACTTATTCCACAATTTCATCAGCGAAATGAATTGATGTTGGAAACGTAGAATTAGCAAGCAAAAAAATGAAAATAAAAAACAAAAGCTGAGATGAAACTGCCAGACGCGAGAGACTGTGTATGATGACGAGGACGCGAAGACGACAACGACTCAATCAATGTCAAGTTCTCAAAGAGACATTAAACATTTAAGCCCTGCTTTTCCTCCTCTTCTGTCCCCCAACCCCTCCCCCCGCGCTTATTTTTTGGCCCGTCGTTAACGACCGAAAGTATAAGACGGGCAACTTAATATACCTAATGGGATTTATCACCCAGGTCGCGTGCCCCCTCTCGCCTCCGCGCCGCCCTTCTCGCCGATGTCTTGCCCTCGTCTGTGCAGCAGCGCAAAATGAGTTGAATTATTCATTAACCCCTGTGTTTTTCCCCTTTTGTGGCTCGAAACTTTGATACTTCGTCGTCGAGAGCGCCGCACGCGGCTGTCCCACGAGATGTCGACATTCGCGCCACCTCCCCCCCGCCCCCCATCTCCGCTCTCGTGGATCGCTCCGATATTCTCTCGCCGCCCGTTGCTCACCGTCACCGTCGCCGCCACTCCGCATTCGCTGCTAAATCGTCGTCTATTGTCAACCGTAGACGCCCCTGCCCCCCATTCATTTAACGGTTAAAACAAACTTAACTTTTCCATTCATTAATTTGTCATGTTGTTAGCTCGACATTAAAGCTCCCTCTTTGTTTTTTCAAGCAGATAGTTTACCTAACGTGTTGTACACCGACTCTTTGTGTACGTAAGAACCGGGTGTACCGCGGAGAGGAGCAGGGTGTGGGATATTATAATTTTTCTTTACAAACGCATATTTTCATTTTCGAAGATCTACGTATTTCCAATCAGAAAGTTGCAGTAAGTCCGGATCGAGAGTCGAATGTACAAAATGTTATATTATTTGATAATCAGTTTCCCATTGAAGTAACAACCTCCGGCAGCCTAAACTCGAAAGCAACTGTTGTTTATATCAGACCGACGGTTTCAATGTTACTCCCTCGTCGACTCTGGTTCCCAAGTGTCCCTCGTGCCTCCCTCTTCCCCCCCCCCCCCCCATCATGTCCTTCTCGTTAATGAGAAGGGAGGAAAAGTAAGCCATGTTCACGTATTATTGAAACATCGAACGACTGTTTCTTATCGAGCTTTCCCGCACCATGAGAAAGAAAAGAAAAAACGGAGAAAGTAGCTTACAGTTTTACTCGCACTTTCACCATGGCAAGAGCGAGAGATTTTCCTAAAATACGAGACCGCGCGTTCGTCGCCTTCTAAATATTTCGTTTATAGTAGCGCTGTTGTTGCTGTTAGCCAAATGAAATTAATCATTTTCGTGATTAATGAAGCTTTTTGGAGGGAAACCGAGAAAACGGTATACGATAAAAATCGTCTGTTATTCGGGGAAATTTGTAATGTGCCGCGGGATTTGGGGTCGCCACTGACGATGGTTATCTGGGAGCGGGTATTTTGTTACGGTTGAAAGAGTCGAATAGAACTTTGGCTGCGATCTTATTTGTCGGCTTTTAGACTCGATTTCTCCCCGCCATCGATGGTTCTCGCGCTCGTCGCTCCAGAAATTTCCCAAAAATAAAACGAATGACAATTTACGAGCAAAAGATAAGCTCGTAATCGATTTGAACCCACCGATTTCGAAGAAGTATCAACGACGCCGGAAGAAATTGGAAATTCTTGAAAAATATTCTCTGCTCGCTACCGTGGAAACTTCATCTTCCACCTAACCCGCTTCACTTTGTCAAAAGTAGAACTCGCTCACATTGCATCGTTGCTTGGTGGTCAGCAAATTAGTTAACAGGTGCCGACGCATCAAGGCATACAGTCAGAAACATGACTGATCCCTTGAAGCAAAGCTTTCATTTAGTCATCTTGCTATCTCTACAATTATTCACAGACCATTCTTCAACTCACCCGCGTTACACTATTCGAACTCCAATATCTTGCAGGTGCTTTCCCTTCTTTAATTAAAATCCAAAATCCTTTTTTATTCTTCCTTCGAAAATTCGGCACGACAGTAAAATAATGAGGGATTATATTGCGTGAAATTTTCAATCGAATGAATACGTGTAGGGATAACAAATGTGAGGTATACCATTTAATGAGTGCTAGAGTTCGTGTTGCAAAGGCGTGATAAATACGAGTATAACACATAAATCATTATACGGTATTTTGTACTTGATTATGCCTTTGTATGTATGACATAATGTGACCTTACTTTTATTTTTTTTAAATGAACTTTTACTTTTCATGTTGAATCTAGACAAAAATAGATACGATATATGTAAATCGATCGATCTTCGTATTGGTTTTACTTGGGTTGCAGTTGATTGGATTTCGACTTTTTTTTTTCTTGTTCAACGGACCCGCTGAGGTTTTTCTAGGTATTTTAATGTCCGGTACGACGTTTTGTACCTTGAAATTTGTCGGGCCACAACGGACTCCGTCGCAAAGATCTGGTTTTTTAGGCGATTTTCATATCTTTGGAGATGCATATCAATATTTCTTTACACGATATTTGTGTGTTTTGCAATTGTGTTCTACAGAACTCGAGTATTCCCAATTACCACCAAATAATCGCCACTTTTGCTAAAACGTTTCGTTGTGTCTCATCTGTTTGTTTGTTGATTTGTTATTTTTTTCATTATTTTCATTTACTTCCACCTTTTATTACAGTCAGAGTACTGCCATCGAGCATTTACGAGTATTTATAATATCGTTCGAAGAAGCAAGTGGAGGGGGAAAAAAAGAAGAAAATATAAATTAACTTACACGCGCCCCCTCGTCTCTGTGTATAATGTATGAAAAGAATTTCCTTTTTTCCTGTTCGAATACACGGGGTTGATTTTTTTCTCTGCGGTTGCCCATTCTATACAGCTTCTAAAATGTAATTCTTTCTCGAATTTTGACAGGAAAATGGGAAAACTGCTAAATGATGGATTATCATATCGCATGGCGAGATAGGAAATTAATGACAATATTTTTTACGCGATCGATGGATTCCGTAACGCTAGCTTCGGGGTGCTGCTTTCCCCCCCCTCACCCGTACGTTCCTTTTTTTTCTACGGTATTATCTGGTAGTTGATGACGAATTATATATGAGCGTCGGGAGATGAATGTAACATTTTGGGAAGGGAGATATCGAGATAAAAAGAAAGAGAGACGATAGCTTTTTATGTGGAAATTCCGTCGGTTTTTAGATACATTAAAATATTATGTGTATGTATTCGGTTGGTATTCGGTGGCTGATGCTAATTGAAATTGACGATCTCTGCCATTAGCGTGCGGTGATTGGATTATGATCAGCGCTGGGATGCATCAAGTTGAAAGCAATTCTACTTTTCAGTTTGAATATTTTGCAGACGAGAATGATGGTTTTTAGCCTTGAATGGAAGACCATGTGAAAAATGTATAAAAGTGGAAGAAGCGATGGTGTAGCGAAAATCATCGGGAAATGAAGTCTGAAGACTGGAATTCTAACGCAGTCTTGGAAAACGTGTTCGCTTACTGAAAAACTCGAAAATATTTATTCGAGTATTTGACGCTTTCGAGTCGATGTTACGAGCATTCCAGTTTTACTATTTGCGAGTTCTGTGCTAAACGCATCACCCAAACCTCACCGCCAGGCAAAGTGTTGACGAAAATTTTTTCCCCCAACTTTATGGTACATTGCTCGCCTTGAAGAGCAACAAAATGTAAATATCACAATGGTGTGACATAATTCGACTATTTTTTTTATAGACACACTATTTTTCCCGCTACACGCCATATCACCCAAAATGAATTCGAACATAAATTTAAAACTCGTATAGTTTTGAACTTATAGCTTCTATTATTGCGTATTTTTTAAGCTAACTTTTTTACAGAATTTCCCTCCTCCCCCCCCTCTCACTTTCAAAGGTTTTTTTGGTTGGTTTCTAAATCTATTTTTGATTTTTCCTCTTCTTTAAAATACCATTTTTCTCGTTTTGCAAGAAAAAAAAAGGAATGATTTATTGTTCGCGGTGGTAAGAGACAGCCGTCTTCCGGCTTGCTTGGTTTTGTGCCCTCCACCCTTCACCAGCCATCCATTCGCAGAAAAATGAAATACGCCACGTCGGACTGGGCTCTTTGGAAATTTATTCGCAGTGCACTTGAGGAAGAAATTTGTCTCGTTTGTTGCACGATTCTATTTCCCAATTCTGCACACAAAACATCGGTTTGTTATTTTCTTAATGGCTTAATGGGACGGATGGATATTAATGGTTCGAATTTATTAAACGGGTGCCCAGGGCCACGATTTATCGTTAAAATATGATAGTCCGACGTTAACGACGAATTTATAGCAGCGTCGAATACCGAACCGAGACAACCCGTGTAACACCAGACAGCTGAAAGCAGAAGCAGAAACGGTGTCGAAAAAAGTGGCTAGAACCTATGCCATCGATATTTCTTTTTCACAAGTCAATGAACGCTGACGGTCAAAATGGTTTCATTTTTTCTACGATGAGGGTTGCGCTGAAGGTTGCTCCGAAGGTGCATATTTTCTGCAGGAATTGTAAAAAATACGTTACACTTTTTCATCTGATTACGCTGGGTCATAAAATTCATACTCGAACTATACAACCCCGGTTTGCTACAATCAAAAGGGCACCCGAATTCCGAAGAATCCTAATTAAATCCTAATTTTATTTGTTTTGAAGTTGAAGAAAAACATGTACGATTGAACCTTTATCTACTTATATAATTAAATTGAGAGGTTATCATGCATCGCAGCTTTTCACAGATGGCTTAGATTACTCCGTCTGTACAAGTACGAGGCGCGTTCCAAAAGTAGGTTCGCACCCCCCACCATTTAAAAGCTAACAGAGATAGAGACCTGCAATTGGTTTCATTGGAAAGAAGAGACTTCAGGCAACTTTTCCACACCATGTACCAAGCCATCAAGACTGCTATAATGGCGCAGTATAAGTTTTTAAATGTAATCTTGATGAAATGCTCTGTCCAAATTTTAAAACAATTTTGTTTTTTTTCTCAAATAACATCATTAAAAGCAAATTTTTTCCTCACAATTCAACTTCCAATGGCTAGGGTCCATGGCAATTAGATGAAGCAAGGTCAGTGAATAAAGAAGGGTGGTTATAAGTGTCTCACATCAAATTTTTCCCAAGGCGCACATCTAGACTGGCAGAATAAAGGAGAAATTGCCATGCAAAAGTTTTCATACACCACAAAAATTGCAGTACGGCTAATGTTGAGTAAAAATCATTTGACTGTGTGCTGGTGTACTGCAGTAAGCATGTAGCGTCTGCCTACAGTCAACACCAAGCGCACACACACATACACGCACACAAACACCTCTATTTTGTGGTCGTAGGGCTTGGGCTATCGGTTCGGTTTTTTGTGGTATTATTCTCCCGTCCTCCTTCACGCTGTTTCTTTGAATTTTGAGCAGTGCGCCTGGCCAACACATTCTCATATCCGTACACATTCTGATGCATGTTGTCAACTCTGTAGCTGTTCACTTTGGACCTTTTAAATTGGGAAAATAAGAGAAACCCTGCATCCCATACTTGGATGGCTCTTTTATTCTACTGCTCATTTTCAAATTATTATCACTCAAGATTGAAACATGATAGGACCATGAAATTTTTATGGTAATGTGTCATGAGGGTGCTGATACTCCAGTTAAAATTTTGTTGCATCAGTGTTACCAGGGCCGGAGATATGAAATGTGCGAACAGACTTTTGGAACGCGCCTCGTATTTATACTTTTTCGCGAGTTTGTCGTGAAATAATATTTTCTCTCGAATCTGGTTGACAAGAATTTTGACGCTTACCAAGATCGAATGAACTTACATTTAGTATGCATAATTACGATTGCAACGAAAAACAAAATACTCGGCGAAATTGAAATGCTGCGAGTTTTCCCAGTCAAGAAGAAAGTCGAACTAGTGGAGAAAACATTTTCATTACATTCTCTTCTTTCTGGCCCTCTCCTGTCACATTGCTAGGAAAAAAAAAAACGAAAATAAACCATAAAGAAAACTATCTTCCATGTATACACACTCTATAGGCTGACATATTAAATGTCAAAAAATAGTGGGGGTTCTGTACTTTATTTCTCTTTATTTCATTTTTTTGTAACAAGATCTGTTTTAGATGAGGATGCTGTTCGTCGTAGTGGAGGGGACGGGGGACGAGTAAAAGAGAATAATGGCGACGGGCGCCGAATCGTGTAGGTTTTTTTTTTTGATGGTAACCTTTCTCATTCGTTGTGAAAAAGAAAAGCTTTTACTGCGGGAAAATAGGCGAATAAGAAACGAGAAAGAGATATAACTGCAGCGTTTTGACAAATGACCTATCTTTTTTAATTCCCTCGGATTTAAAGCCTCCTTGCCCTGCCAACCCGCCCTCCCTTTGCGGATGTCTGCGTAAAGGTTTGATATTTTATCTTTTCGCTTTTTAGTCACATAATATTTAGGTTTTGTTCTGCGTGTACGTGTGTTTATTTCCCCCCTGGTCGGTAACAAAAGGCTTGGCTGGGGGGCAGGGTGGAAATGGATAAAAAATGTTGCAAGAAATTAACTTGTTCTCGCCAGAGACGACCATTATTTCAGATTATTACAATGGGCTAAACGAAACGAATAAAAATGGATAATAAATGGTATTATATTTTTGTAGATATGTTCGGTGAGGAGGAAAGCGAGAGAGTGGAATTAAAAAAAAAAAAAGGAGACTGCGTTGGCGTGTTTTTACTCGTAATTCGTAAAAGTATTACGGACGTTTTGTAAATTTTTTTTACGCGCGTTTTGTGTTTTTGCAAAACGAATTTGAAATTACAGAAAATTTTTATTGCGAGTGCGACGAGACATCCACCACGAATTTATGGGTTTCAAAAAGTTACACACAGAGGTGATTGTATCCGAGATGAGAGTGAAGGCCGAGTTTTGTCGATTTTAACATCTAATGCTTCTGTGATATCGATGATTATTATACAATAGAAAGTCTTTGAATTTTGGTCTGTATTCACTTATTTACAGTAAGATGAACAAATATTTTTTCGCCGAATACAGTGAATTTGTCCTGTTTGACGAAAAATGTTCAGGTGTGGACGGCTGGCCGAATCGAATGTAACGCGTCGAACTTTTTTGAAAGTCGACGGGAACAGAGCGAATGTTCGTTGAAAATGTAAAGAATATTCGTGCTCTGTTTGGACATGAAAATATGATAAAATACCATGTTCGACGAAAAAGTGAGAAACTCGACAGTTTATTTTGTGATTTTGATCAAGTTGACCATAACTTAAAAGTTGAAAATCACAGGTCCGATTAAACTGACCAATAGTTCGAAATCACTGGGTGAAACGGGTAAAATTTTGAAGATGTAGATGGTCCATTTTATTCAAAATACTGTAACACTGTTTTTGACGCTTTGAAAACAATTTCCGGACCCACTTTTTTTATTCTTTACTTCTTCTGTTTTCTTTTCCTCTTCCAAAGAGGCTAAAATGAAGCATGCTCTAGCCGCAATTATGTTTTTATTCATGATTATTAATATTGATAATACAAACATTCGCAACTTAATCCACAAACTGTACTGACACTTGAAAATTTATTTTATCCAAACATGTGGGAATAATTTGAATAGAAAGAATGGGGCAAACACCACAAATGCAACGAATTAAAAATTTCCTCAAACATTTTCCTACAATTCTCTGCATTTGGGCCAAAATGTTCAGGTGTGGACCCGGCATTGAGTGAACCAAGATCCAAATCATTATTCTATAAAAAATGTTAGATTTGAATCACATGTCAGTTTACTTATTATGCTCGATACTGTTGTGCATGAGTCCGGTACCAAGATTGACATGAATTGGTCCACCAAGAAATATGCATTCCAAACATTTGGCTAAGGAGTGTGAATCCTAAATCTTCACGCGAGATAAAATGACCTCTTAGCCTCTGTTGAGACAGTAAATATGAGTGTTTTTTTTTTCAAAGACAGAAAGAAAATAAGAAGTAGCTGAAGAAAATTTTGACTAAACGTCCAGTAAAAGGAATTCATCTTACAATTGAAAAATACTAACTGATGTTGAGCGGTAGATGGTGATAGAATAATAATCCACGTTTGAAATTCTATGGATTATGATTAATTATTAGATATTGTTCAATACAGAAATTTAAACGTTTTTAGAACCAAAAAACTACTTCATACAAAAATCAAAATTCAAAGATTTTACAAACAATAAAACATGATAAATACTCCTTATTTTCCTGAATCAAGTTAGGTTTTGAACCATAAGACACATCATAAAATAAACCGCGATTGGTGTTTAACAATTTTGCGAATTGTACCTACTCCTAGCTGAAAGAAATATGATAACATTTAGTTTATTCACCAAGAGTAGATATTATTCATTCAACTAAAATACCATACTTTTTTCGTATCATGACGCGTCACGTTTCTCATTTGAACTGATTCGTTGCCTTTTAAGCATTTTTCATCATTGGCGAGTATCACTTTTTCTATATAATATACAGATACAGTGCCTTGAAAACGTAGTTAACAAAACAAACTTTATTCTAACAATAACAATATTGATATACAGTATGTGTGTATACTGTAAAACGAAAAAGTTATAAATTATCTGCTTAAAAAGGAGAAAAAAAAACTGAAATTTTCGGTTCAATCAAAAATCGAATAAATAGACTCGTCTTCTGGAATGTCTTCTTCTTCTTTTATGGCGTCATCTTTTGGGCAAATAAATTCTTCCGTGTCTTCTTCTTACTCTTTTTCTGCGAGTAAATTTAATTTAATTTTTTTGAAGACTGGCAATTTATTTTTTGGTTCGTCTATAGGCTGGTACATAAATTGGTGTACTACCACATCCACATTCACCGTGGATTTTGTTACTTTTATACCAGCCACCAAAAGCAGCAGTACTATAGCATGAACTGGCTTGCTGGGGTATAAACTACCCCAGCAGTCTTCTTCCAGATTACCAGTTTCTGATATCTTATAGATGGGCCCCGGTATTTTACTAACCCTGTCCCTGGTATTAGGGATGCGTACCGGAAACAGAAATGGTCGGCCGTCATCTTTTGTTTTTTTTTTAAGGATCTTTTCAATGGATGTTCTTAATTTCTGTTGAAAATCTACTTGGTTTTGTTTTATAAACTCGTACAAAGCGCTATTTTTGTCTCTCGATAGCTCTGTCGAATCGAGCAACAGTTTCTTTATTGCATCTTTCAATAGATCTTCACTTTTTTTTACTCCACCAATGCAGAATATAATATGGTACCAATGCTACCACCTCGTTGGTGAGGCGTAATTCCTACCGCGAATCTATGATTTTTTCTTCATCTTTTGAAAAGACTTGTGGTTTGTATTTGTTATTAACAGTTACGGCTCTACAATTACAAAGAACAGTGGACTTGAGTCCTTATAAGTATTATAAATAAAATAATCTGCTTGACTGGTCTTCTGTAGTTTTTGTAGTTTTTACTGCGAGCTGGCGGCAAGGCTTTTGATGCAGTCGCCACCCCGCTAGTGTTCAGATATTTACGAAAGGCGTCTAACTTCTTTTCTTTAAAAATCTCAGATTTTGTTGTTCTGAGGAGAGGACTCAAATTTTCATTCTCATCGATCTGTTTGGGTCATGTTTTCGACATAGTGAATCATAAGCTCTTCGCGTATATTGGCTTGTTCGAATCGTGGCACTCTGACCCCTACTCTATTTTCCAACAAGGTTTTCAAGTTGCCGAGGCGGGTAATGTATCGTGTCATATTCAGAGCGATCCTTCTAGTTTCGTCACGAAGCTGCTGGAGTCGTGGTACCCAATATGCCACCATACCCTCTTCGACTGCTGTATTCTGAAGGTTGATAATTTTCGTTTTAATTCATTTTCCGGAGCCATTCTAATAAGTCTGTGGAAAAATCATAACCCGCAACTTAACTATTGTAATTTCTGTTTTTATGGCGTAATAATATATGTATAATTAATGAGATAGTGTTTTGAAGTTTTCGAAGAAAGTTACGGTTTTCTAATATGTTGTTTCTGATAGTTGACCTTAAGTTTCAAAACTTCAAATTTAGCATTTAATTAAAGCATACCTACTCTAAAATTAGACTTTTCCTGACCATAGGCGAATAGTTATCTGCATACATTTATTTTAAAATTTGTATTAGTTTAGGTCCAGTTTTGCGGTGCAGGTTACTCAACTCTGGGATAACTCGCTACCAGCGAGTTAGGTGAAAATTTCAGTCTTACAGTTGGTTTAACCTTCCTCAACTTTGTCTAAAATGAGATAAGTGAACTCTCAATGAGTGTAGAAAAATCGTCAAATTACACAACATAAAATAAATGCTGGGATTCCATTGGGAAAGCAATATTAGCGTAATTTTGCAAAATAATAATTCGCGTTTTCCATTCACTGATCAAGAGATGAGAGATCAAAAAAATGACTGAAAAAAAATTGAATGCAAAAATTTTCGTTTCGAGACCATAATATTGAAAAATAGGGATGATTTTTAGTGATCGGATACGCAATGCCCTCGGTATCGGTAATGACATTATTGTCACATTGTATTATCTAAAGTCGAGATGATTAAGGTTCGATCTGGTTGTTTATACGTGTAAAGTTATTCAGTGTTTTGCGTGAGCAATCGAAGGAAAATTTGAG
Organism: Parthenolecanium corni; assembly: GCA_038050395.1. Lineage (NCBI taxonomy): Eukaryota > Metazoa > Arthropoda > Insecta > Hemiptera > Coccidae > Parthenolecanium > Parthenolecanium corni. Next base: position 206,495 of record JBBCAQ010000041.1, on the reverse strand, counting down.
ATGTTTTGTACGTAGGTACTCGTAGTTCTCGGTTTTCAGTGCTCACACTCCCAGTAATTGAGACGATAAACGTGCATGCGTTGAGTATTTAGCTTACCTAGTATAGTTCAGTAATCATTAATCATTAATCATTTCGACAGTTATTCTATCCCTGAAGTGTTCCTGATCCTGTAGAGCATTCGTGTGTGTATTCGGATTCGCTGTGGGAGTGGGCAAAGTTGTCGAAATCACGTGAAATTTCTGGTCCAGAAGAATCCTGAAAGTGTGATTTCTGCTCCTGTACCAGCAATCCGCAATCATGGTAAGCATAAATGATCAATCTTCTTATTTTGCGTTTGGTGTTGGTGGTAACCATTTCAAGGCAGGTCAGAATAATATTGTTTTTATACCTAGTTGTAATATGGTCCAAACCATTGATTGATTGATGGGTGAACGAACTCATTAAATTGAAAAAGTGAATAAAAGAACTATCATCTTCGAAAATGTTCAGAAGATCATGACCCTCTTGTTTAGCTTGTAAGAATTTTTTCTTCAAAATAGCTCTTGGCCTGTTGAGAACTCGGAAGATTTTACTACTTCAGCTGGAAATTATTATTTAAATAGATGAAAATTCTATTTTACTGATACCTTAATCAGATTTTAGTCTTCCTTGTATCCCCCTTGGCGCAGCTTTAGTTTATCACTGATTGTTAATGTTTTGAATATTGCCCTAGTCGTACCATTTTGTTGCTGCCCGACCTGAAATATCAGAACCGAAATTCTGAATCTATTTTCGGAGACATATTTCGCAGCGCCATAACTCGAATTTATGGATGAGTGTTAGTTTCCAGCAACACAAACACATATTATGTCACAGTCTTGAAATTCACATAATTATTCGCACTACTAATAATATTACGAAATTTATTGTGTAATGACTAAGGGCAACCCTCATCCCTAATAGGAACATTAACATTGACTTGAATTTTGAATTTTGTTTTTATCTGAATCGTGAACCTTTAATGTGTGTAGATCAGTCATTGAAAATTTTATAATCACTCCCTGATATCAGCGGATCACGACAAGATCCTTATATTACTCTATAGAATTTTGTATTTTCTGGTTGGGGTGAAGGTCGGCAAATTTTGAGTCGAAAATTCATGATCTAATGAGTATCAAGTGTCTTGTATTTCTGCTTCTTATCTTGCATGATATCCTTGCATTATTTCTGAGTAACCTGACCTAAACTTGACTAATTGGTTAAATCACTTTGTCGTTTACTCTCGCAGTCCGATGATGATGTTGAAATCGTATCCATCGATCTGGACGATAATGATTCCGCTCATGGATCTGGCGAACAGCGACTGGACGATTCAGAGAATGTCTTCATTACGAGAAACAAGAAAAACTATAAAACCTCTCGGAACTCTGACGAAACGAAAGACGAATCCAGTAAGAAATTGGTCCGAAGGAGGCGCAACCAGTTCGGTCAGAGAGCTGCCAAACGGAAAAGTGTACCTATCTTCGAATCGGATGAGGAATCGCCCAAGAATCGAGTCCGGAAGAAAAACAGACGTTCTTCGGACTCCGACTTTGAGCCTGCTACGAAACGTGTAAAGAAACTTCATGACACTAGCGACTCGGATGACGAATGTTCCAATAAACGTGCCCAGAAGAAACGTAAAGACACCGTCCACTCGGATGAGGAATCGTTTAAGAAACGTGTCCGGAAGAAAAATATAAGTATCTTTGACTCTGATAGGAAATTGCTCAAGAAACGTATCATGAAGAAACATGAAAGCACTTCCGACTCGGATGAGGAAGCATTTAAGAAACGTTTCCCAAAGAAACACGAAAGCACCGTCGACTCGAATGAAGAATCTTCTGAGAAATGTGTCCAGAAGAAACATCATGACGGTGTTGTTGACTCAGTTGAGAAATGGGTCTCCAAGCTTGCCGACGACGAAAAAGACCAAAGTTTTGCCAAGAATGTCTTGGAGGTGACCATGTCAAGGAAACGAATGAAAGTAGCTCCAAGGAGGGAAAGAGTTACAGCCGAAAAGTGTGATAGAGCGGACGAGTCGACGAGTAGTGTTGTTGTAAGTGGCTCGGACTTGGATTCGGACAAAGAGAAACCCAACAGCTCTTTTACAGAAGTGTCCAAGACGCCAAGGAAACGATTGAAAGTAGCTCCAAAGAGGGAAAGAGTTACAGCCGACAAATATGATGAAGCGGACGAGTCGACGAGTAGAGCTGTTGAAAGTGGCTCGGACTTGGATTCGGACAACGAGAAACGCAAAAGTTCTTCAACAGAAGTGTCCAAGACAACGACGCCAATGAAACGATTGCAAGTAGTCCTCATGAGGGAAAAAGTTACGCCAGACAAATGTGATAACGCAGACGAGGCGACGAGTTCTGCTGTCAAGAGTGGTTCGGACTTGGCTTCGGACGACGAGAAACCAAAACGCTTTTCTACAGAAGTGTCCAATACATCGATGCCAAGAAAGAGAAAGAAAGAAGCACCCACAAGAGAGCATCAACCCATAAACCTGATGAAGGCAGATGAAGTTGATGATCTCTTGGATATTTGTATTCCTGTCTGTAATGATTCATGCGTCGACTCGAAAGAGAACGTTGTTGACTGTAATAACGAGAAAACCGAAAGCTCACCCAAGGAAAAGTCGGCGGAAACTGAAGAGGATAAATATGATTTCGTAACTGTCCCTGAACAAAGTGCTTTCGAGTTGGGTTTCAAAGCCAAGAGAATTATTGGTCTTACGAATTACGGCGTCGGCGGTTTGAAATGCCTCGTCGAGTTCCACGGTCGAGAGCAAACCGAGTTGGTGATGAACGATACAATTCGCGAGTATTGTCCAGAACTGCTGATTAAGTTCTTCGAGAAACATATAACGTGGACGAAGACCGAAGGTTAAGCCGAACGGATATTTTTTTTGTTCATTATTTAAGGATAAGTAATTTTTCCACCAGCTAAGTTATTAACCAATCATTTTTGTTCGTACCTATCGTGATTTCTTGTACGATTTTTTTTTTGTATTTTTAATTCGTTGATAATTCTGACTTGGCGTAATGTGTTCACTACTGGGGTAAATTCACTATTAGCCGACAAAACTCGTACTGCTGATGCATCGATTTTTTTGTTCAGTTTTGGATTTCTCATCTGTTAAGCTGAAAGTTGTAATTTCTATTTTGTATTCCTAATTTTGATATGCAGATCTTTTGAATTATTTTTGGCATTTTGTATTATGATTAAGTATCTTGGATTAATATTTTGATTGAAAAAGTGATATATTGTGAATATTGTTCCTTTATTGATGGTTCCCATTTGATTGAAGTTTTTCGATTTTTTTCAACTATGTGTTTTCTATATACCGTTGTTTGTACTTGAATGAACAGTTTGTATGTAATTTTGATTGAATTTTTCTTCGTGAATTTAATATTGTAGTCGTAGTTAATTAAGTTCTTTTCAAGTAATTTTTTTTCCACTGAATATTTTAAGAGTATTTCATATTATTGAAGTCATATTATATAACAATTTGTCCATTTCACGGAAACAATCACGCATGTTACAAAGTGTCCTCAGTACAAATACTCTATTTTTGAGGCCATCTGAAAATTATTTTGCATTCGGCTGAATTTTCTTTTAGACTTATGATATTTTTAGTTACTCTCCCAAATGTTTTGAAATATTTTCGATTATACCTCGTTATTGTTGATATTCAGGTCTTAATTTTGGTCTTCAACTCTCGGAATGTAATCTGTAATTTATTCAGATCATTATCTTGGCCAATTTATTGTTAATTCATTATAGTTATAATTTCGTTGATGTCTCACACGCATATAAAATATGAACAAGATTTGACTGTAAAAACATTGATTTAGGCAAGTTATTGTTGATATATTTATACTCGTAGTTATTCCAAAGATTAAATTTTTTCCCCCGCCAGTTGTTGTCAATTCTGGTGTTTGGCTCGAGAATAAGTTGATGGAAGTGGGTGGTGTGTTACAAACTTGAGAGATGTGAGCATCAAAATAGAGTTGTTTTGCTGATGAGAGTGAAAAAACTCAAAAATTCATCCTGGAGCTACTAAAAACTCCCATCAGTTACTAGAAGCGTTAGAATCAAATTTTTTATTGTCTAGAAAAATGTCGAGGTCTGATGAAAACAGTATAAAATTTGCTCCGGTACTATCAAGTTCTGAATGGTTCGCCATTTTATCAATTAATTTCCGGACGATTTACTGATTGTTAGAGCTGGTAATGAACAGATGCAAAAAATTAATTTTTTTTTTTTCTTCGTAAACTTTCCACTTTGAAAATGCGATTGCAAATCGTCATCCTGATATTTTTCGAATGAACTTTCTAATTTGTGACATGTCACGATAGAGGGACCTTTACATCTAGACCTAAACTTTTCCGGGAAGTTACTGAAAAAACTTCTTATGTATTCTTCAGATTTTCTCGTGACGGGGATGCTATTTTTAGTTGCTTCAAAAAATTTTTTTCAAACGTGCAGTATCAGACACATGTGAAAGAGTATTTTTCTCAAGTTGAAGTCTATTAATAATTGGAAAGTAACGGCGCGACTTGCGCACAAATGATAGCTTATCTTTTTGATTTTCCCTCACAGTTTATTGATAAAGTTCTTAGTGACGTCGCATTAGAAAAATCGGTGTAGCCTTTGACCGAGTTTTCCTTGTTCACGTATTATTTTCCTCCAAAAGGATCCACTTTGAATCGTAAATTAAAATTTTGAACTTGGAAAAAAAATAACTATTACTTTCAAACTGGGAAAATAAATGAACATATGGAACACTTTGACGTGATGAAAAAAATTCATCTATTGCCGTTTCAACTCGTACTCGTAGTTACCAGATAGTTTCTGAATCACGTCAAAATTAATTTGTTGAACGAAAATGCTCTAGAGATCTTGCAGGTTAATCAGATAAGCAGTTTGACAGAAAAAGTAGAAAAATAACTTATTAATGTAAAGAGAAATGTTGTTTTATTTTCTTTAAAAATACCTCATTCAAGTCTCAATTTCTCCGAGGTAACTCGTATTAGAGCATATTTGACCTATGCACGATAGACTAGAAAAACTTGACTAATTTTTAAAGCCTTCAACTATAAAAAGCTTATCAATTGAGTTGAAATTTTCTTTCAAATTTTGGTGAAATTAATTATTATTACATTTAAAAAAAACACAGTTTGGCTAAAATTTTTATTGAAACGTCGCAAGAAATTTATCTATTAGGAAACGTGATTGGCTGAATAACATGTATTGCGTTTAGTGGTATGATTTGCTACTTTTAAACAGACTACAGTCAAAATTGGTTGAAGAAACAAAATTGGTTTCTCGATATATTTTCCTTTTTCATTCGTGACGCTGCAGCTGTTGAAAATTTTTTTCATGGCCAACAACTCGTTGACTCATATTGTTTTCGCTCGAAATCGGCGAATGCATAAAAATATCTTGGGGGGAAGAAAAAAAAGGAAGAGTGCTGATTTTTGTATCCGAAATAATTATTTGAAAAAACAACATTCCCTCGGTATGTATGAATGACGAATGATAGAAGCATTAAATTTGGTGTCACGCAGATCTTTGATAAATCCGAAAAATCTGCATTCGTTTTTTTTTAAAAGAATTTTTAGTTGTTTCATAGGGATACACTGCACGCTTAACGTTGAACGTAAACTGTTGAATCGGTTGATGCGTTAATTCGCGTGATTGACCAATAGTAATCGAGAGCTTGGTCACGTGTTTACTTCTTTTTGGTACAAAACGTGGTCCTGTCGTAGTTCTGGCGTCGTTTCACTTACACTTGCATATTTCAGTCGGCGCGTTCGGCGGCGTTGGCAATTTTTTTGTCATTGTTCATTTCGGTCCGCGTAAAAATATTCGTTGTTTTTGCCTTTTGGGTGTAGTAGAGAACTTATTATTCTGAATTCACTGAGGAGTATGAAGTTTTAGTTGGGTATGTGTATTGTATCAATTTGCGATTTGAATAAGTTCTAAGTTGCGTATCGTGAGTTCCGAATTGTGTTTCACTTGGAGCGATACCGTCTATATAGTTGTTCGTTTCGAGCAGCCGCCATGTTGTGTCGAATAGTTCGCATTCGCCGATCCGCGTCTTTTGTTTTTTTATGCGAGTTTGTGGTCGGCTGATCGTCGCGATTTAAGTCTTATCGTTTTATTGTAAATTAATTGTCGCTCATCCTTGTTTGAGCATTCTTCGAACATTTAGAATCGTGTTTTCGAAAAAGTAGTGGATCAGATGCAACGATCAAGTAGTCCAAAACGTTTCGCAGTTCTTTTCCTCGAGTAGTTGTGTAGTGTTGGATTTTACTACTTTGAAAATGTTTCATTTTCTCTCCATTATCAATTATTCAAATCGCAGAAGGTATGTACAATTCATTCTTTGTATCGAAAAGTTCTTTGATTTCGTGTAGCTTTCAGTATTTCTTCACACACTAAGGAAGATTTTCGAAGATGTGAATTTAACAGTATCAGTCTTATTACTGTTGATACGGAATATTAAAATGTCAACCTGGTGACCTTCTGTCGTTTGTATTTTTCATTGTTCCAAGTTTGCGAACCTTATTAGATGGTACAGAGTATAAATTGCTTCTGCTTATGATTTAATGAAGACGCGAAAAGGCGTTTGTCTTGGTGTTTGAGTTCACTTATGCGTGTTGTCGGAATCGAATTTCCTGAAAAGTCTTCGTAAAATTTGTTAGCTACTTGATATACGAGTAGTAATTAATATTTCTACTCATCATTATTGTATTCTAATGAAATGAATTTATAAGGCGTTAATGAAGCCTGTTGAACCGCTTAGCCTTCCACTTTATCATAATTTTTTTTTTTTCGTCATACGGTTCTAAGTTTCGTGTTCCTTTAGGTTCGATTAACAATTGCAAACCGCCTTTATCAACCCCTTACACCACTGATACAAAGATCAGTACACAGCCTATCGAATTCCGCTGTTGAGAAATGAGGTAACGTCACACGTTCATGTTTTCTGTCCCTTATCTCCATCTAACCTCACAATACCATTGACCATATCCAGTATCAGACGCGGCGACTTGAAGTTTTTTCGTGGGTTGCCCTGATAATACTTTTTTATGTAAAGAGGAGAGGGGGGTTTGCACCTTTTTGTCTCTCGGAAATGCCTTTTCTTCATCAAAATTATTCCTTTTTTCGAGTGTTGCTCAGCCTCACCCTTTTTCTGTCGTGTGTTGTCCGAGCTTCAGGACCATACACAAGTCGCCGCCACTGTCCAGTATAGTCATTCCGCGTGAATTCAATTCTCCTACAATTCTTTCCGCTGCAGGTGTTGACTTAAATTCTAGTACGCTATCCGCCGTTTATATTTGCGAGTCACTGGGGCAAGGTGGAGCCAATCAGGAAACACGTTCTTTTCCTGATTCGTGATACAGGTCCTCAATCCCATTTCCACTTTCATTACCTTTATTTTCCATTGGCTTCTTTCCTAAAACGATTAAAATACAGACTTATCATTCTTATACCTTTTGTCAGTCGTTTGAAAATGATCAATAACTAGTCGAATTATATGACACTCAAAAAGGTTGAACAAACTCATAATTTACCCATTTATTTTTGTAATAAAGAAGCGAATCTGTGATGATGTCATATTGAAATTTGCGTCGAGTTTTTTCGAAAATTATTTCTTCCAATAAAGCTGAAACGACTTTCTTACATTCTTCTATCGTTTTACACATGTCCAAACTTTTTATAACACGACTCAGTTCCTACAAAAAAAAAAAAATCACAAATCATGGAAAGTAGAATATAGTTCAACAAATTTAATTAGTCGGTGTTTACTTCTCTCCTGAACCAATTCATCTACTTCATCATAATCGACTATGAAAAGTTCTTAGATTTCGTGTAGCTTTCAGTATTTCTTTACATATACGCCTACACATATGTACTAAGAAAGGTCTTCAAACTTACGAATTTAACATTACAGTTCTATTAGGTACTGTTGATACGGAATATTAAAATGTAAACGTGGTGATCTTACGTCGTTTGTATTTTTCATTGTTCCAAGTTTGCGAACCTTATTAGATGGTACAGAATATAAATCGTATCTAGGTACCTATTTATGATTTAATGAAGATACGGAAAGGCGTTTGTGTTAGTGTTGAACCATACTATGCGTGTTGTTGCTTGTTGGAAACAAATTTCCTATATGGTCTTCACAAAATTTGTATGCTACTTGATATACGAGTTGTAAATTATAATTATATTTCTACTCGTCATTATTGTATTTCAAAGAAATAAATTGACAAGGCAGTAATGAAACCTTTCGACCACATACCATTCCACTTTCTTTTTTTTTAATTGGCTCATATTATCTAATTTTTTTTCTTTGTCATACTGTTCCTAGTTTCGTGCCCTTTTAGTTACTAGCCTGTAAATTGTCTTACTTTTCATCTGGTACAAGCTTATGGGTTTCAACTTTCAATATTTTCATGAAATGAGTTCAGTAATTGAGTCAATCGAAAATATCTTCAATCATGCAACAGTGAAAAAAATGATTTAAATTCTTGAGTATTTCAGAATGAAGTTAGCTTATTTTAAAGCTACCAGGTGTCCAGTTGGTTTACATTTAAGCACCCATTTTTACATTCATTTTACTCTCTTGATGCGTTGAAAACTCAAGTTCCTAGCATCTTTCCTACGACTTATTATTGATTGTCCGCTTGTGTGGATACTATCGTCTAATTAATTCTGTTGCTTTCTTTGTCGATTGAATTATCGTCTGCAATCGCATTTTTCCTGTTTTTTAGCATAATAATAAAATTCCAAATCGATCTATATCGTATCTTGTAAGCGAAGATGTTGAATATATTTTTATTTTAAGAAAATCACGTCTGAATCGGCGCTCAAAAAATAAGTTTTCACAGAACTTATAAGTTTGGATAGTGGATATTTTGTAATCTCCGAATCAGTATTTCACCGAGAAAAATCTGATTCCCATTAACTGGAGATACAAATTTGGAGCTTCTCTTTTTTTTTTTTTTTTTTTTTTTTGTTTCAATCCGTTCCGTTTCAATCCGTTCCGCAATTGAACTGAGTTCGCAGTTAAAAATGCGCTCGCAGGAATCGAGTTCATTTCAATAAGATTCTATTTCAAGATTTTTTTTATTGGGGCACCGACAGCCTGCACTTGTCAGCCACAACGGAAGCTTTTCAACGCGGTTAACCACATACGGTGGTGCTCGTTTCCACGTATAATAACTCACGCTCTCATGACGACATTTTCGACTGCTCGTGCCGTATTTTCCACCCCCTCGCCCCAACCCTGACAAAACTTGAACAGACATAGGGTTGGCAAACACGAACGCATACACACATCTGAAATTATACGGGTCTCGATATTTACACGCCATACTCGTACACCATCCTACAGCCTCCGTGCGTTTTCCCAAACTTGATAATGACGTTTACCTGAACTCCCAAATGTAAATAACGGCGGAAAGCGAGTAAAGCTTGCCGCACAAATAAATCTCCGAATTTAACAAATCGTCGGATGCAGGCCGGAAAGCAGGTGGCTCAACGCACCAGACATTACGAATGTATGTCATGTTTTTGTCCATCTGCCTCCCTGCTCCCCCTCACGCAGATTAATTTGGTTGACATCATCCTGTCCTTTCAGACTGCCGTGTCTCGTTGTTTATCCTATTTTCCTACACGGTGTTTGCTTTGGTCAGATTTTTTTTCATTTTTGTAAAGGATAATTGGTGGGTAGAAAACGGAAGGCATTGGCGGGTAAGCAGTCAATTCCCGCTGAAATGTGGGCGCAATATCTGACCAAGAAAGTGTCGAATAAGGGCAGATTTTGAGATTTGTTTTTGAGAAATCGACAGTATACGAGGAAAGGTCCAATTTCATTTATGGAAAAATTCCTCGACTACGGAGCATTCCGCTGACATTTTTCAAAAGAATTAGTTAATTTTCAAAATAGCAAAACCAACAAAACAAAAAGAATTGAAATAAATATTAATAAACTCGATTTATCAAAATACCCACCGAAATGAAAATAAAATTCGCAAATACTAAACTTTGAATTTAATGAAACAAAAAAAAAAACAAAACAAAATACGCTACCCTTGCCTTCCGACTTTTCTTGACGTAAGGCCCCCTTCTCCCTCACGCTAAGCGAGTCTATCGTACCCATATAACCGACGAACGTTTTAATTTTCACGCCGTTTAATTTTTGAGTGCTGCAAAATGGTTTTACCAACTGAGAAAGGGGTTCGGAGAGCCGAAGTTAAGAACGTATCCACATTTCTATACTTCCCGTTATGCTCGCGAATATGATAAGAAAAATCACAAGAAGGCTATAAGCGCTCGTAAATGTAAAATTATGGAGCATCCCTTGGGTGCGAAGTTAATATTTCTTGTTTACATCGTTATTTTCGCTTCACTCCGTTATGGTGTTTTTTTCCCCCAAACTCTTCGCTTCCCTTCTTTATCCGTGTTCGATACACACGCAGAGTACACATTCTACAGCGAGTGAGTTTCGGGTACCACCACCGAGAAAGAGAAAGACATACCAACAAAACGAGCAAAGTGCAGTAAGTTGAATGAGGGGGTGGCTGGTTGTGGTGAATGTGGATTCGGTTAATATTGTATACACACGTAAGGGTTATATTCGTTTTTCTCGACTCGAGTGTACATAAGCAGAAATATAATACCGCATATAAACTAAAAAACTGCCACTTTTTGCCTTCGAGAGCAGCAATGAGTGTGCAAGTATATACGTACAATATAGGTTTTATGTGCGTGTGTGTGTAGCCAGAACTTTCATCTTTTTTTTTTCTATTTTTCGTCAGCTCTACTTTTCCGCCTCTACATTTTTCTTTTTTTTTTGTGGGCGAACTTTTATATTATACCATCCGCGTATGATGAATTTACTCTTCTCGTTACACGCCCGAATATCGTCTGTAATTTCTAGCGAACATTTGGGGGTCGTTTTTCATACCTCTTCGCTTCTTTTTTTTTTAAAGCTTTTTTTTCTGCGGCACACTTTCGCCGAAAAAGCAACAATGGAAAACGCCGATTTTACGGTTTTTTTGATATTACATAAATATTACACGCGAAATACAGGCGATATGCTCGAATGAAGACCACATCGAAGAAATCGGGGTGGAAGTTCACCGCTGCGTCAAAATCTTCTTTATTTTTCTTCCCTTTTCAATAGAAGAAAAATGTTCTCGTCGGAAATTGTGGCGTGCCGAGGGTGAATATATATTGTTTGAAATATTAATTTTACACGTTCGAAGGCTGACATTTAGCGATTTCGGTGCACCCATATTTGAGAATGTGCTTGGAATGGAATGAAACATGTCTCACCAAACCTTTATAGCCACCTAGATATTTCATGTTTTGGGATTTTTGACAGCAATAGGCTTGGAAGTCGTATAAGTTTTTACTTTTTATTTCCATGATTTATTAACTCGGAGTTCTGGTGAAGAAAAATGAAGTGATTGAGGAATTTAGAGTTCGGCGAATAATATAAAACGGAAGTTATTTCAAAGAATTGGAATATTTTAAAATTTATTCATTACTTATATAAAAATATACTTACATCTTTTCACACATTTGTGGTTTATCAAGTGTTTATTATACACGTTTCTGTTTCGCGTAATCGTATGGCTCTGTACAGAAATAACAAGGCTCGGGACTGTGCATGAGTCGATAATGTTCTTTTACTTGCTGGAAGTTGAGGAAGACTCGACCTCTCCTCACACAGTCTTAAGTTTGGACAGTACGATAATTGCCTATCACCATAATAGTATTGACGAATTATCGATAATTGTTACGCAGTGAAGTCAATGGATTTTTTTCATGAAGTCTTCCACTCTTACTTAAGAGTAGTGTCTTTTTCAATGGCAGATTGGAAGGTCTGTCATCAACTATACCGTTTTCCTTTTTCCCATCCAGCAAATACGGGTATGAGTATCCCGCATAAATTTTCAATCCTATTTATTCACTGTTTTGAAAATACACAGAGTAATAAAATAGTAGATATATGTCGTCATACTTACATGCATCCTTGCTATAAGTGTGGCAGTACCAATATAAATCTTCGGCTATTTCGCTGATGTCCTTTGTTCGAAGAGATCTCGGTTCGGGGCCTGCGTATGGTCTGAGGTATTCGGGTGTTGGTGGAGTGGAGGGATTAAACGGAGGATTTGTTGCCTCCAGCCCCATTTTGATTAATTTAACATTTCTTATATTTTGTTTTGCTTAACTTGACTAAAATCACTTTAGTCCAATCCTGCAAATTACCTTTTCAAACTAGTCGTCTACGATGTGCTCTCGAATAGGGGCATGTAAAAGTGCTTCGAATGAAAAGCTTGTAGGCTCGTGAAGACTCGTCGAAAGAAAATACTTCATGCGAAGAGGAAAGTAAAATTTCTTCACTTTCTCGTGGATGGTGGTTAGAAGGCGTCTGGCTGGGAATAGTTTTTTTTCTCTTCTAGTAAATGGGACGGTGTTGGGGTTCTGGAGAAGGGTGGCAATTTAAGATAAGCGCAGCGTCTTACTGCATAAGTACTCGACGTTGCACTCTCAACCTATAAATTACATTAGAAAAACAATATGCGTCGGGGACGAGCGCATACGAACCTATTTTCAGGCTCCAACCTCCTCCCCGTCGCGGAATTGAAATATGGAGGTATTTTATTTACAAGAAAACTTGAGCAGAAGAGTGGTGCAAAAGCAGAAAATGAAATGGAAAAAAAAGAAGAAATTGAGAGGAATATAAAGGCGGAAAAACGAGTACCGCGGTGGTATCTCCTTCATTCTATTAGGAAAAGATATTCAAAGGTCGGAGAGGCGAGGGGATGAGCTAAAGAGGGGTTCATAAAAAGGCCCATAGAGTGTATGATTCATTTAGAATTATAGGTATTTTAGCTTACGCGTAATTTACGAGCAATTTCACCGAGTTTCGTCTTCTTTTCATGCTGCAGAGGGTATAGAGTGGTGGGAGTTGGTAGTATCTTATACTTTTTTGTTTTGTTTTCTCGGTGTTTTGAAAACAGCTTCGGTTGGGTTAATGTTGTTGTACAGAGGCGGGCGATGGAAAGACGCCGCCGATGAAGCGAGGAATTAAATGAAGTCGTCTTTTCGATGGCTGCCTCCGGCAAAGTAATCGCACATATTTTTCGTTGGTAGGAGGCTGAGAGGCGGTAGCTGGAGTAGTAGAGGGCCTAATTGGGTTGAGACAGTAGACTAGGAAGTTGATGTATATTGAGAACATATCGTTTGCAATCTGCGTTCTATTCAGCCAGTAAGAATCTTCATAAAGTAACTATTTCATGTTTTCCAGGAGGCATTACCTATGAGATTATTATTTATGCGAACAACTACTGGTTGTTCGCATTGAAGGCAATGCGGGATTTAGAATTGATTGATGTCTAATTTGAAGAAATCGCAATCACACAGTAAAAGGTGACGACAGGGTAGATTGGTCTGTGTGTTTCGAATATTTTTGAAATCGCCAAAAAAATTTTTGTACCATCATTTTGAGATTGTCCCAGCAGCCGCTATCCACTTTCACAACGTTCATCGCAAGTTTTCTTAGGTGCTTCATTGTACCTTGGTCAATAGATCGACCCGTGTGGTGGGTGAAACGGTATGTGTAAGTCACGAGTCATTTTTGATGAGCAGAAAAGCCTTGGAAAATGTCTTCCTTTCCGTAAAGTGAGCTTTCATTTTTCCATTACCTAGTTCGTGTGTTGAAACGCTTTACAAAATGAAAATATATTCACATTGTATAGAAAAACTCTCGGATGGGTTCCTCTCGTTGTTCTGCCGGTTTGGGCGGGAGGTTTGTGATGGTGTCTTCGGAAAGACGCGAGGAGGTGCGGTCGGTATAAAATTTAGAAGTTTTTTGGCTGCTAATATTAGCGCCGGTAAAAATGGTTATTAATTTCCATAATCTTTTGTGGTGTGAACGAAAAACCCACGTCACGGTTAATATATCATTTTCCCCCTTGCTGCGTCTGTCTTATCATCATTCTCTTTTTTTTTTGCGTGTAGAGATGAAGTAGGAATGAGAAGGAAGAAATGAAACCGCAGCTTTTAGTTCGAATTGAATTAATCAACGGTCAAGAAAATGTAGAAGCAACCCTAGAAGACTTGTTAGGGGTGAATTCGTAGGGTTTAGCGAAATGACGACTCAGGTGGCCAAAATTTCTCGACATGACTTCCAGTTTTTGTAAAAAAAAAAAAAAAAACTATTGCATGCCATGGATGCGACAGTAAAGTACGAATGACCGATGCAAAAGAAAATTCAGTGACTGAAGTATTTTATTTTCTTGTCATTGAAGAAGTAAGCGAAAATTCAAACAATTTTCGAGTACACTTAAATGTAAAATGAATTACTTCGCGTGTAGGTATAATCCCGTGTAGGTATAATCCCATTCAAGTTTTAACAAAAGGAAAAAAAATGTAAATAAAATCAGTCATAAATCATGACTGAGTTCTTCACTATTATTAAAAAACGTAACTATGAATAATGACGGATTTTTAGTCATTATCACTTACCATTATTCAGTCATGACTGATTTGAATTCATCTACGAATTAGTTCTACGGTTTGAATACAAAAAGTTCAAATTCATTCAATAAAATTCGTTTATTTAGTGTGATAGTACCCTCGAAGTATGTGATTGGCTAAAATAGTATATCTCCGGTTATACGCTGGCCTTTCTCGAATGGAACCGACTGACTGCAATTGGAATCATGTTTGTGCACGTGTACTTTGCGATGACAAAACTTGGGCCCAATCACTTGATACGAGCCCCATCAGCGTTGAGAGAATTAATGAATGCTTGAATTAGTCTGATGACGTACTCAGTAGTGCGAAACTAACGCAAAATGAAATAATTTATGATAAAAATGAAATTTCGTAACAATTATAACATGATATAATATTCAGACGAAACATTATTCAATTTTATGGTCAAAAGTTGCGATGATTTTGATAAATAATCAATTATGTCGGTCCTTGAAGATACAAATACTAAAAGTATCGTGCTTTGATTAAGGTATGAATCAGCTCATTATGGATGTTGGCAATTGAACTTTGATCGAAATTTTTTCTTGTAGGTATTTGAGGCCATCAGGCTTTTTCTTCATGCTGGCCTCGAAGTCGAGCACCACCCAAAATATGAATATTGCCCTGCTGAAACTTGATTATACTTCAGTCTTCTCTCGACTGTTTTTTATTCGATTTCGAAATTGAAGTCATCTGCAGAAGGTGATGCTAGCAGCGTTGACGAAGAGGGCGTATCATTTCTGCATTCGGCTGACTGCGCTTTCAATCGCAGCAAATCTGATAGGCTATCATCTTTCTGAACATTTTGTTGTAAAAAAACCCAGTTGATTGCTGGCTGAATGTGTGGATCGTTATAATTAACCCAGTCTATTTCGGAAGCGAGATTATGTGTTATCGAGTCTGAATACGAAGAGCCTAGTTGGTCCATATCTGTAACGCAAATGTCATCTATTAAATTCTAAAAACCGATGGCCCACTGTTTTGTCAGTTAAACTACGTCGAACAATTAAGTTTATAATATTGACTGAAAGGAACGTTTCATCTTTGCTTTGGTTTTTCATAAATATCGTGCAACCAGAAAATTAGGTTCGCACAAGATATTTGACTATTATTTTAGCACAAATAATGAAATAATTTCAGATAAGATACTAACGTTTTCATCTGTGCTTAGTTGCAGCTTTCTGAGTTTGTGATCTTCACAGAATGTCTTTGTTTATTTCTTTTTGTACAGATTTGACTAAAATTTTAGCACAAATTCTTCCAACACAATTTGAGATAAGATGAGAACATTTTCATCTGTGCTTAGGTGCAGCTTTTAAAGTTTGAGATCTTTTAGAAAATGGTTTCGTTTATTTCTTTTTGTACAAATACATATGCAACTTGACTGCGCAGTTCATGAAGCGACCAATTTAAGATTTTCTTGGCTTTGACTCGCATTCTTGATATTTAATTCTCGAAGAGATATGATACCATTATTAATCAATTTTTGTTCAATGCGCCGCTGGGTCCGAGAAAAGATTTCTTATTTTCTTTTTTATTCAACCTGCATTTTTGACGAATTATCTCCTCGCTTGAAAATTGTGTGACTTCTTTTCTCAATTTACAACTGAATTTTGTGGATAGTGATTTTTCTCATTTTTTTTTTCACAAAATAGCAAATAAGTGATGTTAATTTAATAACGTGAGAAGAAAAGCAACACTAAGAAACTGATAATTTTTCCAATTTTACTTCAGAATTTGAGAAAGATAAGTGAATTGTCGAAACGTTGTTTATTGTATTTGAAAAATTATCAAGTTTTGAGTGACTTTGCCTTCCTCCTCGCATTTTCTCATTTTTCCTCAACATTTTAGAAATATTCGAATTGCCTGATGTTTAAAAAAAAATAATGTTATTCTACAGCCAGATTCGATTCAGATTTAAATTCGAAGTGTTAGCAATGAAGTCATTTATCGTTCCCAGAAAATTAAGAGATACATCGTTTAATGGTGAGAGCTATTTTTACGAAATTTTTTTAAATTTTGCGACACTAGTGTTGAGATTTTTCATGCGACCTCATGAAAACTTGACCTTGAGGTTTGGGAGGATATTGAATTGAGTTTTTTGTGGATTTTAAATTTCCTGCCCGCTCTAAATGATGCCAATGCAAAACTGCTGCTTTCCATCTTGTGAACTATTCGAAATAATGTTATTCGAAGTTGAAACACACAATTTGGCACCAAAGTCGAACTCTTACATATTTTGATTCTTGCTTTCGATTTTAATTTTTTCGCCACTCAGTTGATGTACGTGTAGTTTTTTACCTTTGAGCCCCTTTTTTCGTACCATTTCACAAATAGTAGGGAATTTGATTCGAATTCATTTCATTACCGCTCATTTTGGTGTGGTTTAAGTAATGAGAAATAAAAGAGAATTTTTCGTTATCTTGAGTTTGGTTTCGACACTTTATGCACTACCTGTACAAGAGTATCTCTTCGAATATTGGAAAATTGTGTAGCAATAATTTGGAATCATACCAAATGGTATTCACTTGAGTATCTTTCAATTACACTCAGCCCAGGTTTCAGAAGAATCCTTACAAGTCATGAATCGCTCGGAAGGATGTTGGCTAGCATTTGTTTGGCTTATTTGAAACAGCGCTTTCGAAAATGTTATCTATTCTTTACTACTGGACGGACTATCTCCGAGGTGAAAGGTATAAAATTTTTCGTACTTGGAAATTGTGGCGAAGATGGGTTAGATAATGACTCATCCAATTGATCGGCTAAAGGAGTTTCACTATTCGAGTTATTCTTCTTGAATCGACACTGTTTCCTCCATTTAGCCCTCCTATTTTGAAACCATACCTGCGAAGGAGCAAAAGAATTAAATTTTTGTCCATTTTATTGCTGATGTTTCATTTTCATATTATATGTGTACGAATAGCTTAGGTACTTGTACTCTTGCTTCTGTTAGATCTATTCTGGAAGCGAGCTCTTCTCGAAAAAATACGTCCGGATAGTGCGTTTTTTCGAACGCTTTTTCCAGTTCTTCTAGCTGATAATTGGTAAAAGTAGTTCTGAAATCGTTATAAGACAATTAACCATCTTAGATGTGGTATATCGTACATGTTCGAAGGGTGCAAGTGGGAAAAATTATGATTTATGAGGTTCTTGATTAAATCTTGTGACTAAAACAAACATTGTACAAAACAGCAATTTTTTTCTAGAACAGATACCTCGCTACATGAATTTGAAAGTAACATTTTTTTTTATGACTTAGACTAAATTGCGTTAGTTATTTTCCACCTTCAAATGGTTTGAATTTTAATCGAAGATAACCAGTTCCTAAAACAGGTGATCGACACCATATCTCTGGTGCAGGTGCTCTCAAATTTTTGAACTGCATGTGAGATGGAATATTTCATGAATTTCGAATATTCACAAAAATTTCCATTACACGTGATAGATTTTGACGATGAAAATATTTCTTATTCTAATGATATAAAAATTTCTTCTAATCTACTCGAGCCAAAATGTTGCCTCGCGTAACCATAAACCTTGAGAAGTTAAGCCTTGCATTATTGATGTTGATTGATATTTTTTCCGAACTGAAATTCATTAAAATGATATGTAAATAAAATTTCAAATTGATTTTTTGTATTATATAGAAGCGAGAAAAAATTTCAAATTGAAGTTTCGGATTACAGTCGCGATGAATTCTTTTGAGTAGTTACTAGCTATGTATAATTCGAATCTGTTGTTTTTTTTTTTCCTTAACGTGGGCCTTTTTATTCTCTTTGAAGGTAATGGTAAAAATTTGAGCTATGTTATTTTTGAAATAGCTTGATGCTTACAATTTTGAAATGTCACAATCTTCACTTACCTATATCGTCTTTGTTTACGTTTACCATTTTGAAGAAATGAATTCTCTAGAAAATTAATACTCGTGTGATCTAAATCTAAATCATTCATATTTTCTGTCAAGTCTGCAAAAGGAAGAGTACCATTAGGGAGATGAACTCGAATATACTACACTGTTAGCTACCACTATTCTTTTCTCAGGTATTGACAAAAGCTTTTCTGACTGAAGTAAATTGAGAATGTGCATGTTTACCTGAAATAATTTTCAATTTTATTTTTTTCGTTTTTTAAAATTCGTATTATTTTTATTCACTGTATGATGATTTTTCACATTCCTACTGTCCGTATTTTTTGATTTAATTACTTGCACTTACTAATTTTATAAGTTAGTGTATACACAATTGGCATAGTACCGTTTTCATTTATCGAGCTACTAGCAGCCGCATTCAGTGTGCCCGAATCGACAGATTCATTTTCTTGAGTCTCCTCGACATTGCTCAGTAAACTTGAAATCGTATAGCAGTTAAGACTTTCTCTAATATTTTGCAAATCTGGCATAATGGCATTATATTTTTCATCCATCTAAAATGCCGCTCTAGGTTTTTCAGAAATACACAAAATGCCAAATTAATTCATAATACTATTAAACGATGAATTTTTTTTATTCTATTAAAGAAATAATTGTGCAATAAAAAGCATAATATTATAGGTAATTCAATCTTGGCGTAGACAGTGATAAAATAATAATTAACGTGTCGTCATATCATACCATCAAAAATGAGTTGATTCTGTTTAGCCTTTTTCACGCACAAGATTCGAATAATATAAACTTAATTAAAGAAAAAACTGAAAATTTAATTGTCACTAATTCAGTTAGTAAAACCACATCGACGGATTGAAATACTATTATAAGGTAAATTAAATATTCGTAAAGGAAAAAGAAGGGTGCAGTATCGCATTTATTTTCGTGTAAAGCGCATGACAATTTGTTACACATCTCGAGGAATCCTTAGAAATTCCGGTGCTTGTGACGATATTTTTTTCTATACTTTACCAACTTTGTCGTTTCGCTGTCATTTCATTTCTGTTTTAAACAAATGTCAACTCGAAGCCATATAAACTGATAAAATTTTTCACCTGACCGTAGTGTTGTGATTTGAATAACCAGTGTACACGTATGTAGATGGTGTAGGAAAAAGGCTATTCAACGGTATAATCAGCTCTACCTTAGTGGAAGTTTCGTTGATAGTCGGTTCTATGTGAAAGTGGATACTGTACGATAGGCTAGCTCCCTTAGAAACGAATATTGTGATTTTTTGCTCCATTGGCAGTTGATTTTTTCACCAGCTATCGACCAGTAGTTAACGATTGACAGTTGAGTTATTTGATCATTCAATGGTTCCAATGAGTCACATTCAAATTTGTTAAGCTCTTATGGCTGACATGTATGAAAATTATACTTTTCAAACAACTTTTGAGGAAACAATTATATTGAATTGGAACGTAGACACATATGACAAGTCCACGAAAGTGTATGATTTATTCCTATGGCTTCTTTTACTTGTCCCCTGTTTTTTTTTTGCAGTGCCCAATGTTGTGTTGTGGCCAGTATATCATTCTTATTCTTCCGGTGTCCCACCAATAACATTGATCTAACGTCCGTTGTTGGCGAATAGATTGAAAATAATATTGTTGAGCGATAGTATCTAAAAATTTCAAAACACCACAGGTACTATTAAATTGAATTACGAAGCAATGTTCAAGATACTGAATGTACATTGTACACACACAAGTTGAGCTTAATGTTTGTGACACTTGAGCTTGATGCACAGGGAGAATTTAATTCGGTGATGATGGAGATAATGAAATGTCCAGACCTAACAGTGCCTTGACTGCGTTGACAAATGGTAGCATAAAGAAATTTATCCAGTCTTTTAGGCCACAGAAAATGAATTTGTTGAAAACATACCTACGTTAAAGTGAAATAGGTTTTCATTGAATAGTGAATTTGCATAAAGTCTCGTTTCCTTCTGTTCGTGCTGATCTTGCCTTTTCCTCCTTCTTCGCCTCGCCCCCACATCGTGTTCAGTCCATAAGATGGCTCTTTGAACGGCAACTTTTCTGTAGTGGACGTTACCAGGGAACAAAACTTTTTGACCGAACAATATAAGCCGCCCTTTCAAATGTAAAACTCGCTACCTTCTCGTCCAGCCGACTTTTCATCTCAGCATGCTAAAGAACGATAAAGTTGGTGAAAAAAGAAGAAAGGAAGAAAAAGCCCTTCGATTAGCAACGTTTTTCGAGCCAAGTCATTGATATACCCGAGGCTTTTCGTGTACGTTACTTATCCCACCGTAAAAAAAAGGAAAGGAAAAAAGGGTCAAGCTTCATTAATATAAAAGGGTTATCTGGATACTTTAGAAGCTTTTCAACTTTTAACCCCACACGTTCTCTTTTACCTCTTTTTCCGCCCTCGTCTTCTGCTATTTTCGCATACGTTTCTTCGATCTGACCTCGCGTTTAGCTTTCTGTTAGCATGCACAACCTTTCCCTGTGAAAAGTTGGAGTGAACGTATTAGTATGGAGATGAACGTTTGCGCGGAATGCGGAAACCAAACATTCCATTAATAATTGTGTTCCCAGCGTGATATAGATGCTACTTTTTTCTCCAGTATTTTTAACAAAGAAATTATAGCTCTACTCCTTCGATGTTTAAATTTGTTTTGTTATAAAGGAGAATTCATAATTACTTCTTTGTAAAGCTCGAATAATTGGTTGGTTTGCTCTTCGTTCTTATTCATTCATTTCAAAAACTTGCTCTTCCACAATATCTATCTTTATATTGAATATAGCGGACCCATGCTCACCTCTTCTTTTTGCTCTCGATTTAGGAGGATTTGAAAGATGTGAAGTATTTGTTACTACTGATTTTTATTTTTGGTGTATGACCTCCTTGATCCCAGCTTTTTGGTTGTGAAGGTTTCTAACCATGATGAGGAGGGTCCCCACCTAAATCTTGGATTAGGCGAGACTCGTTCATGAAACGCCTCTTCCTATGGAAGTAGTGAGTGGTTTTTCTCATTCAGCTAACATTTATTTCGTTCTAAATCCAGTATTCCCATACTCCTAATAGTAACATTGATCTCACGTGAACATGATATCTTTTCGTAAAAAGTGACCAAGTTTTTGTGCACTTCTCATTCGATTTTGATTTGTGCATACCTGTGTCTTTATTTAAAGTAATAGAAATGAAATAATATGACGAATTAATAAAGATGGAAAATAATCACTCGAGACTGGCGATCCTATTACAGCCGGATTTATCGAAATCGACCAAGTCTTTTCAATCTCGCTGGAAAAAATTTCTTAACCTTTTTTTCTGGCAAACTGTTCATTAGGTTGTCGAGCATCTAGAAATTTATAAAGACGGATGCCTTCGTTCAGCCTCATTTGAAACGTTAATGGTGCCATTCCTCTTGTTGGGTGAATCGCGCCGTGAAATCGTGGAGGAAGAATGTGACGGTAGTAATAAATAAACAGAAATCTAGAGAAGCCACTAAATCCTCGAGCTTCGTGTTGAATTGACGTAAGTGCACAGGGCACTCATACTTCCTTTAGTCAGGCTCGAAATGAAAACATAAACTGCAATTTTTCATCTTCCTCGTTTATTGCTCGCTCATTCGAGACAAATGAGGCATGCATAGTTGGAAAGGTTCTTCTTCAAGTCAAAATACCGAACGAATTGTGGCTACGCACTTTCACATGGTTTCTTCCTACGTACTTGGTGAGATGCATTACATTGGTTTGGCTTCCGTCCAAATATCAAAGGGAAAATCGTTCTTGTTGCATTATACATATTTGTTTTCGGGTGGAAAGTGACGTAAATAAAGAATTGATGCCGTTATTCATTTTTACTGCGAAAACAAATGAGATGTTTATTTAATGTACTGCTTCAAAACGTTTATAAATCATGGCTAACGAAAATTTTAGTTTTTTGTGTGAGGATGAGTTGACGATGCAGGATGTTCTTTCTGCCCCACCACAAAACGCAATTATTGATAAGACCAAGTTAAGAACGCGGCCTCTGTTTCGCTTTCGAGAAGTCGCGAATGTTGTTATGAGTGAGAAAAGACTCATCATTTAGAAATTTACAAAGTTCGCAGGAGTTGGAGCTACAAGAGAGGTTCTAAGAGAAGTTCTTACATACTTGCATATTACTCTCCAATAAGTGATATAATTGTCGAGGAATGGATGATATAGTTTTTATTCATTTTCTATTCGTAAATTGTCATTATTCGTATGAATTTTAGAAGGCCGTCGGGATTACTGCAAAATCATTTCCACTATCCGTGTTTATTCAGATTTCCTTTCACTACTGTCCATAAGAATAATTTTTTTCTAGACGAATTTTTTTTTTTCGACCTGACTGTCAGTTACAAAGCATATGGGTCTTATTCACAAACCTATAAAAACTTAACACAACTCGTTGCCCTTACATGAAGAACTGTCCGCATCCATTTACTTACTTCGGAGGTTCTCCATCAGAAGGATAAACATATTAGCTAAGTTTCCGAGGGGTATTAATTCAATGCACCACTTTTCAATTGGTACGAGTAACTATACTCATTCATATCTGGAAATACGAGTACTTAAATGTACAGGAGAAAGAAAAAATTACTTTTTACTGTGCCTAGGAAAATAATTAGCATCTTATTTGAATATAATTTACAATTACTTTCAAAATGAAAGTTCAATTTGTATGTGCACATCCGTTATCATTGGCTACTATTATCCTCAGTCGACCTGTGAAAAGCAGAAAAGGTACAGAAAAATTATCGAGTGGCAGAAATATAGGGAGGTGTTCCACTCCGTAATTAAATCGTAGTGGACGAAAATATTACGTTGATTTTATTAGAGGTGGACAGACTTAGTTAGTTTCTGCAGCGGTCCCCTTTGAAAAATTACCAGTCACTTTTTGTTGTTGGAAAGTATTCATGATCGAACTTGCTATGAGATGATACGGTATCAAAATATCACACAATTTCACCCGCATTAATCGGTCGTTTAAATGATATTCTCAATTCCGCTTCATCAATGTCAGAAATTCCGCAATACGAAAACAGAAATTTATCAACGGTTGAAATGAGACTAAATGAAAGTACACCATCCTTCATTAGACCAAACTGAAATCTGCCAAAAGTTTCACCAACTTTCCCTCTTTTTCGTTCATTCGAACCTCACAGTTTCAAATTCAATCGACTAATTAGCACCCGGAAAAACCTTTCCGTCATTGTTTTAAAATTTAAAACTGAGGGGAAAAAATCAAACAGTAGTGAGATAAGCTCACCCCACCCTAAATCGTTTATCAATTCTAGCCTACTTCAAACACCCAAATTACCATAAGTCCGTAACCTTCTGATTGCAAACTGCCCCTCTATTCCTTTTTTCACCATCAAACCCCAAATTCTATTTCCATCTTCACCGCTGAACGACCATAAAAATCTTTCGAAAATGTAACGTAGGATGAATTTATCGAGTTCATGGACGGGAGGCAGTAACAGAAAAAAGTCTGAAAAAAAAAAGGGAGGTAGAAAAATAAAATGGACCAGAAATTAATGAAGGAAACCGTCGGATGCTGAATGTATTAATTTTCTCCGTCTCGCCCTATTATTTCGTATTTATCATGCGAGAATGAAAAATTTCGACATTTACTCTTCTTTTCCGTCTTCTCTCGCAGAGTTTTTTTTTCTCAGTTTTCATTATATTCTATATAATTTTTTTTTTTTTTTCTAACTGGCTAGTCAAGTCATTTCCTTTAGAGATGGTGAACGGAAAGGGGCTGAGCGCTGAGCAAAAGGAAGTTTTAATTACAGCGAATTAATTCAGTCTGCTGTACTGCGAACATTTCAAATAAAATATCATTTTCTTTTGTCCGCATGATAGGTTTGTGGGAATCAATCTTAGCCAAAAATATATCTCAATTTGAACTCGTAAAAGCAGGTTTACGATTGATAATGCAGAGGTGTTGTTGAATCGAAGCATTTAAATGTTCAACTAATTCCAACCATTGATCGAATGAAATTGCACAAAAATGCAGACCCATCTGATACGAGTAAAAAGTGTTTTTTAATGTGATAACATTTTTATTTTGGCTACACGGGTTTTGTTTTGCGTTCAATATGGTACCTTTTTTTTGAAATTTTTTTTCACCATTTTTTCTTGAATATTTTGCAAATCCTATCGATAAAATATTGAAAATTGGTACACAGCTTTCCGTATTCAAAATAAAACTATAGATAGTATGTCTATTATTATCGATACTTACTTTGTGGCGAGAGAAATCGATTAATTAGAGAAGGGGGACAACAGTTTATAACGGGCCAATCAGGGGCAAGAATGAAAGATCGAAGTTAGTGGAAACAAGACAAGTTATAACATGTAAGATGAATTCTCATAGCTCGATTGATGAAAATGCGCTACCATCGGCTGGTTTTGTGCAACGAGAGAATAATAGCGGACAGCGAGTGAGAGTGAGAAAAAACGAGTCTGTGTGAGAGAGAAAACCACACGATACGATTGATCTGCCTTACTGCGCCTGCGCTCAGTAATTAAATTCTATTTAGATGAAAATGTTATCAAAATTAATGTATCAGTCTGTACCCTGCTGATACTGGTCATCTTAGCTGCCAATCTACTAATAAAATTTCTTCTGGTAATATTATATACTCGTGAATTTGAGCTAGTATCAAAGATGGATTGTATAAGGGATCCGTGATTACAGCTTGTCCATTGATGAACTGATGAGCATTATTTTTTCAGTGATAAGACCTAAGCCGACGTTATTTATCAAATTTTCGGAAGTAATTGAATACATAAGCTCATATTTAGTACAATACCTCATTACCGAGTCACTTATTTTCTCTCATTGATTTCTCTCTCTCTCTCTCTCTCTCTCGATGTATCCGGGGAACTCTTGTCTCGCTGAAGTACCCAACTGGGCCAACAAAAATACTCGTAGTTTTTCCCGATAAAATCACAGTTTCATTTTGGCCTCTCACCACCGAACCGCTCGGCCAACACCTCGTATATCACGAAAACGAGCCAAAGGAAAAAATCGAGAAAAAAAAATTACATACGCTTCATGGACTCTCGCTGCACACTCGCCACGAGTATTTAGCTCTTATAAATAATCTTCTCAACATTTACGCCCCATATAACCGGCGAGCTTGGTTAACTTTAGAAGATATTAAAGTGGAACTTCGGCGGCGACGGCAGTGTCGCAAAAGCTAAAGGATACACACAATATTCACCCGACGGACACCGTATCCACGCAATGGGCGAGGGGGCAAGGGCCGCAGAAAAGGCAAACGATATCCTTCTCGTATCGTTTTCCGCGAACAACATCCGCTCCAACGCAAACCATGTGCACATGTACCTAATATCCCCCCCTCCACTCCTCACCACATCTGCCTGCACAACATGCCATCCACCTTTCGTGGCCTTTTTTTCCTCAACGGCTAAGCGCCGTGAACGTTCGATCTGTTGGGTTAAATTTATCGCCCCCCGTCCCAGCCAACTCACGTTGACCATAAACGCTCGCCACCACTGCCGCCATTTCCCACTGGCTGAGATGGTAATGCTATAAACATGGATATGTTATTATCTCGAGAAAAAACTACAGTGGAGTTTTTTGTAGTTCCATGCGTCATGTCATGGAATTCAAGATTTTTGTGAGTATAACGTCCCTGGCCGAGTAAAGGAACGTTGACCTCATTCAATACATATTGCATTATACTTCCCTATTGCGAATGCTTCTTTCAACTTTCAAGTGTGTGATTACCTTCTTAGATGTATTGCATTCAATTTTTCATCACGTTTATTACTCGGGATTTACGATTTATCGATTTTTGAAACTATTTTATGGTTTAATTCCTGGTGGGTTTGCCAATTTCTCGACTTGACCTGGCCCAAACCTCACCATCAAGTTGCAGATTGGAAAATATAAATAGTCGGTGAAGTTTCTCGATATTTTCTCATCGAGCAATGAGGCCTTTACTCCACCCTAAATAATGTACCAACAAGACGCCTATTATTTGCTAATTAAGAATTTCGGTTGCCGGAATCGATTTCGCAAATGCGAAAGAATATTTTTGAAAGATACGTCCCTGAGGAATGCGTTTCATTTCGTTTTCAAAGATACAGTCTCGACTTAACCTGTTTTCCTTTGCTCTTTCCACCTTTCTTCTCTCACTGCTCGGAAAACTAACGGCTAACGAAAATTATCGTTTAATTACCCGCTTTCAGTTTCAACTTTTCCTCTCTTTTTTCTTTTTTTTTTCTTCACTCGCCAACCCAATTACCGGATGGTAAAAATACGAAATTCGAAAGCGACCGTTTTCTTCCATCCCACTTTTACAACCCCCCTTTTTTCGTATGTTTGTAAAGTTCTTCTAAATTTCTTCGTTGAAACATTAAATTAATAGCTCTCAAGGTACACCCAACCTTCACATCTTTGTAGCTTACTTTCTTTTTTCCTCTTTTTATCCACTCCGTGTAAATTAAAAACTTCTCGACGATCAATCGTGAAAAGAGGTGAAATTGGTTACTCGACGAGAGGGTAGGTCTAATTATGCAGTAAACAGGGCTGAAACAGATAATAGCGAAACGATGTTTACCTTGATCCAGCCGAAAGTGGAGCAGCAGCAGCTGTGCCTACTGCCTACGCATTTACAAAGTCGAACCATCGACTTTTTCAGAAATGTTGGACTTTTTCGAATGATATTTAATTCAATACGGTTGAAAAGTCTCGATAAAGATGCTCTTTGATGCTTCATTTTTTGCTGCTTCCACGCCGGGCTATAAACATCGTTTCTCTTCTCAGCCACCCCTTCAGCCTTTGCTGAACTTTCTTCGACAGCCTGCACATTTTTGAGTGGAAAAGAAAAATAAGGGTGAAAAAAGAAAACGAATAAAAGATGACGGAAAAGAAGAACGATACAGAAGTACCTACACTTTCGAACAAATTCTTTTAGCATGGTTCTCTCAAGAAAGACATGGAAGAAGAGAAAAGGAACAAGAAAGGATTTTAACAGGAACGTTTGCAATCAGTTAAAAGTTGGTATTTATTTACAAAGGATTAAAAAGCTTAAGAACGTAGCAGCGAAAGGAGTTATCCTAAACTTGGTGCTATCTGCTTTTTTTTCTGTCCTGCTCACCCTTTCACTTTCTGGCAGCCTTTTAATACTTTTTTTTTTTTTTTGACTTGCTGTCTCTCTTTTTTTTTCCCTTCGCCTTCGCTTCTTTTGTATTTTCATTCTTCACGGTTTGTTTCGCACGAAACGTAAACAAACATTAAATAATAAAGAGCTTTTTTATTCGGCTCTTTGAAAATGAAAAGTGATAAAAAGTTCGACAGCGAGTATAAAGTGAAAGGAAAAACTCATTTTTTTTATTTTGAATGTTCCGGAAATGGGTAACACTGATCCGACTTTGAATGTGTGCGTAGCCTATAATATTCCATAGCGTAGACATTTTTTGTAGAGGGTGCCGTTGAAAAGGATCGTCAAAAGAAACGAGGGGGGTTTGGTTACTCAGCAAAATTGGAGCAAGTCTATATAAATGTTACAGTTTTTCCCCACTTTATATTTTCCCTTATATGGGTGAATGTAGCGAGACGAGTTATTTGTTTGCATTTGAAAAGGTGGGCTGCAGTGGGGTGAGAGGTAGAGAGAATGAGATAGTCGTTAAAATTGAATTCTGATGAAATGAACGACGAGTGTGTTGTGCATTATTTACAGAAATTCGGTGTTTTTTCCCTTCCGGAGAGACGTGGTCATTAAAGTGAATGTCAAAGTTATCTGTTTGAATAATAGGTGGGAACCTATATCGTGCTCAAAAGAATTCATGTAAATAATTTCACGAATAAAGTGAACAAATATAAGGTCATAATTACTATAATTAAGCCGAGTCTGTTCTGAATCGAGAGTGGTTCTTCAATAGTCAATTCGTCTTTGTTCCAGTGAGCTGTCACATTAAGATCACAATCAACATCTTTCTCGTCAAAACTGTCTTCATCTAATCTTCACCGTTTACTTTTTCTACCTCGTTCACTTTTTGCCCCGTTCAATTTCTTCACAATGTCTTCAAGATATTCGTAGAATGTAGAGACGAGATTTTGATATTCTCCGTCATGGTTTCTGGAGCTGACTAGCCACTAGGGTGTAAAATCTGAGCTATTGCATTGATTCGAGCCATTTTTAAATTTGCCATGTTGAAATACAGCGTGGAAAATATGCAGCCCAAAGATTCTAGGCAGATCACCCAGCCCGGTAACATAATATTTCACAGTTGTTTGAGTATTGTCATAGTTCCAGACAAGTTTTTATTACTAAGTCTGTTTTACCATTTATGTGCAAAGTTCTCACTGCAAAATATGTTCTTTCAGTACGTCTCAGCTCTTCATTTTAACATGCTATGTTGTTGGCGAACACAGACACTTTGTTTTTGTCTTTCTGTATTATGGTCACTATAAAAATTATTTGGAGGATGTTAGTTTGTAAACGCAATGAAATGATTATTTCATGCATCGTAGAGAAAAAGCATTTTAGAGAAATGGGCTTACTCCGAAAAAAAAAAAACATGTTGTTAATAACGACCTACTCGTATATACACTAGGTTTAAATAAGTTGATAATTTCAAGATAGTGGAGGTAGGGTAGTCTCCGTCTGTCGACACATTATTCTTAATTTTGTTATCCTGGATTTCCTCTTCCTTCCGCGCCATTATCCGGCCTAATTTAAATGGACCATTCGTCAACTGTACTCGTATAATGCGAATTTCATTTTCTTCTCGCCGAAGTGGTGCAGCGGTTACAATCGTTTGCCCTCCTTTGTCGACGCTTTTAAATGCGTATCCGGCTTTTGTGTGCAATGGCTTATCTGCCGCCTTCTCTGCTCAGTTGCGTGTTTAATTCTAAAACCTCCTTGAAATACACCTATTAACCTTTTATTTCTCGCCTTGATCCTGTCCCAAAAATCCAAATGAGATGTAATTAAAGCCACGGTGTAATAACCGGAAATTACAAACTGCTTTATTCGCACACGCACACTCGAGTTCGTACAACGACTCACTTATTACGCCGAAGTATACTCGCACAGTAGCATAGAAAAAAAAAGCCTATCCGCAGCCTTTTATCATGCGGGGTTACGTTCACGAGTGTATGAAAGAGCGAATAAATCTTGTGTAATGACTTACTCTTGTTTTGCAACTGATAATGCAGCGCTCCATTAAACAGTAACAGCAGAGAACAGTGTTTGTAGGCTGCCTGCAAAAGTGTGTATTTCGGATGAAACGTAGACGCCAAAACGCTAATTCAATTAACGACCACATTAATTATTTTAGTGCCCACGTCCAGTTTCACTGTCGTCTGCAGCTACTCTCGGATCGTCAAAATTGTAAACGTCCTCTCTCCTCTGCCCTGAAAATTTCGGTCCGAAAAGGAAAACGTTGAATTGTGCAGCGCTGGCTAAAAATATTGATGTAATCCTCAGTGGAGAAAAATCTTGGACTAGCTACAATTCCAGTTGATAATATTACTGCTTATAGTAGACGTCCCTTATCCTGGAAAGCTGAGTCAGACTTTTCGGGCTTTTTCCCTTATCTGAAAGTTACCAGAGTTAATGTACTCACAATATCGAATATGCTCTTGAATACGAGCACATTTTACTTCGACCATGTTTGTCTGATTGTTCATACTCGGTAGTTCGAAAGTCTTATTGTTAGTAGAGAAGTGAGGGGAAACTTGAATCGTAAATATTGATGACAAAACGAATTGAAAGAAAAAAAGTCAATGTGAAGAAAATAGATGGCATTTTCAGCAGCAGCGACGAAACGTATTTTAATCACAAAAACGGAGATGAAAATGTTTGAGGAAAAGAGGAGAGGAGTAATAGAAGTTAATATCGTGGAGTTGGGTAGTGGGGTGAAAAAAAAAAAAGTAAATGACATGAAATCGAAATATTTTATGAAAATTGAACGAAGGAATGGTGCAAAAAAAAAAGAAAAAAGAAGAAAAAAAAATAGCTCTTCATCCTTTCATTCAAAATGTACTGATGGCAAACGATCGGATAACGGATTGTTGAAATATAATTTTTTTTTTCCTCTGAAGAGACAGTATGGGTATTCAGGAAATTGATTTTCGACAATTTTCTATTCTTTCGGTTTCAATTTTTTTTTCACCCTCCTCCTCAACACATATTCTTACCGTGTCTGTTGAGTGTGTTTGGAAATATTGGATGCTTTTTCAGTCTTCTCGAATTTGCTTTTTTTTCCCTATCTCACTAACAAACGTGCGTCTTGATCTGAATTGAATTATCGAACCGTAAACCATTATATTGGCGATAATAGAAAAGAGGGCATCTAATGATCACTGTGGTGTGAAAGAATGTAATACTCCACCGATGAAAACTTCATTTTTCTTTTTCATGTTCTTTTTTCACGTGTGATGATAGACAAAAAATATTTAACGAACTTTTTGTGAAATCTTACAAACATGTATGCAATATAATTATACCTATGTACTGTCGAGTATGCAGTGTCAATACACTCACGATAAACATTCAGCTTCTACCCCGATGGAAGTTAATCTAGTTAATTAATTTTTTTACAGATGTAAAATGAGCAGACTGTCTGCTCATTTCAAATGTGAAGTGAATATTGTCCGGTAGATACTACAAAATCGATCCACACGGGAAGTTATGTGGAGAATATCATCATCATCTCGGATAACCCTGCTTTCACTATGCCTGATCATTTATTCGGGTGAGTGTTACTATTTGTGATCAACATTATTTCTTAATCCAATTAGGAATATTAGTAATTGGATTCTACTTCTGTTTGTTGTATTCTTTCGTCGTGAAGACAATAATGAAGTTTTCCCGCATTATGAATTGACTCTGTTTTTCAACATTTGAACTTTACATTAGGAACTACAATGTTTTATCACTCATTAAAATCAGGACAATGTTTTTTATTAGTCACTTGAACACATTCTAAGCATTTGATCACGTCGTCAATTTTTTGCCATCCCTGTTCGGAGACTTTTAGTTGACTGATTTTTGAAACCAAACTTTGCACAGCCGGTTTAATTTGTTGAAATATTATGTTACAATTTCATAACTTCCCATTCATAAGCAAGAAAATTAGAGTACTTTTTTCACATCCGTCTTTTCACAATTTATTAACCGACTAGCTAGTATGAAATGAAATAATCATCTTTCGAAATTTGAAATACGCGCACCAAGTTACTATCTACCAAACAAAATTGATCATAATATTATTATTTTTCGCAAATATACTAGGGAAACAATTTTGATAAGGAATAGAAAACGTTTACTCTTCCAACACTTATAGAATAGCACCCCTTCTGTCTCATGTTATGCTTCTGCTCCCTACAAAAAGAAACATCGCATCGTTCAAGTGAATACCCCAAATATATTTTCAGGACTTTATTCCGGCAATCACAGAAAGAAACCGCCATCCATGCGGCGCATATAATTAAATTTACCCACATTTAATTAATTTTCATTCTTCCTTAATTCAGTATTACAATTTCACTATTCTTCAATTTTCATAAGCAAACCTGAATTCAAACGGAAAAAATGCTGAATTTAAATCCCGTGAAAAAGATTGAAAAACACTCTTATGTAAGATCAATAATGTATTCGAAAGTCAGTGCACATTGAGCAATGAAAAAATTATCTTCTCTATGGTATATAGTAGTGCTAGAGTACTATAGTTATCACGTGAAATAACGCCGCCATTTGCCTTCCAAGCTTCAGCTGATAATACATTAGTTCTTATGAACAACTGAGTGAATTTGGCGTTAAATTTTTGAATTTTTTAAATTTTCCTGTTGGTTGTAGTTGTTTGAGGTTATAAATTGAAAGTTTAATGTCTTAACTTCGTTTCAATACTGAAAAATACTTTAAGAATCACATAGTTTGATTTCAGTACATTTTAATGAGTTGAAAAATGTTGAGTAGTGTAATCAATTTGTAGGGCCTATTTATGTCTCATTAATCACTTCATACCATTTGCTTCAAAATAAATCTGGTTCTTTCGAGTATGTGTGGTTATTTTCAATTTGTAGTTTTGAATAGCTATTGAAGAATTTTTGAACTAAATGTTAGTCTTTATCAAAAAAATTGAGTACAACATTTTAATTTTTCTTGCGTTTCTGCGACGCAGTACCGTATATTTGTTTTCTTTTTTTATAAAATTTTTTACACTGAAAGATCTAATAGTAAAATAATGTTAACCAGTTTTTCTTTGGCTGAACAATAACACGAAGGAAATTCAACATTCACATTAAGAATAATATTTTGTATTATACAATCATAACCGTTCCTTAGAATAAACGATCGATTTTCTTTGAAAACCAGTTCACAATGAGTGATTAGAAAGAAAATTTCATAAGCTGGGTGAATCAATGCAGTTTTTCTATCTCTCTGTAGGGCGTATAATTTGACTCCATTTTCTGAAAAGAAATCATCGTCAGGTAAATTATCTGCTGTCATAAATTTTTGGCAGGTTTCACAACATCGATCTTGAATAGCATGTATACAGCATCCAGCCAGGTAATAGACACTTCTAAAGGTGCAAATATCCAGGGTATTTTTCATTACATCAAAACTAATGGTGGAAATCTGGGGTTCTGGAATATTCTTAGTCACAAATACCTTGGCTTCATTTTCTTTTTCAATACGACGATTGGTATTACTTTTGTGGAAGAAATCAAGTAAAAATATGTCGTTGTCGTTGCAATAATTTGTTCTGTCAACGTCTGAAATGAATTGACCAACGGAAATCAGTTTTATCGCTTGTAAACACTGGCGAGAGGTTGGCATTTTACCTTCTTTTTTACGGATTTATGAAAATACATTTTCTGTGGCGTCTTGAGAGAACCGGTGTCCCAATACAAAATCAAACCCTTGAGAGAACAGGTACTCAGCCAGATCTTAGAACGATAAAGTAGACAGGATCATTCCTTTATTCAATGGTTTCCACTTCTCTCCACCAAACTTAATATTCTGGAAAAGGTCAATAATTTGATGAAAAAAAATGTATTTACTAAAACAAAAAATTTTAAAATTTGACAAAATTTATTTCATTTATAAGTGTTACGAGTCAATTCATTTCTCACCTTTATACTATTATCAGTTGGCGCAAGTGATGATTTGATGTATTAAAACGAAGTTAAGACTTTCAATTTATAATCTCAAACAACCACAACCAACAAGAAAATTTAAAAAATTTAACAATTTAACACCAAATTCACTCAGTTGTTCATAAGAACTAATGTATTATCAGCGGAAACTTGGACGGAAAATGGCGGCGTTATTTCACTCCCCCCT
Organism: Parthenolecanium corni; assembly: GCA_038050395.1. NCBI lineage: Eukaryota > Metazoa > Arthropoda > Insecta > Hemiptera > Coccidae > Parthenolecanium > Parthenolecanium corni. The sequence continues at coordinate 172,649 of JBBCAQ010000041.1, read as the reverse complement.
TAAGTGCTTTAGTAGTGCTCGGCTGGTAAGGTATAATCACACGTTAAGAAATATATTATGTATTTCAAATCGACTTCTAATTGTGAGAAAGTTTGATGACTAAAAAAAATATACTGTATTTGAATGGAATGCATACCCCGTAGTGCTCTTGCAGAAACGGCCTCCATGCGAAAAAATCTAGAAGAAAGTGTTATTGTATGTTTGAACTTGAAAAGGTCGCCAAAATCTCATATGTAGCCCATTATACGAGTATATTATACATTATTAGCAATCTTGATAATTTTCATGAAAATCCTGCGATTTCTTTATCCTCATCAAATCTAATGAGATCGTTAGGTCATCGAATACCTGTCGACAATTTTAGCAGAATATTAATGAATAACTAACAATTGGCAGAATTATGTGAAATGGAATTTTCCAGAATTTGTGTATTAATACCAATCAATGAACGAGTATTTTTATAATTTTAAAAAACGATCAACTAATACACAAATTTGATTTTCAATCAACATGATTGCAAGCTAGTTTAATTGAGCCTCGCCCATCTTTATCTCCCTAGCTCTCGAAATTAAGGACCGGAAAAAAAATCACATCAACTCGCACACGAATACACACAATCAAAAAACGATTATAAATTCTGAACGTAAATTGTGCTTTTCATTTTCAATTTAAACTTCACAAATGACAACGATGACAACAACGATTACACAATACAACCTTCATTAAATGAACATAGTGCAGTAGGATAAACGACCCTTTTTTCTATTACTATTTATGAAAAATCAACGACGAACTAATCGAGCGTGTCCACTATGGATGGCAGAAGGAAAATAATCCATGTCAATGCCTTGTCTGCCTTCAACTAGGACTACTGCGCAGCTAAAACTAATACACATACCTCTACTAACTTGAAATTGTCCAATAATTAACCTGCCAACGTCGTATTAAGTTATATTTATGAAATCTTACTTCATGACCGAAAAAATATTTTTTCAAATTTATAATAGAGAATAAAGTTAGCTATCAAATATGGGGTAAAGTTTTCTCAGTACCCATGCTCTTTTTTCTAACGTTGAGTTTATGATTATTGATAATCGAAGCTCATGTCAAGTGCCCCTGTCTATTTTGGAAATCATACTCCTCTTTGTTCTGATCTAATTCTCAACTTCTCATCTGAATGTCAAATTCTGCGCGTGCAGCCCATAATAGTACCTAAAGGGGAGAACAAGTGCTCGGTTTCTCTGTCCTTAGATTTAAGCAATACGAGTGAAAGCAAATTCGAACTCTCCATCATTCGTTCATCCCCATGAACGTTCGACCATTCGCACTCCTTCACGTTTCACTCCACACATTATATGGGTTCCCTCCATTCTCAACGATAAATGGATTATTGTTCCCTCCATGCTGCAGAGGCTCGACTGTACCCTCATAGCTTTCACTCCTAACTTCATAATATATGAAAGTGATAACACATACATGCCCCGAAGGGTTGAGGTAGTAAAGGGTGCTTAATTCGATAAATACGATTCCGAACGGACACGATAATTTATTCGAAGATGAGTGAGCAAAACTTGCGCCAGGCTAAAAGCCAAAAACAAAAACAAAACAAAAAACAAAAACGAAGAAAAAAAGAAAAACCGTCTGCTCTAGTGCATATATATATATATATGTAGGTATTTGTAGGTAGGTAGGTAGTAGGTACTTCAGTAATATATTTATATAGTCAATGATGCCTGCGAAGAAAGTTGCGGCGAGAAGAGGGAGACTCGATTGGGATGATTTTTCATCCCATTATAATATCAGAATAATCGGACTTCACTTTTTCCATTTTCGAAGGGGTGATGATTAAATGAATGGAAGGCAACGAGATAGTAATTCATTTCTCTGCCACTACTTACTAGGATAGAAATTCAACTTTATTTTAGGAAGGAATAAGTCAGTGCTCAATATTGAAAAAACTTCGAGATTCATCAACATATACGTAATTTATTGTGATCACTAGGTGATGAAATAAGATGAAATGACTCGTGTAATAATCTTGAGATGAGAAATACGAACGTAGGTTACCACTCAAATTTTAAAATGGAGTCTTGGCCGCCGTGCCTTTTGGCAACAGCGCTCATTCCCCACCACAAGAAGTTGGTGCCCAACGGGGAGCTCTTACCTAGTAGAGTTAGAAACATTTAATGTTTGTCCACCATATACTGATGGAATCTGAAAGTATTGGATTATCTGTTGAAGATGAATAGTAAGAAAAAGATGGAATGACTATGAGAATGGTACTTCGTAAATTTAGGTTACCTTCCCGCAATTTCTGCTTGGATAGTAATAAAACGTTTTTGTCTCGTCCCTAAAACCTCAAACTTGAAAAAGCTAACCAACGTTCGACGAAAATACTGGTTCACCATTTTCTGCAATCAATGTGACGACCGTCTTTGTGAGCTTCACTCTTGAATGAAGAGTGAAATCAGGGTCAAAGGAGGGTTTCAATGGCGAGAAAACCGCAAGTCTGAAGGCGATAGGGACGACCCAGTTATTCGGGTAATTTAAAACCAATATAGAATAGTAAGAAGCGTTATATACTCTTGGTGGCTGCCTTTCATAATCTTTAACCCTGGCATTCTTCGACGATCTGTTGGAATGTCTAATAAACGAAATACTCGTTGTTTAAATATTGTTGGACCGTAATGAATAATTAATCAAAATAAATAATAAACGTAGAATACAAACAAATTACGAATAAGCACGAGAAACATTAATCATCTTCATCGAGAGAACATCAATGTTACCACATAATACAAACGGGAATTTCGAAATAATATAAATATCAAGTAATGATAAGGATTTTGGCCTTTCAGCCCAACAAATATTGGCGTTTTATTATTACCACCTACTTCGTCGTTGAAGCGTAATAGCCCTTTGTGCACTCTGTGTAAGCGGAATGCTGCATTTTAGCGTTCTGACTCGCCGTCTTCCTTCTTCCAGATTCTTTCTTTGCTTGGGTTGCTAACTTCCTTCCTCGATTGTGCAACAAGAAATATTCGAGAACATTTTAATCTAACACAAAGAATATATAAAACGAATATTGGAAAATTTTTGATACAAAAATTGTGAAATAAATCTCGCTCATGCGGAGGTAAAATGAAAAGTTCCGAAGAATTCACGAGCTTTGAGGAACTAATGAAATTGTTCATTGGGCATGCAAATATGACAGCGCTGCTTAGACGTTTTTTTGAAGTCCATAATTTAACCATCTTATTGTAACCTTTGCCCATATAACCCCGAAGTCTTCGACTTATTGATCCCGCTAGCGGGTAAGGGGGCGACCTTGCTTCCTTTTTAGGAATCTCGGTTTCGCTCCTCCGCGCACTTGTTCCATTTGCCCTTCTCAGGGGTCTCGCATATTTAAGTTTGAGCTTTTTCGTTACCCACCCTATTTCCCTTACCCCCAGTATCCCTATAAATTTTTCTGATCCATATTTTGTCTTTAATCTTGATATTGAGTATACTGCGTAGTATTCTTGTATGAGTTACCCTCAAACTGTCTTTTTGAGGTGGATTGAGCGCTTTTCACATGGCCCATTGGGTCAGAATAAAGCCTAGAGAATGCATCAAAAACAGTATTTATATAGTATGTGGTAATAAAATACCCAGAGGAGGGTTTTATATTGTTAACAACTATTACTTTTTCATTTTTGTCGACGAACTTGTGTCGTGGAGCGCTGTTGAGGACTGGCTAGTGCAAGCTGTTGGGTGTTCAGCCCTTGAAATATGTTTCTCATTTTTGACTGTTATATTAATATTGGCGACGATAGGTAGGTGTGCAGTAGGCTACAATTCACAGCAAAAGTGATTTTATTTTTCCCATTACACTATTTCATTCGCTGTCTCTTTTTTCTCCTCTTTCTGACTCGTTTTCGCTACAAAGTAGGATAGGCAGGTCGGAGATGAGCTTACTGCAAACAGTCATATTGTAGATTACCTAATGAGACGAAAAAACAGAACTCTTCGTGGAGTTCGCTTCATTGTAGATCGTGTAAATTCTGTTACTGATTTTTTCCTTTTTTTGCTCACTGAACTATTTTCTAATTCAATAGGTTGTCGACCCATTTACCAGCGTCGTTTGTTGTTTTTTCTCGATTGCTATCTCTCTCATCTTGCTTTTTTATATGTAATTTCCATTCACCCCCCCCCCCACATTCCGTCGATTTTTTACCATGCTAAGCAATCGAAATTTGTAATACCGAAGAGTGTTGCGTGGGAGGCTGTTGTTGAAGTAGAATAATTCTACTGAATACAGCAAAAGGATGAAAACAGCAGTTATGATCTTACACGAAGCGACATCTTGTGGTTGAACAAGTTTTCGAAGTTGGAAACTCGAAAAAACTTCATTTTGAGAAAAGGGGCCCCAGAATTTTAAAATTAGAATTTCACGTGGGCTTTCTTCACGTGTTTCAAGATAAAGTATGTTCGTCTGAAATTGGGTCAATTCCTCAACTGGATGATCCGGAAGCCTCGTTGTTATCACTGGATTCCTGAAAGTTTTTTGATGTATTGTGCATTTTCTTCTACGTATTTGGAACAAGGTATGAACTGAAAGACCGATTATCAGGGGGTTCTGAAATATTCTTCAGAATGTATGCCACTAATCTTAATAAACGAGCTCTAAAGGAAAACGAGCAACAGCATTTAATTAATTTACCGATACTATTTTTAGTAGGTTTTTTTTTTCTTTTTTTCAATTTAAGAATCTTAAAGAAAAGACTCCGAGAAAAACAGTTTTTTCAGAAAAAATGCAGGTATTATTTCAGTTAGAAGAGAGTTGGGGAAAACTATTATTCCAATTAGAAGCTATTCTGTATGTCCGTACTTCAGACTTGGGAACAAATTTTTTTTTGAAAATGAGATAAAATTGGACAAAATAATGAGAAATAAAAAAAATTGTATACCTCAAATCCTCGACCTGAAACTTTTTTTTAGCCTTCAGCTGAATGTATTTCAATGCCAAATTATTATACTTCTCGCCTAAATTTGATATTCGTGATTTCATCGATTCGCATTCAGTCTGTAGAACATTAACTGCATTAAAAGGGGAAACAAATGAACGCAAGAGACGGAGAGGAAAATTCCAATAAAATATTACTTGTAATTTTTTATTTTCTTCCAACCTCGCCATCTCGTGACAAGAATTCATCAACGAACTTAATTTTGAAGATGACTTGTAGTCAGTCATATCATTTAATATTAGACTTGGTGACGTAGATTCCGTTCTGTAATGACATTATCGTATTAAAAATTTAAAGAGGAAATCATACCTTGTAGATGGAAAGCACTCTCCCAATTTTATTCATGTCATACCTGCATCCTTGTGATAATATTTTGTCGGTTTGATTAATTGGTTCGCTATCCAGACGAGAGAGAGTAGATTTATTTGAATCGCTGGAAAATGAGCAAATGAAAATTTCTCGATTAGAGCTACAAGAATAAAGATAATTTTTATACTGTACTTTGATTCAATGAACTCACAAAACTTTGGAACACTGCAATGTATTGTAGCCACTATTTGATTCCCCAGCATACATTGTGGTCAACTCCCCTGCAAAGTTGATGATTATATAATTTTATGATACAACGTACATTAATGAAAATAAATTTGTTAAAATCAAACATGGCTCTGTAAAAAAGCGTCATTAAAGCTAAAATGAAAATTGACAAATGCTTCTTTAGTTAGAATTGGTAAATGAAAAATAATGAAAATAAATAGAATTAATAACAAAATCAAGATTACATTTTTTATATTCGAGTCAAAAAACAAACACATGGAAAAGTCTATCAAATTATCGAGGAAATATTAATTACAAAATGCAATACAACGTAAAAATCAGCTAAAGGCAAAATAAAAATTGATTGCGAAGGCATGCTAGTCTATAATGGAGAAAACATCATGCACATTTCTGGTAATTTATGAATAAGTCGATGAGAAAAGCAAAGAAATGTTGAATCGTGCTCTACAAGCTTTCAACGGACAAGTGATTTTACAGACCTAACCGTATTTCCTTTTCTTCTAATTCAGCAAAAGCTTCTGACAGCTGTATCATAAAGTATAGTTAAAAAAAAAAGTAGTCAATCTACAAGGTGAAAAACAACTTACACGAATGTGTCATAAATCGTGCTTCAAACTTTAAAAAAATTCTGTAATCGATGTAGTGGAAAAAATGTTGGTTGAATTGAAGGTGATTTAAGGATAAATATACACTGTAAAACAATAAGGACAATCTAAGAAAACAAACCTTGAATGCTAGTTTCTCGTTGTCCAGTTCAAGTTCTCTGGAGCTTTTCTGAAGAAGCTGCATACGTTCGTTTAGTTCGGCTACTTCTCTCTTCAGTGTCTCCTTTTCTGTTGATATCTATAACGAAGAAAATTCAATGACTCCTGTTTATATTGTTAATATAAAGAACTCATTCCAAATCAATCAGTACATACTTTTGAACATTAAAAAATGTATCAAAATATTTATTTTTTTCTCTAATAGAATGTCATTAATATTTCAGGTCACAAGATCAAATTATTTACCGTAATCATTTCAGCAATCATATCGTCACTGTGAGGATTATTTAGTTTTAGTTTATTGAGAACCTGAACTTCTTCAGTTAGTTTGATATATTTGGAACAAAATTGATCAATCTAAAGAATTTAACAGAAATATAATGATAAAGTAAACATAACAAATTGGGGTAGAATTAAAGGAAAAAATAATAATGAGATGCATTACTTTATCCGTGATAGAATTGCCTGCATCTTCATCATTAAAAATATTAGATATAACGGACAGGATATGCGCTAATTGATCTTGCATTTTCTTATTTTCATTTTCAATATCAACAGTTTGTTTTTCAGACATCTCTCGAATTTGTCCCAAATAATTCTCCATGGCCTGCGATAAATTGAATTATTTATTCATTCAATTAATTAAGCTGTATCAAAGATTTATTAATTTGAAACTCACCTCCAACTCTTCATTTTGTTGCTCGCGAAGCTTGTCGTACATACGTCGTGAATTTTTGAGATTAATTTCCGTGTCGACTAGCCATCTCCAAATATGAATCAGTCTATCATCTGGTCTCATAGTGGAAAAATCTATTCCCTCTTTTTTGAATCTTTGCTGAATTTCAGTCCATTCATCCTCAACCTGCGAATGAAAACAAGGTAAAGAATGTAGTGACTATTTCGAGGGCTAAATGCGACGATTAATTAATTAACAAACTGGTTGAAGTAGAATAATTCTACTGAATACAGCAAAAGGATGAAAACAGCAGTTATGATCTTACACGAAGCGACATCTTGTGGTTGAACAAGTTTTCGAAGTTGGAAACTCGAAAAAACTTCATTTTGAGAAAAGGGGCCCCAGAATTTTAAAATTAGAATTTCACGTGGGCTTTCTTCACGTGTTTCAAGATAAAGTATGTTCGTCTGAAATTGGGTCAATTCCTCAACTGGATGATCCGGAAGCCTCGTTGTTATCACTGGATTCCTGAAAGTTTTTTGATGTATTGTGCATTTTCTTCTACGTATTTGGAACAAGGTATGAACTGAAAGACCGATTATCAGGGGGTTCTGAAATATTCTTCAGAATGTATGCCACTAATCTTAATAAAATTTGAAGATTGATTATTTCAGCCGAACATTTTATTTTAGAGTTATGTTGGAAGAAAATCTTCTTTACACACAAGTATTTTATCTCAGATTTCGTCACATGCAGCAAATTGAAGAAGCATGAGTCAAGTAAAAGGAAATGTGTAGAAGTCAATGAAAAAATGTTCCCTAATATTAAAAAAACATACGTCTCGTGATTTTATTTCATTAAAATGAAAGCTTACGTCTCTCCGAAATTTATTTTTACTCATTTTTAAAACGTATCCCTCTTGTTTGAACGATAAATCTTTTATCGCACAGTTAATTAAACGCCATCATTCTGCAAGAAGCTAGGGTCTAAAAGTTGTGAGAATTATTACGGTAATCCATTTCATGATAGAAAACAAGATGTTTCCGGGCACAATTTCCAACGAGATTTTTTCTCTTTGTTTTTTCTGGTGTGTTTTTTTTTTGTCCTGCGCTTTTTTCTCATTCTGATACGATGCACCGGTAAATTTGGCTGCCGCTTACGTTTCCAGAATTTTTAATGCCATTGTAAATCCGTCGTCGAGTTATATCGTATTATATTTTCTGCTCGTTTATAGTTTATACGGTGGATAGATTACTCGCTTTCTCATCTCTTGTCTCCGACTGGCCACAGCAAATATTTCACACGTTATTTCAGTAATTCAGTGATTCACTTAGGCGAAGGTTTCTTGGGGGGGGGGGGGGGGGCATTCGTTCGCAGATGGTTCGTATGCGTCGTCGTCGTCGCCTCGATTTTCATCGAAATTGAGACCATTTATTAAAATGTTAATTTTCTGGTGCCCTTCTTCGTCACCAGCCAACCGCCTTCTTCGATCACGACTTTCTTTTAACCACGAGAGCACGCATTTTTCTGGCTCTGTTCCAGCACACTCGTTTTGTAATTGAGGCGTGTAACCTTCCCATACCTCCTACTTTGTTTCCTTTGAAAAATTAACAACATTAGCGTCACGCCTCTTGACAAATTTTCATTTTGCTCGAGTTAATTTTTATATTCAGTCCATTCACTTATGTCACGAATTGAATGAAAGATTGAACAGGAAGGGATATATTTGATTTTCTCATGCCACATATGTTTGCCGAATGATCGCTCATCAATTTTTCTCGTTGTTTACCTCGAAACGGCTTGCGACAGCGTAATCGTGTCAATTCCCCCCCCAAAAAAAAAAAAAAATTTTTTGAAAATTTATTAGAAATGAAAAATCTCTGAAAAATTTATTTTTCACGCTCAACCTTTGATTTTTTTTTTGGATTCTTTTGAAATCTGATGTGGTGCATTTTGTACAGTGCACCAAATATATCGCCGGCCATGGACACATTATAATTAAACGGTAACGCATTGAAAATTCAACCCCGCTTCCCAAGTTGACTTATGAATTATTACTCTTCGATTATCGTAATAATTTGCATATTTAAGAGTCACTACTGAAAATTGAACCGACTGGTTTGCTTTTTCGAATGATTTTTTTGGGTAAGCTTAGAAAATGCCTTCTTTTTTTTTCCCCTTTTGCATTAAATCACTGTTAACTTGTTGAGTCGCAGTAATAACACCGCTTTACCCAATGCCGTTCTCGAAGATGGAAATTTCGACGTCAAACTTACCTATATGAACATCGTCAACTAGTCCACTACTGTGCGAAGAATAACGTCGCCTCCAACGAGGCTGCGGACGTTGAATCGAGTATCAGCGTCGACGGCACTTGAACCAGTGAGAATAAATTGAACGATTGAACGATTTCGTCGACTACGAATCCTCTGCCAGCATCGACGGTAGTCGATCTGGCGAAACAAATATGAAAGATTTATTTGAATTATTTGTTAATCTCGCAATGCATTCACAGAAATGACATTTTTAATGAAACAAACACATTATTTAGATTAATTTTCTTGCAAACTACTATCATAATTATAATTCAGACAAATTAAAAAAAATTAAATGTTGAACACATTGACTCGCGGTGCGATTTCTGTTAACTTTTCTGCATGCACAAGTCTGAAAGAAAAATCATAAGTAACTGCAATAATGTACGAAAAACTTTAATATTCACTTGACACAAAACTTACAGTCCTTTGTAAAACCTTTCAAACATCTGATTCACTAAGCTGAAGACAACAGATCGGTATTGAATAGAGACGACGTTATTTTTGTCGAAATCGATATCCACATAGGAAACTGTTTCGGCGTATTGACTGCGCAAACACTTAAATGCAATTTCAGATTTAATTCACACGAAGTGGCATGGGAGAAAATTTTTATGAATTCCATACTTACGATGAGATTGGCAAAGCCTAAATCGTCTAAGAATGTTAAACCGTAATCCCTACCATAGTAGTTAAATCAAACCGAATAATACGCGGCATCACTCCATTTGATTCGGATTCCAAATCCAACATCTAGTAAATCCAATATTAAAAATCGACTTTGGAGGACATGAGTTTATAAATTCATGTTTACCTTATGAATTTGAAGATCATCAATTAATTTTTGCGTCATAGCTGGAAGAAATAATATTCATTAAAACTATATCTCGAGGGAAATCGTTTGATGGTGAATAGTTTCAACTTTCGTATAACGCTCCCTCAAAGTGAGATATTTGGCCTCACTTGTTGACATGGCAACAAAACTTTTGGACTTCATGTATTGCTCGTCTAAGCGATAATGTTTGAAAATAATATTGAACATAGAATCCCTTAGTCGAGTGGGACCCTACACAGTCGGCAGAACTGGAATGTTAGCCAAAATACATTGTGTTAATTTTGGTATTTGCAATTTCCCACCCTAAATCATTTGAGAATCGGGTTTCGACGTTGTGTGCGCGTCGTCATTTGTTAAATATTTCATAATCTTTTATTGCGAGCAATTGACGCGAAAGTTGACGATAAGTTGATGATAGTTTTCATTCGCGAAGGGTTTTACCCTACTCGCCACCCTCATTTTCTCACTGTCAGTTCGTTGTAATCGTGTTTTTCTGCAGGAATGCATTTCTCCGCCGCCTCGCCCCCTCCCCTCGCCTCTACAGTCAGTCTTCGATTTGGTCACATTTACTTTTGGTAATCGGCGGAAGTGCAGGAGAATGAATTTAGCTGTCATCGTGCTGAGCATTTGTGAGTAGTGGAGGGTGGAAGGAAAAACATACAGTTGATAGTTTTTCTGGAGGGAAAAATGAGGGAGCGAGTAGAATGTGATGTCTCACGTCTCATGTACGTCAACTTTTTTTCTCCGTCTGTATGGAAATCGAGTTGATATTCCTGAAATCCCGCCTCCTATATTTTTTGAGCCCCAGCTGGAAATGACGATCTAGCGTCCCTTTTTCCAGTCGACGATGGTTCGGTCGTTGTTGGCAATTATTATGCTTTTCGCATCATTGACGAGGATTGCGTCGTGCTTGCGGTAGTTTGTGCCGAGAATTTTGAGTTACCGTTTTTGAAGCAGGTTAGTCGTTTGAGAATGGACAACAAACTTTGGATTCCATTTTCGGCTCGGTGTAGGAATGTGAACGCCTAATCAGAATCAATAATATTGAAAACGATGCAATAAATTTATATTTAATAAATTATAACGACACCAGAAGATAGAAATATACGAAAGAAAGAAAAGGTTTGGAGTTTGAACTAGTCGAAAAAGAAACATAATTCAATTTTTATTTTTAAGAATACATAACAACACGTGTATATATATAACCCTCCCCAGATGCCCATAGCCGGGCGAGTGCGGGGAGCATCCAGATATTGAAGTCAGTTGAAAAACATCGTAGTATGCAAATTATTCATACTATGGAATTATGTCAATAGCGTGCTAGATCTATATATATATATTCACTATAGAAGCAACAGAAGCACAGACATTGACGGCAGACTGCAGAGGTGTATAGATATATAAATATATTTGACGATATTATGCCAGTGAAAAGTTGGTGCCAACAGAGCCTGTCCGAATGCCTGGATAATAAGGACAAACGTTAGTTTCTTTTTTAGATGCCAACACATCAAGCAACTTTCAACAAACTCATGGGTCTAGTGTCAGAATACTGAATATTCGTAGTTATGACATTTCCGCAACTCCCAGTAGAGAGCAATCAAAAATCAAAGGTGCATTCAAAAATTTTTTCTTATATTTATACTGCGGATGCAACAAAAGCGCAGATATTGATGGCTAGAGCATAAATATTAATGGCAGAAGCACAGATATTGATGAAAGGGGCATAAGTTATATATATGTTATTTGAATGAACAAAAGTAATGAGTACATGCTCACTATTGACGGAGAAATCTGAATATGTACGCGTACACGGCTGCTAAACCATGATTGAAAAATATATTCAACTTGGTGGGCAGCAGGGTTTCTCTTCCGCGGTAAGTTACCGCTGCAAATTTTTCATGATCCCCTTAAGGCAGTAAATACTAATTTTGGGTACTAAATTTTTGTATGGAAGATTCTCTGAAAAAAACCATTCAATTAAACTGTCGAGTGACTTGAAAGTTTACGTTAAGAAAGACTGGGGTTAGCAGCAAATCAGGCACTTAGGCATACTAAACTTGTTGTGAGGTATTTTCTGGTAGAGATCCTAACATTTACCTATCATGAAGATGACGGACTACACAGAGCAATATTCCAAAGTTTTTCTTTTTTTTCATCTCCAGTAGTGACATTCGAACGCAATAGTATCAGAATAGTTCCTTGATGGTTGGACCCCTTCATCCTTGTATGCTCAACTATGTGCTATAGCACATACGGTCTGTCGATGTAATCTTGGATTTTATTAAAAGCTGACAGATTCCATTAGCGGAATGAATTTCTCTGCGATGTTACTGCAGCTGTTTTTCCACGTTGTCTTTGTATTTTAGTTCCCTTTCAGATAGGTACATACTAGAGAGACTGGGTTTTCGAGGGAATTTTTCTCAACTTTTTTTTTTGTTTGTTTATATAAAATCCCGAGTAGGTATATCGCTAATGCACGCTTGTACAAACGCCGAACACGAAATTCGTTCGCTGATTTTATAGCAACGAAAAACGGTTTATCAGATTTTCATTTTCCCGTACAGCTGCCTCTCACCCACCGCCCAGCTTCCTTACTACCCGCTTCTAGCTTTTACGCGTATTCTCGCTTTTATCCGGCTTTTATATTAATTGAAATTTTGGCTGAGTTCGGATCAGCGTTGAGTGGGAAAAAACAACAGCGATGCGTTAACGTGAATTTAATTTGTGCAATGCATGCGGTACATCGTCTTGGATAGGGAATTAGTATCAAAATGATGTTAGACAGGATTGTGGCAATGCGTCTGGGAAGATTTTTTTTCCTGGTAGAATTTCACTCGTACCTACCTTGGAATCATTCGTGAGTGAAATTGATGGGTTTTTAAACAAGGAAGGTTATAGTTTCTTTTTTTTTCCCTTGAAAGCTATAATTCCTTTACAATATTTGATGAAAGCGGATGAGCGTGAATTTGAGGCTGAGTTATTTATGTTTTTCAAGTTCATCTGTTTCAAACGTAATTTTAGTTTCATGTAAGTAACTGAATAGTATTTTATGTTATAGTTGATTGTGATTTTATTATTGAGAATTTGATTTCTAAAATTAAAGCATACTTTATGGTCGGTATGCTCATAAAAATAATTCTACTCACTTTATAATGATCAAGTTCTTATTTTTTTCAAACCCTCATCGAATCGTCTCGAATTAAGGAATTAATTTTTAATCGTCGTCGGTTACGCGTCCCTTTTCGCCTGCTGCAGCCTTTTGATTGCGGCTGGTGCGAGCCGTGGCTGAATTGCCACATGCAGACGACGCAGGGATGAGGTCAGAAGAAAAATGAGGGAAAATACGAAGAACAGTCTGAAGTGCACCGTAGACTCTTACATTTGTTACGTCGAATTCTTTACAATAATAATTGAAAAAGGGTTCATCTCGTCTTCTGTATTCCTTTTTTGTCAGCGTCCCCCCCGCCACATCTTCCCAACGCTTCTTCGATAGTCTGCCACTCGTTTCCTACCCACGTCCTCTCGCGATCTGCTTTTTCATAAATAAACGTTATGAATTATTAGTAAAACTTCATGAACCGAAAATCTCGGGGGTTTTTTAATTTTTTGTCAGCAGGCGACGGATTTTTTTCTCTTTTTTAATTAAAAACTTTCTTGGAAATTATTACTTGACTTGGTGCAATGTTGCCGTGAGGCAATGGATGAAAAATATTTAAGAACAGGAGCCAAGTGCGTCTGGGTTATGAAGCGTATGCTCCCCTCCTTCTTCTACACGTCGTCGAAATTTTTCTCTTGAATTTTAGCGACTTTTATTTTACTATAATTATAGTCGATCTTCGTCGTAAAAATAACGTAAATTCGTTTTAATATTATCAACATGAAAAATATTTGTCTTTTTGTGAATCTTTATGTACATATATATCCAATGATTGATTTACTCGATAATTTATTAGATATATATGTTTTGTTTGTATCGCACTTGAATTTTTATCGCAGGTACAACGAAATTGCTGCTGAAGGGACTTATCTGTTGTTATATGAAGACTAATTTTATCTTACTTGTAAGGTCGAACAAAGTTGAATTTTATCATACAAACTTAGGAAATTATTAGTTCTTACTGAGAGTTAAATTCACATAAAACAATACAGACTAATTATCAAGAGACATGAATTTAAAAACATGGTTTCTTACTAGCAAAACATTCACTCGAAGGTAAGCAAACAAACCAAGACACAAACAAACACGTTGCAGGTAGATATATCTATCCCTCAATGTTCCCTACTATCTTCGTCATAATGAGAGGTAATAAACTGAGTCAAGAAAAAAGTGGAAAGTTCATTCACTTTTACGCGATGGTTGTAAAACGTTATTACACAACTCGTTTTCATGATGAAAGTTCGCCAAGATAATTGTGCTCCGTACCTTTTTCGACCAATTTTCCACTTAGGATTGTAGACTTTCTTCTTCGACAGACGTTTATGAGCCAAAAATTCAAACGCTTTTGTTTCGAGATAGGTAATGAAACGAGTTGAAAGTTGAAATGATTCTCGTCTGAAAAGTGTAATGGATAACTGTGGGACATTCATCCAGTTGAATTGAATTTTGGTTGTTGGCCCCTCCACAATGTACATATAAATATCAAACTGGCATCCTAATTAACGAATTCTTTCATTGCTAGTCTCATAAAAAAATTATACATAGATACGCCACTGTACGTACCTACTTTGTCACACTATAACAAAATTGAATCTCCATTGATTCAATAATTTCAATTTTCTTGATTTTTTTCAAAAAATCTTCGTCGGTCTGCTGCTTTTGCATCATCAATTACTCGCATAGCCTTTCAACCTTGTTTAGGATGCTCCTATTCAGTCGATTTCAGTTTTTAATTATCATATTTTTTCTCTTAACAAATTCTGCGTATCTGCTTGTGGAGTAGGGATGTTCTCAAGCTCGAATGCTACAGTATATCATCATTTCCCAACTATGTAATAATAACTACATTTTTTTTTCTCTTCTTCAAAGAAGGGATCGCTGCTTCTCTCTATTCTTTTTCTGCTTAATAGAATTTATACTCATTAGCTAGAATATTGAAACAAGGGAGTATGATGCTGCGAACAGCGAGTAGTGTGAAATGTGAATTAGGTGAAAATGAAATGTCGACTTTTGTTCGACTTTCTCCCAACTAATGGGACAGAGTACGAGTATTAAGTTACCGTTCTGGCTCGAGCAGGCACTCATTGTTTTCTTTCTGAATACTGAGCCAATTATTTCATTTTAATGAAAATTGCTCGCCTTTGTGAGTACACCAGAATTTTTGATGCAGATACTTGAATGAATTACTCGAGTATGCGTTGCCCATTTCATGAATAAAAACGAAACTTTTTTGGTTGCGCTGCATTCTCGTTAGTAATTTATTTCTGCTCTTCATATGAAGTTTCTCGGTCAATATTTGGCTTTAAGTTTTGTTACGTTGAAAATATTGATTACTGTTGAAATGAACTATGGTTTTCATTGTATGCATACTCCATATAGTGATAAGTTGATGGTAGTAATAAAGCATATTATGTAGGAGAAGCTAGGGAAGTTCTGTTCGTTGCAAGTCAGTCAAATAACTGTGAGATATTTTTGTGATGATAATTACCACTATACTGCGGTATGAGAATCTGTGGAAGATGGAAGCGACTGAAATCTAGAACTGACTGTTGCAGTTCAAGTTCAATGTTTGACATATGTGACCTGGTCTATGAAAATGTGGCTTAGGTGTCAAAATTGAGTTTTTCACTTTTTAGTTGATTTTGATAGAGTGAATCCTGCTCTTTACAATGCTGAAAACCGCAAAGCCCTATCTTGATTTGAAGTTCCCCAAAAACGTAAAAAAAGAAAAGTACATATTTATAAAATATGTATTTAACACAAAATAATAACTTTAATTATAAGTATTTATTCTGGATCTTGTGCTCCTTCTCATTGGCGTCACCTTTTTTGGGGCTGCTTTAAATTTTGGTTCAGCAGTAGATGCCACTGCTGACTCAACCTTCCCCTTCCGTTTCTGTGCTGGCACCTCCCCCTTCCGTTTCTGTGCTGGCACCTTCTCCTTCTCCTTCTGTGCTGGCACCATTTCTTTCTGTTTCTGTGCTGGCAACTTCTTTTGCGGTAGTGGAGCCAGAATATCGGCATTCTTTGTATCCGAAACTAAGCTTCGAAGATTGTTATAGATATACCACTGGCGATCTAAAGATAGCCCAGGTGGCTGTATAACTGGTGGCATTTTACCAAGGATAGGTTGCCGCAGAAGGCGGAATGTTTCAAAGTCTTCACT
The DNA here is from genome assembly GCA_038050395.1 of Parthenolecanium corni. Taxonomy (NCBI): domain Eukaryota; kingdom Metazoa; phylum Arthropoda; class Insecta; order Hemiptera; family Coccidae; genus Parthenolecanium; species Parthenolecanium corni. The sequence continues at coordinate 156,169 of JBBCAQ010000041.1, read as the reverse complement.
GTCTGCAAATTTCTTTGTTTTTACACAGTCCGTACCAATTATAAAGTGATGAAATTGTGTTATGCCAACGAGCAACTTGTAGAATGGTTTCAGAAAGCTGTCCCATTCGTACCAGGTAACATTCTCAGCTGATACAGATTTATTATAACCACCAGGTGACGAGTCCACGACACACTGCAGTAGCTCGTCATACGTGTCAATGTTACTGACAGCGTACTTAGCCTTGAAAATGCCGAAATAACGATCTGGCGCAAATTTTGTATGTCCTGTCAAGAGAAAATTGAATAGAATGGTTTTGTTAAGTCCTCGGTCCACTCGCCATTGCAGATACGATAATACAGTGTTATTTTTATTTTGCCCGACACAATTGTCACAAAATAGAACAAGTGTTGCAATGTCTGAATAGTAAGTTTCCAGGTGATAATGCAGGATGCTCGCCACACAATTAGGTCCTTTGCCCACGGTATCTTTTTCATCTATCAAGTAATTATACTGCAAACAAACATATAAGTACGAGCCTATAACAACCAGTGATTTATTTTGGTACAAGTCAGTTTATAAATTCTCACCTGAACCTTACGCTTTTCGTCTGTAATACCAAAAACTGCACACTTCATTGTTGCTTTGAAGTAAGCTGAACCAGGCTGTTGTGGACTGACAGGGTAATGCACTGTTTGGGCAAAATCAAATGACAGAACCGTTGTTGTATCGTCAGTATTCCCACACCAACTTTGATAGTACGCTCGTTGATTTTTGGCTTTATGGAGATGATCGAGAAACTGATTCAATTTCTGTTCACGTTCAATGTCAGGAACATTTTTGGCTTGTGCAATCGACAGTGTGTTTCCTATGCAATACAAACAATACTCGAGTCAATATCGATGTTAGATACATCTATAGAATTGGGAAATGGAGCTCAAAGTTCTACTTACCACGACAGACATCGCACAGATCATCCGCTGGTTTCATTACTGTAACATAGGGTATATACTTGTTCCATATGCGGCGAAAACTGCGATTACTCATCTTTGGTTCGCCATCAGTGAGCGTAGCAATGTATTTTCGATAAATGGAGGACTTTGTCTCATTCGACGGCAATTTCATGACACGATAATCTTTAAATTTTGGAAGTCGTCCAGGAAGTGGAAGAGCCAGTAGATCAGATGTACACTGGATAAATTGAACAGCTTTTTGAATGTCAGCAGGTTGAAACGATTTCGTAGATGGCTTATTCGCTAGTCCATGTATTCGTACTGTGGCACCGTTTGAGCAAAAATGCTGAACTAAACTTTCGTAACGCCTCCTCCCACAGGCATGTAAAAATAGAAAAAATGAACGACAAATAGGTACTCTGTAAAAGGTAAACTCGATCTTACGCCTCTCAGGGTCTTTATCCTTTTTCACTCCATACTTTTTTCGCTTGGCAACTGTCTCATAAAAATCTGCAAGGTTTTTGGTACACTTCAATCCAGATTCGATATGACTGAGTATTACTAAATCGAGTTCTCCCTTTGATAACTCTAGACAATTATTTCGAGTCTCCTCGATCATTTTGCGTGGTATCAGAGTATGGCATTTATTTATACAACAATCGTTTGAGAGAAATTCTGTTACCCGCTCTGCTTCGTTTTCATCGACGTTAGATAAGTCCAATGTATCATAACCTAGCTCCAAATCATCGTCACTAGAATTTGAAATTGTACTTTCATTATCTTCTTCGAAATATCTGCTGCAAAAAGCATTATATTCTTCATCCACTGACATTTGAGACATTTTCGTAATACCAAACAAAATAAAGAAGAAACCCAACTGAGCCGATAACAATAGACGATAACAAAACAATCAATGTTACCCGTGTAGATACCCAAAATTCGCACTATCTGCAAGTAATTATGTAAAAAGTGAGAGCAGTGGCAACACTGATGTCCTTGAAAGACGTGTGACACCCATAAACAACCATAAGACCAGCATGAGACCCGGAGGGATGCAGGGAAAGAAAGTGACGCGCGAGAAACAGATGTTCCAGAGGTGTTTACCTTTAACAGCTGTTTTCTCGAAAACACGTTTTCGCACCTAAGCCACATTTTCATAGACCAGGTCACATATTTCCATCTCCTGCTGGCGCAGTTTGTTGGGGTTACCGGTCGTTCCCTCATATCAATTAACCCGACTGAACATCCATAGGAGTTGATACAGTAAAACCTCGTTACAACGTGATTCAAGGGACTGATGTAAATTTGTTAGAAGCGGGTTTTGACAAAAAATAAAGAAGAAAATGATTTACGTACTATTTATTGAAGAAAATCTGTAATTTCAGACTGTCGGGCATTTTTTGATTTATTAAGCATGATAAAATGTTCAATTATAGACTGGGCGAACGAGCAAATTGTTTGCGAGGGGCATTTTTGGTCAAAATTTTTCAAAATTTCAAGTTTGTTAGAAATGGAGAGAAATTTTCCTCTTTTTTCATCAGTATTTTCACAATAAAACGTGTTATATGCGGGTTTTTATCGTGGTATAAGCGGGTTTTTTAAATACATTTCTTATGGGAACGTCTAGGGACCAGGCCAAATTCGTGGTATAAGCGGGTTCGCGTTTTAAGTGGGCGCGTTGTAACGAGGTTTTACTGTAGTTTGACAGAGGATGATTTTTCTAGGAAATCATAAATAATTCTTTGAATGGATTGACTATAACACTGAGATACAACACCGGAAAGCGGAAGATACTGAACTCTATATTCAGCTTTGAAAATTTGGCTACTTTTATTTTCGGTATAACATTCTATTTACCCAAATGATGAGACTTCAAATTTTTTTTTCTTGGATGCAAAATGCTCCAGCATTGTTTGATATTTAGCTTTTATCTATTTGCAGATTATATCCAGTCTTCTTCATATAGGTATTAACTCAAAATTTAAATTTTGTACTCTTGAAAGTTGTATTCACATAAGTTCAAATTTCAACCCAGCTGATCGAGTACTTTCTTTCTAATTGGACTTGGAAAGACACAAAATCCGAATGCGGAAAAATAAATTAGAATATTTTTAAATGATAGTATGTTTCCTTCTAAGAGCCTATCAATGTTTGTGGCTGATCGTTATTTTACAGAAATCGGAATTATACTCCAGTTACTGGCACATGAAAAATAAGGTGGGCATTTTGTTATTTCATTACCTCGCGGTTTTGCGACTACGTAATCCATTATCTTTCTCAAGGTGATTACCTATTTTTCCCCTCATAATTTAAGGTAATTATTCCAAATTATGCAAAAATTTGTCCCTATTATTACTGCGACATTTATGCATTTATTTCTGTTGGTCATGTATAAGTAACCGCAACAAATTATATTCTTCTCACGAAATACGCGCCTCTACCAACCCTTCGCCACTGTTCAACTCGTTTTCTCTCTTCAACCCTGCAACAATACCCTGTAATCTAAGTTTCCGTTTACAATTTCCTTTAGCGCGTGAAACGGCTATCACGTGCGTTCAATTTTTTTTGGCCTTTCTTTTGCTTTCACTCTTTACCTTGTGCCTTTTTTTTTTTTTTTTTTTCGTGTGTGTGCGCGTACTTTTTTGTGATAAGAACGCCGATAGTGAATGTCGACGACGATAAAACGAACTCTTTTACACGTTTCCATCGATGCCCCCACTTCTCTTTCCAGCCCCAGTAACTTTCCCCCCCCACTTGCCAACCGTTGGATTTGTCGTGTTATTTTCCAGCCTTTAAGAAAACGCACGCAGAACTGTTATTACACTATAATCTGCAAACGACTACATTTTGAGAAAAAAAGGAAGCAAGAAAGAAAAGGAGCCAAAAAAGCAACCCTTATACTAAAGGTACTATTCTCTTTGCTCTGCGAAAGCAGAAGAAAAAAAAAGACCCCTTGTTTATCAAATGGGGCGCGCGAGTTACACGAAATATTTATGTCTCCATTATACCTTTACGAAGTAAATTAATTTAATTGCGGAGCTGCCTTTGTTTAATAACTCCTTTCTTTTTTTTTCTTTTTGTTTTGGCTCACTTTTACTCTTTTTTTTTCTTCTCTCGCCTGTACTTTCATCCCTTTTACTTTTTCTCTTTCATGCTTTTACATTAGCTTTTTCTCTCACTTGAATTCTTTCGAAGCACTTCTTTATGTCTACGTGCTAGAATTTCCACTTATTCTGCCTCTCTCGAGAGACATCCAATATTTTGTCATGTTCACTCTCTTCACTAATCAAAGTAACTGGATCTTAAGCGCATCGTTTCCATCTACAGTTTTTTTATTTTGTGTCTTTTTTTTTCTATGGACTTGGGAAAGAGTTGAAAGGTATGAAAAAATGCTGAAGGGTTGTTTATGTGTCGAGACTGAAAATAGTGCGTTAAAATTGACGTCGATGCAAATGCGCTTGAGTGTTGAATTTAGCGAATGGCGACGTTAATACGTTTTTCTTTTATTTGATTATATTTTCTACTGCATTATTTATGCATGCGGGGAAGGTGATTTCGTGTTCTTCATTGATGGCGAGATTAATGAATATGTGGTAAACCGACGACTGAATTGCTTCATTTCTTGCTGGAGGAGCAGCTGATCTTTGTTTTTGGTTTGTGGTCGTCGGTCTCTTCGAGAGTTTGAATTGGTAGGAAAGAGAACAGCAATGGTTTTCCATTATTAATCGTACGTCAGTAACTTACTGTTGATGGTACTATACTGGCTTTTACTTCTCGTGATAACTGGTAAGCCTGTGTTTGGACGTATATTGAGTGTGAAATAATGAAAAGACTGTCGAATATTAAAAGGTTGAGCGCATTATTCTACCTCCAGCAATGGAAAATTCTGCAACAAAATAATTTTGAAGAAAAAGTATGTTCATCTTACTCATCTTCAGTAGCCCTAGTCGACACTACATCGTAATAATTATATCGGAAATGGGCTTAAGGCTGACGACCCCTTCACCCCCAGGGTGAGCTCTCAAATCCAACTTCAATTAAACACGTAAGACGGGATGAGGCCACTCGACACTTAATTCAGTAGAAACACCCGAGAAGATTTAAAAACAGACGATACAGCTTATAACAACGAAAAGGTGCGAATATACTCGTACATAAACAGGTTGGCTGGCACTTGAGGGTGAGGGTTGGCTGCATCCCCGTTGTACTAGTTATATACAGTGATTACTAACGTAGGGATGCCCAGGGAATTTTTCAACATACCGGTCTGTCAAATCGGTGACCCAATTTTCTGAAACCCGCCATCACGGTTACTATGAGTTATGCACCTGTTATTCTAAATTTGACTATCTAAAAAAATATACCATGTCTGAAATTCTGAAATAATTTTTTTGATAATGATTTTGAAGATAATTATTTTAATTTATTTTTATGGATATTTTTTTGATTTCTGTTTTTTTATTCATTTTGTGGGGTCAGAAAATATTTTTCGGAGTGTAGAACGTCAAAATTCAATTTTACTTTTTCCTATCTCTCTCATCACTAAATGATTTTGTATCATGGAAAGTAAAGCAAAAAGTGAATATTCTTGACCCAAAAACGATTTTGCTGAAATTTTTATCAACAGGAAAACTTCTTTACACCTAGCACGACAAAACTTTCTTATTTAAGAAGTGTTTTAGCCGACGAATCGACAAATGATGTACCGTGGGGAGAGAGCTGTGGGTGAGGACATAAATGGTTGAGCGGGTCACAAAATTGACGACGCTTTGGCTGGGAAGGGTTCGTTTTTCCGTATAAAACGTGATTTCGGCGTATATTTTCTGAAAGCTCGAAAACAAAAGTTTTCCTCCGTCCTACCGGTGATGAAGTTTTCAATTTTGGCGAAATCGTTTTCCCTCCCCGACCAGAATCCCGCTCAGATTGTCTCACTTTAGCGCACACGCGTCCTCATACTGGCTTTCTTCTGCTGCAGAGAAAAAAAGCAAGATGAACGATTATCGGAAGTTCGTACCTGTCAATGTTGTTACAGACAAGAAAAGCCAGTCATTTTTACTCGTCTGTCTCACCGCCTTTTTCGCTCTCAATATACCATGAAAGGCAAAATTCAGGCCTGAAATGAGACTTGTTTTCTTGGGTAGGCCCTTATTTTTTCACATCACTTACCCTCCACCCCCACCCCCCTCGCTGTCACCAAAAAATTGTAAAAAAATTTACACGTTTCTGAACGTAAAATTTTCAGTTTTCTAAAAAATGTCTTGGGTAGGCCTGGACTTACCCTACATTTCACCCCTGGCAAAATTCTTTTTTCTACGTTTCCTTCTCCCAAAAGTTGCATTTAGCACTTTTTGGAATCAGACACATCGATTAATTAGTAACTACAAATATATAATCCAACGCATCACGTTTCCCATATTTTTGACATAAGTTCATTAAATTCTTCGTCTAAAATTCCTCAATGGTCTATGAGAAGGTTGTTTTTCAGGAATGAATGAGTCACGACATTATTGATTGATTGTGATAGCCGCTATGACCGTTGTAATAGGTTGTAATACGTACTAGCACGTGAAATCAAAACACACGGGTTATGGTGTTTTGAAAATTGCATAGCTTTGCGCCGTAAATACGAGTATAATTTGTCGCTGGTATCGATCTCTTGTTTTAGAGGTGGCAAATTCACAGTTCTAAATTGCCATAGTTAACTCAGTCCTATTTCTCCTCTTGCTTTTTTTTCCTTTCTTTCTTTCTTTTTTCAGGAGGGCCCCGAATATATTCTTGGAAACCCACTTGACTTTTATGTCGAGTCCACAATTTGTCTTTATACCATGATTCACAAAGCTGTGAATCGAATAGTAAATCAATAAAATTGAATGGAAAATTGAAAATTTTAAAGTAAATTAAACCCTGAAACACAATTTATAAATACACAAACTGAATGAAAAGATGAAGAGCTGAAAAGATATAGGCCCTACGTACTCGATAAATAGGTATTTTTGAAAAATGGAAATACACAATAAAAAAATTGAATAAACTGAAGATTCCAAGATTCTTGTTCATGTCCTCTTGTCCAATCTTGAGGATGTTCAATGATCACCTGTGTGAATTTGAAGTAAGCTAACAAGTTTCTCTAGACAAAAGTAGGTATGAAATTAGTCCGATTGACTGAAAACCCAGGTTGGTTCTTGGGTTGTTATGTGCATTGAATTACTTAATTATTTGAGAGAAATTGACAACCAGAAAAATTTAAAGGAAGAATTATGACATAGCATGCTGAAGAAATATATTCTGATTTTGTTTCTTCTTGCAGAATCTGCCTATGAAATATTTTCCAATTTAGAAAGCACAATTATATTTTCTTATTTTAAATTTTCATACTCGAGCTAAAATGAAATTTAATTCCAGTTCCAATATTTGAACACAACTCTGGCAAAATTTATTATACATCTGACTTCACATAATTTTCATTTTTATTTATTTGAAATTCAATTAGTAATCTTAAATATTAGCTTTACTCACTTTTCGAGTGTAATAAAAGCATAAAATTCTAGCTATAATCTCATAGCGTTCTACACAGTATAGGCTTATAATTGGGATTTTCAAAAAAGGGCTACAACATGCCAACATTGACGCTCTTGTGGAAACGTCTTGGAGCAGTTGATAAGATGTGCGATTCTCCTTTTGAAATGGCGTCTATTAACAGACTTTTGTCAATATATCCTGAAAATTTGCGTACTTGAGCAAAATCTGCAATGTATCTATTCATAATCATAGATCCCTGTACAAATAGAAATAATCCTTAATATTAAAGTTCTCCACTATAGACTTGAAATTGAAGTCTTTTTCGAGGTAATATTATACACAAATTTTAAAATTCACATTATACGATTACTTACTCAATACAGACACTTGGAAGAATTTCAATTGACATCGAGACCCTTCAATGTAAAGATGAAACAACTTTAAATGTACGAGCAATTATATATTTTTATGAATCTAAATTATGAGTACAATCTCGAGATGAATTTCAGGTTATAGCTTTATTGATAATTTGTTTTTGTGGGAAATGAGTGCATTTTGCAAACTGCAGTTGAAAAATACATGCAAATTCAAACACACCTTTTTCAAACAAACAATTGAATAAGTAACTGTTTTCGATTAAAAAAAAAAATTAAAAAAAAGAATAATTTATATAAAAAAATTTCACCATGTGGCTTATATCTACAGAAATAGCCAGCAGATTTAACCTCAATAATTCTGGTTCATGTTTTTCATCTCATATCTCATTGGAATTTAAATTTAAGAATCTGAAATGGAAAAAAATCAGAATCAAACAAATGCAGGACATTGAACATAGTGTTTTTTATAGGGATGAAAAATCTCTCTCTTTCTCTCTCCCCCTCCCTCCCCATCCTTTCAAATATCTCCATCTCCCTCCCTCCCACCCTTCCTTTCCATCTCTTCCATCCCTGATTTTGTTAAAAATGATAAATTAGTAAAAAATAAATAAATATCTCACCCCAATACACGGTCCTCCTCATCTTTAAGGCGTTTTTGATACCTCGCTGTTTTCGCCTTCAAGTAGGCCTACTATATTATCGTAAATACCCTCAACTGCATTCAGGTCTCTGTCGACCCTTTTCAATACTTCCAATAAGCAGCTATCGTTGGGATTTGTCTGAAATCAAACAAATTTATGTTACTTTTAACATAGTACAATGACAGCATTGTTGACAGAATATTGACATTTTTTAAACAAAAGAAAATCAAAAGCACAAGCACTACATAGCTAACTTAGACAAGCCTTATCGTTTTAAGATTTAATTATTATATAAATACTTTTTTTGAAGAACTTGAAAATATTTGGATGAACACCTCGTTCACCTAAAAAAAAAAAAAAAAAAAGAATAATTTATATAAAACAATTTTACCATGTGGCTTATCGTTAATCAAGTAAGAAAAAAGGAGAAGGATCGGTACACGATAAGGGCTTTATTTTAATTGAAAAACAAAATGCATAGATCATCCGTTGGCAAGATAAGATATAGTAGGTATAACAAAAGAAAAGAATAACGTAAAGGATGATGACTCAGGTTTACTCATCACAAAAAGTGGCAGAGCAAAAGACAAAACGTATTGATAAAATAATTGACTCAATTTTTCGACTTACATTAAACACTTATATCTCCAGAAATAGCCATCAGATTTAACCTCAATAATTCTGGTTCATGTTTTTCATCTCATTTCATTGGAATTTAAATTTAAGAACCTGAAATGGAAAAAAAACAGAATCAAACAAATGCAGGACATTGAACATAGTGTTTTTTATAGGGGTGGAAAATATCTCTCTCCCTCCCCATCCCTTCATCCCTGGTTTTTTATTAAAAATGATAAATCAGTAAAAAATAAATAAATATCCCACCCCAATACACGGTCCTCCTCATCTTTAAGGCATTTTTGATACCTCTCTGTTTTCGCCTTCAAGTAGGCCTACTGTAATACTATATTATTGTTGATACCCTCAACTGCATTCAGGTCTCTGTCAACCCTTTTTAATACTTCCAATAAGCAGCTATTGTTGGGATTTGTCTGAAATCAAACAAATTTATGTTACTTTTAACATAGTACAATGACAGCATTGTTGACAGAATATTGACATTTTTTAAACAAAAGAAAATCAAAAGCACAAGCTCTACATAGCTAACTTAGACAAGCCTTATCGTTTTAAGATTTAATTATTATATAAATACTTTTTTTGAAGATCTTGAAAATATTTGGATGAACACCTTGTTCACCTAAAAAAAAAAATTAAAATCTCCATACGTACATGAGCTAAAGTAAGAAAGTTCTGAAATTTTTGCATCTGAACTCTGAAGGAATAATAGTACCATCGAACTCTTTTTTCATGTTTTTCAACTTTGTCCTTCAATAACTCCTCCAATTTTCAAGCTACTGAAGTGAATTTGGTTTTAAAATTTTTGTCCAACATTTCTCAACACATTTGTAAAAAAAAGTTTGAGTTTGCAGCCTTCCTTCTATTTTTTATTATTTTTCAAAAAATTTGTATAAAGTCACCCCTCAATGGAGCGACTTTACCCATCAATTTGTTATTGATGGGTTACCTATTGATGGTTGGAAGGCGAATTCTGAGGATGTTTTGTACTGGGACATACGATTAAAAAGAAACTTAATATTTTGAGTGCCTGTGGTTAAAAATAAAAGACGAATAAGAAAAAGGAAAAAAACCATATCGCCGCTTTATTTTCTTGTTCTGTTACTGGGTGAAGTGAGGTAGGGGCGGCGATTTTTTCCCCTCCTTCTACCTGCTTCTATCCAAATCCTATTTCGGTTTTAACTTTTGCCTGGCAATTTATTTATTGGGCTATAACGAAGTGGGTAAAGTCGCCCCTTGAATGTAAAGTCTTCGACGGTAAATAAAAAATGACAGACTTTTTTTTCAACCAATTTGATTACACTCATTACTCTAAATTTTACATATATTTTTTGCAGTTTCAAAAAATTTTACAAGAATACTTATGCGGATCTTCAATGGTGGCGGCCGGTAAGTTGCAGCCACATCCTGCCAAAATAGGGGGAAAAAAGATTAGCAAAGGAAAAAACCTAATCAAAAAAGTGGGTTTTCGTTTTTGTGAAATTTTAATCTAGTGTCATTATGATATTTTTTTAGTTTTTGTTTTGGGTTGTATCACAGGGTATAATAGCATATGTACTTTCTCACTTCTATTGTCATATTTCTCTAGTCTGACAACCATCGTTTACTAACAATTTCATAAATACTCGTAGTTAAGTTCTGTATTCCCCTACGAAATAATATCGAAAACCCAAGTCCTATTTTTATACATTTTGGATGTACTATTTCATCCCATTCACGATGACGATACTCTAATTTCTAAACAGACGATCAGATTGAGAGGCTAATATTCTTTGATCAGTCAAAAAAGAAGTGATGGAGATCATGAGAGAGCACGAAGGAATTGCAAAATGTTTTCAGAAAAACAAGAATTACTATCATTATCTCCACCTTTTGAACGCTGCTAATTTTGAGGTTTTTGTATCCGTTTCTCTCTTCCTAATGGTTCTATTTTTTCTCTTTTTAAACGCCGAAAGGAGAACATTTTCCACCTGTTACACCGTACAACCATCAAGTTTTTCGTTGTGGGCGATAAATTTCTGTACGAAAAAACGATGGAAAAAAAAAGAATTCAAAGTGAATCGGTAGTGCTTTTTAATGCCACATTAATAACCTGCTTCTTAATTACAGGCTCGAACGATCCTTTATTTCCTCCTGCTTTTGGGCCTTTTCTCTCATTTTTCTCCGCAGCTTATTGATTTTTATTTAAAAAGTCGTTTAGTATGTCGTGTTGCTACATTTTTTCACAGTTCTCCCTGTATTTTTCTCGACAAAATGCCCTAACACTTTGTTGAGAAGTTTTGTTTTTCGAAGCTGTGTTCTTTATTTGTCGCTATAGAGAAACAGTATGCATCGAATTTCAAACAAGGATGACGTTTATATTCTTCTCTTTTCTAACTTTTTTTTAATATCCCTTCAGCTTGCTCGCCCATCTAGCGCCCATTTTTCTTTTCTCATCTCTGCAGAATGTATTCGCCCCGAAGAAAGTTAGTAAATCTTGCTCAGGAATGCTCTCAAAATGTAGTTTTGCCGCGAGTTCATTTCGCAGCTGTTCGATCTTCTCCGTTCATTCATTCACTTGTAGAAAGGGTTCGTGATTCTCGTTCTAAAGAGAAGACAAAAAAAGGGGGAAATAACAGACGAAAAAACAAAGGAAAAAACTCATTTATTTCATAGAATATCTACTAAAAATGAAAAATAAATCGCACTTCAACTAAATTAACATGAAAACCCTATCTGTTTGCATACCTGCGAGCCTTAATTGCCATAAGTACTCATGAGTGCTGCTACAGGTTACCTTTGAACTACCTTAATCCCACGTAGGTCCTTGTAAAATAATTGTTTCTCCATTCTTTAATTACTTGAGGTACATATTTGAAAAGTAGGAGATACTAGGTGTTTTGCATTATAATTGGTGAAGAGCATGATGAAGAGCCCCCAAAAACTAATAAGATTGCTATGAGAGCAGAGATGACTTGAACATGAAAATTGAAGACGTAGACGAGGATGCAGATGCTAAGAAAACATCTGAGAAGAAAAGGATTTAAATAAAAAGTTGAGTTGAAGAAAACATTTGCGCCTTACTTCGTGAATGTGCAGGAGCAATCAACAAATCTGCTAATGCATACTATAAATATTCTTTCTGAGGACTGTGTGATAAAATTGTTGCCAATTGGATAACGTAGCATGTACGTGAAGTTTTCGATGTACCGGATTCTTCAACGAATTCAAGTATGGTTTATTTCATTGAGAAATTCTATGACGTCATGGAACTTCAGACGAGAACGAACTCTATAGTAATATTAATAAATCGCTACTTTCGTTTCTATCCTTTACTATCCTTCAAGCCACCAAAAACCATAGAAATCAGTTCGCGAATGAACACCTTACCCTCTCCCCGCCACGCCTCTTTTTGAATTACCGTTTACCCCCTAATCTAACCCTGCTAAACCGCCAGCTATAATAATTAATAAATTGTTGGCAATTTTGCATGGAAAATGAAAAGAGAAACCGACGATAAACTTGGAGCTTTCGTGTTCGTTTTATTCCTCGTCCATCCTCTCTCTTCTCCACCATCAGCAGTTTAACCTGCATGTCTAGCGACTTGAACATTTTACTGTAGTGTGTAACACGCGTTGAAAGTTTTGTGAGAATTTTGTGGCTGGTATTTATTATGAAATCGTTTAACGGGGCGGTATCGATTATTTAATTATAAATTAATTAATCGAGGAATGCTCGCGTTTTATGCTGGAACAGTCGTTGAAGGGGTGAGGTAACTTTTAACTGTTCCTCTTGCCGGTTATTGTTGTGCTTTTGTCGGTTGGTATTGTTGCTGTTGTTAATTTTTAGTTTTCTGCGACGACGTCGGAACAGTGGTACTACGTACATACATTCGCGAAAATATTGAAAAATTTAAATGTGTGCGCTTATGGATCTTTAACCAGCCGTGAAGAGGGTGAGGTTTTTTAATAACGAAAGTTTTAATTAATTTTACGCCCGCAGGTAGAGGTTCTAGAAGCTCGACTGATGTAAGGGGATGTCGGAGGGAAAGAAGAGTCGGAATTTCGGAGGTTTTCTTGTTGCAAGGAAACGAGTAAACCCTTATGTATCTCTTTGCTGGAGTGTGAAAAGTTCGTTCTGCGTGAATTTTGACTTGCACCAAAGTCTTGTAAGCAAGCAAGTTATCGTATTCATGGTTGGTGTGGTGGCAGTTTTCATTATACGGGTCGTTGAGAAATCAACTATATCTTGGGCTAGTTTTATTCAGTAGGTATAATTATGACTATGAGCCATGATCATCTGGCTGCGGTGATATTTTATGGCGAGATGTGAATGTAACAATTCAAACGATCGTTTTGATTACTTGAAATGTAGTTTGTAGTTGATTCAGAGGGAAAACGATTTCGAACTTCAGTAGCAAGGGTGTTCTAAAATTCCAAACAATTCTTCTTAATACTGATCATTTGAGCATTTGGTATATTCAAAATTCATACGTTGACCTACTTCAGAGAATTTAGTGCCGAAGTTCACACAGGATAGTGGAACAATGTTATCTTCAGACATACCTTGAATATTCCCAATACCGAAGACAGGATCTTGGTCGAGGCAGGAATTTACATATTCATCATGTAAATAAAGCACAAGTCCAATTGTATAAAAATAATATCACAACGTGGTGAATTTAAAAAACGAGAAATGCACGTGTGGATAAATACATAGAACATATAAACGTAACAAAATAAGAATGAAAATCATGAACATGACAAAAGTACCAGTATCTATTTTAGACGAATTCGAACATTGAAACAAAAACATAATAAAATAAATTACAGGTGTGTTCTTGTTGAGCTCAGGGATTGGGGCCTCAGCCACCAATACATCTCTTCCCTTAACGACTCAGGAAATTGGGTCTTGTCAAGACGACGAGGAGCAATCAATAGAATATGTGACTCTCCTTCTACAATACGCTTCTGCTCGTATTGACAGGCTCTTGTCTTGGCATTTCGCATATTTCAGCGGCATTTCAAGTAGATATGCCGGTCTTCGGTATTAATAGATCTCTACTGTGGAACAAAATAAATTCTTCAACTTCGTAATACGTAAAATTTTATAAGCGCATTCAAGTAACATCATCCTGTCGAAAAAACTTTGATGCAGCATGAACAAGACTCTCGGGCTAAACTCGGATACGAGCTGTCTCATGGTATATCTACGTCGTAATCCGTCGACCGTACATAAATTATGTATCTAAAGACGTTCTCCCCCGTTCCTAACTAACCGTCGTGTGAGTGCATACTTCTGTTGCAAAGGTGTCGAAGCGGGAAAATGAAGGAAACAGGGGCAGAAAGGTGGCACTGTGGATGCAGCATGTAGAAAATCTTTACTCTCCTCGTCTCTTACGCACACATACGTGCGATGTACGAAAACTCGTTGAAGATGTGAATCCGCTGGTGGGCGAGTGGAGGGTCGCCGAAGAAAAATCTTAGCAGCTCAGAAGATAGAGGAAACATAACTAGCGTGAAAATGAATTTATTATGACAGTTAGAGTGTTGGTATCAGAACGCCATTATTTTATCGTGTTCGCGTGACTTAGCCTTTAGAACGCTCTCTTCTCGTTCACTTGAACTCCGTCGTCCCGCCCCCCTTCCATCCTCTCCGTCTTGCCCGATCGCCCTTTTTCGTCTCTCGTCGACTCGAGTTTTTCCCATAGTAGCTGCTGGCGCTACAGCAACTTGAGAAAACTTTCGACTGTTTTGCCCAAAATTTATTGTCTAACTTTGATGAAGAGCCTTTCTCCGGCGAACGGGCACTAGATTACTTCACATAGAATTTTAGTTGTTCGAAAAATTTTTTAGGTATTCGGATTTTTCGAGTTTTTTTTTTTTTGATACGTAGTTCGAACGCTTCGATTTCGGATTTTGAATACTATCTCAGATAAAAGAAACATTCGCCAGGAGCTTTTTTGTATACGACTAAACTTATGCCATTAGAAAATTTATCTTTAAAAATGAAAGTTTTTGTGGAATTCAGTGAATCCTATGCTAGACAGAAAAAATCGATGGAGTTGAGAGTGAAGGATCTGTAGAGGGTAATACGAACGTGAATGGTATATCCTCAGACTGGTGACGTAGGTTAATCTGGAATATCAGCGCTCGATGATGCAGCTTTAAAAAGAAAATTGAACATCGAAAAATATATTATCAATAAATGTCTTGATGAATTTTGTAAAAAAAAAAAATGAAATGAAAATATTAGGCTTACTTGGAAAAAGAGCAAGCTTTGAGCAATTCTTGACCTAAATTTGAATTTCAAAGCAAAGCCAAGAAAAGCGTGCTTACTGAAGCAGTTCTCAACATTTTCGAGAAAAAAAAATTGAGCCCAAAGTACCTATAGAGAAAAATATTTTCGTTTTCATATTCAGAAATGCTTCCAAATTTAAAATTTTGTCAAGTCAGACTACAGAGGACAATTTACCAAAAATTATGATCTTCGTTAACATTTCCTCTTGATCTTGTACTTTCGCAAAGGGGTTGCGACCTTGTACACCAGAAATAACTTTCTATCTTTATCCGGAAAGCAAAAATTAAAATGAAATTTATCATCACGTCAGCGAATGGCATGTCACGTCGGTCATGTGCACACGAAATATTTGTTTTTTCATTGCCATTAATATCTTTCTACTTAGCTCGTGTCAGTCAACATATGTTCGAATAGTACAGGATTTATCTGATGACCATAAATTTTCTCTTTTTTTTTTTTTTTTCCCCAGTGGTTGAATGAGAAAGACGATTTTTCACGTGTTCTGAGAAAAAGGGTGAAAGAGTTTTCCTTTTTTTCGCGCTTATTTTTGCTTGATTTATTCATCGTTCACCTAGTTTTTCCATTACATCGTTGGTTTGGTTGGTTTTTTTTTTTGTTTTTATTTTTCGTCCTCGGGATTTGCTTCTTTCTTTCGTTTTTCACGCGCGCCTTTTGTCGAATTCTTTATTCCAAAAGGAAAACGTGAAATTGAAATCACGTTTTCGTTTGTATGGACGAATATTTTAAAGGGAAAATTTCAATAAACACAATCAGCGAATACTTTTCTTCTATCTTTATATCGCAGCTTTCGTCGGTACCATATTAAAGAAGTCAAGGGTGCGTGAAACGATTTGTTGAAAGCGTAAGCGTCGAGCCTTTTTGAATTATTAAAATTTTATTTTTTGCCTTTCAGTTTTTTCATGCTTTGATTCCAGAAAAAAGTTGAAAAATGTACGAATTCCAGAAAATTTATTTAATGAAGTAGCCAAAAAGTATTGCATGATAAATGAGTATAATTTGGCGGGCTAAGTAAAGTTTAGACCGACTTTTCTCGTGTTCAATTAGCTGGTATTATTTTGCATAATTTTTGTGGCTACCGTCAATGAGAGTATTTTGTGTGGGAATGACTTGATATGTGAATCTTCTATCTAGACAATGATAATTCACTTTTACATATTCCCACTCCAGTCACTTATACCCCCCTTTTTTTCTCATCTCCGAATACTTGAGCTATGATTGAGGAGAATTTTTGTATTCTTGGTGGTTACTCTTGGTCAGAATTCTTGACCAGATTATATACTCGTAGTTTGTTGAGAATAAAACAGTACAAAATACTTGAAACTAACTAACTTAAGGCTGGTTCACGAATTGTGTGTATTCATCAACGTTTGAACAAAAACTGAGGCAAAATACAATAACATGACGAGTGAAATGCAGCAGAACGACGCTATATCAATCGGACACAAATACCGATAAGACGACGGAAAGGAGAGTGCATCGACGCACACAAATAAATATACTTACACGAAAATGCGTGAACATAGTTGTTACTCGATTACCCTCGCGAACGGCCTTGTTTCATGATATGTTTAACAATGGCCTGGTTTAGTTTCTTTAGGAAGATTTTTCAACTTGATGACCTAACGCGACCTTACAGCTGCAACACGCGTGAATTGAAATTCGTCTCAGTTTGTTTCGATGTTGGTTAAAATAAGATACGTGATGTTGTAATATGCATTCAATAATCATTTATTGGATACTTTTTGCAAATTTTTTGGAATTGAGAGTCAAATTTTGTCTGCTAAGATAGTCGCGACTGGAAAGGACGAAGATGGCACATTGCCTTTCTGGCTAAATTCGGGTCTAGTTTTTTATAAGCAGTGATCAGAATTCAATGACGTTTCAATTTTAGATGTAATGGGACAAAGGGAACTGGCCAAGTACAAATTTTTTATTAATTCCTTGTTCTTCGGTACCTTCGATGTTTTATTTACCATCAAATACGAGCGATCACTTGAACAAAATTCGGCTATATTTTGCTGACTGAAAAATTTACCAAAAACTCACTGCCAAGTGAATAAAAAAAGGGTATATATAACCGAGAGTATAAAACTAGAAATATAGAGGGTGAAAAACTTTTTTTTTTTATTTTCTTATAGCAGAGTGCTACATAAATTTTTAAATGACCCTTCTTCGTGTTCGTTTTCTCAGCTGACTTTTTCTTTTATAACCACTTTTTTCTTTCGACGGGCGTCATCATTTTCTTCATGTCACTGTTTTTTCAGAAGATAAGAGTTGAAAAGAACTTGCTGCCATTTTTTGCCTTATGTTTTTATTTAGGATGTAAAATAGAAACTTTTTTTTTTATTATTTGATGATAGAAGAACGTCAATGGTGAACACGAAAAAAAAAATTTGATACGTAGTTACGAGTTGTATAGCTAGCCTGCAATTCTGGCATTATTTTGTCCGCATACTTTAAAAAGAGGCGCAAATCGGCCTGTATTCAGCAATCTGATATGTTTTGGTCAGACGAGTAGTCTCTATCTTACTTTTAAATCTATAACACCAGTTCGCCATATGATACGCGTTTGAGTAATATTATTGAACATGTTCAAGTTTGGGCTTTTCCCAAATCTCTTCTTGGTGCTCTTATTGTTTATAATTATACTAATTAAAATAATAAAATTACTAAAAGAATAAATAAATAAGGAAATGAAAATAAAATAAATATTTATAAATACTCGTACATAATATGTTGAAAAAATAATTTTTTTAATATATATTTTTAATTTTATTACAAATAATTATTGTAAACAAAGGCTTACGCTAGAATTTAGTCAGTATGGCATAGAAAATATTCAATTTTTTTTTACATCCTAAAACTTGACCCACATCCCTCTTGATATTTTAGCTAAGGGGATTAATACAACACAAAATTCAGTTTTTCTAATTTCTTCGCCAATATCGATTTCGAGGAAAAAACTGATGAGACAAAAGTTTACTTACTCCTTATTTAACGATACGTTGATACGATTTGAAATATTTTCGTTATATCGCTTACGGTATTTTCTTTCTACTCAGGAATTCTAATATAATTTTAGTGGACTACCTATAATTCATAATATTGATCTCATTTTTTTCCTTCTCAGAATGTAGTTCAATCAGTGTTACCACGTAGAGGTAAACCGACGTCTCAGATTATAATTTCGTAAAAGTATAATAATGAAGAATAACTTTCTCTACTAGTATCTGAATTGATGTGCGTCTAATATTATCCCTTTTGCGTTGGTAATGAAATGACAAGAAAACATAAGAAATTCGAGTGTAGTACATTGGAATAGAATGTATTTTCATCCACCACTGGAAATGAACGATCTATTGTATACGATAATATGCCTGTCTCCCCTCTTGTTTCGATCAAAATCTGATTAAAGTATATCGATGTTTGTCGGGGGGAACGAAAAAAAGAAAAAAAAAAAACAAACTCATTCGAAGAATCGTATATAATACACGAGGGAGAAAAAGACAAGGTAATAACAATATCATTATTGTTTAACAAACAAAAGCTACATATTTTTCTTTCTCCTATCAAACTATCTTTTTCCTGTTTCATTCTATTTCCGATGTATATGTGAAGTTCATACGATGAAAAGAAAATTGTTATCGTATGACAATTTCTCCAAGCTTTTTCCTATAAGTTTTTACCCCGTAAGGCACCCCTAGCCGGTTTTTTCAGCCTTATTTCTCCCTGTTTTCCTCTTTTTACACATTACCTTTTTCTCTCTTTTTGTGCTCCACCGTGCATCTAGTTTATATAGGTACGAGTATAACATTCTGTCGAGCGAAAAATTGATTTTTCTATACGGTAGGCTCGTTGAAAATAGCATGACGGTGGTGTACAGTCGAGGGTTGGTTTACTTTTTCTATTTTCTAGTGGTTGATTCGGTGGTACGCAGTACACTCAAATTTGTAGATGCTTGGTTAAATCGATCAAGTGACAGTCGACAAGTGGATACGAGTTGACGTCTCCAAACCTTGACCATATTTGAAATTGGAATTTTCACGATTATTTCGGTGTTTGAGAATTAAAGAAGTTCATGTTGAGAATGTTGTTAGAGATGAGTCTACCGTCTGGTAGCAAAATATATGAACCTTCACCTCGTATCAGTGAACTAATATTTTTTGCTTTGAGAGCCAGCGTATTCGAGACACTCAAAAATGTTCCCAACAAATTGATTTATAATACTGAAATGAAGACAAAATTTTCTGTTGGAGTCTCCTATATATCATCTTTGGCTACAACATTTATTTAATTACAAGTCTTCCTATTGAATGTTTTCCATTATCTTACCATTTTGTATAAAAAGCGTATCAAATTATTGCAAATTCAACGTCTAACGACATATTTGCCCATTACATAAGAAATATGACATTAATAGTAGAGAAATTTAATACAATACTCACAGAGTACATGAATAAAATTAGTTTTGACTCAGTTTTGCGATGTAAAATCACGACGTAGTTAGCCTACATAATGTAACACGCACAATTTGTTTGAAAATTAACAGAATTTAATTATACTTACTAAAGAATGCCAACTAAAACATGCACAGAATAAAATAGCATTGGATATTTACACTCTGACTCGAGCAGTTTACATGTGAATGTCTCTCTGCTTACCAATCGGTCAATAATATTGAGTCAACAAGTTTCATCAGTATTTTTGTCCAACTTTCTTCCATCTTCAATTTAACATCTGGTTAAGTGATTTATGAAGACAGATTTTTGGTGAGGAAAAGTGGATAATCTGGCTCACTTGAACTTAAAGGCGAGTAAAACCAGCTTCTGGATGCGAAAGCAACATGTTCATATTGTGCCTCAATCAAGCCATGCTGCTCTTCAATTTTTTTGACAAGTGACACGTCATTTTGCGGGACTCGAATCTAGCCGTATAAACATCCTTCAGTTTGACTACGTTTAATTCGTCATTTTCAAACTTGAATTCTGGGATATCTGGACTGATTTTACTCGTATCAACAGGCGAATGTTCATCCTCTTTCCTCACCGATTCATTCAGGGAATTTGGACCTTTTTCTAAATTCGCACTCGCTGAATGTTTTGATTGAAAATATCAACTAAGGCCCAGAAGACCCAAATAACAGGAGGGGGATAATATACATTAATGTTCGGATTAATTGAACCTTGATTTTTTGCTTTTCGTTTGGTCTTGTTTGTGTACGCAAATTTTCAGTAATCATCAAACGTCTCAATTTTACGATGTCATTAAATTTTCTATCTTATCTGATCAGGGGGTTATGAGACGTGAATTCCAAATGATGCGAAGGCTTTCCAGATCGTGAGCAGCAAAATTTCCTTCCTCCACAAAACCGTCTTGGAGCTATGCTCAACCTCAATTAATACGAAGGGTAATAATGCCATATAATTTGTATCCCAGTGAGACCCGTTCACCTTTTCATGTTTCAGTTTATAGCTTTGAAAATTTCATGACGTTATTAGCCTACGTTCAATTCCCCACCACTCATTTCTCCTTTCATTATCGGTGAAGTTGTATACGAAACGGCCTTCGGTGATAAACTGGGACCTAGTGTTATACATATGAAGTGTCCTTTTTTTTGTCAGATGGGTAACGTTTTCTGATATTGGGTAGAGTAAACCTCTCTTACAGATGGTAATTTTAATTTCATATTTTGAAAGTTACTCGAAGTTTGAACCTGCCTGTTGAATAACGAGATTTAATGCAAAAGATTCCTTTTCACCATCATTCAGAACACTCAAGTTAAAATTTTTAAACTTATTTACAATAATTTTGGAATAGGTATTTTAAGTGCTGTTCCTGGTGCCCTCGAATTACATATATATACGTCTTCATTGAATTTTTCGTCCCTTTTTTCTTCCAGAATGTTGTAAATTTCACGACCATTGGGTTGGAAATTGGTACCAGTCGGGTATTCGTAAAACAATCTCCATCCAGGGAAACCGGTTCAGTTCGAAAGGCTCTTGTGTTGCTTCCGACGGCGATAAATTTCTGATAGCCAACGAGTAAGTACAAATGAGACATTATTGTTGAAGTACTCGTATTTGTTGTTAGATAATATTCAGAGATGAATTATTATGTGAGTGTGGAACATGAAACAAAATTTCATGTGCTGAGGGCAGATAATGAAAAATTATAATGATAATTATGGTTTTAGTTGCTATTTTGATTTTTCCTTAGTGGGGGAGAGGGTATAAGTGCAGGCCCACTAATGAAAAATACTGTGGAAAATTTAAATCATGCAGCTTCATATTTTCCTTAAGATAGGTTCTACCGAATGTCATATCTTATGCTCAAGTAATTACGTCTGTCGTCTGTTTCAGCGAACGAACATGCTACCGATGTGTTGTTATACATGAGAAACACTACAACGTACTGCAATACAAAGAGAGTAAGTCCAATTAAATTCTTTCTGTTCACATTTCTTCAATGACTGATAATTCAGAGTTTGTCTTTTACGAAAACTGAAATAATTTGAAAACACAATCCAAATTTATTTCCACTCTGCTCAATGTATTGCTTGGATCTTTTTATCGCCTTTTTGAAAGTCTATATGTATTGCTGGAATCCCCTACAGCAGTTTGAAATTAAGACACTTGTTCGAGACCAAGTCCCCCTTCGAGTTCAATTTCAACTTGAATGATGAGAAATCATTTGAAGGACTAAATTACAGGCGAGTAAGGTGGATGTATCAGTGTGGTGTGATGGTTTTTTTTTTCTGTGTGTGTGTCAAACATTGCCCTACAGTGGTTGCATTGTGCCGAAGCATTGTCCTAAAGAACGAAAAATTACTGATTTGCCGGATCCGGTTACTTGGACGATCTATCGTTTCAATATAGGTAGTATTGGGCATTATTAACTGAGTACACTTTCTCCACTTGTTCATGATGAAAATAATCCCGTAACTTTTGAAAAGAATGTGTATGCTTCATGCGTCATCTTCATACTCCGAAACTTTATGACGTATTGCCAAATGAAAATTCTTCTTTTTATTTTCCTATGCCAACAGCCTTTACCAATTTAATAAACGCTGTACGACCGAAAAAGCCTTATTAGTGGAATTTTATTATAATTATGACTTACATAATGTTTTAATTCCGACACTCACTTATTTTATCTGATCTTTCTATCCTTTTTATTATAGTCGGTTAGCCAACGCGAGGTCATAGTGGTGGTTGCAAATTTTGACTTGCGTTAAAATGTATTTTTTTTTTTTTTTCTCAAACAAATTTTGTGTGAATGAAATGAATGATATATTCTTCGACGCACTCTATTGCAATATCGATCGTTGACGTAGCTTTTGGCAATAATCTACAGTGTGCGCACATTCTCCGCAAGCACCATTTTTTGTGCATGGTTGGCCCCGAGGGGTTGGCCATATAGCCGGTGACGCATCTATGTAAAGTCGTTGAAGTAGAATTACCAGTTGAATTCATACTTGTAGTCATCTACATCTTGTCATGTCTTTCATTCTTCGATTTCCGCATTTTGATAGAACTAAATTCAGCAGACTTATTCTCTGTACGAGCTAGCTATACTTGCCTATATTCTTGTGTACACAGATTATAATCATTTTAGCGAATATTGAAGAAGTATATCAAAAATTCGAATACTTCCATAAAGTTGAACTTACTTTCTTTTTCCGCATACCTAACTTATTTTAGGTACATTAAGTATGTCACCACTAATAGTGGATATTTCAGAACGATGAAAACTTTATTCAACGATACTGATTGTAAAACCAAACAAATTTACATAATTAACGATAGACCTACAAAAAAAAAAAAAAAATTGGATGGTAGTACGAGTATTCAAACAACATATTTTGCGTAGCAAAAATTAAATAACTATCTTTAAGTCTTCTAAACTATATTTAGTTAAACCTACTAATTTTTTTGTAATTCAAACCAAATGGTACCCTTTTACGAATTTATGGAAATTACAATATGATGGGGAAAAATTGGCGGGGGGTGGGGCGGTGGAGAAACAAAATGAGAGAATCGATCGAAAAAGCGATAAATTGTAGAATAGAAAACATTTAGTAAAATATCACATCGCGAACTTAATTTTAAATTTACATCGAATTCAGCCATGGGAAAAAATCTTCCTAATCGTAATTTATTTTAAAGTTTTTTGACGAATCCTCCAATCACAAAATAATAGCAAAAAGTCAGATCCAAACTCGAAGATTATTATCCCAGGAACTTGTAACTAATGCCATACCATTTGGAGACACAGACATTGATGTAATACGGTTTTCATGACCAGTCAAAATACCTGCAATCAAAGGCAGCATATTTAGCTTTCAAGTCCAACTTGACTATGATAAATTTAATTTAATTTCCCATTACCATTGTGCTGAACTTTCAACGTATCCCAGATGTGGACACTTTTTTCATCAGTGCCGGCTAAAAGTAATCTGCCAGATATCGACAGACCACAGCACGTGAACCCTGGTCCGGGAGTGGGAGTTTTATATGTTGCGATTTGCTGATCGGATCTTATGTCGTATAATCTGGCTGTTTTATCCTCTGAAGCTGTGATGAATGAGTATCCTCCTGGGTGAAACTGGAATCAAAATTACAAAGACATTAAGTCGTAATTTCAAGGTAATATGGAAAGCGGTTGGCCAAGATGCGTGTGGTAGTGAAAGGGACCGGTTGACGAGAAACGAGTACATCCCTTCCGGAGTGGAGAACAACTGAACAATTCAAACAAAACCACACTCACCCACTTTATTAACTCTACCTATAGAAACCGGTTGCAATATGGAAAGATTATGAAAATGTATAGAAATGAATTTTAAAAATAATACACGTATTTTCATTTTTCTGGTGAATGAAATGTTCTAACTAGGAAAAATTAATTTTCACGTAAAATTACTTTTCCCTCTTCCAACTTTGCATGCAACTTCCATGAATGTTCATTCAAAAATCATGATATACTGCACATTGATGGTTCAAAGTTTGAGAACGAGAAACGTGATGAGAAAAATATGTATTCACCAGCCAACTTCACTCTTGAACAGTTGTCTAGAATTTAGCATTTGGTGCTTATCCTTGTATTACTTTGTGTGCCTTATATTTTGGCGTTTATAACTTCCATGATATGCCGGAATGCGAGATTCTTAATTCAATTTCGGAGAAAGAGAAAACAGTGGAATAATGACTGGGCCCACCTCTGTAGAAATAACAGTTAATGATAAATGTTGTAGTCATGGAAAAGGTCTTGTTACAACTTATCAATTCCTTTAAATGAAAGACTGGAAGAGGCACTCTAGAAAGTTTGTTGATTTCACATTTGCTAGTTTCGTGAAATGAATTTGTTTTGAAACTTACACAAACACAATTAACATCTCCTTCATGTCCAAAGAATACTTGTTTGCATGATGGATCACGAACATCCCACAATTTACAAGTCCTATCGACACTTCCAGTTACGTAGGTATTATTATCTGGTGATAATGATAAAGTACAAACGTCGCCATTGTGGGCATCAAATTCTTGCAGTCTTTTATTCGCCTCCAGATCCCAAAAAATTCTGGAGAAGAAAAAACAGTAAAATGTCATCAACTTTATGTAATGAAATTTCTCGATGAAACAAAGTGAAAAAAATTTATACTGAATGATTCTTACACCTTCATGTCCCCTGATCCCGTTATTAGAGTCGTATCGTTGACGAAACGACAACACGAGAGGAATCCTTCGTAACCTAGCAGCTCCCGTGTCAGTTTTGCGACTCCGCCATTGTCACGATTTTTCAAGTCATAAATGGTACACTGATTGTCCATACCACCGCAAGCTAAGATATATTAAAATTATAAAATAGTATATTTAAAAAAAAAGAATAATCAGAGTAGAAGAGACCTACGAGCCAAAAGAATTGTTCTTTAAAGTTCTAGAATCTACGTGTATTGACGAAACAAGAGTAAAGAGACGGGGAGTTGATTTTAAAGAATTTTCTTGCACAACTAGCTTTTTGCCGATGCAAAAGTAACCAAAAATTGTACCCCATCAAATACACCTTTTTGGTGGTGCAAGCAATGTAGAACTTGGCTACTAATTTGAGTGAGTGTTTTATGAAAAATGAAAAATGATTGTTCTGTCGGATTTTCGTGTGAGTATGAATGTATATTTTCTCATTTTGGATGAAAAGGGCTGATTGATGTAGAAAATTTTGGATACATCCAGATGAAATTTCATAAGTAGAATTAATATTACAATCCCGTGGAAATTTTATTTCCTCAATTGACTGAAATGAATTGTTTCTTCAATCAACAAAATGAATTGAAAAATGTCATTAATATGGTATTTATGGTAATTTTTTTTGTTTTATATTTCGTTCAATTAATCGCTTGATACTACCAAAACTAACCTACGAAATTGCCAGACTGTGCGTAGGCAACACTCATCACCCAAGCCGAGCGCAGTGGAATAATCTGAATCTTGTTTCCAGTCCACGAGTCCCATATAATTAATTTACCGTCTAATGAACCCGAAACACAATGTCTAGATGAGCAGAGGAATAGAAAATTAAGCTCATTTAAATCTCGAATGAAAATTCAATGAACTGGGTAACTTATATGACGGTTTAGATATCGAGTAAAGCCATTTACCTGCTATCTCCACTAAAGTGAACGGAGTTGACTTTATTTAAATGTCCTTTTAAAATTTTATTGGAACCCAAGCGACATTTTGGAACGTCTGCGACTGATGCGGTCGCCTCCTCCAGGTTTACATCTGCTTTGGCTTGTTGATCGTCCTGCAATAACAGGAGAACACGTTTAAATCAATTTTAGTGCCGAAAAATCGTCGATATCAGCTCGTAGCATTTATGAAAGAGCTGGGTTTTCTAAATTGAGAGAATTATGCAAACTTAGAATTGATTTAGAAAGATTCGAATCTTACAAAATTTTTTCTCCCCAAATGAGTACTAAGAAGAAATTCTTTCTTTAGGCTCTTTCGAGCAGCCCTTCATACAAATCTCATATTATTTTCATCAGTATACTTCCATCCTCAGTAAATTTAAATATATTCCCCTTTCGAACCGATTCGTGAATATACTTCATGGAGTGTGTACTTATTTCTTTTATCAGTTGAAACTTTCATCTCGAAAGTAGGCTCTGGCTCAGCCCTCAGAAAAATATAAAATCCATCTCTAGTCCATTCTGGTGCACGTAATAATCGAATATTTATCCCGACCGTTTCACTGTTTATGGCTCAAGTTTGAAATGAAATATTCTTCAGTAACATTATTTCACCTGATAATTTTATGGGAATATCGTTGATTTCGTATGAGTTTTTGTTGATTGAGAATTTGAATCTTCTGTATTTTACCGACAAAAGTACGAGTAAATGCTGCTGGATATTAGGGTTTCGGGCTTTTGAGCCGAATTCTTGTTAGACAGGTTCGAAATTGAGAAATTAGAAATAAGCTAAGACAATATAAAAAATTATGAATCATACTTGACATTTCTTGATGATATTCAGTAATTCAGCTTTCAACAAATCAACCTCTGGATCTTTCGGTGCCATTTTTTCACACTTGAACGAAGATTACCGCACAAAATGATGACCAAAAATTTGAATTTCCATTAGAACACACAAGTTGACTATCACCGACGCCTTTATTGGAATACTACTGCATCCTGAAATTTTCAGAAGACGCATTAATGTTGTTAACAATATCCAATTACAACGGATTTACAAAGCCCGTGAACCTTACTGAATGTATATTTGTTGTTTGTAAGGCTTCTTTAGTCAATATGACGAACCACTTAACCTTCAATTTCGCGTATCAATTCATAGTAAATCATAGAAACATCGTCATAAATTTAAATTAATTACCTATTCACCTAAGTGAAAATAACATTCTCATGGCTATGCGAGTAACCGTCTTTCGTATAGGTATCTATATTCTCCTTTCTTCCTTGTTTAGTCTCAATAATATTCTAGTATCTTTTGGTGGCATCAATGTGGGACGAGGTCCTTCCACTGTCTGTGTTCCCGTATGAAAGAAAAAAATTCATTTTTTAAAATACGAGTATTACTACCACTCCTCGCAATCCTTGCTGGGCATAAAATATATGTCCGCTTCAATTCTAATTTGAGTGAAGCAGCGCACTTCGCAAATGAATTTTGAAAAAATATTGAAATAATGAAAATTTTTTCAATTTGGATGGTGTCGCCTCAAATAGCTACTGCAACTTCTTGAGCTTCTGCGCTGCTGCTCCATCCGCATTTTATTGCAAGGCTGAGCAAAATTTTTCTGAAGCAGGGGGTATGCTTTTGGGCTATTGTTATATTGGCTGAGAGAAGAAATCTTACACTTCACACATTCACTTTATTTGATTAATTAGTGAAATAAATATTCCGAGGGGATTTTTTTCCTCCTCCAAAATGAGGTATTCTCACTATAATTGAGCCTAAATTTTTCCATAAATTCCATTTCTATTTCTTTATTTGGAATTTTCACGGTTAGTTTATTTCTAAACTTTTCTTCATTTACAAGTGATAGATACCCCTGTTCGAGAAGAAAGTTTAAGAAAATATTAGTTTTTGCTTTGAAAAGACCCATGAATAGTTCCTAAATAGACCTTTGGCAATCGTGCCCCATAAAGTTGAGTGAAGAACAGATTGATCAATCAAAGCCTAAATGAAGAAAAGACGAATAATCGAAAAATAATGATAAATTGAAACAATAAAACGGTAAAAAATTAATTCATTTTATTGAAATTGGCTTCAAAAAAGTAAGTACACGGTTGGCAAATGAAATATTTTACATCAAGTTTCCATAAAAATAAGACTTGAAATATTTTTTAATTAGTTTGTAGTGGCAGATGACTAGCTATACGTAAATGCGACCACACTCAATTTTTTGATTTTTACGTTTCTATTTAGCAGGCATCGAATTGATGGTGTTCACCAAAATATCGATGCCAGAACGTAATTGCTCCTCGGTAATGCTCAATGCAGGGGAGACTCGCAGAATATTATCCTTAATTTGTTTCGTAATTAATCCATTCTGTTTCAATGCGAGTGATACTTCCTTGGCTGTTCGAAAATCTACAACAAAAAAGAACGAAAATTATAGGCATCATCATAAGCTTTAATCATTATCATGAAACTATAGGTACGCATGTTTATAACTTGAACTCAGTGGCGCACCCAGGGGAGCTAAAGAGTCTGAACCAACCAACCACCCCAGGGGATGGGGCATCGAATGCATTTAAAAAAAGACTGAATGAGGAAAAATTGTTTTGGCATTTTTTATCTTTCACGAATGCCAAGATGAATTCTCGTGTCTATGGTTAACAGCCTAATGTCCTGATGGCCACACCAGCCTGTCACTAAATAGACTCTCATTTTGTACCCCATAAAAATAAGTAGCTGGCTCGCTTCTAAATCCCACAGCCTTCAATAATTTATCTCACGAGATCCCGTGTATCTAACAGATATTGGCTTAACTTGATTTTCTTTTGGATGCTCTCCCATCAGTCCCTCTGCCTCCAATCAACCCCTGACCTTCCTCCTCCTATTGTTATTTTAATCAACCAACTACTATGTCAAAATAATAATTCGTTAAAATTAATTTTTTTTTTTTTCAATCAAAAAAAGACGTGTTTCATACTTCGAATTAAAAATAATAATCACTTACTGGGATCCAAAACGATCGCATTGAGCAAACCCAAACCTCGAACCAATTTCACACGTTTCTTGTCCAATCTCTTAGTCAGCTCAGAACGGAAAATCTCGCCCATTTTCGCGGAATTTTCAACCAAATTTTCTTCTAATATCACATCTAAAGCAGTCATAGCGATTTTACATGCCAAGGGATTGCCACCATACGTTGAGCCGTGCGTTCCGGGTGTAAAACAGTCCATTATTTTTGAATCGGCCAAAACAGCAGCAATCTGAAACGTACAATATTTGTTGAGCTTAAACGAGTACTCTCTACTTTATCCGAAGAAAGAAAAAAAAAAAAAGAGGCAAATTCCTCAAATCCAAGCGAAAAGAGTAGGAATTACGTTCTCTGTTTTTTTTTTTTTTTCTTCAGTTGAATTATAATATGATTTAGAAATTAGATAGTAGTGAAATTTATTTAAAAATGCTGGATTATATGCATTTTCTTATTTCACGAAAACGTTACCTTGAAATAATCGAAGCAAGTAGTTATAGTTGGTAATTTTTATCTGTACTCTGTTCCAAGAAACTTATTACCTCATTATGCCACAACGTCGTCGAATATTCACAAATTCAATGCTCTTATCAAAAATAACGAACAGTTGGTATTTTTTCATTGGATACAATCACAGACCGTTCTTCGAATTTAATCGGTTTATCGAAAAAATTTACGAGCTTCCGAGGAGCATAAATTATTATTTAGAAAATACTGAAAGTTGCTAAAATTGAGAATATCCATAGTTTTTTCTCGTATTAGGAATTGTCGAAAAGGTCGGAAGATAATTAGAAATGCTTCGTGATTATACTTTATACGGGCTTTTTTTTTTCGTTTTTAA
The DNA here is from genome assembly GCA_038050395.1 of Parthenolecanium corni. NCBI lineage: Eukaryota > Metazoa > Arthropoda > Insecta > Hemiptera > Coccidae > Parthenolecanium > Parthenolecanium corni. The sequence goes on along the minus strand of JBBCAQ010000041.1, from coordinate 126,213 downwards.
ATTTTTATTCATTCACTTTTTCTTTTTTCTTCTTTTCGTCAATGAAAAATTCAATACTACTCGTACTGTCGATATTTTTCAAAAACTGCTCAAAATCAATTTCTGTAGTATCTCGAATAGATATTTAAAAAGAGCCAATAGTTTTTTCTCAAATCGCCATAAATCCATTCCTGCAGATATCATATTCACAACGTACCCATATAGTAGCTTACTCAAGTAAGAACGGAAGTTTAAAAAGGCATATTTTACTAATTCTTATATCTGATCAAGTTCAAAATTGGTAAATGATAGTCTTTGAACAAGGAGAAAATTAATTCTGTGGTTCGCGAGTTAAAGGCGAACAGAAGCTCTAAGTGCCTAATACTCGTTAAATATGGCACGAACGGTTGAGATTCGTTTTACCGTTACATTTTGCATGTAAAATAAATTGCACTCACCGGATAAACACCTCCAGACAGAGCCTTGCCCAGAATGAGAATGTCTGGCTTCACTTGTTCGTGATCGCAGCACAGGAGTTTACCAGTACGTCCTAAACCAGCCTGAACTTCATCGTCGATCCAAAGCACATTATATTTGGTGCATAGTTCACGAACACCTTTTAAGTAACCAACATCAGGTACAACTGCACCGGCTTCACCTTGGAGAGGTTCAACCATGAATGCGCAAATGTTGGGATCTCGCAATTTTTCCTGAACATAACGAAGAATTATAGTTCCACAATCAAAAGCCTATACTGGATACCGCAAAAATACGTGAGAACAGTAAGAAGTTCGGAAACTCACTTCCAGTTTTTCCAAGTTATTGTAAGGAACTTTATGGAATCCGGGCATGAGGGGCTCGAATTCTCGATAACTGGTCGGATCACAGGATGAGGAAATAGCGGCCAAGGTGCGTCCCCAGAAGTTGCCCTCAGCGAAAACGACTCCGGCTTGACCTGTTGCTATTTTCTTCTTTTGGTAGCCCCATTTTCGGGCCAATTTCACTGCCGTTTCACCGCCTTCCACGCCTGAAACGCATAAAAAATTTCATTTCGAGTTATTCGAAAGACTCGTTCTTGAATTTATAACAATTAAGCTAAAAACCCACGTAGGGCCTTTTCGCATATCCATCCAAGATAATAATTTTTAAACGGTTTTTAACGAATATGAACAGCTGTTTGGAATTTCCCATGATGGAAAATCATCGAATACTTTCAGAAATGTATTTATATAGCGATTTGGCTGAAACCCTACTTAGGCTCTTCTTTCATATCCACCGGAGTTATCCTTGAACAGAAATTTTGAACTGTTAGTTCCGAGTTTCTCATGACAAAAATTATGAAAAATCGTTGAAATTTAATTTATAGCAATTTAGCCGAAATCGTATGTAAGCCCTTTTTTTGTACTCATTTGAGTTAATCAACTTTGAGCAGTTTTATGTAAAGTCGACCAGTAGTAATGAGAATTGACACGGAGTAAAATGCATCCAGTTTCAAGTATAATACTGTTTACCTAAATGATGAAGTAAAGGCTCCTTTGTTTCATTCATACCTGTGTTTGTAAGAAGCACTTTCTCGTAGTCAAACAAACTGGTTAGTTTTTCAGAGACTTGGTACAGCAAATTGTGGCCAATAGCTCTAGCTGTGTGATGCAAAATTCCAACTTGCTCACGCATTGCATTTACTATTCTGGGATGGCAATGTCCTTGATTAAGTGTGGCAAACCCGGCGAAAAAGTCCAAGTATTTCTTTCCTTCGACATCCCACATGTACACACCTAACGAAACGAAATGATTATTGAACGAAAAAATGTTTGATTCTCACCGGAAGTGTTGGTGAGTGAAATGACACAAATACTCACACCTACGAGTACATGTGCATTTCAATGTCGTACTTGTATTCTACATAGATTCAAGTTTGTGTTTTAATATGTTCATCATTATTCACTTTGAAATGCAGAGGAGTAATACGAGTATCTCCATTTCATTAGTCTTTATGTGGTTTCGAGTATGCGTTATTCTTCATAATATTCAAGGTTAGATGTGGAGATGGAAAATTGTGGAGGAAACTTGTACATAGAATTTCAAAAATTGATGTCAACCTTGATATGAAATGAAAAGTCCCCAAAAACCAGAATTCCGTTTTTCATTGACTTGGCAAAAAAAAAAAAAATCAGATATATTACAATATAAAAAACCACCTAAAAGTTACATTAGCCCATTCAAAATAATATTTGACAAAAAACTGTCAAAGCCCATATATCCTAATATGCAAGTGTTTTTTCAACTGTTTTGTAGAGGGTCTAGCAGCATAAGATGGGTGAAATGACCTTTTTCGAATTTCAACCTGAAACTTGGAGGTCAGGTTGACAATGATGAAAAACTAATTCAGCCCAAATTTCAGCCCCCCACCTCAACTGGTTGCCCCCTGGGGAGTGAAAATGTGTTTTGGCCATTTTGAAGGTTTTTTGCCCATAACATTTTTTACAATTGTTCATTTGATTTGAAATTTTTATGGTAGTTAGTCCTTTATGAGCTCTATTTACCAGCAAAATTCTGCGATTCCACCTCCAGTAGTTTTCCAGTAACTCCAGCTGGAAATTTTGGAGCTTCTTACCCTATGGAGTCTACAAGTTGAAATTTTCACTGATGATAGCTTATCCAGTCTACATTACACCCATATAATTTGTTTTCCGAAATTCAGGGTGGACAAGGTAGTTTTTTGGCATTGGAATATCAGTTTTTTCCAATGGCGTCTGCTCTGGGTGTGCAAGGTGTTCACTGCACACCCTACCAAATTCAAAAAGAAATTTTGTCCGTGATTATGGTGATAAATAAATAATATGTATTTTGTAAGCATATGGCATGGTGTTGTGACAGAAAATTCAACGTAATAAATTTTTATTTAAGACGACAGAAAAAGTGGCGCCCACCTGGGGGTTAAGTGGTGCGGTTGCACCAGGCCTCACAATTTAGGGGCCCAATCAGATGGGAATTTTGACCGCCCTTTACTACCAATATGTCGAAAAACATGGAAGTGAACAAAATTATGAGGGGGCCACTTTGCTGAAAAGGGCCTCACGAGTGATCTTGCACCACCTATTTCAAAATACGTGTGCGCCACAAAAAACCTTGGTTTGAAGTTCAACATAATAAATTAAATGTACTGAAATGAAATTTATCAGAGATAGAAGTAGTTTTTTTTTTAATTTCTCCTTCTTTTGAAGTTGAAAAGGTTAAAACAATGATCTTTTTATTGAGAAAATATATGTATGAGTGTAATAGTGCATTATTGCAATAATTTTCAAAGTTACAGTCAGGTAACTTTTTTACCAACTGATGCAATAATCTGTTCAAAGGTGACTTCTTAGTTAATTAGTGAAGAAAATACGTACATACAAAAAATGGATGATAAGCTAAGTTAATCCTTTTGTTTAGTAAAAGCAGTGTAATAATATCTTATCACTAGTTGTTCTGCTGTGCAATGTGTGGTTTTTTTCATATTTTTGAATCCAGAAAAATTAGGTAACACCAATTTATTGTGATTTTCACCAATTCCTGAAATCCCAATCAAAAGGATTAACTTATCTTAACATCCATTTTTTGTATGTACGTATTTTCTTCACTAATTACGTTAACTAAGAAGTCACCTTTGAACAGATTATTGCATCAGTTGGTAAAAAAGTTACCTGACTGTAACTTTGAAAATTATTGCAATAATGCACTATTACACTCATACATATATTTTCTCAATAAAAAGATCATTGTTTTAACCTTTTCAACTTCAAAAGAAGGAGAAATTAAAAAAAAACTACTTCTATCTCTGATAAATTTCATTTCAGTACATTTAATTTATTATGTTGAACTTCAAACCAAGGTTTTTTGTGGCGCACACGTATTTTGAAATAGGTGGTGCAAGATCACTTGTGAGGCCCTTTTCAGCAAAGTGGCCCCCTCATTATTTTGTTCACTTCCATGTTTTTCAACATATTGGTAGTAAAGGACGGTAAAAATTCCCATCTGATTAGGCCCCTAAATTGTAAGGCCTGGTGCGACCGCACCACTTAACAGGTGGGCGCCACTTTTTCTGTCGTCTTAAATAAAAATTTATTACGTTGAATTTTCTGTCACAACACCATGCCATATGCTTACAAAATACATATTATTTATTTATCCCCATAATCACGGACAAAATTTCTTTTTGAATTTGATTGGGTGTGCAGTGAACACCTTGCACACCCAGAGCAGACGCCATTGGAAAAAACTGATATTCCAATGCCAAAAAACTACCTTGTCCACCCTGAATTTCGGAAAACAAATTATATGGGTGTAATGTAAACTGGATAAGTTATCATCAGTGAAAATTTCAACTTGTAGACTCCATAGGGTAAGAAGCTCCAAAATTTCCAGCTGGAGTTACTGGAAAACTACTGGAGGTGGAACCGCAGAATTTTGCTGGTAAATAGAGCTCATAGAGGACTAACTACCATAAATTTTCAAATCAAATGAACAATTGTAAATAAAGTTATGGGCAAAAAACCTTCAAAATTGCCAAAACACATTTTCACTCCCCAGGGGGCAACCAGTTGAGGTGGGGGGCTAAAATTTGGGCTGAATTAGTTTTTCATCATTGTCAACCTGACCCCCAAGTTTCAGGTTGAAATTCGAAAAAGGTCATTTCACCTATCTTATCCTGCTAGACCCTTTGCGAATTTTAATTTAGCTGGTTCTGAACTTGGAATGATAATACAACAAATCATTGATGAAAAAGGTTACCAAAATTTTGAGGCATTTCATCACATTTCAACAGGCATAATATATTTCATCTCAATACACTTATTTAGTTACTACCTAAATTCAATCCTCGAATAATTGAAAAATTAAATGAAAATCGTCGATACCTTCTCCTTTTGCAATGACAACGGGCAGAGGATCATAATTTTTGGCAATAACTTTGTTCTCGCGTTGGAAAATCTCTTGTGATGAAATTCTCAAATGCTGAGTACGGGAAATCAACCTGGAAAAGTTGGCCAATCCCACGCTGCATCGAAGAATAGGAACGGTATTGTTGCATATAACTGACATTTTAGCAATAAATCAATTATCATATGGTATCTAAAAGAACACGAAAAACATGAGTATCACTTTTTACGTACCACCATCCAAATGCCAATTTAAAACCTATCTCGAATGCTAGTATCATAATGGGAGGGGGAAGAAAAGGGAAAAATAGCTTTACTAATTGACTAGATAAAGTAATCTTTCAACCTTTCTCCGAATTTGATAGAAGGAGAAAAAAACTGTATTATTCTTAGAATGATAATTTTAACGAGATAGTCAAATAGTTGAGCCACGGATCAGTGATAATACTAGAAAGTAATTAAAGCTAGATTAGAGTTGAAAGAAAATAAAAAAAAGCTTACCTCGAAAAATAAAGTGGACGTCTAAAATTCGTGTTTGTTCGCGACTAGCAACCAAAATTGACTGAGAAAATGGCACCGATGAAACTCACGTTTATATAATTTACTAAATCACAAAGGGGGGGGGCAACTAATTAATCTATCCACTTCAAGCTGAGTCGACAGACAAAGTATAAGTCGACGATAACATTCTGATAATTGATGGCTTTCACGAAATATTTTTCAGGGGACCTTGATTTAACAATTGGTTCGAGATTAAGTCGTTTAATTATTAACTGCTTTACAGTAACCATCAGTTTTTTTCCCCATATGCTATTATCAATAATTATACGAATGATTGCAAAAAGTGTTATCTGTTTAATTAGTATTTTTATTGATAATACCTATTAATGTTCGAATTAATGTTGTCCGCAGACATGGGTACAATGAATACACGCTTTCATTGGTAAATTCCATTGCAATTTAGGAACTTCTGATCGCATAGGAAACGAAAATCGAAAGATTATCACGTGCCCAATACTTGGGCCATTGAAAAATGAATCGTGATTACCGAGAGAATTAGCATCTTGTTGACGAGTACAGCTTATGATTATTTCGAAATTTTCAAAAAGAGAGTGATACTTGAAAATTTTCGTCTGGTCTTTTCGCGTATCAGCCGGAGATGCTTGAAAATCTAAATTTAGTTGGAACGGTAAAAGGGAGTGGGTGACATTGAACACTTCTGGCTTCATTTTCACTCATTCTGGTTTATTGTCAAGATACAAAAAAAATTTATTGAATGGCAGTTTGAGGTCTCTATGCCGAAGTGACATTAAATACTCCAACACGCCAAACCACTTGTCTCACGCGACGCAAACTGACTGGTCAGGCAACAATTATTTCTGCAGGCAGTGAATAACTTACGTTAAACTATCATTCGGTCAATATCGAGGAACGTGACTTTCAATTAACAATTTTCTGCCATTCACGTACTGCTTCAAAGTATGAGCCAGTTAAAACGGTACGACATATTATGGGCTCTGAAACACGTGCAAATAAACGCATGGATGAGACGAAAAAATTTGACTGATTTTTAACAGCTGTGTTGAAATCAGAAAGAATTGGAGAAACGGTATTAAGACTGAAATCTGAATATTGTTCCTAATGAATGAAAATTTACGAAATTAAGGTTCACAATTCCCTCAGCACTGCGATGGTAATCTTTCCGTTTTTTCTGAAGGGACGAACTTTGTTTTGTTTGAATGCTGATTGAATTTTAGAAGATGCACCTATTGAATAAATGAATGATTTAGATATCAACAAACTAGGACAAGATTGAGATCAAATGAAATTCACAATAGAATAAAATGATTTAAATTCTTTCAATTTTTTGATGACTTACTTCAACTTTCTCGCTTTCTCTGCTCCTCTTTTCTCGTAGAGAAACGTGAATTTCTTTTACTCTGATGGTATCAGTGGCATGCCGAAGTATTACATTAGTCCATTAGCTATAAAAAACCAGTTCTTTTTTATAGAATGCTTGTGAGGAATATTTTCATTAAAGTCAGCAAGTAAACGATTCGCTTGATTATCACCAGACATTTCATTAGATGCCAAAACAAATCATAGAAATACACATATTTAATGAATAATCTAATGATTTGCCTACTTACAAATATTGGCTTTGCATTCCCGGCATACACCATCGCGGGCCCAAGTATGACGAATTGGTTTCCCTCATCCCATCTTTTTAATTATTGATATTACTTTTACTCTCCTCCTCAGAAAAAAATTAAGTTTCTTCTTCGCTCAAGGTGGCCAAGTAACCAAAATTTAGCTTGTTGGTTTTCACCAGGAAAATTGGTCTGAGAAAGGAAAAATCTCGAAAGCTGAAAAAATGTGAGAATTATAAGTTTTTTCAGAAAAAAAAAAAAAAAAAAAAAAAAAAAAAAAAAAAAGCCATTGTCAAGGGTACAGAACCCAAATGAGCCAAAGAACGCGTTTGAGTCGCAATTATAGGTAAGTTTTAGAAATGAGTTAGAACATTTCTAACGATGCTATTTAATGAAGAAACAAAACATTTGGTATTATAGTATAGAAAATTAACAAACAAACCAACAAACGAAATTAAAACAAAAATATTCAAATTCACTTATCCGAACAATGATCATTACTGTGGCATCTCGAGTTGCAAAGTGAGCTTCTTTATTTTTCCCAACATTTGTATACCACAAAGAAATTGAGAATTATTTGTTTTTTAGCCAAATAGGTCTATTTTCTTGCTAATAATCTGTCAAAATATTTACAATCTAGCTGCTATAGTCTCGAGTTCCATAAAATATCCGTAGGAATATACGAATAGGTATCCCGATGAAATAAGATTAGGTTCCAAGTTTGAATTCTGATGCAAATTATGGAAAAATCTGAAGATTCAGTATTTATATAGCAACAAAGCCATTTTTGGGTTTGCACTCGTAACGACTGTGTCTTCTTCATACTCATAGTCTGTTGAAATGCTACACTAGATACTATTTTTATCAATAATAATAATTATAATCATGCCAAAACTTAATATAAGAAAATTTCAATCATTCAATCCAATTTATAAAATATTAATAATAATCATAATAATAATAATCTATATTATAAGTATTATAAGAACAACACTAGTTGAATTTCCATTTGAAGAAATTAGTTTAATAATGAGTAGTATATATATATTTTTTTTACATTCCTAAGGATCACCTTGTTCAAAACACTTATTATGATGAGCATTATAATCGACATGATTATAAACTGAATTATGCAACTTACTGTTTTTGACGGCCCAGTTCATTATAGAACCCACTGTGTGTGATAAAACTTGGGCTGCCACGTACACCCACATTTTCGGCATTTTTTTCTCGAAAATGTGACCATCGGTCAGTTTCGCCATGATGCGCGTGGCGTGGCCGAAATCGTCGAGTTTGTACAAAATTTCGATATGCTTCCACGAAACCGTTTCCGATTTCCCTCCCCAATACAATTTGGCCAGCAGTTTTGAAAGATAATTTCGAATACCTTTTAGTAGATAAGGCGCGTCGAATAAGTGGAGAATCTCTTGCCCGTTAATGGTAAACCCTGTAGAGAGGATAATCAAATAAAATCAAATAAATTTATATTATAATCTAATATATATACAATTCAAGTTACCCCTCCTCAATTGACCACAATTGGGTGAGTGCAGGGAGGGGGAAAATGACATAACTATTTTTAAATATACACGAGCAGACGAAATACAAAAGAAGAAAAAAAAAAAAAAAAACTTAAACAATTGACGCAACAGAAGAAGACTAGCAACACACAGCAATAGATCACAACATCAGTTTTTTCAAAAGAAAGAAATAGAAAAATAAGGCTGATCTCGATTCAAAAAAATTGATGATTTGCAATAGCATTTTTTCGCAATCGCAGGCGCAGAAAAGTGCTCGCTCCTCCCGATCCGGGGCTCTCTCGTTCGTATTTTTCAATTCGAATTACGTACGAGTACATTGTGCATTCTACGAAAACAAAACAAAACAAAAAAAAAAAATAATTGACTGTTTTTCTTGCCATTGAGGTCGTTGCTTTTCCGGTTAAGAGGTTAGTAGCCGGTAGCTGTAACAGCAGCAGCTGCCACCGTATCGTAAATTGAATTTAGCCGATATTAATCACGTCGATAGTGGTATGTTTTTTTGGTCCAACGAGGAAATCTCGTTAAAAATATAAGGTGTTCTTTGCCCGCTCCGTGCTTGATGCTTTTTTGCCCCGTTCTCGTTCACTTTCTGTTTTGCTTCGATGGGAGGAAGACGAACGGAGTGAGAAAAAAAAGTGAGAAAAAGGTCGGTCGGTGTCGCAAAAACAATAATTTTTACTTGGCGAACGAGAGAACGTGTCGCTTATTACGGCGAAATGTTATAAATTGCACGTATGACGATCTTTTTATGTGGCCAGCGGATAGAAATGGCCTGGTGCGAGTAATTTTTTCTTTCATTTTTACGGCTGCCCTGTGAAAGAAAGTTTAGATGATTGTAATTTGTATTTGGCGTCTACATTGTGATGGGAGGTTGTTTCTTCACCAGATCGAGAAACTAACTGGAGTTCTCATGTATTTGGTACCTTATTGATGTCCATAGATGACGACTCTTAGGATACTCGACTACATGGGTTAGTCACCCCTTCAAGGTATTTAAAAAAAATTCTCGGACTGAAATTAAAATGACGACGTGGCAACACCGAGTCTATATTCACAGTTCGGGTGTGTGAAACTTCTAAGAGAATTTTGTTATTCAATCATTATATTTAGAACCACAATTATCACACAAATACGGACTTATAAAGAAACATTTTCTTGCATCCGCTATACATCCTAAATTTGAGCATCGAGAATACGTTTTCCAATCCAGTCCATATAATGTCTGACATTGGTATAAACGCCTGGTGTGTAATCCCCGCAACCTCGACCCCAAGACACGATGCCCGCAATCATCCAACGTTTTTGGTCGTTCTCTTCTTGGAACAGCAGTGGACCACCAGAATCACCCTAAACATTAAATTGAAGATTGATTACTGCCATTGTGATGATCAGAAATAAAGAATTTTTCAATTGACAAACGATTATAGGAATTTTTTAGGTATATTATGGGTAAGTCCCAAGTCTCTCGAATCCCCGCCTTCTTTTTTTCTAATCGCCTCGATAGATTGAAATTGTGAATTTGAGGAATGAGGTACATTCTCGTATTTGATATTTCTATGTGCAATGCTGGCTACGAGTATGTTGATGAACTGTCTGCGTTTAATTTTTGTGGCATCGAATTTTGAGTTGTCGAATAGTTATGGACTCCAAAACTGGATTCCTAATCGAGCTCTTTTTTAGCTCCACTCGACAATATGTTAGGTGAAAACATCGTTGATGCAATACACATACCTGGCAAGAATCTTTATTCTCCGTTCCGGCGCATAAATTTTTTTCCTTATCGACATTTGCGCCATGTAGATCGGCGCAAGTGTTGTGATCAACAACTGGAATTGCCACATCCAACAGAACGCTGCTGTGCTCTCCTTCACTTTCTGTGGCTCCCCAACCTAAAAATTGAAACAAACTTTCAATAAAATTCAGTCAGTTGTTCGTGCAGAACATGGGGTGCAGCGAAATGAAGAACTAGGTGTAAAGTCGCTTCCCAACTGATTATTCAGTTTTAAGAATAGTCTATTTTTTTAGCTGTCGAACTCGTCAGAGAATCATGAAGGTTGTTGGGAGTGTGGTTCATACAGTTTATATGTGTACGTATGTTACTTCATAAATAATTAAATTCTGCTCCGAATTCAAATAAAATGAATAAATTGTTGGAAACGAGCCTGTACTATTCGAATGTACGATCGTGTGATACACGTTTTGAGAAGAATCTATCTGCAACTGCAAGTTAGCAAAAATGAAAGGAAAAAGAGCTGGCTTTTAATGTGAGCAGGTTGAAATGATCCTCATATTGTAACAGAATGTAATCGACTGTGTATGTTATGGAAGTGTGAAAAATTCAGGCAGTATTGAACGTTATTTTCAGAATGCATATAATGACGATTGAACTCTTCAAACCCTTCCATTATAGCCAGCTCTATAGGTTGACCGTGCTGTCTCCAGGGTAAAACTTGAACGAGGCGTATGAACCCGAGGCCCACCCAATATTTACGTCTGAGAGTGAAAGAAAACTTGTGACCAATTACTTCGAGGAGTAGAGGAAAACAAATTTTACCCCTCTGAAAAAATCGTTCTCGTCGGTGAACAACGAACACACGAGAGAATCTCGCCGTTTGCCTTTTATTCCATTTATACGTCGCCTGCGTATTGTGAGGTGGGGTTCTCACGAGCATCGCCGGTTGCATACTCGGCCCGCCGTAAATACGGAGACGTGGCTCCGCGCCAGAAGTATTTACATACCGTCGAATGGGGCGACTTTACATACTTTTTTTATGTTTTTCAACTTTGTCCTTTAATAACTCCTCCAATTTTTAAGCTATTGAAGTGAATTTGGTTTCAAAATTTAGGTCCAACATTTCTCAACACGATTGTAAAAAAAAGTTTGAGTTTGCAGCCTTCCTTCTATTTTTTACGATTTTTCAAAACATTTGTGTAAATTCACCCCTCAATGGAGCGACTTCACCCATCAATTTGTTATTGACGGGTTATTAATGGGCGGGGAGGCAAAATTTGAGGATGTTTGAAACTCAAAACTCAGACATACGATTGAGAAGAAACTAGTCAAGTACCAACTTGAACCGTGTGAAACCGAACTGAATATTTTGAGTGTCTGTGGTTAAAAAAAAAAAAAAAAAAAAAAAAAAAACGAAGAAGAAAAAGGAAAAAACCATATCGCCGCTTTATTTTCTTGTTCTGTTACTGGGTGAAGTGAGGTAGGGGCGACGATGTTCTGTTACTGGGTGAAGTGAGGTAGGGGCGACGATCTTTTTTTTATTTTCCTCCTTCTACCTGCTTCTATCCAAATCGTATTTCGGTTTTAATTTTTGCCTGGCAATTTATTTATTGGGCTACAACGAAGTGGGTAAAGTCGCCCCGTGACTGTAAAGTCACCCCGTTCGATGGTACGCAGTATGTAATGCGATCTATGAAAAAGCACCTTAAGTCGACCGAGAACTTTTAGAAAAATGAGGAATACGAGTGATTCAAATAATTGTTATACCGTAAAATTTTTAAAAACATGGTGTCATTTTTTCTTGTTGTTGTATGCATAATATATACGAGTATATTCCTATGGCAATATTTTGTTGGCGGTTCACTCCACCCAATGATACTACAGAGTCTTTCACAATAAACGCTCACGAGAAATATGTGGTTAGCAAGGGTCTAAAATTATTTTTTTCTTTTGTTATCGCTACCACTGCTTTCTCCCAACCATGACAATTCTCACGTGCTATGGAATGACTAAATTCGGTTTGATTTATCGATCATAAATGTATTCTTCCAAAAAAGTATTTTTTTATAATATAAAATACAGGGTATTTTTTTAAATAGGGCTCATCAGAAAAACAAATTTTATGATTTTGTGGATGAATTTTTTACTCAAAAAATGATACCACTGTATCCGCACAAACATACAATCAATGCAATCATAAATACACTGGGGTTCCACTACGGAAATGGGATCTTAGGGTGAAAAAAAATTTCTTTTTCCTTTTTTTATGCTCTAAACAATAAAAAACGAATTTTTGATTACGTCGAAGAATTTTTTCCGAAAAAAATGATACCACTGTATCCGCACAAACATACCAATCATAAATACACGGGGGTTCCACTACGGAAATAGGATCTTCGGGTGAAAAAAAATTTTTTTTTCTTTTTTTATGCTCTAAAATATAAAAAATTGAAAAAATTATTTTTCACCTCAAGGTCCCTTTATGGTATGGATACCCCATTATGAAATCGTCAGAGTAATTGTCATGGTTGGGAGAATGCATTGGTGGCGATAACAAAAGAAAATGATAGTTTTAAACCCTTGCTAACCACATATTTCTCGTGAGCGTTTATTGTGAAAGACCCTGTACGTTCATATTTTAGGCAAATTTTGTTGAAAAGTGGACCTATTTTTCTTACCTTTTTAAGAACCTTTCAACTGTTGGAATGTACAAAAACTTCTTGATGAATTTTGTCAACATTTTTCCGGATACCTACATGTACTCGTACATTCAGCGTCATGTGCATGGTGACATGAAACTTCATGGATTCAGCAGTTTTTTAGAGGAAAACATTTTATTTTTGAAAAGTACGATTCAAGTTTTGAACTTGACTGTCTCAAAAGTAGAACTTTTCAATTCAAAAATTCGTAATGTCGTTTTTCAGTCAATTTTTAATTGATTGAGATCGTTTTTGCAAAATGCTTACCAAACTTTTCATTATCAAAAGCAGTTATCAGCTCGAAATTGACATTTTCAACTTGAGGTACTTGATCGTAGATCACATCACTAGTTATAACAAGATCAGATCATACCTGAAGTAAGCTTACGCATCAGATTATACTGGAGCTTCAACGAAGCAGATGCCTTAAATATCTAAAATTCAGCACTCACGAATTTCTGATCTTTCGTGAAGGAAACATAAATGTCTCATACGAACCTGCTACAAAGATGGTTTCATTGGGTTTAACATCGATGTTGGGCAAGCAGAGAGGACGCACGTATTGATTGTATTCAACGCTGCGTTCCAATTTGACCAGCGCAATATCATTCTGCTTGGTGGACGGGTCGTACGATTCGTGCGTTTCAATGGTCTTGACAAAGATATCCTGATATTTTGTTTCGTCGTCCTCGAATAAGTCGTATTCGCCGAGTCTTATGACCACATCATCTTTGGTTTTTTCTGATCTGGAGAGAGCGAAAGGAAAATCTTGATTGAAATTTTAACTAAAATTGAACGTGGATTTTCATCTCACTATTAAAATATCGATTCGAATGTGACCCTGGAGGAAATGTCGAATGGATACTTTTGATTGTCAATAATCGAGATTTTTTTGTGGTAAAATAATAAGGCGAATGAAATAGGTACATATTCCTATTAAAATGTTATGCTTGTACTTCATTCGATGAGTTCCTTTCCCTTGTGGCTGAACTAGCACCCTTTTTTTTTACTATACCTTTTAATTTCTCACTGTGTAGGTACATTCCCAATGCAACCAATATCGGGCCTTGTACGAACAGATAGACGCAGGAGCTACGCTTTTCTGTCTCGTTAGAGTCTCGCAGTTGAATCATTAATTTGGAATTAAACTCCTAATATGATTTTTTAAACATATTTCAATTTTGTAGGTTCATGTTACCATACTTTTAGAAAATTAGAACATGAAGAAAACTTGAGCATTTTTTCATTCTAGTCTTCTCCAGCTAAACGCATCCAAAATAGCAAAGAAATTGGAATAATCATTTTGACTTCTTTTCTCAGTTATCGTACCCTGGCTCGGCGAAACAATGAGCTGCTGTAAGTATATATTGACGATTCAACAGGGTCCCTCCACAAAACTGAACGTAGCCATTGGTATCTAGAATCGTTGCCATCCATGGCCAGTCGTTTTGTCCCTGGGACTCGGTCTCTCTCTTTCTTCGGTTAACCTTCGACAAACTATTAAGTCCACAAACTGAAATATGAAAAAAATATGTTGAAATATGAGAACGACTTTTAGTTTTCACGCGGGTCCAATAAATACTTACTTGGTGTTTGTTCTATTCCGGAGGCATCATAAACACTTTTAGACTGAAAATAATAGAATATAAGTGCATACGTAATAGTGGTTATTATAAGAAACCCTAAAAACGAGTGATCAGCGATGTGCAAGAAAGGTGTAAATCCACTTTTTGAACAAGTAGATTCTTTTAAGGTTCAGTTGTATTCACCAAAAGCCCCACTCGCAGTGGAACGATTATTTTCGGTTAGGTACGGTACATTATCCCGAATCCATTGCCCCGAATGGAAAATTCCCCGAATGCCTTTGCCCCGAATTTTTTCGCCCGAACGCTGTTTACCCGAATGACAAGCCCCCGAATTTCTATTTTTATTTCCTCTATTTAAAATGATAAATTTAGCAGCTGTAATTTTATTCGTAAATAAAGTTTCTATTTGCAGGTGATTAACACTAGAAATATCAGGTTTTACTAGATTACTCGAAGGACCAGGTGGTGTCATATATGACATCACAAGAGTAACCTCAACGGACCAGGTGGCGTCGTATGACACAACTCAAGGGTTCTCAGAATATTGGTCCTTTGAGAAGTCCATCTCAAAATTTTGAGTAGTCTCATAATATGACACCACCTGGTATTTCTTTTAAAAAGTTTTTTGTTAAAAACCTACTTGAAATAATGCGTAGAACATAGAAAAAAAATTTTTTTAAATTCGGGAAATGGACATTCAGGTAAATAGGCGTTCGGGTAAATGTCCATTAGGGCAAATGATTCGGGCAAACGGCGTTCTGAGAAATGGATTCGGGCAAAGGCATTTGGGTAATTGTCCATTCGGGTCAATGGATTCGGGACAGTGACCGGTAACCATTATTTTCCCAAAATGCAAACATGGCTGAGAAAATGCGACTTTAAAGTTGTTGGGCTACACATAAGAAGGCTATTTGACGTAGGATAGTTATTTTCCTGGTCTCCTATAAAATTTAAAAAAATGGAATTTCGTTTTTTATATTTGTTTTGTGCATGTCTCACAAAACCCCTTTTCACCCATTTTTTTAGTAAGTTTGCTTAATACATAGATACTTCAAACTGATACCGATTGAAGAGAAGTATAATGAATGTATGAACTAGGTATGGTACATAATTTAGATAAGTACATAATATACATAGAATATGAGAATGAGAAAATTTGATTTCGAATTATTTTTCTCTTTACTAAAAATATACCGAGAATAAATTGAGCGTATATAAAAACATTGACATCCTGTCCCTGGTAGCTAATCACTACTTCCTTATACAAAAGAATTTACTCATAGCATAACAATCTAACGAATACACTACCTCTCGGCTTTTTCTATTGACACTGGTGTAAATTAATTCTTCTTCGATTTCTGGGGACAAAAAAGAAACCAAAATTACGTACTTGAAATTTGAGGAATAAATTTTACTCTTAATTCTACTCGTAGAAATGTGCGAATTCTAATTGAGCCTGCCTATTTATCGATTATCCGCTTATAAACGCTATAAATACGAACTCGGTGGTACAGCAGTAAATCTAGTAAAACCTGTTTTCGATGCCAATATCAATGAATTCTAATAAAATATTTAGTGTTTTTGAAAATATACTTTTTTTTAGAAGCGAAAAAAGATGGAACAAGCGTCGTTTTCATTCAAGGTGATTAATTAAAACGCAAACAGACTTCCGTAGAAACCAAAAATTTCGTATCATCACTTCTTGGAACACGAGAGAACTTTGAAATTATAACTTACCTAGTAGAATTTTACAATTCCAAATATTTATTTCAAAAATTTTGAATTTGGACAAGCAAATTGAATAATAATTACCTTGCTCCAAGGTTTTGGAGTGTAGATCTTGGTGTGACGACAGTGGTAGAAACGAGCAAAACACGACTAAAATGAAAACTTGAGTAAATTTTGGACTGACTCCGGCAATATTGGAAAATGCCATTCTTGACATTTCACAAAAAAAAAAAAAAAAAAACAAGGGACAAAAAAACAAGAATAGATAAATAAAATTTATGTATATGTGCTTTACTTTTTAAAATGTTGAGGTAACCTATTCGGTTATGATAAGCAATCACACATCTCTGCGAGATGCGTCGAACTACTCTGTGGCTAGTTTCGTCGGGTGTAAATAACTTGAGAAGAGTACATAATGAAAACGAAAACTAGTTTTTAACATTATATGTAACTAAACCTATTCCATTTGCATTATTTAACACAGTCGCACTTTATATCGAGATCACACACCACTATAACTAATGTAAAGGACATTATTTTATTGAAAAACAGTGTTGCCCTTCGTTCGCATCCAAATGTCCAGAATTGGGAATTTTTACAAAAACATGAGGACTTCATTTCGTCACTTTTATCCCTTGGTCTATAGTGAATTATACCTACTTATTCAATATTCATTTTGATTTGGAAAAAAGACCAGTTCCTAATTTTAGCTGGATAATCTTTCCTGAAAATTTGCTTGACTCTCATTGAAAAATGTACCTGCATTTTTAAAAGCGGATTTTCTACACAGTCAACCTGATTTTTTTCTCTCGAATTCTGAATTTATATTGACGAAAAAAGGTTCGAATAAACTTGGTTGTTTTACTTTTTCTTCCTTTTTATCCCCTTTCATCTTCCGCCCCCCCCCCCTCCACGGCTGATTACCATTATTAAGCTGGCTGATTTTGATTTTGTTGGCACAGATAATATTTTTTGATCTTTTGAGAAGAAAATTGAGAATTGGCTCTTCAGACCTCGTCAATTTGACGACGCGACGTTTTTTGTTATAACCACTAAAATAACGGTTTTACCCAGAATTTTCTCATCTTAATCGCAATTTTAAAATTTCAAATATTGTTTCTAATATTTTGAAAATATGGTTATGTAGAAAAAGTATTTGAAAAGAAAAAATCAACTGATTTTTTTGTTCACCCTTGAAGCTGTCGTTTTTTTTTTTTTTGCAATTATTAATTTTTATAAAGGAAAATATTTTGGAGTGAGTACCTACCTAATATTGAATTAACTTCACATTTGTTTTGTTATTAGGTCCTATCTGATTTCTTGTCAATATTAATTCTCAAAATAGAAACCTACCTGGACGGAGGCTTTCAATTTTGAGGAAAGTTATCCTCCCCCAGAGACAGCGAATGAATTCTTCAACTGCCTCTAAAACTGTGTTCTGATTGTTTTGTGCTTCGCCATTTTGAGAGATTACAATGGAGAGAAATTGTCATACCAAAAAAAAAAAAAGCCATTAAAATGGAAATACAATGCATATTTTATAGCCTGAGGACAGAGAAACTGATAAAATAAATAAAACATCAAATCGGCGTAGTTCACAATTCAGCATCGGCTATATTTTTCTTGATCCAATCTAAGAAGTATTTTACACTGGCATAGACTCCAGGCTCGTCAGGTTGGCCACAATATTTACCCCACGATACGATTCCAATTTCTACCCATCTTCCATCGTCCAGCTGTTTGATCAAAGGACCGCCTGAGTCCCCCTATTACATGCGCAAATTGATACAATGATAATTATGAGAATTCCCTTATTTTATTATTTTTCTAAGTCCACTTTTTTCCGCAGAACGTGAAGATTTTTTTTTTTTTCAAAAGGGTATATCTTGAACTACATACATATGTGACTCGCCAAGCATAAAGGGACCACAAGTAGGAAATTTTAATTTTATGACCATTTTAGAAAGTAGGTCAAATTTCCGTTAAAATGAAACTAGAACGACGCCCGTACCTATAAAATTCATGGTTTTATGACTGTTTGAACTTGAAGTTAAGAAAAATATTATTTTGAGAAAAAGGGGTTTAAAGAAAATCAAACAAAATTTACTGTATTTAATTTTTTTAAAGTATAATTTATATCTTTATTGAACCCAATTAGCTCGTGGGTAAAGGGGCGTATCTAGACATACCTCAAGGGGGGGTCCATCATCATGACGACACCCCCCCTCCCGTAAAACAATTGGAGAATCGAAAAAAATGAAAACATTTTCCAGCTGTTTCAAGGCAGTTTTACCCCACTTCCGAGCCGAGTTCGACCTTCTACCTTTGGGACAGGCAAGGTATATGTTTCACCACCAGAAACCGCCATGAAACAATTTTCGTTAATTTTGACCTGATTTCACATTTTTGCGTCTAGCGTAAAATTTTGTTTTCCAACTTGTGGTATGCTTGGCGGGTCACATATGTATTTACAAATAACTAGAGATGGAAACGCGGGCAACTGCCGCTGGGACAATTCCCTGCAGCAATAATGAGACGAGGATACGCGAACGTGAAGATTGAGAAAATTTTTTCTCGCTGAATTTAAGGGAATTGAGTGAATTTAAAAAACTGAAATAATTTCTTTCCGTAAAACTGGTGAATCAGACATTTTTCTCATGTTTTGAAAAGTTTGGTTTTTGCATCGGGCATACTTTATGGCATTAGACTTTTCATAATTGTTGAAATCATTGACGTGAGTATAATTAATGAAAAGCTAAATTCAACATACCGGACACGAATCTTTACTTCCTTCGTAGCCAGAAGCGCAAACGTTCTGTTCGAAAACCTGTGGACCATAATGATTTCGGCACTGCTCTAAATCTCGAACCGGTACACCAACTTCTAGTAAAACGGGACTTCCAACTTCGGCAAAGGCTGTGCTACCCCAGCCTGCAAAGTAAATCACGAACTCCGTTCAGTTTTTTCAACTTGACGAATAATCGGAAGCATGAAATTGAATTAAGCGAAACTCTACCGGCGACTATAACTGTTTCATTTGTTCGAATGTCAGTATCAGCTTTTGGCAGACAAACAGGTCGTATGTAATCGGAATACTGCGCAGCGCCGTCCAGCTTCAACAAAGCCACGTCGAATCGATGGGTCGGATCGTCGAAGAGAGGATGCCTTTTGATTTCAGTGACATTGAAGTCGGAAAACTTGGTTTCGTCGGGCTGCTCGAAATCGTATTCGCCCAGTCGCACTTGCAAAGTATTCTCGCTTTCCCTGCAAAAATTCGAGAGTCACGAAAGAAAATTCCATCGATATACCTAATTGAAATTCGACGAAAAATTCTCTCAGCAGGCGTTCGTGAACGCACAGATGGTCATTCAGCCAGTCTCAAGGATCTATAAAATATTCTAATTTTATCGTCGCGGTCAAATTTAAATGAATTTTTTAGATGGTGAGATTGCAGCACTCGTGAAATGAGACACCACGCTGGTTTACAGTTTGCGATGATTTTCATTATGTCAATTAGAGAGCATCTGTCCTTGATATATTCACAGTCTTGCTCTCAAATGCTTCCTTCGAGAACTGAACTAGAAACTTACTTTCAGCGAGGTTTCTGCCCCCTATTACATTTAGGCTTTAGCTCCACAGTGAGATGGGGGTGGAACTTGAGCTATGCTAATTTGGTAGTTAATCTCAACCTATAACGTGGAATTAAGGTTTCTGTTAATTTATTTGCGGTTCGACCCAAAAAATCATCTAAAATGACGAGACTATTTCTTTTAATGAAACGAGCAAAATAAGGTAGATGTTCGAAAAAAATTTACTTCTACACAAATTGATGAAAAGGTTAAAGATGATTCATCCAAAAATGGCATAATTAAAACTCTTTGGATTCGGAAAAAGTTGAAAAAAACTATGTTTGCGATTACTTTTTTTCGACTTGGAGGAGATAAATGTACTTTAGAGAGATGGCATTTATGAAGTCGATCTTTGAGCATTTCGTGACTCTTTTGAACTTGAATTCAAAGCATTTGATGACTCTTGCTCAGCATTTAAATTTGGTTCGAGTTTCATTTGGTGACCATTTTCCAATGAAGTTATTGCAAAATTTACTGATGAGAAATACTTTCATGTTGACATCCGAAAAACGACTTCATTGGTGACATTTGAAAGGCTTCACTGAATAGATGATGATATACGAGGCTATGAGTGTACTTGGATTTTCAGAAATTTACCACTTGACACACAATGAAGATTACTTATAAAATCAGTGATATAACTTTGAATTCAAAAATTCACTGTGTTCGTTGGTATGCACGTATGCAGAAATTGATTCATATTATCTACCTGGCAAAACAATGAGCGGCAGTCAAAATATAGTTTTTGTTGATGAGGGCCCCACCACAAAACGATTCAGTTTCGCCTCTCCGCATAATGGCGGCCATCCATGGCCAGTCGATGGCAGGGGATGTGTCGACTTCTGTGATTAAATTTCTCGATTTTCCATTTATTCCACAAACTGTAGGTACAATAAAAGTGGAAACACGTGAAACAAATAAATGTCACTCATACACCAAACTATAAACACGAAACATAATAACAGTCGTGTAAAGTATGGAAAATATATCTGCTTGTAGAGAACGGAAGAAGAGAAAAAGAATAATATAGTAAATCACAGTGGCATACTTGCTGACTGAGGAATGTCATCCGAATCTTGATTATTATCTTGAATGGCAGTAATGGACTGTAAAAATTATTTTCAAAATTAGCAGCGAGTGTTGCGAAGTGAAAAAACTTTTTTTTTCTCATTTTAAATCTTTGGCAAGTACCTGTTGTCGTTTGAATCTTGTTAACTCATTTTGAGCTCGATTTAAAAGGTACTCTTCTGGTGGGAAGAAGTTGCCTGTAAGAAAGATTGACGAAAATTGATTCCAAAAATAGAGAGTTCAAATATTTGGATGCGTTGAGAAATTTGTTCGAGAAATCACCTTATTCAATAATGGTCTAGCATCAAAAGCATGAGAAAATATTTCATTTCTGGACCACTTTATGAACTCTTTATGTTTCGAAAATGAAAATCTGCAATAAGATTCTCTCGGAAAATACTTTGCCATTGCTCCCATAAATTTAGGAATTAGTGAAAAAGAGGAATTGGATTTATGGATGTTGTCAAACAATCCTATCTCGAATTGATCCCTTCTTCGAATGACAGGCTCAATTTTACGCATAACTAAATCGGCCAATTTTCATAGTAAAGTTATGAATAATTTATGTAACGAAAGCTGTTATGCAAGAAGTTATGAATTGCTAAGAAAAAATTTTTTTAGGAGATTCAAAATTTGAAGTGAACTATTTTACGATTTCATTTAAATTTTGGTTGATTTCAATCGAGAAAGGCTGTCTGGTTCACAAGGTATGAAACACTGCCCATTTTAATGAAATCAATCCCATAGGTCGACTTTGCCTGATTATGTTTTTTTTTTTTTTTAGGGTGGTGACAGGTTAAACATTTTTTACCCGTCATAAAAATAATAAAATACATTCGAAAGGAGGACAAAAAATCATCAGGTTACAAATGAATCGGAATTTCAGTTATTTTCTTTGAAGTGGAGGGAAAAGAAGGTGTCTCTTAAGTTGCTGATTTCAGCTCTAAGGAGTTGTAGCCTCCCTTGTCACCTTTAAGGTTCACCTTGGAGAAATCAACAAATAGAATAGTTGTCGTAGATCTATCTAGTTACCACTTTCGACTCAATTAAGACTATAATCTGCAGGTAAATATTTTGTTCATTAGAATTAAATTACATATGGTTCTTACCTGATCCGAAGATCAGCTGACCCAAAGTCTGCTGGGACGGCTGAACACAGAGGCAAAGCACAAATATAGAACCTAAAATACACGAGTACTTGAACCAGTCCATCGCACACGCCGAATGTATCGCGGTCGTTTCTGCTGATTACTAACAATCTGAGAAGAGAAAATTCTTTTCCCCCGTGTCCCAATTTGAATCAGTATCACCGACCGGAACGCTATCGTTTATACAATTTGATGTTAATGGAAGGACATCCACATTAGCACTGCGTGCTCTTCGCAACAGGTTTTCTCCATTATCATGATGTGAGTCAAGTCCAAAATGTAAGGTAATAGTACTTATTCTCCTCAATACTGTACGAATACGTAGCATAATTCGAAAAAAATTACGTCAGCTAATTAAATTCGTGAAATGAACGTGCCGAAATTACGAATAAAAACTGCTATCAATTTTTGTTATTCTGCCAACTCTAATTACGAACTGTATTATTATCATGCCTGCGAATGATACGTGTTGGCACCTAACTTCTGACTGCACGAAGTCAGTAGATGGAATATAAGCGGGGTATCATCAATTTTAAATCATTCGTTGTTCTATAAGTAATTAGTAGATTAATCACACACCGTACGAACGAGTGAATCCAAGTGCCTTGGGGTTTACTTTGTTCTACTGAATTCATAATTCTTGTCATGAAACACCTGTAAACAATTCGAACTAACTATATTCTCTCGTTGTAAGTACAACCAGTTTATTCAGAAGTTATTCAAGGTTTTATTCTAGTCATTCCCACCTCGCAGACTCGCTAATTCAATTATACCGAACTTGAAGCAAAAAGGTTGCGGTTGCAGCTAATCTATTTTATCCCGTAATTCCAATAGAACGTTGATAAATAGAAGAGAAAATTTATGCGGGAAAAAAGTTGGAAATAAACATTCCTCCCTCTCATATGTACGAGTAATAATAGTCGTTTCTGTCGTATCTAACATCAAAATGATGTTATGAAAATGACATTTTAATTAGCCAAGGTAGTTTATTTATTAATTCACATCAACTTTACATGTTGGAAATTAGAATTAACGTGTCATTATGTACCTATTTTTAATGTACTCGAAGTAGTTTCAGAATCACACTTCCAACATTTTCGTTTATATTACCGCATCTGGCATATTTTTTCGAATCCAGTCCAAAAAATAGGACACACTAGCATACACACCCGGTTTGTCTGCATCGCCACAATATACTCCCCACGAGACGACTCCAATTTGGATCCAACGTCCACTGGGTAGCTGGCTTATAAGTGGACCACCAGAATCACCCTAAAGTGGTTTGAATCATAAGATAACCGGTAGATAGGTGAAATAATTTTTAAAACAGAATTCCTATATTTTTGTTCTCAATTTATAAATAATTCCGATACAAATGAGTCAAACTTTTTTCTGTCAGTGGGACATAGTAGTTATTATTTTCTTCTTCTGATATATCACGTATAGATACTAGAATAATCAACGTTAAGGAATAGGCAGGATAAAAACTATAGATCAGTGGGGTAATTGGTTGCATATGAAGAGAGGTGATGTGAAGTCGGTTTGTGGCATTGGCATATGTCTCTAATCTCGCAAGGCCAAGCACTTCGTCACTGTGCCACACGAACTCCTCTAATATAACCTGATTTGGTGAATATTTCATTCATTTGAGAGCTAATTTTGATATTTTTTGAACATATTTTAGGGAGAGCTCACCACGCAAGAATCCTTGTCGCCCTCGTAACCAGCTGCGCATATATTTTCAGCAAGAACTTTAGATCCATAATTTTCTTGGCAGTGCGTCAGGTTCCAAATGGGAACGGTTACGTGCAAAAGTGTCAAACTATTTGTCTCTCCAAATGCAGTTTGTCCCCATCCTATTTAAAAAAAAAAAAAACGTAATTTTGAGATGTTAGAGAATTTAAACAGGGACAGTTCTATGGTACTGAAACAATAATTGATTTTTTTTTTCCGAGAGATCTTATAATATTGGAGGCGACAAAATCGGTTTACCTGCGATAAAGGCGGTCTGATTTACTTGGACCTGGTAACCAGCTGGTGGTAAGCAAATTGGTCTGGTGTATCTTGTATACTCGACCAATCCACTGAGCTTCACCAAAGCCATATCGTTTTTGTGCAGGGTTTTATCGTATAACTGATGACTTATTATTTTTTCCACTTGTAAATCGATGAATTTCGTCTCATTGTTCGTATCGAAGTCGTATTCACCTACTCGTACGTAAATTTCTGTCTCCGTAAATCTAGGAAGTATAGGTAACTGATGATAGAAAAGTGAAGCCTTAGTTTTCCCGTAAGAATAAGTTGATATGAAATGAAAAACCGAGACATTTGTATCCCTCGAGTGCAGACTCATCCTATGTAAAATACATAATCTAAGCTACATATTCAGAGACCAAATAGATACCGTCAGCCTATGTCTGAAATCTGCCAAGTTCCGGAAGTTATCTCCCAATTTTTTACACCTACAGTTGAGAGAAGACTTTTAGGGCAATATGAGCCTTTTAAGGTCGCTTCCCGCTGCAAGACATGTTGGAGGGCCAAGCGGAAGGGAAGCGAGGGCCGCAGAGGATGAAGCCCTTAGTAGTTGATGAATTCAAAGTTTTTGCTTCTCTTAGCCACTATATTAGCCACGCACGTAACTAAATTTGGCTGCTGCTTTTAAACACAACATCGTACTAATTCTGTATTGATAACATAAAGTTTTGTAACTCTTCAGAAATAATAAATAATATTTTTCCCTCAAAAATTTACCTACCTCATATTTTACACTGTGCATGTAAGAAATCTTTAGTTGGTACATAATATAAAAACGTAACGAGTGTGTCATTTCACACCATTTGCGCCAGTACGAGTAGTAGCGCTTCAATTATGTTGATAATACTCACTTTTCGAAGCAATGGGCCGCAGTCAACACATAATTTCGGTTCAGTAGAGCTCCGCCACAAAAAGCTTCCGGCGGTTTCATATCCTTAGACACAATGCCAACTATCCATGGCCAGTCTATGCTTGGAGACGAGTCAACTTCCCCGTTTATCAAATTCTTCGACTTACCGTTGATACCACATGCTGTCATTTTAAAATTGTCACAAAAATTATATTTGTTAGTAGTCATTATGATCTACGCGTACCTGTTTATCGAAAATCACTTGCCTGCAGATTGTGGGATATCTCCCGGAGGTTGGTCAGAAATTGGATTACTATTGGTCTGTAAAATTTTGATCGATTCCATAGAAAAAAGAAAAGAAAAAATCGTGACGCGTTATGGAAATTGAACTCGTCAGCTTAGAAAGTTCAGTGGCTTATATTTTTAAATTTTTTCACATGAATAATGTGAAATGACATTTAAATTTCTAAACGCATGCTGGAATTCAAAAAATGCTTACCACTTGTCTTCTAGAACGTTGCAGTAACTGCACGACATGCTGGAGTTCCGAACCTTCGCGTGGAACCCCTGAAAAATAAAGAACAGCGAAAAATAGAGTCGGGTCTCTACTCTCTTCCAAGAAAATTTAGTGTGGTGATCACCACATTAGTATTGTTCATTTAGACTGACTTTTGGGTTTTCTAAATTTATGAACCTGACTTGTATGTTTGCCTCCGCAGCCTTCTTCAATCTTCATGGCCAAAACTTTAATAAACCCGAAAATGAGAAACTAAATTTTTCAAGCCGGCTACACACTATTCCATTTTTCCTGTTTCCATTTTCCTGTTTCGCTGTTTCCTTGTTTCCAACTGTTTCCAAAATCTGATTCCTTTTTCCTCTAAATTGATGAAACAGGGCTGTCCACACTATTCTTGTTTCACTCTGTTTCATGTTTCCTCAATACTGTTTCACCAATTACCATTTTCCATCTTTTCAGTTGAGGAAACAGAGTGTTGACTGCTGGATGTAGTTTTCAGGGTGTTGAGAGTATTCTCAATGCTTCAAAGTCGCACAAAGCACCTCATGCCGGCTTAAGATGCAATTCCAAAAAGAAAGTATTCAAGTCAACCAGTGGAGAAAGACCAGCGAAACAGGGTGAAAAAGGACGAAATATGGCGAAATAAAGGCGAAACGCTCCACACTATATGTGGAAAAAAACTTTTTCCACGAAAAAACGCTTTGTGTTTCGTCAAAAAACCGCTCTTGGCGAAAAAGCAGACGAAACACGAAACAGCTTGTTTCCACGAAACATTTATCAGCGAAAAACGTCTACACACTATCATGGAAACAGGGGGAAACAAGGAAACACGAAACTGGAAACAGGAAAAATGGATTAGTGTGTAGCCGGCTTCAGGCAGATTATGAAGAGAATTGTTGCTATGGGTAATTTTGAAGACGTATTATTTTTCTTGTATAGCTAGTATAAAAATTCAGTAGGGCAGAATAATTTTCAAGCAATTACGAGTACAAACTGATGGTTTATTTTGATACGTCTGAATGAAAATTTTCGCGAAAACACGATAGAAGAAACCAGTTTCACAAGTCAGAGGGTTTGCATAGCAACTAAGCTGCAGGCATAGAATTCTTCCGAAACCAATTTTTACAACTGGTGAACAAAAATGTGACGAAGCAGAAATTTTCAGTGGATCTAAGAATAAGTTGGAAGTTCAAAATTATTGATTTTCGGATTTTCAGAGAAACTTATTTCTCATACCCTGAAGAGCATTTTATGTGAAAGGATGTCGAATTGTTAGTCTAAGGCTTCTAAGAAAGGGTTATAGTGAGAGGAAGCCGTTTAAAAAATTCCAAAAATGAATTTCAAGTAACATTTAATTTGCACAGTTTACTCGTATTCAGTCATTATTTTTTGTTGGTCTACGAGTTCGAGTATAATAATGTAAAACGAAATAAAATGCCTGAAACTGGTGCGAATAACTTTTCAACTTCGAATGCGCTTTACTGAAAATCTCATTTTTCATTTTCTAACTTTGATGGGACACATTTCGGTGAATTTTTGGTTTACAGAGTTGAATCTCGAACTGTTGAATTCGTTATTTTAATAGTCTATAAGAATTGAAATTCTCAAAAAATTTAATTTTGATCTTCTCAACCTAGAAGAATGTTTTCTCAGATTTCGTCTCTAATTGTAATTGTTTGAGTAATGAACAAACTATTTTATGATTTCGAAGGCAGTTTCAACCCTTACATTTTTTCTCATCTATCTATAAACTGCCAGAAAAGTGAATAAATATGAGTACGAACTTCATTCGAGATCAGTTTTGTAAATTAATTTCCCAAAGTATAGAAATAATTTTAAGTACAAACCTGATAGCTCTTGTTGCTTCGACGATTGAAAATTGATACAAAAAACTAAGACGACTGAGAGAAGTTTCGCCAAATTATTAACACTCTTCATATTGTAACTTCACATCAGAAACACTCGACTTGAATATTCAAATTTCTTAAGTCTTACTATTGCTTTTTAACATGGAAAAATGTGCCTAACCACTTCTTTAATTTTTTTCGATTGATTCAATGCCAAGTTTTTTTTTATTCCCCATCAACGATGATGAATTCCGAAAACATAAGCTCTCTACTTTGTCACACGGACAAACATACTCGTACATATGTATCTTTTTTTATGTGCTAGATGGCGTGGGTTAAACGCTATTTTTACGATGGTATACACATAAATGACCATAGGAATTTACCGACCAAAATATGGAAAGACTAGTTCGCACTAGTGTCATCAAAATTTTAAATTATCTTACCAATTAACGAGCTATTCTGGTATTGATTTAATATTGAAAAAAGTACTGGAAAATCACCTACTGTCCTACTACCTACAGTAGCAACCAATTTAGAGAGATTTTTTTTTTTAGTACTCGTATAAGTAACCCACAACTGTTGAACAAAATAAATCATTCTTATTTCACATTTCCGCCCTCAATTTCAATGATTTAATCTTCGATTTTAATTGAAATAAAATTAGATACTCGATATTTTAATGTCTTTAGTGTAAATATTACATGTAATTATGATTTTAAAAAATGATGATTTTATTCGAGTTAATGTTGACAATGAATCGTATTTGGATATTTTTTGGGACATTTTACTCGCATCTTGGGAGGTCTCCATTTAACTTTCACCATGGTTAAAGGTAGGCAATTTGTGAATGTTGGCCTCATAAGATATAAAGACCATCGTCTGCAGTCCCACCAATCACATTACCACATCTCTCTTGACTTTTAAGTGCAGACTGCGAGAAATGGTTTTTTCTTGTAACCTGAACGCTTTTTTAGTTTTATACTTGAAATGATGATGGCTTTCCATCTTCGAACGGTTCCTTATCTGATGGGTTCAATCACGAGTTAAAATATCTATATCAGCTTTTTTATGCTTCATTCAGCCCTTCTCCTTCTCTGTTTTTTTTTTTTTCATGTAATCGAGATGTAGTCTGTTGTCTTTTGATTTTGACCGAGTTTGAAAAATGAGCGAGTAAGCAGTTTGTTGTTTGGAAAGGGAGAAAAATTTTGGATTGGGGTTTTCGAGTAAAACAGTTTTGATGAAAGGTCGACGTATTCCCGGATTTGTCGATCGAATGCTCGCCAGCATAATACGTTTGAAAATTGATGAAGCGTGAAATCATTTTCCTACTTTATATCGTGTTTGCTGTGTGGTTTCCCAGAATTTGTTGCTTTTGTGGAGGTGAAAGGGTGGCAGGAAATAGAAAGGGAGTAGCAGGATATTCTCGAGTTCGTCTTCAGTTCAAATTGGTGAAATTCTTTATCCTTTGCTTATCCAAACGAATTTTCCAACCTTTTTTAGTAAGCTATTTCTCAGATGCAGAAAACTATGTAGTGTAACTTGACTTTCCTTGAGTGCGCTGGTATGGTGTTTATTTTCTGAAGACGCTGAGGCTAATATAATGCTTGTGTTCAATAGCATCTAGAATAAAATTGGATTTTGATTGTTTTTAAAACAAATCCCGTTAATTTTTTTCATTCATTAATAATCTACAAGCAACATCATCTAAATCAATTGCTGATGCTAACGATAAATAATCTACAAAGATTAACAAGGGTTAGTACCTGTTGCTACTGCTGAGTCAATTTTTTTTTTTTCAATATTGGGTACACTAATATAACAAATAATCTAAAGAATCAAAATGATATGAATATTACAAGGGTTATATTTAGTACCTACTACTACTGCTAAATCAAATTATTTTCATTTTATTGTTTTATTTTGTTATTATATTAATTTATGATGACTAATCTAAGTGCTGTGTACTCGTATTTTCCAATATTTTTCAAAGTAAGATGATCTAATATTACTAGGGTTAGTACCCACTGCTACTTCTAACAACAAATAATCGATTATTAGAAAAACTCTGATATTCAATGCAACCTCAAAATGCAAATGAACATTATTAAAAATTACCAATTATTTAGTGAATTGAAGTAACTATGTTTCATTAATTTTTTTATATTACTTGACATTCGATTGCTTATTTTTCATTTCTATTAGCGCCTCTATTACTGGCGTAAATGGTCAAGCAGGTGCTTTGCAAGTCCGTAACTGTGGGAAGCTGTAGAAGTAAAATATTGTTGACTCCATCCTGCACTTCATTTACTATACATAATATTGGTGATATTCAGTAAACTTATAAATAGTGCGCTTGTGTGCACAAATGTTTTCAACAAAATGAACAAATTTCCTCCAGTCAGCATTTTGCTGAAAACTTGGCGGTCAAACTGCTTACTTTGACCCCGTTTTTCCATTTTATGTTCTAAATTTTCTGTATGAACCACGTATATATCACCGGTGGGATTTAAAAGTTTCTGTGGAAAGGTGGAGAGAGTTGAAATGCACGATTTATGGTGACCAATAGCTATACGAACGAAGGACCGCAATCTTGTAAATTGAAGTTTGTATTATGCAAAATAACTCTTCTCTCGTCGTAAAAGTCAATATATAAAAGCAAGGTGAGAGTGAATATTTTGACGCAACGAACTCAGATATATAAGCAGGTTTTACGTGAAACTCCAGACTATGATATCGCAGACTGACTTTTGATTTGGAAAATGTGGCAGACGAGAGGTTGCAGTATAAGATGAGCGCGGGCCATTATGTCAGAATGGAAGTGCCGTCCTCATGCGGCCAATGGGTATCGTTGACTTCCTGCATAGGGTTGCAAGGGTGTGGGAGAAAAACAGCTGATCACATTTGCGCTGGACTCCGAGCAGTTTCTGTCGGTTTTCTCGCATCCACAGATGGTGGTAGAAGAGGCTGCTAGAACATGTGCGCGTAGATTGCTCCTTTGGTCATAATGCGACGCGCCTTGTCATGGTACCCGTACATGTTCTGACAGAGTGCAGTGAGGACTGGTTGTGACCGGTGATAGCATTTGGCACTTTGAATAAATATACAACATATATCACACCTCAACAAAACTGAACCACTGGAGTGGCAGGGAGGACTTTTGAAGCACCTTTTACATGCGTTTGTACACTTATGCAACGACAATTTGGAATAACCCCCGCAACATAATTGATAATTGTAGGATGATACTACAAATCCCATCATGGAATTGATCAGTTCAAAAAGATTATTGTGATAAAATAAATCTGTATATTTCTCAGAAGTATTGCTCTTCTCTTTAAAAACCATGTTCTTCCCAGAAATATCCTCGTAAACGTTGATTTTAAAAGGACGAGAAAATTGAAAAATAAAGAGTTCTGAAGACACAATTTACAAATGAATAAAACACACTAAAAAAT
This sequence comes from Parthenolecanium corni, assembly GCA_038050395.1. NCBI lineage: Eukaryota > Metazoa > Arthropoda > Insecta > Hemiptera > Coccidae > Parthenolecanium > Parthenolecanium corni. Next base: position 95,328 of record JBBCAQ010000041.1, on the reverse strand, counting down.
GAAAATAAAACGGTGAAAAAATACAGCACAACTCAGTAAACACAGATATAGAAAAAATACACTTCAAGTAAAAAATACAAAATAGAAAAGACACAGCATTTCTGCCAAAGAAACTGAAACATAGTAACTCTGAAATCTTGAGCAAGTTATGCTTCTCACTCGATTCTCTTTTTTGGGAATTAAGATTCCAGATCCCTCTACAATCTATTAGCCATTAAAAACTGTTCTTTTCATTTTATCACACACCTCCTATTTAAAATAAATAAAAATCTGGAAAAAACTACCCAAACCACTCTCGAACAGTTATAAGGAAGTAAGCAGTTACCAATAATTACTTTGAAAATTGAAGCACTATCAGCTATTCAGTCTGATCTTTCTTAATAATCGCATTCTGCTTGAGTGTCCTCAAATTTCTTCATTCTTATAGATCCAATATAGAACTGGAAATTTCCAAACAGGGAGGAGAGATTTTGACCACAGTCTCAGATTTTATCTACTTAAGGGTGATGGCTATATTGAACATGTTGCTATAGTTTACTGGAGGAAAGTGGCACAATGCTACCTGATTGCCTCTGTTTGTGTATCAAGTATTGATGATTTATTCACTAGTTTGTTGGTAAAATTTCAAGTCATTAAAGTGTGAAAAGAGTTATAGTACTAATACGTAGGTGGTTCAAATATTAACCGGAAAAATAAAATACCATCAAGCAGAGGTTAGGCTCGGTGAAAATAGCAACTCCCTGTGTTGGAGACATTCTACACCAACTACCCTGACTGCATAAGTCCGCTCCGTCTTGAAAAAAACGGATCCGAAAACTTGGAGTGAACCAGAGGAAAATTATTTCGCTGCGCAACATTTTTTACTGCCTCACAACAACGCGCAACCATATACAACTCAATACACGCACACATGTCCTTCCTAACTGATCAGCGAGAAGTTGGAACGCGCTCCCTACTCTCCCCGATCTGTTGGGAAAGACATGTGTGCGTGTGTTGCATTATACATGGTCGCGCGTTGTAGTAAGGCAGTAAAAATGTTGTGCAAAGGAAAACTTAACTTCCATTTCACTCCATACTCTCGTAGACGTTTTTTTCAAGACGGAACGGATTTATGCCGTCAGGGTAGTTAGTGGAGAATGTATCTAACTGACTGTATTGCCATTCGCACCAAAATTCACCTTTGCTTGGCAATTTCCAATTTTTCCGCTTTATATTTGAACTACCCTCGTATTTAGTGATAGTTGGTACATTTTTTTGGTGTTTGCTTATCAACTCTCGTTTATTTATTTGTTATAAACAGTTATATATATATATATATATATATATATATGTAGCTATGGTTTCTTGTATCCTTTGAACAGTGAAACATTCAAGTTACCTCTTACGGATCCCATTAATATTTTATATGTATTTTGAATGTAAAAACAGTTTTACGGGGGGAATTTTTTTGCTGCGTGGATTTTGGTTGTCCTCTGCTCTTTTTTTTTTCGTTATTACTGAGGAAAATGAAAAAATTTTCATAAAGAACGAATAAGAGATTAGAAATGTTGGAGTGAACGAGTCCAATATTACTTCTTCCGTGTACTTCGTTTATTGTCTGGATCTTGTTGTTCTTTTTTCTACATGGACCACGTGTCACAACCATTTTCAGTACTTCCTTCAGCCAAAACCAAAATAGATTGCTCTTAATCAGTGCCGATGATATCCTTCTACGATGAGAGCGCTGCTGCTAACCGGTGATTCTCTCTGTCAAACAAAACCTGCTAATGTAAAGCAAGAATGACAGGGAGCCCCAACTTCTACGAAAGACTTTTCATTTTGTGGCATCGCTCCTTTACTTCATTATTTCTGCATACGTCGAACGCTATCGGTAACCTAAACTTAACGACGGTGAAAAGTTTTTCTTTCTTTTCTTTTTTTGACGACCCCAATATGTATCATTAGTCCCCTCACGCCTCCTTATCCCTTTTCCTTGGTCATAAAAATTCCCCTGTGACACATTTTGCGGGTCGGTCATTTAGTTCGCGTGCATATGTGCTCTCGAAACACGCCAACCCTTTACCACTCTCTCACCCCGCGGGTCCTGTAGTCCCCGCTGGCCCCCTGCGCTTTCGTCCCTCGTCTAACGCAGAATAAGTTGCTTGTTTCAAAAAACATGTGACAGAATTTCTGAAGGCGATCGAAGGGGTAGGTTATCTCGTGTACATAGCTTTTTCCTGAACTACGGAGCTCCCTTCACTCTTCCCCTAATTCTGGCGAATATTTCATTTTGCACACACATTTTCGGCGTTTTAAATTTGACGAAGCGAGTAAAATCGAAGAAAACTTTTTGCTGTCTTGGCAAATCTCAACATATTTAGGTTAATGTGCTCGCACGCAACAGCTGGGACGATGTCTGTAGCTGTGTGCTGCTTGTCGTTTGGCGCTGATGAACGTTTTATGTGTTGAGAAAATTTTTGGAAGGCGAGTCAAATGGGGAAAAATGTGAAACTTGGTGGTTTTTGTGCGGGCGAATTTATTAAGTTTCTGTCGACTTGCAACTTTTGCTTAAAAAATTGACACGTTATGATGTACCTTTGTGTGAATGAGACGGTAAGAAGGGTAACGGGGGTATGGAAAAATTCCTGAAGGTTACAAAACAAGTCAGAATTGTCCATAATTTACGATAATTCTTTTTCTTTTAAAAAAGTGGGGGTATTGTCCGCCTCCCAGATCCACAGATCTTACATTTTGGCTATCCTTGTGTGATATTCTGCTTTTTTTTTTTTGTACACGTACTTTTATTCCCTCAATTTTATTTTCTTGCGGGATGGATAGACAGAAAAAATCTGCATGAGAAGAGGGAACAAATTGAAATATTTGCAGCGCATGACTGCTTCTAAGACGAGAATTTGTATTTATTTTCTGGAATAACTATATGAGAATTTAAATTTTCTTTGCAAAATGCATAATGGAATGTGAAGAAGAAGGGGGAAAATGAAAAAATGTCAAAATCGCATTGCTACGTTTTCGTTGTCTCTTGTTTTTTTTTTCTTCGTTTGGCATTAGAAATGGGTTTGGAATGAAGTGATCTGGAAAACGTAGGATCTGGAGTGACGTGGAGCGAAGTAAAATCTTGTAGCAGGAGGAAGAAGAAAACTCGAATGAGTTTAGAAGACAGTTTTGGTGGAAAAATAATAAATGATGGGAAGGGGTGGGGAAACCGTTGCTATTTCAATTTTTCTGCTCAGTAATCTTGATACGAATGACATTTTCGAACAACCTTGATGAGCCAAGTTTTTCTTGCATTTGTGACAAGTCAAGTTTTTCTGAAATAGTTATAATATTTTCAAATAACAAATAAGAAAAATAGATGAAGAAATGATGACATGTGGTTTTCCTACACAGTTTTTAAGTGATATTCGTAGTTTGAAATATTTCTTCAGAATGCTTTTTTCTGTAACTTTGTACAGTGATTCCATTGCACGTTATTCTCGCGAAACTAATACATGTCCATATTTTCACGACGTACTTATCAAACCTGTCCGTGAGATACTGGAAAAATGCGCCGAAAAAAAAAAAGATGAATTAATTACTCGTATCTCTAGTACATCTATGTTACAAAATGTGATTCGGTGCCAAAGTAAAAGTTGAAAAAAGGAGATCAAAAGCGATACGAAAACCAATATTACTCTATAAATTTCCCTTCCAGTGACAAAGGCAAATAAGCTCCGGAAGAATAATTTTTCATGTAGTTCACAGTTCACACGCTTGTTAAAAAAATGAACTTTTATTGTACATCATCTGGTGTGCACTTTTTGTTAACCTCGTGAATTTTGGTGAATCACGAGTATATTTAACGATTACGTTTTTCTTTTGTCTGTTCTTCCCCTAGCTTTCTGCCATGGACGTGAAACTTTGAATAAAATTTGTGCCCTTATTACCGGCGAAGCTTTGTTGTATTCCATGTTTCGAGAAAATGCCACTCCTATCACCTGCCCATTCAAGCCACCCTACACGTTCACTTATAATCGAGGTCACGGCGAATGTCGATATCCTGTCTCCACCATCGATTCCTGCACTCAAGATTCGAAATTCGTAATCCAATATCAAGCCTGCCCTGACGTCTATGGTTCTGAGAGTGCTCGTAAGTACCAATATATATTTTCATTATACTTTCGCAAAATACCATAATATTGTGATGTCGCAAGAAAAAATTTAAATATCCATAAAAAAAAAACAGCATGTCAAGTTCCGATATTAATTTTCAAGTTCTTCCAGTTCCAGCTAGATGAGCAATTATACTTTCTTCGTCAACATTTTTTAAAGGTGTCAGCGTTTCTAAGTAGTTCTCTACATATATTGAGCACCGAATCAGTATAAAACTAAAGTATTGCTAAACATGATCATTCATGTATGTGTTTCATGAAAGGAATAAAATTCCGGAATGAAACCAGAATCCTTATTTTTCAATGGGTTGGATTTTAGAGCACAGCAAATAGAGATAGTTAACACAGTGGAAAAAATTAAATCACAGCAAAATGAGAATCCCACATCAAAAAGAAGAATGCACAGCAAAAAAGCACATTGAACAGCAAATTGAGGATTGCACAGCAAATAATAAATAGAACCATAAAGAAAAATGTTGAACAGCAAAATGCGTTCATTAGGCAGCAAAATGGGTCAATTCAGCAGCAAACCTCTAAAATAAAAATGATCAAATTATAAAAAAATAAAAGAAATAAATTTGTTGGATGACAAAAATTACTGCACTAAAAGTTCTTTCTTTGTCGCTGCCTGGCGCTCGCGCTTGCGTTTCTGCCCTGAAGGCACATTTTTTGCCTGAGGAGGCACATCACAAAGCCGGACCCAAATGGGCATTCCCAGCAAATGCTTGCAGGTTGAATGTTTTAAGAAAAAAGGACACGAACAAAACAAATTTGAAGTATCATTATGATCAACATGAATCTCCCAAATCCCAAACTGATACTTTTTAAACTCGTCGAAGGTTTTCCACAAATTCTTTTTCAAGATAGTAGTAGCTAAAAGTTTCTTTGATATTGGCCACCCGAAACTGTTCGATGTCGTTTAAAATATTGAAGTACTTCCTTCATTCTCATCACATTCTAAAATTTCTCATCATTTTGAGCTCCTGAGGTAGTATTTCAATGTGTTGAAAAGAAGGGTTTTTTCAGTTGCTTAAGGAAAGCCTCAAAAATTTGGATTTCAAAAGAAATGATAAATATTTTTACACTTTTGATGTGAGAAAAATTTAATTGCTGTTCAATATTAAGTGTTCATTTTATTCTTGTTTTGCTGCTGAAAAATTTTTACTTTTGATGTTCCATTAATTCTTTCTGCTGTGCAGAATTTGCTGTTCATTCCATACCTTTTTTTACTGTTCTCACATTCCTTTTTGCTGCTCACTGATTTGCTGTTCAAACATTCTTTTCTGCTGTGCTACTTTAATTACGCCTTTTTCAATTATTCCCTCCTTACTCTGTCGAGCTCAATAATATAATATATAACCACTCTTCAAAATCAGGTATAAAATATCTTTTACAGTATGTTTGAAACAAGGCGCAAGTGAGCATTTTAAAATAACGTTTAGAGACAAAACAAAGTCTATAAACGAGTTAGTATTATGTAGTATTTAGATCTTATTTAGATATTATGTCGGAAGAGTTGCCCATCCGCACCAATACAGGCGCTACATCGCTTAAAAGATTGGAAAAAACACGTTTTAACATGCGAGTATGACCATTTATTTTGGCAATTTCGGCTGTGATCCCCGCTTTTAATTCCTTCGGAGTGCGGGGTGTGGTGTGTCTGCGTTAGGGTATTCTAATGTGAAACGTTAGCGAACGATTTTATAGAATTTGGTCTCACAATAAACGCGTAACATGAAACTTCGTTCATTTTTGGAAAAAGTCATTTTCGAGTTTCGCATACAGAAACAAAATTCAAACGAGAACGGTGTAGTGAGTGAACTTGGATAAGTGCAAGAATTTACCTTATGAAGCATGTAGGTTGTGGCAATTTCTTATTCAAGAGAGAGAACAACCAAAAAACACACGGAGCGTTGTCTGGGAAGTAGGGTGGATGTGTTACAGTTTCGATAAAATTGTCGAAATGTTCATGTTGCCGCTGATGTGTGTTGTCTTGCATTATCATGGTGAAGGCATTCATCGTGCAAATATATGAATGTTTTCGTCCAATGTGGTATCGCAATGTCTAGATGACTGTTTTGTAATAGCCTACTCACTGTTGATGGTGCTGTGTTGGGGCAGATTATTTTTATATTACATTCTTCGTTCATCGAAAAAGCTGTGAGCACGACTGCTCGGCTCAGATGGAAAATTTCGCGTTGATAAATCTTGTTTTAGAGGCGAGTTTTATTGATGTAAAATCCCTGTTCTCAAGTCCACACTGTATCTATAGGACTTCGATTATGTTGTTTTCCAATGCATGTACTTCGGAGTCACTGGAAAAGGTAGCCTCTAAGTACCATCGTTGAAGACGTGGTATGAAGCCATTGAAGTAGCTCCTTGGTGGATACCGATAATGCAGTACAACCCTTCGATGGAAACATGAATAATTGCTGCAGAATGGCCAAACAGTCCATATTATCTTTCTTTTGGTTTTAGTAAGGTTCCGAATTAGATTTATATAAGGCATCTGATATTAAAGTATACGTAGGTACATACTTAATCCAATTAATTTATATACTAGTATTTTTTAATCATCATCTAAATTATTTTTTATGGGATATACTTTTAATCTAATTTTCAAACTTGTACATGACAACGCCATTAAAGCTGAAAACTAAAAAGTGAAAATAAATGTTTTGAGGCAAGTTAATGATAGGTAGCCGAAAAGAAAGAATGAGAACCGAGTTTAAGAATTTTATGGACTCTAATGGGTACACTTTCAGTGACTGTTCATTCTCTCTGGCTTACTCTCATACTGCTCTCTCTTGCTCTTTTGTCTTCGATTATATTTTCATTTCGTGTACTTCAGCTTCTTTTTTTTCTCATCCAGTTTTCTTACTTTTTTTCTCGTAAAGATAGCAGCTGAATGAGAGTGGAGGTCAAAAATGAAAAAGAAAGAAACAAAAAAAGAAGGAAAAGCTCTCTATGGCTCTACTAACAAACCGCTTAAAAGGTTTCAGTGCATTATCCTTCTAATTTTGTCGTTGTTTAGTGCCACAAAGAAATTATACGACCTTACATTTATGGTGAAAAAAAAAATGGCGAGTGGAAGAAAGGAAGAGAAAAAAAAAAGCGAAAACAGCGGAGAAAGGTGAAATTTTCTTGTTGAAGAAAGCTCTTAACTACTTCTCTAGTAGTACAAGGAGAAAGTAGAAAGTGTTAACCACTTGAATCTCCAAAGTATGGCTCTGAAAGCTTGTTTTATCAGCTCGTGAAAAATATCTGGCTTGTAATAATTTGGATGTTTCTGACGGCGCTGCTAGAATATTTCAACCATCAGTTTGGCATTCTCTGTTCACTTCGCCTTACTCGTATGCTCGAGTCGAAGGTCTTTATTATATTGAATCTCACTTAATGGCAGGCAAAATCGTTATATTACTGTCTAGCCCCTCAAACCGAAAAGTATAATGCGGTCAAAGGGAAAGTTAATTGACCATGGAGTTACTGTTTCCAACCGACAGTGTTCCAACGCTGCTATTATATTATGGTTGAAAATAGTGCGAAGTAATTTGATGGTGTCAGCGATTATGATGCCACAGCAATGGGTTTGGCAGGATCGATCCTAGAAGGGGAGCACTTTCTTATAGAAAAACCTGACGATCGGACATCGTTGATGTCAAAAAACTCAATTGTTGATTGAAATTGGAATAAAAATTTTTCAATACTTCTGACTAGGTCTTCTTGTTATAAAAATAAAAATTCATAATTTGAAGATTCATTTATCCCCATTATTTTTTATTTTCATTATACGAGTAAAACACCACAGTAAAAAATTAAAGTTGAAAGTAGAAAATAAATCCGAGAAAGAAAGAGCTTTCGTTCTTATAAATTAATTTCCCTCTGTTCATTTTTTCCTCCACTTTTTCCTCTTTTTTCACTCTCGAAAATGTGTATCTTTTCATTTCTAGTTTTTCTCTTTTCTTATTTCGAAAATGGTATTATGTTCAATTATTTTCTTTTATTTATTTTTTTCCATTTTGAAAAGCTGAGTGGAGTAGATTATCCACGACTATGAAATATACGATCGGATTAAGCAACCTATCTTTTTTTTCCCTTCGTTCTAGAATTTTCCATTTTATGTTCTAGGTGAATTTTTTACTTCGGAGAAAATGTTTTCATTATGTTTTGAGACTGAGGAAAAGATACAACCGGGAACAGTAGAAGGTTTTAAACAATAAAACACAAGGGAATAAAATTCGTCTCTTTGTGAAAATTAACTTTATTATATAAGATGCTTATTTATTGTTTTATGAAATTTTTTTAATCAATAAATTTTTCGATGGAAAACCTGCTAAATATACGTAGTGTGCCCAGTTCACCTGATTTTACGGTATACTTACAGGCAACTCATGATATTTTTAAATAACTTTCATCAATAAACAGAATGTTTTTTCGTTGGAATATTAATTTTCATTTAATCTGTCATGATATTATAACAACCGGCAGAAATATTTTTAAAATTTATACGTAGTTATAGATTGAAGGATCGAAAACAATCTTGGAGTGTCGTCTTGGGTTGTTAGATTCAGTGGAGCATTATTTTTATAACCATTATAGTAGTTTTTGATTTTTTCAAGCTTATTTTGGAGATTATGAATTAATTTGAAGCTTGAAAAAAAAAAATTACACCCATATCAAACTTGAATTTTTTTCAAACTTGAAACACCGACACGAAAACGAATTGAAACTTTGAAAGTTTTGGGGTCATTACATATTTTTGTTTTATATAACTGAATATAGTCCTAACCCATGTTTTAGAATCTAAATTTATCTTAGAATACCGTGGAATGTAAAATTTATAGTGTTTAGCATCTTCCAATATTAGAAATCTTCAATATCGGTCGCCCTGGGAAAGACCTTGCTCGCTAAAATTTCCTCAACCTTAATTTCCTTTAATGTTTCAATTAAATTTCTGTAGTCAATTGCTTATTCTAATACTTGAAAAAGAAAATGTGAGCGTGGAGAAGTCACCCACTGTCGTGAAAAAGACCTTCCTCAGGAAACTCCATTTCTCATGCCCACGAAGCAGATGCATAATACTAGAATTTATTCAATTTCTTTTGTTGGCAGATGGAATAATAAAAGAGTGAAATTATAGTAAAATTAACCACCCTCGGCTAAATCAAAATCAACTGCAAAAATATCCGAACAGAATGTTCGTAAAATTTTACACTCCCCTTCCCCGCCTTCCGCTTCTGCCTCATTTTTCTCGTATATTTCAGCAAAACGTTAACGACTTGTACCTTCGAAATTACGTCTCTCAGATTATCGTGCTTTAAAAAAAAAAAAAAAAAAAAAAAATGGAAAATCCAAACGAATAGTTGTAGTAGGAGAAGGTAGGGGTTAGGGGCTTTGAAATGTTAACGATATTTGGAGAGTGCAAAAAAAAATGAATATAACGAAGGTATATGTAGATGAGTTCTGAAATGCGAGAATACAAAAAAGAGACGATAGTCGAATTAAAACGAATATTTATGAAAGAATTATCAACATTTTGGGGGGCGAATGCAGAATAAAACTAGAAAAAAAGTGGCGAATGTAAAGAATTTTAGGAAGTGGCTATAGAATAATATTTTCTGTAATGGAAGGGCTAAAAATATTCACTTTTTTTTCTCTCAGAGATCATAAAAGAAATTAACGACTTCGCAGTTCGCGAGAAGAAGATAGGAGGTGATTACGAGAAAATGAAAAAATCCTTTTTTTCCTTGAAGACCAAAATATTTTCTAGCTAGAATATTTCGAAGGAAAAGGCACACAGAAACAGATAATCTGTTGAAGTACATAAAAATGGGTGTTTTCTAAATGGGACAGCTGCAGTGGCATATCCACAATTTAAATAGGATGCTTATACTGAATTCTCCTGTGTGAGGATTTAAATTGAAAATTCTAAAATAATTAGATAATTGCTCGAATAAATTACGTTTAAAAATCTATATTTTAAAATTGAATATCTTCTAAATCTCAGAATGAAAATTTATCTAGCCAGTAGCTGCTTTTGTTGACCAGAAGAATACATATAGGTATATATAAATAAATAAATCACTATTTCTCATTGCTTTGCGGTTGAAAAAGTTTCTTAAAACTTCACTCGAGTGTAATAAGTGGAGTACTGGAGTACCATGCAAAATACCCAATATTAAGAATTTTCATCATTAAATGAGGTAAAAAAGCTTTCTCAAGACGCCTCTTGCTGCGGTCATTGAGGAAAAATAGGAGACAGAATAAAATGAATTTTTTGGACAATTTTAACCAATTTTGAGAGAAAGCTGAAGGATTCTTCATGAGATGGCATTTCCTTTTTCATGTCAAAAACTGATTGTTATCAACATTGCAAAAACCACTTACATAATAAAATATATCAACTTATAAATAATAATATTGAAAAAAGAAAACCAGCAGGAATGCTGTACTTTATTAAAGCGAAATTCAACTATTTTTCCTGTCGGAGGTATGAAAAAGAAAGTTGGTTATTCATTAGACATTTCACTGCAGTTTTTTTCCATATTATATGGACTAATTACCAAGGTACTACAGCTATAGATATTCGTTCGAAACCATTGAACAGTTGCACGAGTCAAGGCTCGGAAACTGATAAAATCTTGAACTACATAATATCAAGGGTAAATTTCCTGATTAGAAAGTCTGAAATGTTTTTTAGCAGAAGAGATGAGAAGATGAACAGCATTTTCATAATTTATTTTAGTGGCTCCTCTTCCATGAACAGTTCAGAATGTTCAAGGACTAAGTTGCTCTTTGACACATTTTTTTTTTTTAATATTTAGATTATCTTTTTGAGTGACAAATATATTCGACTGATTTCCTTATTCGTAGTTTTGATCGAAAATAATTAGAGTATCGTTAGTGTCGTAAAACCATAACTTTTTTCTTTTTTTTTTTACTCCAGTATGGGTAGTTATTGAAACAAAAAAAATTGAAGAAAAAAAATGAAACCTGAAACGATAAAAACAAGTGAAAACTTGATTATTACTTTTTCCTTCAATCTATCTCACGAAAAATAGAGATGGCCTAATTGAAGAATGAGATCAAAATCGCAAAATTGAGTTTCTTGTTCTCATTACAATTTAGTGGAGTTGTTTATTGTTCTTGAAGGTAACCACACGAAAACCAGGATGAATATGTCTATAACCTAGGGCCATGTCGAGTGGATCAGCTGAAACTTTCAGCACAGTAAAAATTTTTTTTACATTCAGAACCATTTTTATGAAGGCGAATGGGAGAGATTGTCGCATAAATTGGAAATTTTTTGTAAAACCACCCCTTAGATTAGATGATTAGATTGCTTAAGTGTTCACAGATGTTTACACATGTACCTATTATTTATTTTTTTTGACATTCAGTTGAGAAAAAAAAAAGCCAATGCTCTAAAATTTTTCTTAAAGTTTGGCCAAATTTACGATTAGCACACGTACCTATCTGAATAATTGTAAACTTAATGACGCCTTCGAAAAAGTTTCTTCACTTTATTCATTAGACTATCCCTCATCGGCGTCGCAGGGATGAAGTGTCAGTATCACATCCAAATTAGTGTGTAAGTTTTTTTTTTTCTCTGTTTTAAGTCGAAGAAATACAGTGTCTAGCTGTGTGGAAAGAGGGCTCGTACAGATATTTGGTCGGCAAAGTGAATAACTACCACATCGGCTCGGGCGAAGACCACTATAGATGTTTTGTATTCGAAAAATCGAGCACTTTTCCATCCATGTCCATGGATTCCGATGCAACTGTCGACAGAGAAGTCGAATATAAAATTGCGCAATCCGGAGATGCAACCTGCACCGGTTTATTTAGTCCCGCCGAAGGTTCTCGTACTATGATACTCAAACGCAGTAAGTATATTGTTTGTAAAAAATAAGTCAAAGCTTATTAACAACTTGAGATGCTTCAGCTGTGACCTAGCTGATTAATTGGCTATAGAAATGGAATAATGCAAACTTTTTTGAGAAATACCCAACCATGCTCTACTACCATATTGAAATAAAATTCAAATAAAACGCAAAAATTCTGTTTGAAGAATTTATTCTCACAATTTCATCATACTCGTATTAAGTAAACGCAATTACTGAATAACAGCTGGGGATGATTCATCCAACTCATACAAAAACTCGATATTTCAAAGTCGATATTATAACTCGAAAATCGAACTATTCTCAAAATCTCAACAGACATGGTTCTTCCATTATATCTCTAAGGGCAGATCAATTATTTTTTTCTTGATCGTAACATGCAGCTATAATTTTCAATCTGGTATCTTGGCGTTTTACTTCAACAAATTTTACATGCTTAGTTATCCTGTCCAGAATATGGGACCTACGTATCTCGAAAGTAGGCAGTAGCTGCTACTTAATCCGGAGCGCTGAAAAAAAAACAACAATATTTTAAATAATACTTGAAGCTGATTGTAAATTCTAATTTATTGGCCTCTTTTCTTTATTATAATTACTTATATCCCCGAAATTTTGAAAACGTTTACTTATTCCGAACAGTGGCCTTTCTGTCTAATTTTTCTTACCTACTATAATTTCTCGCATATTTCTACATAATAGAATAAGACTTATGCAATTAGGAAATTAATTTTTTTAGCAGGTTTTCAAAGTAAACCAGCTCTTTGCAGCCGATCTGATAGTCACAGTGTGGGTCGGGGGTGTGGTCATTTTTTCATTTTATAACCCAAAAATAAGTTTCCATATTTCACAGTAAGCTTTTTATGTTAACCAAAACTATCAAAATGAAAAGGGAAGTTGATAATTCATTTTGTATTAAATTTTATGATGAAATAAGTTAGTTGATAAATTGATATAGTGTCTCATTAATTTTCTTAGAATAATTTTGTAAAATTTCAAAATTTTCTTCTGAAAACTCGATGCAGTTCAAAATATGCATGAAAATTGGGAATATTCAACTCTTCATCATGCTACGAACCCTTAATTTTGTACTGATTCTCTGAAAATATGGTCGGATTCAATGACAATATTGATGACTTGTTAGGCGCTTACTGTTTATCCTCATTTCGAAAGCCTGGCAGTGTATTTTGCAAAGTACAAATTTATGCTTACCAAGCTGTTGACATTCCGTTTTCTACGAAACAATATGCTAGTGCTTGCTTCCACTTGACCTATGTAAGATTTATACTCGTAATAATGAAAATTTCCTCATACGTTCTACTTTCCCCCGACTGTCGCCAAAAAGTTTGTGGTATCATCGCAAATGATTCTAGAGCTACAAATGAAAAGGAAGAAAATCTGTGGTCTCTTGCTGAATCGAGCGAATATTGTAGTGAGCGAAGTGTGTCCGTTGTAGCAGTTCTTTTTCTTTTTGTAGATTTAAATTGCAACTGTTTTTCCACTTTGATGTTGCTTGGCTGAGTCGTTTTATTTTTGTTTGTGCACGATGCTGATGGTTGATTTCGCTAACCTCGTCTTTTGTGGTACTTACGAGTATTATTATTCTCTACGACAGTTTTCTCATCGCAGTAAATTAGTGTAAAGATTTCTGGAATCCTCTGTATAATTAAAGTTTTCATTTTAAATGGCGTAAAAAGCATCGGCAAAAAAGAGAAAAAAAATTTAATGCGTAAAAGAAAGCCAGACTGAAACTGTTGTGAGACAAGAAAAAAGAAGGAAAATCATCAACTTAAGCCCTGAATTTTCGATAATATTTTTTTTTCTCGAGCCTTTTTCCTTTCTATCGGTTTTTTTTCTTTAATCTTTATTTTGCACCTTTTCCACGCCCCCTGCCAATCTTTGAAAATATCTCTTTGTTGTCGATAAACGAGAAAAAAAAAGGGTGGAAAAAAAAAAACAGAAAAATGAATTAAAACTTTTTTCCTTACGTGAATTCACGAGTCAACGTTGATGAACTTTCGGTGAGCAAAAGAAAAGAGGGGAGAAGAAAAAAAAAGCAAAGGTTGAAGGGTTAAATTATTATTACATGCGTTTCATCCTCTTCTTTTTCTTCCCTTTTTTTTTCCCACTCTTTTCCATTATTTTCGAATTAACAATTTTTTCTCTTTCATTTTGCTTTTCTTATAGCCCCACATAATTTTAAATGTAAATTTCCCAACTGGATGACGAAGAAGAAACAATGGCACACGCTGGATTACAGTTACTCGTACACGTTTTGGCTAAACAATAACACCCTCAGCATCACGAACACGACGTCGTTGATGGACGAAAATTATTATCTGAATGAAAAGCTCACCAGGCATAGTTTATTTAATGGCGACGAGATACGAATAAATTGCGTGGACACGATCAAATCGACCAACGACTACGTTCAGCTGCTTACGCACTATTTAACCGAATGGTAAGGATATTCGTTTCTTGGAGGGTTCTTTTTTTGTTGGGCAAGGGGACAGGAGAATTCACATATTTCACGTCTATCCGGGGTATTTCTGTCTGAACAGCATTTTTGGAAAGTATTGAAAAGTTGCAGAAGTGAGTTAAAAAGATTGCTAAAATGGGTTTGTCCATCCCAATTGCACTCTCAATTGTCATGGTAGACGTAGCGACGTTGAAAACCAGCCTAAATACTGTATTTATAAGCCAATTCTTGAACAGGGTTGATATTCTTATAGAAAAATTTTCTGCCCTGTTTCAAAATAACAAGTGAAAATTTTGAACTGCATATTATTATGTGTTTGAATTGTCGTATTCATTTGAGATGAACTTGATACAAAATTCTATTTACATAGGACCACATTAACCTTAAATGAGCATCTCTAATTTTTTACTCTTGTGTGAAAAAAAAAATTGAAGGACTGGAAAGAGATAGTTTGCTTATTAGTGCTAATATAACATATCTTACCATTTGCATTTTTTTCTATAATGAATTACTTTATCTTTCATGCAGATATTGTAACTTTTGAGCATATCCTGCTTCGTCTTTATTAAACCCTCTGAGTTTTTATTGAGTCGAGTGGTTTGGTGGCAGTAAGTCTTGAATTTGTCCAGATCAACCTGACTTTTCGTGGTGTTAGGCAGCAATTATGGTAGCAACCGTTTTTTAAATTATTTTATCAGTACCAGTTATTTTACTAGTTCATGCAGCATCAGCATAAAAAATTTATGAAAATGCCCACCCACCCATTCACAATGTTTTTCTCTTTGAGATAAAAAATTGATCATGGATATATTTCTTAGAATATTCAAATCGGAAAGCAATTTCTATTATAATGAAATATTTCCTTATCACTTTGTATAAGTACAACTTTCTGTCTTCACAGTTTTTTCTAAATCTTACATTTTGAATGCCTTAATTTTAAATGTTAATATCATGCAGTAATTATCGAGTATCTATCTTGTTTCTGTAATCTACAGACTCATTTTCCACCTCTTGCCTGAAAGGTGATAAAGATGTGATTTATTTTTGAAGGAGAGAATGCTTACATCCTTCATCTTCGATTTTCCAACGAATAATACCGTCTCCAAATTTTCAATTTTGCGATTGCTTTTGAAATCTTCTTCAATTCTTTAACTGTCATTCTTGATATTAATTTTTATCTTTATACCGATATGGTATAATAATACGTGTAAATCCTCATTTAAAATTTTTCAACGTCGCCATTGCGGAGAATCAACATCACTTCTATAAGTTTTTTTTAAACCGTCATAGTCGACAATGCTTTCATTACACTTGATACTCACCTACTTATTTACATTACTGATTAAGTTGGTTGATGCGTATACCATATCTCTAGGGAATTAGTCGCTTGACTGAAAAAATCGCGTACTTTTTAATTTTGAAACGTAGGTGTAAGTATAATTATGTTGAACCCAAAACTATGTACATATCTACTTGTAGCATTCAAAGTTGAAATAGCTGGCAGTTTCTGGTAACTGATTGTTGCTGGCGCTGTATATTACTTAACAGTAAATTCTTTATTATTTCGAAGAAGTCTCAAATTAAATTGAAACGATTGTTTTTTTTCTCAATTTTCTGGTAATTTTTACTCCCCTGAAATTTTCGACGCGAAGGGAATCGAACCTATACATAGGTATATCCTTTTCTCATAAAATACTCGATGTACAGATATGTTAAACTTTGAGTGTAATCAAGTTGGTATATTATTCCCTCACAATTTTTCCGTGGTTTTCAGAATTAGTAGACTTGAATATTAATTTTCTGGGAGAATGTGGACGAAGCAATTATGAAACGTTTTCTATGTTTTTTTATTTTTTTTATTTTCAATAATGTCACTTTTTTTATTCTTTAGTCTTTGCTCGCTTTCCACCATTTTTCCGTTTCATTTTTTACTTTTTCTATTACTTGATAAACTATGTGTATGCAAGAGGATAAGATCAGAGGAAATTAAATGATATATTTCATTTTCTGCATTTTTTTGGCACCGAATGAGGTCTTTTTTTTAAACTGATGAAGAACGAATGTCAACTGAACTTCAGAATGAATATCTAGCATGATTTTTGGGTTAAACATTTTGCTAAATTAACGTATTTCAACGTTTATGAGCGCCCCAAGTGGACAGCAGTCAGCACAATGGTTTGGGGTTGGACACCTCTTACCACAATTTCCTTTTCCCACCTCCCCAACACATTCCAGGCATAATTTCTTTCGTGTCAATTTTTTCTGATTTTTAACAACTTTTCCGACTAATTTTCCCGAACCAATTCAAATTCAAGCAATTTGAAGTTTCATTTGTTCTTCTGTGTTTCAGCCAAAGAGGTTATTTGTGTATTACTCTACACAAACGAAGTGATCATATTGCCGAAATTCAACTAGGTAATGCAGAAATTTTTAACGATTTGAATTTTTTTCTCGTCAGTTTTCCACTTACGATTTTATTTCCGCAACAGGCACTGCTACCAAAAGACAAGAAGATGCCTGTCAGCGAAACTTCTTCGATCCTAGTAAAACGCCTTACATAACACTTGTCAGTAAGTGTTTGTAGATATTATCAGATTTAAGTACTGTTAGAATGCACCTATTTACGTTATTTTTTATTTCATGCAAAAAAAAACAACACAAAAAAGGTTCCATAAAATTTGATTTCGCAGTTTCCCTAGCCCCTCCTTCAGCTGCTTTACATTACGTAGGTTCACGATGACTAAAAATAAATGGTTCAGAATTGAGTGAGAGCAATTGTCTGAAATGAAATAAAAACAAAATAGAAGTTAAGTACGAGTAGGTATATCATAATTCTTGAGCATTTTCTTCGAAAGAAGGGTTTTATATAATTTTCTCTTGGAAAGTGAATCTGAATATGAATTTCGTGTGACTTTTCAATCAAAATTTTAGCCAAACAGTGTTGCACTTCGAACATCGAAATTCACCAAAAGAATCTGAATATTCCGAAAAGTATTGGTACGTATGGGATTTTTTCAGGAGACTAAGTGAGGTCCGTCACACGAATGCGCATAAATAAAAATCGGCTCGATGGGATCATTTAGAATTGACTGTCGAAGAAATTTTGATTTTTTGAACTTGGCAGCACTGAATTTTGGAGTTTCTAAAAATGCTGATTTTCAAACGTACATTTGCGCTATGATGCCCTACGTAATGCGCAGGAAAGATTCCCAAAAATCAGAAAACATTTTTCCACGTGTATGCCAGTGATACAAATCTGTTCATTATGTCAATTTGACGCAATCCTGAAATCAGCGGGCAGCAAGAGTAATCATGCTGAATAGCATTTTTTTAGGTGCAGACCTGCAAATTGACGTGAAAAAAGCATCCAACTTCCACTAGTTAATTCGCGGCTTTTTCTTGTCAACTCTGAGGGTAAAGCTCCCCCCCTGCCACTTCGAATAATCCCTTTTTTTTTTCGTAAAATTCGATTATGAATCTTAACACCCTTTTAGAACCACAAGTTCCATATTTGCAATACGCTTTGCCTTCTTAATTCGTCTTAACATCAGTCTTCTCACTTCCGCTCGCAGCACCAGAACCAGAAACCAAGGTATGTCCGTTTTTCGGTAATTTCCGCGTCAACGGCGTTAGCGGCATGGAGCAAAGCGTTTCGGACAGATTCTCTACGGACGAAAGTCGCAACAGCCAGCCGTACCTGTCGTCCGTCGACATAATGGAAACGTTTTCGGACAATCTGTCGCAGGGCTACCTGCGTTCCGAAAGTCAAGTGCGGACGGCGAGAAATGGCGACCCAGATGCGGGCGACTCGCAGTCCTACTCTCACAATGCCAAGTACAACACGAGGAGGCGCAACGTGAAGCGGCGCGACATCAACTACGTAGGCTTCCAGTCGAATGCCAAACTCAATTTGTCCACCACCTACGTGCTCTCTCCGTCGGGGTCCTCGTCGCCGGCCGCAGCGCCCGTGCCGTCTCAAAGGGGGCACGAGCGAGCTCGCAGTCGGTCCAGTCGGAGGCCGGATGCTGCGGAGAATGGCACAGCGCGCACGAAACGCAGTGCCAAAAGTGGCGGTGACAAGAAGAACTCCTGTATATTGAACTTCAATAAGCTGTACTTCGGTTGTCGGTCACCGGATACCATGGAGTTCCGATCGGACTGTCCACTTTTCTCGTCGGATATCATCTCTGGTAAGTGCGGGTGCAGCAATGAATCCCTATGGCTCGAATACGTTTAAAATAAAATCCCGTTGACTATCGTCATTGATGAAATCTATCACAGACGTAAACAAGAATCTGTCTTCTCTACTTGATGGTGAAATTGAAAACAATCCAGCCATTATTGCGACTTATTTTCTTACCAATTTTGTGTGAGATCACGTTCATAATTTAAACGATTTTTGTGAATGTAACAAATGGAAAAATTATTATACTAGAAACCGAAGCACTTTGAACATGAAAATTTATAAATCATTTTCAAAAATCACAGCTAATCTGAGACGAACTCCATTACTTCCTTCCAAAAGGTGCTACTTGCACAGAGAAACCAAAAAATGTTTCTCTATTATTGTACGATTTTACCAAGAATATTAAGCACTTGAGGAAATTTCTCTTTTGGAACAGATTTTTTAAATACCTATAATTATTATAACGTGTTGTCTAACAACTTCAAGACTAGAGCCACGATGGGCGACTGTTAAACAACGATTGGGGAATTTCTAATAGTACCTATAGTTGTGCTTGGTATTTCCATCAGAGTGCTCCTCATCATGAAGTTCTGAATTATTTACCTCCCACCTATCAGAATGGTTCTATTTGATGGGGGAAAAAAATCCATTAAAAATTTAAGCCCCTTAGTTTGAAGGAAAGTGGCGCCTGGAAAATCCTAACCTGCAAAAATTAACATTATTTTACTTTATAATTAGCATTGCATAAAAACGAGTATTTTCTCCTTTAACTAAGCACTACAACTTGGTGAAATAAATATAAAATAGTTCAGCGGGATTTCAGAAGGTTTGGACGTACCTTTTAGGTAACTGAATCTGAAAAATCACTATTTTTGTTTCTCTAATTATGTATTATACTCGTAAGTGGATGTAATGAAAAAATGTATGATTTTTTTAAAAAAGACTTCTTCCACCTTCAACTGCCTCTCCACAATCAGTTTGAAAATTTCAATTTTGCCCTTGTTTTCAACAAAAAGTGTGTTTGAGGCACAACTCGTCTTTTAGTGAGGGGGTTGAAACTTGAGTAGAATTTTTTTTTTCATGTAATATAACCACTTCTGAGAGTGGGAAAGGGAGTTACAAAAAATTTCACAATCTGTGAAAGTCCAAATGAAGGCTACCTTACCCCCATACCAGTGTTGAACTCGAAAACTCGAAAATAGTTGTTATTTACGAGTAAAACATAGGAAACATATGCCCTCGCCTCGAGTATACTTTTTTAATTGTTACGAGTATCATTTGATGAATAATTAACCGTATGCTTCTTGCGGTTGTCAAAATTGAATAGACGTACCATGGTCTAAGAAATATGGTTGACATTTTCACGTAGGTACATAATACCTTCGTGCCCCAGAATTTTCCCAAGGCCTACTTCAGTTTCCATGTAAGTCCATTATTGAGGGTCGCCATTAAGCACTTATTCGCGTCTCAAGTTTGGCGTAAAATTAATTGTTTCTATCGTACTTGTAAGAAAGTTGAAGGGGGCTCGACAAAAAGGGGATGGAAAAAATACATTCTTCATTGTTTGCTCGTTGCGTTGTTGGCAATTTTCTGTTTCACTCTGCCTTACTTCGCTCTCCCCCTCCACCTTTCGAAGAAAATTTCTCCATGTGTTTTTTTTTCCTCTAGCCCTTCATTTCACCTTTAGTCGAGTATAATATTACGAGTATACCTCCTCAGTGCATCTTGGTATAACGAGGCCCGAAGTGTATTGTTGTTGTGTGTTACAGTGTACTTATGTCACGGTTCGTGGATCCACAACGTTAGTCAAAATTCGAGTGTTCACTACCTTGTTACGACTCCATTAAGTCGTACGTCGAGAGGAGTGCGTCGTTACTGTTTCATGTACCAAACAAACGAGGATTCGTCTCTTATCCATTTTACAAGTACTTCGGATACGTGTCATCGCGACTCGATTCCGGGTGCAGACGGTGCTTTGTCGTTCAACATCACGCCAATCGGTGGTGCAGGTAAGCCATCAGTAAACACTATATTCTTGGGCATATTAACGAGAGTACAAATTGTCATTTCATTAATGAAGTTTGTATGGGTTTTCTGAAGTCAGCTTGCACCTGTTTCCGCGAAATCGAGAAAAAAATTGATTAATAATTCCAAGGTTGTTGCAAGATGATTGCAGTGTATTACCTTATATTCGAGTGATGAATTGAAAATGCATTTCATGGGTTGAATCATAAAGTGAATTGGATTTTTTGGTGTCAGATAGTTTTAAAAAAATTATAATGTTGATGTATTATTGGTCTTTAGCAGGTCCATATAGTTGCATAGAAGGCTGACAGTTGGGTTTGAGAGTTGAATTGAAGTTCTGTGAAGGAATAGGTTTGACCATATTCGCATTTTATTCTGCCCTGTCTCTCGTCTTCATCTGAGTACTATCTTGAATAGCAAATAGTTGCAAGGTGAAAAGTCGTAAAGTGATAGGACTCCCTTCCCAAAAAGCTTCGAGTCTTCTTTTGCTACCTTTCTACAGCTCAGCATTTTCTTCTTTTTTTTCCCCTCTGTTTGATGCGCATGTATTTACTCTTCTTTTTTTAATTTTGACGTAGCTAACGAATTATTAATGAGTCCAACCTGCTTCTCTCCAAATTATTTTTCAAATTTCTATCGCTGTATAGTTCTAATAATAGCCAGTAAGTGCTAATAATCACTTATTTATTTGAAATGTTTTTCTACTGCTAAAAGTTTATTAAATATTTGCTTTATAGTTTATATTATAGCACTATTCGCTTATTACCTTCACTCGCATCTCGCTATTTTCGCTTTCGATTGATTTATTCCTATCGATGTAATTATGACTGCAAATGACGAATCATTTTTCATGTCCAAAAGTGAAACTTTTTTCGTCTTGACACCGTGTTCAATGTGATAACTGAATTTCTGTTTTTATCTTTCTACTTTTATTGTAAGACCTGGAGGGTGCATTCAGGAACAAAAATACGATTGTCTGGACAAATAGAATCCATTATTATTATTAACTTCTATTTTACTTAAAAAACGAAAGAATCTCTGTAATTATTTGTGTTTCAAAAATGACAAATTAGTATTCATAATTTTTTACAATATTTTACGATGTAGCTTACCTACTCTTTTAATGCATCCGATTCTAACTCTTTTGTGAAGCATAATGTTGCGAGTCTTTACTTTTTTTACTCATAAAATTTCTTATTCTCACAACGTATCCTGCAGTTTAATTGTAGGTACTTTTTTTAAATTGTGTTTTAGATTTTTACTCTACATCAAAAATACTATAATACCTAGGAATAATTTATATTTTAGAGAAAGATTCTATCATTTTGGCTCTTCTAATATTCTAAATTGCCTACTTACAACAAATTTACGCTTAAACTTTTGCACAATTTACTAATTTATTTATATTCTATTGCTTCGTTTGCATTCACTAATTTTGTTAATACTACTTTTTATTAATGCGTGTTGATTGTAATATTTTTTTTGTCGGCTTGGTAAAAATTTTTACCGATTGACCTCAAGTCTTGGAAAATTCTCATTTTTGTAAACAGCTTCTTGAACTGGCATTTTCTATCTGTGTCATATTGAACTCGATAATAATATCTTCCGGACTATAGAAACTAACACTTGCCCGCAATAGTTTATTACGATTGCAAAATTATGAGAAACACCATCTGTAACCAGAAGAATTACTGTGTTTTGTGCTGGAAGTGGAATTTGAGAAAAAAAAAGATCAGTTGTATGAAGCTTATCGAATTATAGTACCTGTCAGAAATTGAAAATTATGAGAGTGTACCCTTCCTCAAAATGCTGGTTTCCACCTCAAGATCACTATGGCGTGACCATCTTTACTTGTGGAACAATTTCCTTCAAATCTAAGAGTTGAGACATTATCTTACCCATATGTGGCTGCAGGTTCACGTCATCCCATGGAGTTAGTTCCCGTTGCATAATCTAAATTACGTGCGCCCACTTTGTTACAGGAAAATGTGCCGAACTGAATTCCACGTCGGTGCAAAACTCATTATCTTACCTAGCTGCAGCTACCATCGTATTGCATTGCATATTTACCATCAGCTCACGTTTCTGCGCCATCAGGTGACTGTGCCATTAATACCGCGTAGCAGGGTCTTTCTGTTAGAATGATTTGTAAATAAGCCCCCCTTTTTTTTTCTATTTCATAAACGTTACTGTTATTTATTTTCACATTCTACGTTTTCCCTTTATTTCGTGGTTTATTGTTACTTAATTTTTCTTTACGAAAGAAGAATAAATAAATGGAAAAAATTATTTAAAAAAATTTTTACCAATTTTAAAAGAATAAATTTTATACGTAATTTATAGTAACCGTAGGCTGTAATTTATTATTTTTTTAATCCTTTTTTTTCCTGATAATGATTATGTTTCCTTCATTTTAGCTCAATGTTAGTTAATGGAAAAAATTTTAAAAAATTACGTAAAAATAACGAATTTATTAACAAATATTTTTTTTTATTCTTAGATTTCATTCGATCGTGTATTTTTATTGTTGTCTGATTTCGTTTATAAGGAAATGAAACATTGTTATTTGATTATTAATCGCTGTGACAACCATCATGTTAATGCGCCCATTTTTATTTGTGTATGTGTAAGGTTGACATTTTTTATTCGCTTTAAAAAACTTGAATCGAGAGAAAGTGAAAGAAACTTCGAGAAAAATAGTGTCAAAGATGGGAGGTTTCTGTTTTATCTTTAAAGTTGACTGAAACTGCAGGTTATTATTGAATAATGGGATATTGCTCTAATAGGTGAGTAAAAATTAAAAAGACGAGTAAACTAAATTGGTTTTTCTGATAGAAACTCGTCTAAAATCACACCAGCGTACCATCTAGCCCCCCCCCCCAAAAAAAAAAAAAAAAATGCATTATAAGTGTTTTTAAAATGGTGATGAAATAAGCCATGTAGTAGTGGAAAGAAAGTTATGCTATATAAGTACCCCTTATCAATTTTTGTGAATTTAACCCTTGAAAAATGAAGTGTCTCATTAATTTTTGAGGTGACATAAATCATTTTATTGGAGCTAACGTGTGTAATAAATTACCCATCACCTTATTTGTGATCAGTTTAGAATCACGTTTTTTCTAATTATTTCACTGACTGTAAATTGTGTAAATTTACACTTCAAAAAAAGTACTTTGCGTGTGATTTTCAAAAATTGATATGTAGGTGGTTTTTTGGCGAATGAGTTTATTATGTGAGAAGATACCCAATTGTGTAGGTCTGTTTTAAGTTACCGGTGGCTTTGTGCAAAATTTGTGAGTCGGCTAAATTTTTTCATAAAACGAATCAATTTTAAGTGAAATAACTAATATTTAAAAATTAATAAAATTTCGAAAAATATTTGTGGTAAGTATATGATCAGATGAATAGGAATAAATCAATCTTGCAATACCAGAATTTTTTCCCTTTCTTTTTCACTTTTTTTTTATTGATATTATAGTACAAAATGAGTGATTGTGATGTTCGAAATTTTTAAGCAATTCTTTTTTCTTAAGTGTAAATTGTACTTTTCATCGTGAATAAAAATTTTTTATGAATAACGAAAATATTTTGATAATTTACAAATTTTGAAATGAAGATATTTTTAGTTTTAAATTAGAATAAAGATCATCGATAACTTTTCAAGTAGAAAAACTATTGTGGAGAATGCTGTATGTTGGTTACTCATTAGTACGACTAATAATCATAGTTTACTCATAAGTCGGAAAATTTGAATCAGATAGTGATAGAGAAAAAAATAACGCATCATGATTTAATTGGAGCGTCCATTAAGTCATTATTTCTTGTATTCACCCTCCCCCCCTCGATTATAAATTCTTATGCAAACGTCAAACCAATTACGGGGTAAACGTTATGATAAATGTAATTTTTTGTTGAGTTTACTAATACACCTAGGTACTAACATTGAGATTTATTGAAGAATAACGAAGATTTCACTTTCATCAAATAAATTTCAAGTAGTTGGTACTTTTTTTTTAAAACTTGATTTGCTTCTTGCAATTTCACATTGATGGTTGACAATTTCTATGAGAAAATTGTCAGAAATGAGATCGTATGGTGGTTTGTTTTGCTTAGTGTTCCTTTTTTCCCTACCTTCCGCTGTTAGCTACTAAAATTTACATTTTGAAATTTCATTGTTTCTTCTTTCTTTTTTTTGTCACTGTTCATACGTAAGTGCTTACGCCCCACAATAAATAGTAACACCTGATTAATCAATTGGTGCGACTGCGAGCATTATAACATGCAGTGAAATAAATATTTGATCGTTTGGTGCGGTAACGAAATTGTCACCTGAACCATATGAGAATCGTCAAAAAGGCAGTTAAGCAGTAAACGTTTCTAAAAAAAAATACAGTACGAAAAAACTGGCAGATGGATTATTTATTTGAATTGTCTTCGAAAGTTCAAGTTGAAAACGTGTTTTTCAAAATTTGTCTGACATTAACGAAGGCCATTTTTACTGTACGTACCAAAACAATGTCTGTTTGTGAGTGATAAAATGAACGATAATATTTCGTAGCTATTTTATATATACACACAAGGAGAACACGATTTGAAAAGATTCTATTTTTTTACTAACTAGCCCACCCTTCTTACTAAGTTAGCTGACAATGAAAATGGTCATGTTATTTTTAGTTAGCTCGCATTTGCTTGAACTTATAATTTCAATGAAGTTGAAAATTTAAATTTTCGACACAGTTTCAATAGAAGAAATTTATTTTTCTTCGTATTTCTCACCAGAAATATTCTCGGGTAATAAAGTAGGTACCCTTGAGTATTTGAACTAGGTTTAGAATGTAACGAGGCTGCCTTGTATGCTGACCTCACTCTTGGAAATTCTAGACGTACGGAACCTAACTTTGAATTTGACTTGAACTTGAAATCTCGAGTTTTATGACTAAGTCGGTATTCTCATTATATGGCCATCAGTCTAAAAAATACTTCCTCTAAATATTATTAGATGCAATACTAACGCTTCTATTTGTGATTTTTTTTCTTATAGGTTCCGGACAAATTCTGATTTTTTCTGAATTTTCTGCCTCTTGCAAAAATCAAAAAAATTAAATTCTTATGAAAATTGGATTCAGTGATTCTGGACCAAAGAAGTGAAATGGTCCAAGTCCGAATTTCTATTTCTGCGACTTTTGCAGTTTAAGTCTTCAAAACACACCTGTTTCCCTTATTTGAGGTAATTATTTTAGGGATAATGAAAGGTCAGAGTCACTTTGAAACGCTCAATGTCACTGGATGAAATTGCAGCGTAAACTATTTTTAAATTATAGTCTATTCCAGTTAAGAATTTCCACGACGTCCTCAGGATTTGAAGAAAGCGATTAGTTGAGATCATAAATACTTTCCTCTCATTTATTGAAGAATAATGAAGTCATGAAACGGACTTGAGTCAGTATCTCATCTCTAAATTTGGACTTATGTCACTCTGGTTCTAAGGTCCAGAATTATTGTTAACTGAGTAGATTTATTATCGATTTCTCAGCAGAAGAAAAAGTATTGCAAGTTTCATTCGAAAATCTTCAATATTATTGAAATGACATACAGCATTAATTATTGGGAGAAATACAAGTCAATGCCCCCGAGTATTTAGTATTCATAATAATTACATGGCATTACTCATTGCAGTTCAGGCTTACCTAAATTAACAGTGGAATGTTTTTCAACCAATTTTACGTAAAAATAAGTCACTATACTCTCATTACTCACGTGGCCTTATACTTGAAAAAAATTTTCAGGCCCCTTCTCCACTTCGTCTCGCACAGTTTTCTATTTCAACAAACGAAGTACAACTGGGTGTTCAGCAGTTCAGTTTTTACTCGTTCGTCGTACAACTCGTGTTGTGTTTATGGTTCATGCTCGCTTATTTCCGCATACAAATGCGATATCTTTTTTTGCAGCAATCGTTTAAAATTATTATGTTATCACACGAAAACATTATTTTGTGTTGCTACTGTTCAGTTTTTTCGCCGTATATCGACATCAAAAATTGTTAATCGGAGCATCGAAAGTGACAGTAGAGTGTCAGCTGCAAGAATAATCCTCTTTACATTATTGCCTGTGTCGTCGATATTTTTCCTTTTTTGATTTTTTTTTTTTTAGTATAAAATTCTCTGACTATAGCCTATCACTGGGGTATCGAATTCGGGCGCACAAATTTGTGAGACTTAGCATTTGGTCGCGGATGAATATTGTGAATGTAAGTAATTTTTTTGCGCGCTAGTTAATCACTTTGTGTCTGCTCAGATGGCCTCGATATGGTCTGTATTGAGGAAATTTGTCTCATTTGAGAAGTATGTGACTTTACGAAAATCTGATAAATGAGGACTGATCCTGAACCATGAAGTTGTAGTCTGTTAGTAAGCTATCCTCATAAAGACCGGCATCGTTAAAATTACTCGATCGTCTCAGTGGCAAATGGGATTGCGCATGCGCAGAATTACATAATTGTACTAATTTTCATCCATAATTCAAATCAACTCATGAGATGTCAGTAAAAGAATTATTAATTCTGGTAGCAATCTGCAATAATAACTAAGAAGCGTCAAAAATTCGACCACTCTTTGTTCCTGAGCATGTACACCCTCAAGATACTCGAGTCATTAACAAAGCAAAATTTGGTTAGTTAACTCGTGAGTCGTGACTGTCCAGTAGCTCTGTGTGATTTAAGATATGATATTTTTAATATTTTTTTCTTTTCTCCTCCAAATGTTTGTGACGTCACGCACTTCTTAAATGGATGACTGTCTTCTGATTTACTTATTTGAAATAAATGAGGAGTCTGTATTCATATCTTCGACCAATCATCTCCAAATCTTGGTGACGTCACACACTTTTTAAATGAATCAAACTATTTGGCAATCTATTAATAAGAGAGAAGAAACCAACGTGGAACAACCCATCAAAAGTTGAGTTTTTCAGAAAAGATATGATGCAAAAAATCAATTATTTTTACTATGATAACTGCATGTTCGTGTGATAGGTAAATGTTGGAAATTTTTTTAATGTCATGCGGTGTCGTGTCAGGGTAGTTGCATAACAACCTCCTCATTGGCAGTGTTTCATTTACATCGACAACTGGCACTTCGTGTCCCTTCGAAGTCCAAAACCCGCTGGTTGAAAATTGGTCCACTGAAAAAATACATTCGTCAGTTTTTTCTAATTGTTTTCTGTTTTTGGTTATTATTTTGAAAAAAATAATTTCAAAATTGAAATTATTCATTTTCATGTGATGAGTGGTCTCTTCTCTTCTGCCTTGTATAGTGCGAATTACTTTAAATACTCGCATTAATATGCAGAATAAAAATACGTTATCCGTACGATGTGACAGTGTTTACTTTTTTTATCTGCTTGGAAGGTTATCAGGAACCTAATGTAACTCGAGACTATAATTATCGTGGTTTAGTGGCGAACTGCTTTTACGTCTTGACATAAACAGATTCAGGTACTCGTATAATAATTGCATCTTTTAATCTGAGAAAGAGGTGCTGTGCTGGTTAATGGGTCAAAGTTCAATTCTTTCAATAAGCTAATCTAATGGAGACGAGAAAGATTGAATACAGGCACGTGAAAAATGCTTAACGTTTGTACAAACATTAAGAAACTTTTTATTAACCATTCTTACGAGTATGCGTTCTGTGTAAAATTATCTGAAATAGGTACCCATTTGAAAAGCTTATTTTTCAAATCTCACTCTGAATGTGATTTCTGTTATTCGCGTCAGAAATTGGCTAAATTTATGATTATTATTACTTATTAGTAACTGTTTTCGATTAGATTCTCTCTTGCCTTTCGAACAGGTGAGTATTTACAAAACGAGTGTGTTATCCTTCATATAATAATGAAAATGATAATTACTCCTATTTCGAAATTTCAATTATAGAAGTGCCAAGAGGAAAATGCTTTTTTGGAGGGAGGGGCGGGGAGGAGTTCGGAGAAGAATCAATATGCGTTCTATGATATTCTCATGACACTTCAAATAGGTATCTTAGGAGTGGTAATAACTTACAATTTTTTTTTGTAATCTATGATTCCAATCCATACTATTTTTAACTTTTATTCGATTTAAAAAAAATTAGTCATAATCGGACGATTAACCTAAGGTAAAATATACACCTGACCCGATAATACACGAAAAATTCCTATTTTCTTGAATTATTGTAGTATGAAGAGAAAAAAAAAGGAAGAGTAATTTTTTCATTCTCAAAAAAAAAAAATATTCTTCCTAAATTCTTTCTGGAAAATTCTTCTCACACCCCATTATGGTATGCATGAAACAGTGCCACGATTAGAGAATTCTGAAAAGTCAATTCGATCATAAATTCATAATATTAGAAGAAAAATGGAGAATACCTATACTAATTTTTTCTAATTTCAAGGTCTCCGTTTCCAGGCGTGAATAAACTCTAAATCGCCGAACTCGTCTCACTTAATTTTCGTTATGTAATTCAGGATTAATTATTTGCAGATTATTTTTATTACTGTGTTTTAAAATTTAATATTACCCAGCTCGTAAGCATATAATATCCGACTGTGCACCTGTGCCTTGTCAGTTTCTTGAATCAATAATTTTTCATATTACCAAGTATTGAGGATGTAAAATATCAACATGTTTTTTGGTGTCAAGTTCAACTGTCATCCTTTTTCTGGGTAAATATTTTATTAACCTTCGATTGAAGTACCTATCTATTGCAGATAGACTTTCCTTTTGGTTAATTTTTTTTCCCTAAAAAAAAAAAAAACGAAAAAATTTTAGAAATTTAAAAAAGAAAAAAATTTTAAAAATTTAAACAAGAAAAAAAAATGAGTTTAACGTTGGGCGATAGTAGTAATTGCAATTACTACGAACGATCTATATTGTCGCTGACAATAAGACGTACTAAGTCCCACAAAAAGAAATTTTTGTTTTGTTTTTTACGAATTTTGCAAGTACAGCCTCATTCACATTTCACAATGTGCTTTTGTCTTCTATGGATCTAACCAATCAAGTAAAGAAAGTACACTTTTTTTTTCATGTTGATTGGTTAGACGTATCGAAACAGTGGCGGATCCAAGGGGAAGGGGGAAATTCCCCCATCCAAAAAAATAGACCGATAATCCACAAAAATCAATTTTCCTGAACCCCCCCTCTTTATGCTGAAAAAAACACAATCTCACCATTTTAGCATTTACCATGCTTTAAAAAAATTTGGATTTGCCCCCCCCCCAAAAAAAAAAAAAAAATGGAGCTCTGGATCCGCCACTGCATCGAAAGCAAAACACTAAAGTACATTGAGAAATATGTTATATCAAAGGAATCCGGTTCTAATTTTTTGTTTCTATGTTCGAACAATTTTTTTTTTTTAATTTGTTCTGTTAATTAAATTTTAAAGGAATCTACTTCTAATCAAATTCATGATAATGAATCCCAGGGGTATGCAAACAAATCTAATTCAGTGGCGGAACTAATTGGGGGAGGGCTGGCCCACCCAAAAGTTTTTCGAAATGAGCTAAAAATCAGTAAAAATGAGAAATTATTGAAAAATAATGAAAAAGTCAGCTCCAGTATCAATTTTTTACAAGTTGAAATTTTCGAATAATTTTTCTTGGTTCTCCTAGATTATCCTGAAAAAAAAAAAAAAAAAGTGATTCCGCTACTGATCGAATTTTGATTTGTGATTCGTAGTGAGCATCTATCTCTGCTGCCAAAATGCAAAGAAGCGAAAGAGTGAAAGACAGAGGAAGAATAATAGAGCAAAATATTTCCCTCTCACACTCATTACACTTGCCGTAAGCGTTAAATCCCATTGAAGATTTTGAAGAACATCCAGTTTACTCAGTGGCGGATCCAGAAGCTCCATTTTGGAAGGGGGAAATCCAAATTTTTTCAAATGCTAAAATGGTGAGATTGTTTTTTTCAGCATAAAGGGGGAGCGGTTGAAGAAAAATGATTTTTTTTTATGGATTATCGGTCTATTTTTTTGGATTTGGGGGAAATTTCCCCCTTCTCCTCCCTTGGATCCGCCACTGAGTTTACTGCGCATGCGCCGCACACAAGACGAAAAGGAAAACAACAAAAACAAATGAACAACTTTATTCCTATCGTTCCTCGCAGATCTTCTTTCTCCGTCTGTCTCGTGAAGTTGTCTTTCTTTTTCGTATTATTTTTCATTTCGTTTTGTTTACATAAGTTTTACGTTTTATGATTTTATCAGGAGTGCATCTTCCACTGTTATCAAATATACTCAGGTCTCAGTTCTACGACAACTGCATTCGTTTATCCTGTTGCTGTTTTATGGTTTAAATTGATGTTTTTAGTTTTTTTCGTTAATCGTTTTTCTTGCGAAATGGACTGAAATTTGCGGAATTCATTTACTTATCGAAAGAAAAGAGCATCATTTTAACTTTCCGAAGTAATAATTATGCCAAGTACCAACAGTAATTTGTTAGTTCGCGTTACCAGTGATGTATGGGTTACCATTTTGTCAGGTAATCCTAATGAGTCGCGTTTTTTGTCTCGCATCTTTTTGTTAATCGGCTAAATGGTTCCTAGACAATTTTCTACTTTCGTTGCGTACTAATACCCGACTGCAGATCATCGTTTTCTACTTATTCTAGTTTCCAAAGCCACGGTAATACTCGAGACTGTATTCGAAATTTTATGAACTCAAGTACCTAGTCGAATATAATATCATGTTTCTAATCGTAAAGGAGAATGGTTTCTTTGTTTTAATGTCACGTTTAATTATCTTTATTCAAATGTGTGACGATATTTATTAATTCCTGATTAATTCTTCTTATCCGCAGGTACGAATGTAACGTGAACGCAATTTACTTGTACGCTTACAATTTGTCACGAAGTGAATTCTAGTCGTAGAACATGAACTCGAATGTGATATTCTTGCTCGTCCTCATCGTTGGTTAGTACATTTTATTTTTAAACGTTCATTTATTTTCTTGAAGCTGCGCGAGTGTCAGAAATAGCAACATTGTATTGCATGTGTAATTTTTTCATCTCTGCGTTCCCATCATTTTCAAAATACTGGTCTGCAAGGCTAAGAAGGTGATCTCGAAACTGCTTTTGAAGAGAGAAATATATTCCTCTCTAGCACGGACCTAAAAGTAGTCATTTATTGATTTTTCAAAATAAATCAGAACGCTTGAATTTAGTTGTTTTTTTAAAATTGAAACTAGTAATATTGAATCGTGTTGCGAAGAAACATTTAATTTTAACTGTGAGTTACTGAAATTTGAGTTTTATCTTTGCTTTTGTTGAAAATAATCTGGACAGAACTACCAAACTGAATAATTTTTAATGGAAAATCAAATTAAACAACGAATTTAAAAGAACGTTATTTCTAGAAAATGTGTATTTTAGCAGTTTGCTGCAGTACGTTTTGTAGCTTGTTAATATTTTTCGCTGTTGAAAACTCAACTTTCTGTCACACCCATGATAAATTAATTTAATTATTTCAGGATCATCATTCTCGCTGGTATCATGCAAACTCCAATTTATGCCAGATTCTGTGGAGCTCACACCAAAAGCGTGTGCCGAGGTGGTTTTAAGTTTGATGTAAGTTTTTTTGAAACGTTTATTGACTGAAGCCAACTGTGAAACGTAGAAGAAAATAGAAAAAACCTGTACTAAGGGTATCATTTCGGTCTGAAGGGGCGTTGTAGATTTTTTCCGGAAGAAATTATATGAACTGAAACGAAATTAATGAAAGCCATTTGCTTTAAAATATTTGATCAACATTTGTTTCATCTTGAATCATGTTATTGTGGTTCATTTGTTGCAGAGGAGCAACGTTGAATAATAAAGTTATCTATCTGAGACCGGATTACCAGGAAATCGCTACCGTAAATCCTTCGAATATCACCACAGTCTCGTCCAAGAAAAGTTGGGTTGTCCAAATTTGTGCCCAAGAAGCTGGATATACAGTCGTTTCTGCAACCACCGACCCGGGAGAAGAGTAATTATTAATTTTTTATTTCAAATGCTTTCGAAGAATAAGTTAGTGATAATGCATTAGGATTGCAAAACAATTTGAATTCACGTAGTGAGACCATTTTTTAAATGCAATCATTTATGAATTAACTATTATTCTGAGATATAGACGTGTGTTTTCAATTAGATCCGAAGCATATTTCTTGCACGTGGTTGTGACCAAATACCAGTGGTTGAAAATAATTAGTAGCATCGTGGGCTGGATCTACTTCCTCGCGTGGTCCGTGTCGTTCTACCCGCAGATATATGAAAATTACGTTCGTAAAAGGTCTGCATAAACATGTTTTGCTTCACCGTTTCTATTAATATATCGACGGCGCAGTATAAAAAAGTCGTATCTATTTCATTAAATTTTTCTGGAGAACAAAAAAAAGTTGACTTTCACTAAGGTGTTACATGCAATCGAGAAATGTATTGATGAATTTTCTTTTTGCTGTTGATAGTTGGTGGTATATTTCTGAAATCAGATGATAAAGCTTGAAATTTTCTTTCCAATAATACCAAAATGTCAAAATAATGGGAAAATGGAGGTACGACTTTTTTGCCGTGTGCCATCGATATATTGCCATACCTACAAGCACATCAGAAATCTTTCAAAGAGCTGATGAAGTGGAGGATAATATTTTCCAGTTATCACAGTTCATTATCCCGTTTTGTATTGTATTCTAATCATCTATTTATCCTTCTAGCGTTGTCGGTTTGAATTTTGA
This sequence comes from Parthenolecanium corni, assembly GCA_038050395.1. Taxonomy (NCBI): domain Eukaryota; kingdom Metazoa; phylum Arthropoda; class Insecta; order Hemiptera; family Coccidae; genus Parthenolecanium; species Parthenolecanium corni. The sequence goes on along the minus strand of JBBCAQ010000041.1, from coordinate 61,845 downwards.
TTTTGTTGCGTTGAATTTGGTCGGATTTGCATTGTACTCGATTTACAATTGTGGAATGTATTATGTGTCATTTTTACAGGTACGTAAGTTTTGATTTTGTCTGTACTTAGATCGAATTTATTAATTTTTCGAACTTACTTATTTTTATTCTCTTTGCAGTACGAATATTTTGATCGTCATCCTAAGGGACTGAATCCGGTGCAGTTCAACGACGTTTTCTTTTCCGTACACGCATTTCTTGCTACAGTTTTTGTGATCGTCCAATGTTACTTTTTCGAAGTAAGATGTGTATAATATTATTTATTTTTCATTATTTATTATCAACCTTTCCCAAGTTAAATTAGGAATACTATACGGCTGAATCATTCTAAAAAGCTGCCCAGAATTTGAATATCACGATGATATGAAAGACAAACTGTAACTTGGATTTTTTTTTTTTCGTTTTCTAATTATTGAAAAATTTCTGGTACGAGGATCTCTGGCACTCAGAGTACCTTCACTTCCACGAGTTACTTTCAGGGTTGGCACGTAGATGTATTGTTTACGCGTATATAATACGCGTAGAGAATTCGGAATTATTCACATCTACGCGTAAATAATGTAAATAATGTGGAGAATTGTAAATAATAGGAAACTGAGAGCGTTCAACAGTAAATACCACTAAAAATATCGACTCAATTTGAATTATTTACGTGTAGAGAATTATTAATTACATTACATTTATTTACACCGTTATTTACATCTACGTGTAGAGAATTCATATACGTGTAAATGCCAACTCTTGTTACTTTATGCTCGACAAAGATGGCGACTAGCTTTCATTTTGGTGGAGAGCCACTTTTGGAAACAAGCTTCGGAAGCGGAAAGCCCGTCGGCCGAATGCTTGAAAACCTAATTTGTCGACTAGCGAAATGATTAAATTTCTTTTTATAGCGACTCACCTTCGTTTTATTAATTTTTTTTTGTAGCGAGGTGATCAGACAGTATCAACGATTGCCAAAATGATTTTGGTCGTTTACTACACTATCGTTTTGATTACCGGCGTGCTCGCTTATATGCACAGAATTCATTGGTTAGATTTCCTGTATTACTGTTCGTTCATAAAGTTATCGGTGACCTTAATAAAGTACATACCTCAGGTAAGTGATGTATATTGGTCTGAACGTTTCAAACTCGTAAGAAATTATGTTGCTCTTATGAGAATGTGCGAGTATGAACTTGAAAAAGACGACGTAGTTATCAGAAATTTTGATTCACATGTTTCGGGCAAACAAGAAAATTTTTCCACATTTTTCAGAATTTGAGCAGAGATAACTTTTATAACTCCTATTGCAACTGGTGTATTTGTGTTTTCAGGCTGTGATGAATTACACGCGTAAAACTACATCTGGCTGGAGTATAGGAAACGTGTTGTTCGATTTTGTTGGCGGATCTTTTAGCATGTTGCAAATGCTTTTGGACGGATACAATTACAGTAAGTAAAATTTCCAACGCCTGTCATAGAATAACTGGGTTCAGATGGTGAAATTTCCAAGAACTTGTATAATTTTTTGTTAATTATACCGTTTGATGGAGATTTTCAAGGGGTTTTATTCAAAATATCGATTACGAAATATTTGTGACGGAATTTGAGAAAAACGTGTCTTCGGGTAGAGATTTTATTCAAAACGACTCGCGTAATTAATCAAGAAATTTTATTTGTTCGCAGACGACTGGGACAACATATTCGGCGACCCAACCAAATTCGGTTTAGGAATGTTCTCCGTCGCTTTTGACCTGTTCTTCATGTACCAGCACTACATATTATACAGGTTTGTAGTCTTATACTCGAGTAGCTCTTTTACTTCATATTATGTGACACGTATTTGTTGTGTGCTCGTTTTCACGTATTTAACAAGCTCTCGTGGCTATAATTTGGCTGAATTCACGCTTACTGTGTAAATTCTTCACCATACAAAATTCTTCTGTTACAGACACGAACCATCTATATTAACTGATACACAGGTAACGGATGTTGAATCCAAATCAGAATCGTGATAAATTGCCTTTTTTGGGGTGAAAATATTTATTTTCATTATTTCATCGACTCTTTCATACGTACTTATAACTTTTTTTTTTTTTTTCGTAAATGTCGTTTGATTACTTTCTAATATTTTATCTGTGATTCATCGAAAACGTAATTTATGGCCAAGTTTACCAATTTCCTTTTTTCTTTTTTCCCCTCTTTCCCATTTTATCTAGAAAGTTCTTGAAAATATGTATTTTGGTAAAATTGTAGAAAAGTTACGAAAAATCTCCTGGAATAATTGTAGCATCATTTAGAAATTTTAAGGTCAATGCGCAATGACAGAAATTAAAAAATAGAACTTTAATGGATATGTTACAAAAATTATAGTTTCTTTGCCGCTAATTTTGTGATTCCGCCACGTTTATTCGTCTTTTTCTGCTCCAATTCTTTCTGTCGTATTATTTTTCTGTCTTCGCGACTGATTTTCGGCTCCTCAGTTTTTTCGACTTGAATTTCTAAATCAAAAACATTATTAAAATCCAAATTATCAAATTCTTATGATCGAGAGAAAAAATTTTACCTTTATTTTCGGATATAATAGAATTCCTTAAAGCTTGATCCCATTCGGACGTATCCTCCTTTACAATATTCTGAGGCCTCTGAGGATTTGAAAAAGTGGTTTGACTAACCTGAAGAAAAAGTAATGATAAATTGTTGTTAATTTTATTGATCATCTGCTCATTTTTAGAAAAGAAGAAATATCAATAAAAAATTTAATAATACGTTAAACCAAATAAAGTACTTTCATGTGAAAAAAAACGAACGTCACGTAATATTCATGCGAAAATTTTTCAAATTTCATATTGTTGAAAATTTCAGAAAAGTAAATCTGAGTATAACAGTCAGAAACTGATTTCTAGTTTCCCCAACTTTTTTTAAAAATCTATCTCGAATTCGAAGCTATTTTGAGATTTTAGGAATATTTTCGGTATTACAGTTTTTCTTAAATGAAATTTTAAAAACTGGCTTCAAGTACAAAATGCGATTCGTCCAGCTCCAGCGGTGTTTTCGTCAACCTTGAGGGCACTTGAAGAAAAATCTTTCGATTTGTACAATGGCTCTGTAGCATGTTAGATATGAAAATCAGTTCTTAAAATGAATTCTATGATAACTTCCCCAACATACCGGTTTGGAAGACATACTCTCGATAGGACTCCAATCATCGTCGTCCCATCCATCCGTTGGGTTGATTTTCGACTCGGTATTCTCCGTCGAAACGTTAATCGAACCATTTTGTAATTTATCATCAGTCTGTCAAGTTACCCGACTCGTCAACAAATTAATAAGACCAAAGTTTTTAATCAAATCGACGAATTTATTACTTGAATATCACCCCAGTTATCTGCTTCCCAGTTTTCTTCATAATCAGATGCCGAGTCATTTGGTTTATCTTCTTGCTCGAAAGAAGCTAAAGAGGTCACCTCGCTGGAAGTTGTTGTGGTGGAAATGCTACTGCTCGATGGTGGTTGCTCTGCAAAAAATGAACGAATATTTCAGAATAAATTTTCGAGAAAATGCGAACAAGAAAATATAATGCGATGTGAATTTTATGCACCCAAAGAGCACGGCTTATGAATTCCTTTACTAATGCGAGGTGTCGTAGGTTTCGCAATATCTGACTGACTCCTGTAGAATTTCGCTGTAACAGCGGTTACTGCCCATCCAGCCCATGTGGCAGCAGCATTCGATAAACATGGCGTTGAAGCATGAACATCAGCCTCTGTGGAAGGGATAAAAATAAAAAGTTTTCAATTTTAAATTTCGAGTAAATTGCGAGTACCTATTCAAAACAGTTTGATTGAAAGTTGCCTTGAACATGATTTTCCAATCAACGTTTGTTTCCGATTGATCGGGTTAGCCCCCTTGACCTTTGACTAAATATTACGGCATATGAACTGATTCACCAACAAATTTTACTGATATCGCAGCCATACATTTTTTGAACCTAGAACGGGCTAACAGCGTTATCCGTTTAAATTTACTGGGGTTTGTTCGTTTCGCATCAACAAAATACTGTATGTACTTTTTTTTCACACCAATGCGCTAAACAAACAGAACCTGAAATGAAATTCAACTAATAATGCCTCTCAAACTGCTCCGAACTGGAACCGATTCTTTTTTGCAAAAATTAAATATAACATCAGTTCATTTGTAGTAACATACCGTCAAAGCCTTGGTCAATAAACCCTCCACCTCATTCATTATGTGCATAGAAACTTTGTACCCTACCCATAGATTCACGCAATGTTGGATCTTCGGATAATTTTTCCAGTTTTCCGAGAAATCCTTTTATAGTTCGAAAAATGTGATCGCGTACAGATTTGTCCGGATCGACAGTCAGTTGGCAAAGTGCGGGTAGGATACGAGATGCCACCTCGGACATTAGGAAATATTGCTGCGTCGCTGCTAACGCAAGTATACCTAAAATCGAACAGATGAGCAATCAGCAAATGGAATCAGTTGAGAACTGAGTAAGCATAATATAGTCACCCCGAAAAGCACAAGTGGTGTGTCCAAAATTTTCAAAAATGAGATATGAAATTTTTACGTTTTCGTATTTTAAAGTACCGTATTATATAATTCACTTTTCAATCATCCATGGCTTAAAAATGTAAATCAGAAATTTTATTAACGTTTGAATCAAATATTGAGAGGAAAATATTTTACTTAGCAGCCCAGTTATAGCATAATTTTTAATTCGTCTTATCAAAAACTACTTGTTTAGACACACCAGCTGTCCCTTCAGGTTGACGATATGTACCTGCGGTGCGAGCTGGAGGAAACGGATCTTTCATGGCTCGGATAAAAGCTGATATCAGCACTTTTTGACGAATTTGGGGATGCAGAAACTGAGCAATCTTACCCATACATACTGTTGTGTTCGTACGAATGCCACCCTGAAAATTATATTCAGAGAAACGTCACTCACAAAGCAATATTATGATACTCGCGTTTCATCGTTGCATAAAGCTTTTTTTTCCTTTCTTTCTTTTGGGAGGCTTATTTGAATTCGAATGTCAACCAATAGAAAAAATATTCGTTGAAAATTCGTAGTCCATATTATTTTCTTAGAATAAAAACACTCACTTGGTCATCTTTCGATTGTAAACGAGCGAAGTGACGTAAAATTTCAACGTTGAGATTATTGTAGTTTAATTTGGGAGATAAGTGAAGAACAGACTGAAATAAAAACAAGTTAGCAAAAAATTACTCTTCCATTAGATAAAAATTAATTTTTATTATAATTATTCAATATTTTTTATATTTCCTGTACATTTTTCTCTATGATTTTTTACTTCTTCGCCTCATTTTTCATATCATTCGCCCTTTCTTTATTTTTTATTTTAACTTTGAAGGCTTATACTATTTCGATTATGTTTTTTTTTATCCTCAGTGGCAGCAAACCCTCAATCACTTTTCAACCAGCTTTACTATATCCTTTTCATGCAGAATGAAACTTGCATTCCAAATTTTTAGCACTCAATCCAGCAATAAAACTACACTATAAAAATTTTGGTCGACTCGATAATCTCATCCTCCCAACAAATTCCCACCCACATTGTATTATTTCAAAATTTTATATTCGATATCATACCGCCAAATTTCATCTCAGGGGCCTTAAAATTACTCTCTCTATTTCTATTTGAAAAAGACCCAAGTCCAATTTTTGTAACTTATCCAAAAAAGTGCGAAAAAATAAGTAACTTCATTAATTTTGTACTCTTTGAAAGTGGTTCGACGATTTTTTTTTTAAATTTTTGTCAAAGGCAGTGTCTTTGGAAGGACCGTAATTAACGTCTTACTTTGATCGTTTGTTCTCGTATCATCGGATTTGTGTCTAAAAATCCGTTGGCAATCTGTGGAAATATCTGATCGTTGATGGTAGCCGATTGTAAATGACCTAAATAAGATGGAAATATAAATGAAAGAGAGAACTGAAAGTAAAAAAAAGCGCTGAAAATTTTCTCAGTGCAACAAACCTATATAATGTTCCATTTGTTGAAGTAATTTGCTGCGAGTGGCTCTATCATTGCAGCTAAATAATTTAACGACGCAAGGGACAATTTTTTTTTGGTATTCACTTTCATCTAATAGATTTCCTAACTGTAATAAAACAAAAGAATTGAATATGCATTCATAGACCCGAGAACCATGGAAATCACAGTTGAAATTTTTCAATTTGAAAATATTCGCAGTTGAAGTTTTCAATATACACGATTTCCTTATCACTAAATTTGGACCAGGATCCCACATAGTTCGCTAACCCAGATTTACTTCTCTAATAATTTTCTAAATACTCGTAGAAAAAAACGTTATTCAGTTTATAGTGGGTTTGCTTATAATATGTGAAATAAATATCCAAGCCAAATTTACCTTCAGTAAAGGAGTTAAAACAGCAGCTCCCGCTTCGCCGTATTCGAAAGCGTTTATTAAATGAGGCAAAATTTTAAATCGACAAACGTTATCTGGAAAATGATCCAGTAGCATAGTTAAGGAGCTAAAAAATCGATTTTTTTCATTTTTATCCTTGATTTGAATTTCCTCTAAAAATAATAAAGAGTCGACGAGATCGTTCTTGAAAAAGCCATCATTTTTACGACATCTCGTAATAACATCTGCCGGATTTGGTCGTGAATTAGGACTAGGTGCGATCAACTCGGCATAAACGCTGGACAATGATTTTGGTATCTGGAATTTATTAGAGGCACGTATGTAATAAAAATCAGTACAAAAATTCTAATTAATAGAACTGCGGATTTTATTTACTTTATGAGTTGAACGTAATGCAGATGGTTGAGATAATGAGGCATTATAAACTTCCCATATCAAGCATCCCAAACCCCACATGTCAGTCGAACTAGTTCAAAAGATATTTGAGGACATTATAAATACATGATGATTTTGATTGAAGATTCAGTAAGTACGTCTCTAGTGACCAGCTAATCCTGTTTTATCGCGTATGTAGGAATTTCTATTTCTATTTATTTAATTGAGGACTTGGGAACCAGAACGATCCAAGTCCAAATTTAGTGATAGTGACTTATTGTCCGTTTCGATTTAATTTGCCTAGCATCTTCATTTTGTGAACTCGGTGTTTTCTTTCAAATGAAAAGTAAATCCAATGATGGAGAAATAAGTGTAGATGCGATCACAACAAAATTGAAAATTTGAACCCGGATATTTCTAATATTGTCAGGTCCAAATCCTTTATAGGGAACTTCCTGAGTGGTTTGCCATACTGCACCGGTGAATAGTACATAGTTATGAAAAGAAGAAAAAAATATTGAAGAAATATGTGGTCTATTTTCAATTTTCACGGACTCTGGGAAGCTGAGGAAAAAAATTTAAATAATTTTTTTAATTTTTTCCCAAAAATAATGTGAAAGGAGGATGGCTAAGTTTACGAATTTTTTCAGATTGTCTGCACTAAAAAAGATAAGGACAAGCCATCAGGCAGGAAAATATGAAAAAATTTGCCAATAATTTATAATTTGTCAATAATTTTTATGATGGCATACGTCGGTAGACGGTAATTATAATAGAAATATTTACAGAAAAAAATGGCTTTATTGTTGAAACATTTTCAATCAATTTTTTTAAAACAAGAAAATTTTTATTCATTTTAGCAAACTTTCTTAGAGCCTTTAAGTTAATTGTGTTTTCATCCTCTTTTTTTTTCGTGTATTTGCTGTATGACAGACCCTTAAGGAAGCACCCTGCATAAAGAATCTCGATGACAAATTCATTTATAAATCTATAATAATTACGGAGATTCTTATTCCTCATCTGTGATAAGCCTGGATTAACTTGTCAGTAGAGCTATTTGAAAGAATGAAAAGGAAATTTCACCATTTTGTGATCTGTCGTTGTTTAATTGTGTCTGCTTTTTCTGGAGGACTGTACTTTTCCAGAGCGGGCAAAATTTTTATAGGAACTCCGTCTCCTTCGTTCAGACCTGCCATGTGCTCTACACTGCCCAGTTTCCATTCACCAGCTTGGTTCACAAAAACCGACGATGCACATACATTGTTATGTCTCAGATTACCATCGTTATTTAAAAAACTGAGGGCTCGCTGAAAATGAACCGATTTTATGATTGAAACTGACTGATAGTCTTTCAAAAACAATCAACGAATTATTTTCATACTGTAATTTGAAAGATTCCCCACGACAAGTACAGATCTCGTTCTCTAGGATCACTGGAAACGTTTGCTAAGTGCGTGCTCAGTGGTTCTACGTACTCGGTAGCTAAGAATAGAGCTTTATCTGTCTGTTATTGAAAAAAAAAAACAATAATTAAGATGAATGTCATGTTTTCGGGTGGTGACGAGAAATGAAGACCTACTTCGTGACTATCTAAGTACGTGAGTATACTGGGATGTCTCAGTGTTTTCAGCCGTCTGATAGTATTTTTGGCCACTTCTAACTTGCTATCCGAGTTAGAACGGATATCAAAAACAAAGATTGATACCTCATCACCGCTATTCTTTAAAACAAAATTCGGTGTCAGCGAGTAAGGCAGATTTCAGAGACAAAAATGTGTGATACAACAAACTGACTAAGAATCTTACTTTCTTCTTTCCTTTATGAAGGCTCCAAATCGTTTCCTCGGGGGAAGAAGCGATTAGTTCGCCGACATCATAAGGAAAATCTTTGGAAGGGTCACGCGAAAAGAAGGACCACATTACATACAGAGCAAATACCCTGAATCCTGAAAGCAGGGATTAGTATGAGTTCATTTTCTACTTCCTTTATCTATAGCTAATTAGTAATTACACTGGAGCAAGAATTTTACGAACTTGATTACTGACTAGGTAAATTCTGAATTTTACTGTGATTAAGATCTGAAAACTCAGGTTAAAGATCGATAGATCGATGCATGAATGAACTGAAAAGTATTACTAATACTTTCTAGTTTCTATATAAAAAACACAGCTTAGGAGCTTTTTGGTATTGTGTTTTATTCTTATCACAGAAGTGTTTGTACTTGGACTTTCAACAAAAGTAATAAAAGAGTAAAAAGACGTTATAGTTATTTTGATATTTTCGTCGACCGAAAATGGTTAATGCTAATTTATTCCAACAGAGAGCGCTGTAACGTGTATAAAAATGTGTGTACGTGTGTGTAAGCGTAAGTAAACCATGATGAAGCGAAGCGAAGCCCAGACAACATGTTGATTGTGTGTATGTAGTGGTACGTAGCGAATGAGTTGAACGACCGCCCATGCGTCTCAAGCGGCGTAAATTGGCATTACGATATTATTTCATGTAACGACATCACATAATTTTCTACCTCGTTCGTTTCGTTTGACGATTGACAGGTCAGTGTATATTTGACAGTTGTAGAGCAAGTTGTGCAGTTATCAGTGAAGCGAAACTTTTAAAGTATTTAAGTCTAGTCAAGTTTAAATTAGAGAAGTTTCGTTTATTAATGACGGTGAATTCTTTTTTTCATTGAAAGTTTTCAGTACTAAGCAAAAGCGTTTACGTGAATCATCTGACGTAAGTAAAATAAGACAATTGCTTCTACACTTCTGAAATAATATTTCTTACCACATTCCGGTACTACCGATTTGACATTCATCATGAATTAAGTGAGTGTCATGGAAGAAGGATATTGACTGTAGTGCTTTATGAAGAATGAGATTTGCAAGTGACCTTTCTGCGTATAAGCTGTGTTCTTGCAGTCATAACGAGCTTAATAAACTGATTTGCATCAAGTTGTGATATATGTTTTCATTGTAAAATGATTTTTCGAGTAAATTCACATAATTATGTAAAGTCCAAGAGTACGAGTACCCTCCTTCACATGTCTATGTACCTATACAATATCGTCATTATCCTGGGTACATGTTGACTTGGCGTCTCCACTGTCGCCTCCCAAAACACTCGTCTATGGTTCAACAATGAAAAACGAGCCTCTAAAAATTGATTCGGTATTCGTTAGTGTTATTCTTAAATTGAAAAATTATCAAGATTCTATTGTACTTCAGCTGAATCTGAATTTCTAACCATTGTCTTAATTTGTAAATCTAAATCTCTCATTTTGAATAATTTCTGCTTACAGATTTTATAAGCCTTTCTGATTTGGCTCTCAAAGTGAGAAACACTTCGTTTCGGCTCGGTCAAATATCTGCTCGTGATGCTTCCTCAACCGGTCCTCAGCACCGAACAACATTTTCACCTGTGAATTATGATTTTATTCTGGTTATGTTGAGTGCATGTTCTCAAGATGGCTGCCAAAGATGTGGACAGCCCTAAAAAGTATAGAGTGGTCATTTTGGGTGCTGGCATAGCTGGTCTCTCTGCAGCCAAACATTTCGTCAAGAACAATATGATGGATTTCCTCTTGTTAGAGGCGAAAGACATTATTGGCGGACGAATATGTTCGGTCGAACGAGGTACTTATTTTCTTATCATTTTTACACATTAAGACATTTTATAATCATTTCTTGCTTGCAGAAAACATGAAATTCGAGATCGGAGCGAACTGGATCCACGGTGTTCTCGGTAATCCTTTGTACGAAATTGCAATAGCCCATGGTCTAGTCGACATCATTAGTACATCAAAACCACACAAGGTTGTGGCTGCCACAGAAGATGGTAAACAAGTTCCTTTTTCCGTGTTACAGGTATGTAAAATCTAACGCTCGCTCGTTCCATCTGAATTGATACTCTTGAGTTAATCTTGACGATGTTGCAGGAAATATACGGAGCGTACATGTGCTTTCTGCATCGATGCGAAGAATACTTTCTGTGCCAGTACCTTCCTCCAGACGGTATCCACAGTGTGGGCGAACATATAAATTTAGAAATCGAACTGTACCTGAATAGAATATCAGATTCTAGTCAACGAAAAGTGCGTAGGTTGTTGTTTCAGTGTTTGCTCAAAAGAGAAACCTGCATAAGTGGCTGCGATTCCATGAACGATATTGACCTGCTGGAGTTAGGAAGTTACACAGAATTACAAGGAGGAAATATAGTATTACCGTCCGGTTATAGCAGTATTCTGGGGCCCGTATCTCAAGGTGAGTTTTAATATTTTTGTTCATGATGTTAACTTTCTTTCGTATCTTATGAATAGTTGTGTACCAGAATCAGTTATATCGTTTTCTTTTTTTTTCTTCTTTTTTTTTTTTTGCCAAATGAGACTAGTTTCTCAGCCCGTCAAATACAGAAATTTCGATGACTTAATACGTTTTGGAAAACGAAAATTGTTAGTCCCTTTCCGTCTTTCCCGTCAACAAATATCAAAACCCATGGAAATTGTTAGGAGTTTCGGTGAATTATATGGTCTGCATAGTAAAAAGCTGTATCATTCTTCAATTATTATTGATATTGAAAATGTTGAATATTTGCAGGAATACCCAAAGTTTCAATTCTTCTTAACCACAGAGTAACCGAAGTTCGGTGGCATGGGATGGATTATTACGATAAGTCAGACAGCACCAGTATTAATGAATCGGGTAACGAATCCGACGATTCCGGCAAAACTGTAGTCAATATTTCGGAGTCCAAGTCGAAAGCTAGTACTTCGAATACGTTGAACGTTCCTGGCACCATCGATCCGAATGAAAGCGGCGTAGAAATTTTCTGTGAAAATGGAAAAACGTTCAAGGCAGATAGTGCTATCTGCGCTCTACCATTAGGTGTACTTAAAGACAACATTTCGAAAATGTTCGTTCCTCCGTTACCAGATTATAAAGTCGAATCCGTCGAGCATCTTCTGTTTGGCACCGTCGATAAGATTTTTCTCGGTTACGATCGACCTTTTCTCAACGCCGATGTATCTGAAGTATTGTTACTCTGGGAAAATGACTGTGATAGTACTAAGACTGCTCAAGGTTAGTAACTGTTGCTAATAATCTAGTGGATAGCCTTTGTATCCCTTGTTATGAAACATACTAAAACTTAAGTGCATTCTAAAGACGTCGCTACTTCTATTCCCGAATCTGAAATCTAAATATTTTATGGGTCAAGTCTGTGTAATTCTCAAATTGTGAAATTCTCCAATATGGTTCAGTGCCTCACTGTTACATTTTTAAACCATCGATTTTTTTGAGGACGCTTCAAAAGTAAAAAAGTAGTCCAGAGTGACTTTGATTTTTGAAACTCGTTAATTCCTCAAGAGTGTAGTTCCAAAAGTTACAATCTCAACATTTGTGGTAGTTCCAAAAGTTACAATCTCAACATTTGTGGAAATGAAAATACTAATTAGGGAATTTAAAATGAAATGTTATCTGGAATTAAAGCAGTAAAAAGCTATTTTGATGCATCTTTTTCGAGGAAAAAAAAAGTGTGATCAGGACTATTTCTCGATTTTCTAAAAGAAAATTACACTTTAGAGAATGCAGTTTTGTCATCTCATTTATACACCGATTGATATGAAAATTTTGAAAATCCGTTCCGATTTTTCATGTCTGTAGGTATTTTATTTCTTTTATCCATATTTTTAGGTATTTCAGTTCTTTTTTTCGGATATTTAGGTGTTTTTGCTCTTATTTTCATAATTTTAGGTACCTATTTTTTCTGTTTTATTAATATTATTGTCATTATTTTGGCAATTTTTTTCGGATCTTTAGTAATTTCGGCTCTTTTCAAGTATTTCTTCTCTTTTTCGCGAAAATTCAGTTTATTTTGCTCTTTTTCTCCAGCTTTTAGGTATTTTGGCTCTTTTTCTCAGATTTTCAGGTATTTTTACTTTTTTTCGCGAAAATTCTGTTTTTTTCCCCTTTTCCTCGAATTTTCAGTTATTTTGCTCTTTTTCGTGAATTTTTAGGTATTTTGTCTCTTTTTTCGAAAATTCTAGTATTTTTGCTCTTTTTAATCGAAATTTCAGTTTTTCTTACTCTCCGCTACATTAATAAGAACGTAGCTTATTGCATGGAACAAGGAGAGAACTTTTTTACTTATCATTGATTTCAACTCATTTTATCATATTATGCATTCGAGACTCCTTAATGTTATATCGAGAAATTTAATTGAAAGTTATCTCAAGTCAGAAGTCGAAACTGTGTATTGGATTATTATTTTTAGTAATAATTTATTTTATTTTATTTTATTTTATTGATTTGACGGGATTACGTGGGTGTTAATTCTGTTTGTTTTTGTTTCAGATGACCTTAGTGACTCTTGGTACAAAAAAATTTACTCGTTCTCTAAAGTTAATGAAACTTTACTCCTCGGCTGGGTATCCGGTAAAGAAGCAATGTACATGGAAACTCTGCCAGACGATGTGATTGCCGATACCTGCACCAAAGTGCTTAGGAAGTTTCTCAACGATCCCTATGTACCTAAACCTAAATTCATTTTTTGGTACATTTCTCCATAATGATTATACTTACTTATTTTCGTAAAACGAAAAAGAAAATTTTCTAATCGTTTTTTTCCTTCTTTCTTTATTTTTTGCAGTACTCGGTGGCATTCAGATAGAGATATTCGTGGATCTTACACAGCGATAGCCGTTGGTTCTAGTCAAGTCGATATTGAATGTGTTGCTCAACCTTTGTACTCGAAACGGAATGCTAATGAGGTAAGTTTCTACTTGAGGACAGTTGAGTGAATTAAAGGAAAAAGTCTATATTTGTACGCGATACTGATAATAAAGTAAAATAATGATAATTTTTGCAATCTCCTTGAGACATTACTTTTTTTCAACTTAGGGGACTGAAATTTGTATATAAATTTTTCTCACGAAAAGAACGGGTGCGAGTAAAAAAAATTCAAAATTTGGAAATGAAAATCGCTCTAGGGCTGAACTATGGTTTACTTTAGGTTCTCCCTTGAATAATTGGACATTTGATATAAAAAAACTTTTTTCCCACTTCTTTGAATGGAGCACCAATAAATTGGCCAGTTCCTAAAGAATAAATGAACAAATAATTTGAAAAAAAAAAAGTGCTGCATCTTCTCTACTGACTGATGAACCGTAATACGGTATTCTATAAAATCTTGATTTTAGCAATTGTGAAAGTGGATCACTTATAAAGTAGGTGTGCCATTATTTCTCTGAAAATTACCGAGTTAACTTATGTGGAATAATTAAATTTGCTTTTGCAGACGAATCGATACTGAAAGAAAGCTCTGTATCGTGTTCTTCAATTCGCATTCGTTCGTCATTTAAATTAATTAATTTTCATTTTTCAGCCAGTCTTGTTATTCGCCGGAGAGCATACGCATAATAATTTCTATTCGACGGTACACGGCGCCTATCTGTCTGGCAGAATGGCGGCGCAGCAGATTTTGGAGGCCGATAGAGAGTCAGAAATCGTTTTGGAGTGCGACAGTACAAGCGATCTGAGTTCGTGGATTCGTGGCATTTCGTTGGAGGAAGGCTAACGTTGTTAAACATTTTGTATTTTTCGGAACAGTTTGTTACTGTGTCAACACTGTCAACTGTAGGAAAACATCGTGACAAAGTGACTCGATGTTTAAAATAATACGGAGGAGATAATTACAAGAACACTAAAACTTAATATTGAAAAGTGAATTAACTGTAAACGCAAGTTTCAGTCGTTGAAATTTGAGTGCGTGAATTAGTAATATTTTATCTTGTTCTCATTTATTATTGTGAAGATGTTGACGCACTCAAGTTTTAACAACATAAACTTGAGTTTACTTTTATTTTTCTCTTTTTAATATATTGACATATGTGACCGTGTCCCAAGAAAGGGACTTTATGGCTAAACTTCGCGTCGTCGGAATTTTTGGTTGCGGCCCAAGGGGCGAGCTCTCGGCCGTTCAAAGCCGTTTTTCTTGAATCGTTTTTTTTAGCCATAAGGTCCCTTTCTTGATTGTCTTTTTTGTTTTAGTGCGCTATTAATCATCGTGTTATCTTGCACATTGAGTCAATTTGTCACACCTAATGTAGCTCTTTTGTGGTGCATGTCGAACTGATTCACCACCCTGTATATGGCTGCTTTCGAATCAGGATGGAATCGAGAATTTTGTTTTTGTTATTTCGGCCTCTTATTTTGTTTACATTTGTTCTGTCGAATGGAAATGCGATGAGAAATATGTATTTTTTAATTTTATAATCTCTACAGTGGCATTCATGACTCGAATCCTTTAGTGTTACATATTTATTTTCAACTTTTTTTTCTCATCGCACATTTTTAAAATTCTTATAAACATTACTGACTTAATTTTTTATTGTTGTTTTCTTTCACGCTGTTAATGTCTTCTAAAAATATATTAGGTATTCATTTTTTATTTATTTTATTGGAAGAATTTGTTCATTTTTTAATCCTGAAGAGGCCTTTTTTAAAATTTATTTATTTATTTATTTATTCATTCATTCGAGTTCTCATTCTATTAATAGTCGACGATTGTTTTACCTATCATTATTGCGCATGTTCTATACTATGTACTTTCATTTTGCATTTTCAAACAATCACTAGATAAATTGTAGCCGTTTTATTTGTGGTAATTATTTAGTTACATCAAATTTAGCAATAGAATATTTTGTAAATGATTATTCCATTTTCTTAATAAAAATACGTGAAGTGACTTCGTATATAGTTTTCTTAAATCTATTAGATTTCCTCTTTGGAGATGATGGTTTTGGCTGGAGAAGCGACCGCATGAATTTCAACTGAATCCGTGCAGTCTGAAATTTCAGCATTGTTTAGTGAATTCGGAAGAAAATAGACGTTAATTGAAACACAGCGTAAAAAACGACTTCCGATCGATCGCGCCACGGGTTTTCAGAAAGTAAATCGGATTTTGCAGCAGCCAAGATTTTTTTTAAAGCCAAATATCTCGAAAACGGCTAATTTTTCAGAAAAAATAAGCAAACATTGGACCACTCATCACCTTGTCTGAAGCAATGGTCTTTCCCAAGGAACCTATCATTCAAATTTCAGCCCGATCCGTGCAGTCTGAAATTTCAGCGTTATTCTGTAGTTTTAGCAGGTTTTCAAACTCCATTTTCAAATATTTTCGAATTTAGTAACACATACCCCCCCACGTATTCCCTTTTCAAATATTTTTGAATTCAGTAACACGTACCCCCCCACGTATTTCCTTTTCAAGTATTAAATTTAGTATCACGTACCCCCCCACGTATTCCCTTTTCAAGTATTGAATTTAGTAACACGTACCCCCCCACGTATTCCCTTTTCAAGTATTGAAATTAGTAACACGTACCCCCCCACGTATTCCCTTTAAATTTAATAACACGTACCACCCCACGTATTCTCTTTTCAAGTATTGAAATTAGTAACACATACCCCCCCACGTATTTCCTTTAAATTTAGTAACTCGTACCCCCCCCCCCACGTATTCCCTTTTCAAATATTTTTGATTTAGTAACACGTACCCCCCCACGTATTTCCTTGAAATTCAGTAACACGTACCACCCCACGTATTCCCTTTTTAAATATTGAATTTAGTATCACGTACCCCCCCACGTATTCCCTTCAAATTCAGTAACTCGTACCCCCCCACGTATTCCCTTTTCAAATATTGAATTTAGTATCACGTACCCCCCCACGTATTCCCTTTTCAAATATTGAATTTAGTATCACGTACCCCCCCACGTATTCCCTTTAAATTTAGTAACACGTACCCCCCCACGTATTCCCTTTTCAAGTATTGAATTTAGTAACACGTACCCCCCCACGTATTCCCTTTTCAAATATTGAATTTAGTATCACGTACCCCCCCACGTATTCCCTTCAAATTCAGTAACACGTACCACCCCACGTATTCCCTTTTTAAATATTGAATTTAGTATCACGTACCCCCCCACGTATTCCCTTTAAATTTAGTAACTCGGACCCCCCCACGTATTCCCTTTTTAAGTATTAAATTTAGTATCACGTACCCCCCCACGTATTTCCTTTAAATTTAGTAACTCGTACCCCTCCACGTATTCCCTTTTCAAATATTTTTGATTTAGTAACACGTACCCCCCCACGTATTTCCTTGAAATTCAGTAACACGTACCACCCCACGTATTCCCTTTTTAAATATTGAATTTAGTATCACGTACCCCCCCACGTATTCCCTTTAAATTTAGTAACTCGGACCCCCCCACGTATTCCCTTTTTAAGTATTAAATTTAGTATCACGTACCCCCCCACGTATTTCCTTGAAATTCAGTAACACGTACCCCCCCACGTATTCCCTTTAAATTTAGTAACTCGGACCCCCCCACGTATTCCCTTTTTAAGTATTGAATTTAGTATCACGTACCCCCCCCACGTATTCTCTTCAAATTCAGTAACTCGTACCCCCCCACGTATTTCCTTGAAATTCAGTAACACGTACCACCCCACGTATTCCCTTTTTAAATATTGAATTTAGTATCACGTACCCCCCCACGTATTCCCTTCAAATTCAGTAACTCGGACCCCCCCACGTATTCCCTTTTTAAGTATTAAATTTAGTATCACGTACCCCCCCACGTATTTCCTTGAAATTCAGTAACACGTACCCCCCCACGTATTCTCTTCAAATTCAGTAACTCGTACCCCCCCACGTATTCCCTTTTCAAATATTGAATTTAGTATCACGTACCCCCCCACGTATTCCCTTTTCAAATATTGAATTTAGTATCACGTACCCCCCCACGTATTCCCTTTAAATTTAGTAACACGTACCCCCCCACGTATTCCCTTTTCAAGTATTGAATTTAGTAACACGTACCCCCCCACGTATTCCCTTTTCAAATATTGAATTTAGTATCACGTACCCCCCCACGTATTCCCTTCAAATTCAGTAACACGTACCACCCCACGTATTCCCTTTTTAAATATTGAATTTAGTATCACGTACCCCCCCACGTATTCCCTTTAAATTTAGTAACTCGGACCCCCCCACGTATTCCCTTTTTAAGTATTAAATTTAGTATCACGTACCCCCCCACGTATTTCCTTTAAATTTAGTAACTCGTACCCCCCCACGTATTCCCTTTTCAAATATTTTTGATTTAGTAACACGTACCCCCCCACGTATTTCCTTGAAATTCAGTAACAGGTACCACCCCACGTATTCCCTTTTTAAATATTGAATTTAGTATCACGTACCCCCCCACGTATTCCCTTTAAATTTAGTAACTCGGACCCCCCCACGTATTCCCTTTTTAAGTATTAAATTTAGTATCACGTACCCCCCCACGTATTTCCTTGAAATTCAGTAACACGTACCCCCCCACGTATTCCCTTTAAATTTAGTAACTCGGACCCCCCCACGTATTCCCTTTTTAAGTATTGAATTTAGTATCACGTACCCCCCCACGTATTCTCTTCAAATTCAGTAACTCGTACCCCCCCACGTATTTCCTTGAAATTCAGTAACACGTACCACCCCACGTATTCCCTTTTTAAATATTGAATTTAGTATCACGTACCCCCCCACGTATTCCCTTTAAATTTAGTAACTCGGACCCCCCCACGTATTCCCTTTTTAAGTATTAAATTTAGTATCACGTACCCCCCCACGTATTTCCTTGAAATTCAGTAACACGTACCCCCCCACGTATTCCCTTTAAATTTAGTAACTCGGACCCCCCCACGTATTCCCTTTTTAAGTATTAAATTTAGTATCACGTACCCCCCCACGTATTTCCTTGAAATTCAGTAACACGTACCCCCCCACGTATTCCCTTTAAATTTAGTATCACGTACCCCCCCACGTATTTCCTTGAAATTCAGTAACACGTACCCCCCCACGTATTCTCTTCAAATTCAGTAACTCGTACCCCCCCACGTATTTCCTTGAAATTCAGTAACACGTACCACCCCACGTATTCCCTTTTTAAATATTGAATTTAGTATCACGTACCCCCCCACGTATTCCCTTCAAATTCAGTAACTCGGACCCCCCCACGTATTCCCTTTTTAAGTATTAAATTTAGTATCACGTACCCCCCCACGTATTTCCTTGAAATTCAGTAACACGTACCCCCCCACGTATTCCCTTTAAATTTAGTAACTCGGACCCCCCCACGTATTCCCTTTTTAAGTATTGAATTTAGTATCACGTACCCCCCCACGTATTCTCTTCAAATTCAGTAACTCGTACCCCCCCACGTATTCCCTTTTCAAATATTGAATTTAGTATCACGTACCCCCCCACGTATTCCCTTTAAATTTAGTAACACGTACCCCCCCACGTATTCCCTTTTCAAGTATTGAATTTAGAAACACGTACTCCCCCACGTGTTCCCTTTTTAAATATTTTTGGTTTTCAAAAATGTTTGAAAATGGAGCATGTGGGGGGGCACTGGAACTAAATTCGAAAATGGAGCATGTGGGGGGGTACTGGAACTAAATCCGAAAATGGAGCATTTGGGGGGTACTGGAACTAAATCCGAAAATGGAGCATGTGGGGGGGTACTGGAACTAAATCCGAAAATGGAGCATGTGGGGGGGTACTGGAACTAAATTCGAAAATGGAGCATGTGGGGGGGTACTGGAACTAAATCCGAAAATGGAGCATGTGGGGGGGTACTGGAACTAAATTCGAAAATGGAGCATGTGGGGGGGTACTGGAACTAAATCCGAAAATGGAGCATGTGGGGGGGTACTGGAACTAAATTCAAAAATATTTGAAAATGGAATACGTGGGAGGTACGTGAACTAAATGTAAATTCTGAGACAACTAGACAAAAATTGAGACAGCTGAGTGAGAATTGTGACAGCAGCAATCCAGCCAACGACCTGAAATCTAATTAAAAATATTCAGGAAGTTGATATATTATGGCACCTGAAATCTGATAACTTTAATGGGAAATATCAGTCTCCAACTTTTCTCATAGATGAGTATTGAGGGCGCTGAGGACGATTTTCTTCCATATTCGCGAATATTTCTCTTATTTTTTGCACACAAAACATAAATTTTCATTTTTTTCATCCAATTTTTCAGTGAGTTACTATTGCTTGCTCGTAAATGAAAGAATTTTAGACATATTCACGAAAAGTTTTTATTAATTCATTTTCAAAGAAAAATACATATTTTATACAGATAGGTTTCACATGAATGGGGAATAAAATTGGCAAATACCAGTTTTGAATGTACCTATAATTATTACAATAAATCTTGACTGATACGAAATATTTTTCGATAAAATGGTTTTTAGACTGGATCTTGAACATTGGTACTCCATTCGTGTTGGGGCATAAGTGTGTTGTTATACGCGGAGTCAATCGTGCATATCAGGAGTGTCTTTTGACTGGACCAAAAACAGCTTCCCACGTTGCAGCTGAAACAAAATAGGACTAAATTTCAGTGGGTCACATAAAGATAAAAATAAGAGACCAAAACCTAAGTGAAGAACACCAAACTTTGAATGCACAGAATATAGTTCATTACGCTGAATCCGAATCTGCAGCCATTCTTACTCTAAGTCGCGATTTAGACCAATTCTCGACCATTTTTCATTTTCTATCGGCCATATCTCGCTTGGCGAGAGTCGGTGCCAAAATCGAAAGTCGAATTGGGGTTAAGCGACCTCGAAAACCCCCATATCGACGCTAATCTCGAAAAAAAATTTTTGAAAAAAAAATCAAAAAAACACCAACTTCTCATTTTAACAAAAAATGACGATTCTTGAAATTTATCGGAAGACATGTGCACAGCCTGTAGTTTTTCACGCCGAATCCGAATTTGCAGCCCATTTTACTCTACGTCGCCATTTAAGTCAATTTTCAACCATTTTTCATGTTTTCGGCCATATCTCGCTCGGCGAGAGCCGCCACCAAAAATGGACATTGGATTCGAGTTCAACGACCTCAAAAACCCCCATATCGATAATAATCTCGAAAAATAATTTTGTACAGAAAACTGAAAAAATGCAAAGGGGTTAACCTTCCCAATTTTACAAAAATTGACGATTTTCGAACTTTTCCAGGCGACATATGCACAGTATGTAGTTTTTCACGCCGAATCCGAATCTGCAGCCCATTTTACTCTACGTCGCCATTTAAGTCCATTTTCGACCATTTTTCATCTTTTTTCGGCCATATCTCGCTCGGCGAGAGCCGCCACCAAAAATGGACATCGGATTCGAGTTCAGCGACCTCGAAAACCCCCATATCGATGCTAATCTCGAAAAATAATTTTGTACAGAAAATTGAAAAAATGCAAAGGGGTTAACCTTCCCAATTTTACAAAAATTGACGATTTTCGAACTTTTCCAGGCGACATATGCACAGTATGTAGTTTTTCACGCCGAATCCGAATCTGCAGCCCATTTTACTCTACGTCGCCATTTAAGTCCATTTTCGACCATTTTTCATCTTTTTTCGGCCATATCTCGCTCGGCGAGAGCCGCCACCAAAAATGGACATCGGATTCGAGTTCAGCGACCTCGAAAACCCCCATATCGATGCTAATCTCGAAAAATAATTTTGTACAGAAAATTGAAAAAATGCAAAGGGGTTAACCTTCCCAATTTTACAAAAATTGACGATTTTCGAACTTTTCCAGGCGACATATGCACAGTATGTAGTTTTTCACGCCGAATCCGAATCTGCAGCCCATTTTACTCTACGTCGCCATTTAAGTCCATTTTCGACCATTTTTCATCTTTTTTCGGCCATATCTCGCTCGGCGAGAGCCGCCACCAAAAATGGACATCGGATTCGAGTTCAGCGACCTCGAAAACCCCCATATCGATGCTAATCTCGAAAAATAATTTTGTACAGAAAATTGAAAAAATGCAAAGGGGTTAACCTTCCCAATTTTACAAAAATTGACGATTTTCGAACTTTTCCAGGCGACATATGCACAGTATGTAGTTTTACACGCCGAATCCGAATCTGCAGCCCATTTTACTCTACGTCGCCATTTAAGTCCATTTTCGACCATTTTTCATCTTTTTTCGGCCATATCTCGCTCGGCGAGAGCCGCCACCAAAAATGGACATCGGATTCGAGTTAAGCGACCTCGAAAACCCCCATATCGATGCTAATCTCGAAAAATAATTTTGTACAGAAAATTGAAAAAATGCAAAGGGGTTAACCTTCCCAATTTTACAAAAATTGACGATTTTCGAACTTTCCCAGGCGACATATGCACAGTATGTAGTTTTTCACGCCGAATCCGAATCTGCAGCCCATTTTACTCTACGTCGCCATTTAAGTCCATTTTCGACCATTTTTCATTTTTTTTCGGCCATATCTCGCCGAGCAAAACCGCTTTCATCATTGCATCTGCAAAAAAAATTTATCAAATTTTAGTGCATTTCAGAAATACGAATAAGAGGCTGAAAACTAACTAAATAAAACGAAATTTCGAATGCACAGTATGTAATTTTGCACGCTGAACCCGAATCTGCAGCCCATTTTCCTCTACGTCGCAATTTAAGTCCATTTCGGACCATTTTTCATTTTTTCCGGTCATCTCTTTTCGGCCATATCTCGCTGGGCGAGAGCCACCGCCAAAAATGGCTGCCGGATTCGTGTCCAGCGACCTCGAAAACCCCCATATCGACGCTAATCTCGAAAAAAATTTTTTGAAAAAAAAATCAAAAAAACACCAACTTCGCATTTTTACAAAAAATGACGATTCTTGAAATTTACCAGAAGACATGTGCACAGCCTGTAGTTTTTCACGCCGAATCCGAATCTGCAGCCCATTTCACTCTACGCCGCAATTCAAGTCCATTTTCGACCATTTTTCATTTTTTTTCGGCCATATCTCGCCGAGCAAAACCGCTTTCATCATTGCATCTGCAAAAAAAATTTATCAAATTTTAGTGCATTTCAGAAATACGAATAAGAGGCTGAAAACTAACTAAATAACACGAAATTTCGAATGCACAGTACGTAGTTTTTCACGCCGAATCCGAATCTGCAGCCCATTTTACTCTACGTCGCCATTTAAGTCCATTTTCGACCATTTTTCATCTTTTTTCGGCCATATCTCGCTCGGCGAGAGCCGCCACCAAAAATGGACATCGGATTCGAGTTAAGCGACCTCGAAAACCCCCATATCGATGCTAATCTCGAAAAATAATTTTGTACAGAAAATTGAAAAAATGCAAAGGGGTTAACCTTCCCAATTTTACAAAAATTGACGATTTTCGAACTTTCCCAGGCGACATATGCACAGTATGTAGTTTTTCACGCCGAATCCGAATCTGCAGCCCATTTTACTCTACGTCGCCATTTAAGTCCATTTTCGACCATTTTTCATTTTTTTTCGGTCATATCTCGCCGAGCAAAACCGCTTTCATCATTGCATCTGCAAAAAAAATTTATCAAATTTTAGTGCATTTCAGAAATACGAATAAGAGGCTGAAAACTAACTAAATAAAACGAAATTTCGAATGCACAGTATGTAATTTTGCACGCTGAACCCGAATCTGCAGCCCATTTTCCTCTACGTCGCAATTTAAGTCCATTTCGGACCATTTTTCATTTTTTCCGGTCATCTCTTTTCGGCCATATCTCGCTGGGCGAGAGCCACCGCCAAAAATGGCTGCCGGATTCGTGTCCAGCGACCTCGAAAACCCCCATATCGACGCTAATCTCGAAAAAAATTTTTTGAAAAAAAAATCAAAAAAACACCAACTTCGCATTTTTACAAAAAATGACGATTCTTGAAATTTACCAGAAGACATGTGCACAGCCTGTAGTTTTTCACGCCGAATCCGAATCTGCAGCCCATTTCACTCTACGCCGCAATTCAAGTCCATTTTCGACCATTTTTCATTTTTTTTCGGCCATATCTCGCCGAGCAAAACCGCTTTCATCATTGCATCTGCAAAAAAAATTTATCAAATTTTAGTGCATTTCAGAAATACGAATAAGAGGCTGAAAACTAACTAAATAACACGAAATTTCGAATGCACAGTACGTAGTTTTTCACGCCGAATCCGAATCTGCAGCCCATTTTACTCTACGTCGCCATTTAAGTCCATTTTCGACCATTTTTCATCTTTTTTCGGCCATATCTCGCTCGGCGAGAGCCGCCACCAAAAATGGACATCGGATTCGAGTTAAGCGACCTCGAAAACCCCCATATCGATGCTAATCTCGAAAAATAATTTTGTACAGAAAATTGAAAAAATGCAAAGGGGTTAACCTTCCCAATTTTACAAAAATTGACGATTTTCGAACTTTCCCAGGCGACATATGCACAGTATGTAGTTTTTCACGCCGAATCCGAATCTGCAGCCCATTTTACTCTACGTCGCCATTTAAGTCCATTTTCGACCATTTTTCATTTTTTTTCGGCCATATCTCGCCGAGCAAAACCGCTTTCATCATTGCATCTGCAAAAAAAATTTATCAAATTTTAGTGCATTTCAGAAATACGAATAAGAGGCTGAAAACTAACTAAATAAAACGAAATTTCGAATGCACAGTATGTAATTTTGCACGCTGAACCCGAATCTGCAGCCCATTTTCCTCTACGTCGCAATTTAAGTCCATTTCGGACCATTTTTCATTTTTTCCGGTCATCTCTTTTCGGCCATATCTCGCTGGGCGAGAGCCACCGCCAAAAATGGCTGCCGGATTCGTGTCCAGCGACCTCGAAAACCCCCATATCGACGCTAATCTCGAAAAAAATTTTTTGAAAAAAAAATCAAAAAAACACCAACTTCGCATTTTTACAAAAAATGACGATTCTTGAAATTTACCAGAAGACATGTGCACAGCCTGTAGTTTTTCACGCCGAATCCGAATCTGCAGCCCATTTCACTCTACGCCGCAATTCAAGTCCATTTTCGACCATTTTTCATTTTTTTTCGGCCATATCTCGCCGAGCAAAACCGCTTTCATCATTGCATCTGCAAAAAAAATTTATCAAATTTTAGTGCATTTCAGAAATACGAATAAGAGGCTGAAAACTAACTAAATAACACGAAATTTCGAATGCACAGTACGTAGTTTTTCACGCCGAATCCGAATCTGCAGCCCATTTTACTCTACGTCGCCATTTAAGTCCATTTTCGACCATTTTTCATCTTTTTTCGGCCATATCTCGCTCGGCGAGAGCCGCCACCAAAAATGGACATCGGATTCGAGTTAAGCGACCTCGAAAACCCCCATATCGATGCTAATCTCGAAAAATAATTTTGTACAGAAAATTGAAAAAATGCAAAGGGGTTAACCTTCCCAATTTTACAAAAATTGACGATTTTCGAACTTTCCCAGGCGACATATGCACAGTATGTAGTTTTTCACGCCGAATCCGAATCTGCAGCCCATTTTACTCTACGTCGCCATTTAAGTCCATTTTCGACCATTTTTCATTTTTTTTCGGCCATATCTCGCCGAGCAAAACCGCTTTCATCATTGCATCTGCAAAAAAAATTTATCAAATTTTAGTGCATTTCAGAAATACGAATAAGAGGCTGAAAACTAACTAAATAACACGAAATTTCGAATGCACAGTATGTAATATTGCACGCTGAACCCGAATCTGCAGCCCATTTTCCTCTACGTCGCAATTTAAGTCCATTTCGGACCATTTTTCATTTTTTCCGGTCATCTCTTTTCGGCCATATCTCGCTGGGCGAGAGCCACCGCCAAAAATGGCTGCCGGATTCGTGTCCAGCGACCTCGAAAACCCCCATATCGACGCTAATCTCGAAAAAAATTTTTTGAAAAAAAAATCAAAAAAACACCAACTTCGCATTTTTACAAAAAATGACGATTCTTGAAATTTACCAGAAGACATGTGCACAGCCTGTAGTTTTTCACGCCGAATCCGAATCTGCAGCCCATTTCACTCTACGCCGCAATTCAAGTCCATTTTCGACCATTTTTCATTTTTTTTCGGCCATATCTCGCCGAGCAAAACCGCTTTCATCATTGCATCTGCAAAAAAAATTTATCAAATTTTAGTGCATTTCAGAAATACGAATAAGAGGCTGAAAACTAACTAAATAACACGAAATTTCGAATGCACAGTATGTAATTTTGCACGCTGAACCCGAATCTGCAGCCCATTTTCCTCTACGTCGCAATTTAAGTCCATTTCGGACCATTTTTCATTTTTTCCGGTCATCTCTTTTCGGCCATATCTCGCTGGGCGAGAGCCACCGCCAAAAATGGCTGCCGGATTCGTGTCCAGCGACCTCGAAAACCCCCATATCGACGCTAATCTCGAAAAAAATTTTTTGAAAAAAAAATCAAAAAAACACCAACTTCGCATTTTTACAAAAAATGACGATTCTTGAAATTTACCAGAAGACATGTGCACAGCCTGTAGTTTTTCACGCCGAATCCGAATCTGCAGCCCATTTCACTCTACGCCGCAATTCAAGTCCATTTTCGACCATTTTTCATTTTTTTTCGGCCATATCTCGCCGAGCAAAACCGCTTTCATCATTGCATCTGCAAAAAAAATTTATCAAATTTTAGTGCATTTCAGAAATACGAATAAGAGGCTGAAAACTAACTAAATAAAACGAAATTTCGAATGCACAGTATGTAATTTTGCACGCTGAACCCGAATCTGCAGCCCATTTTCCTCTACGTCGCAATTTAAGTCCATTTCGGACCATTTTTCATTTTTTCCGGTCATCTCTTTTCGGCCATATCTCGCTGGGCGAGAGCCACCGCCAAAAATGGCTGCCGGATTCGTGTCCAGCGACCTCGAAAACCCCCATATCGACGCTAATCTCGAAAAAAATTTTTTGAAAAAAAAATCAAAAAAACACCAACTTCGCATTTTTACAAAAAATGACGATTCTTGAAATTTACCAGAAGACATGTGCACAGCCTGTAGTTTTTCACGCCGAATCCGAATCTGCAGCCCATTTCACTCTACGCCGCAATTCAAGTCCATTTTCGACCATTTTTCATTTTTTTTCGGCCATATCTCGCCGAGCAAAACCGCTTTCATCATTGCATCTGCAAAAAAAATTTATCAAATTTTAGTGCATTTCAGAAATACGAATAAGAGGCTGAAAACTAACTAAATAACACGAAATTTCGAATGCACAGTATGTAATTTTGCACGCTGAACCCGAATCTGCAGCCCATTTTCCTCTACGTCGCAATTTAAGTCCATTTCGGACCATTTTTCATTTTTTCCGGTCATCTCTTTTCGGCCATATCTCGCTGGGCGAGAGCCACCGCCAAAAATGGCTGCCGGATTCGTGTCCAGCGACCTCGAAAACCCCCATATCGACGCTAATCTCGAAAAAAATTTTTTGAAAAAAAAATCAAAAAAACACCAACTTCGCATTTTTACAAAAAATGACGATTCTTGAAATTTACCAGAAGACATGTGCACAGCCTGTAGTTTTTCACGCCGAATCCGAATCTGCAGCCCATTTCACTCTACGCCGCAATTCAAGTCCATTTTCGACCATTTTTCATTTTTTTTCGGCCATATCTCGCCGAGCAAAACCGCTTTCATCATTGCATCTGCAAAAAAAATTTATCAAATTTTAGTGCATTTCAGAAATACGAATAAGAGGCTGAAAACTAACTAAATAACACGAAATTTCGAATGCACAGTATGTAATTTTGCACGCTGAACCCGAATCTGCAGCCCATTTTACTCTACGTCGCCATTTAAGTCCATTTTCGACCATTTTTCATCTTTTTTCGGCCATATCTCGCTCGGCGAGAGCCGCCACCAAAAATGGACATCGGATTCGAGTTCAGCGACCTCGAAAACCCCCATATCGATGCTAATCTCGAAAAATAATTTTGTACAGAAAATTGAAAAAATGCAAAGGGGTTAACCTTCCCAATTTTACAAAAATTGACGATTTTCGAACTTTTCCAGGCGACATATGCACAGTATGTAGTTTTTCACGCCGAATCCGAATCTGCAGCCCATTTTACTCTACGTCGCCATTTAAGTCCATTTTCGACCATTTTTCATCTTTTTTCGGCCATATCTCGCTCGGCGAGAGCCGCCACCAAAAATGGACATCGGATTCGAGTTCAGCGACCTCGAAAACCCCCATATCGATGCTAATCTCGAAAAATAATTTTGTACAGAAAATTGAAAAAATGCAAAGGGGTTAACCTTCCCAATTTTACAAAAATTGACGATTTTCGAACTTTTCCAGGCGACATATGCACAGTATGTAGTTTTTCACGCCGAATCCGAATCTGCAGCCCATTTTACTCTACGTCGCCATTTAAGTCCATTTTCGACCATTTTTCATCTTTTTTCGGCCATATCTCGCTCGGCGAGAGCCGCCACCAAAAATGGACATCGGATTCGAGTTCAGCGACCTCGAAAACCCCCATATCGATGCTAATCTCGAAAAATAATTTTGTACAGAAAATTGAAAAAATGCAAAGGGGTTAACCTTCCCAATTTTACAAAAATTGACGATTTTCGAACTTTTCCAGGCGACATATGCACAGTATGTAGTTTTTCACGCCGAATCCGAATCTGCAGCCCATTTTACTCTACGTCGCCATTTAAGTCCATTTTCGACCATTTTTCATCTTTTTTCGGCCATATCTCGCTCGGCGAGAGCCGCCACCAAAAATGGACATCGGATTCGAGTTCAGCGACCTCGAAAACCCCCATATCGATGCTAATCTCGAAAAATAATTTTGTACAGAAAATTGAAAAAATGCAAAGGGGTTAACCTTCCCAATTTTACAAAAATTGACGATTTTCGAACTTTTCCAGGCGACATATGCACAGTATGTAGTTTTACACGCCGAATCCGAATCTGCAGCCCATTTTACTCTACGTCGCCATTTAAGTCCATTTTCGACCATTTTTCATTTTTTTTCGGTCATATCTCGCCGAGCAAAACCGCTTTCATCATTGCATCTGCAAAAAAAATTTATCAAATTTTAGTGCATTTCAGAAATACGAATAAGAGGCTGAAAACTAACTAAATAAAACGAAATTTCGAATGCACAGTATGTAATTTTGCACGCTGAACCCGAATCTGCAGCCCATTTTCCTCTACGTCGCAATTTAAGTCCATTTCGGACCATTTTTCATTTTTTCCGGTCATCTCTTTTCGGCCATATCTCGCTGGGCGAGAGCCACCGCCAAAAATGGCTGCCGGATTCGTGTCCAGCGACCTCGAAAACCCCCATATCGACGCTAATCTCGAAAAAAATTTTTTGAAAAAAAAATCAAAAAAACACCAACTTCGCATTTTTACAAAAAATGACGATTCTTGAAATTTACCAGAAGACATGTGCACAGCCTGTAGTTTTTCACGCCGAATCCGAATCTGCAGCCCATTTCACTCTACGCCGCAATTCAAGTCCATTTTCGACCATTTTTCATTTTTTTTCGGCCATATCTCGCCGAGCAAAACCGCTTTCATCATTGCATCTGCAAAAAAAATTTATCAAATTTTAGTGCATTTCAGAAATACGAATAAGAGGCTGAAAACTAACTAAATAACACGAAATTTCGAATGCACAGTACGTAGTTTTTCACGCCGAATCCGAATCTGCAGCCCATTTTACTCTACGTCGCCATTTAAGTCCATTTTCGACCATTTTTCATCTTTTTTCGGCCATATCTCGCTCGGCGAGAGCCGCCACCAAAAATGGACATCGGATTCGAGTTAAGCGACCTCGAAAACCCCCATATCGATGCTAATCTCGAAAAATAATTTTGTACAGAAAATTGAAAAAATGCAAAGGGGTTAACCTTCCCAATTTTACAAAAATTGACGATTTTCGAACTTTCCCAGGCGACATATGCACAGTATGTAGTTTTTCACGCCGAATCCGAATCTGCAGCCCATTTTACTCTACGTCGCCATTTAAGTCCATTTTCGACCATTTTTCATTTTTTTTCGGCCATATCTCGCCGAGCAAAACCGCTTTCATCATTGCATCTGCAAAAAAAATTTATCAAATTTTAGTGCATTTCAGAAATACGAATAAGAGGCTGAAAACTAACTAAATAACACGAAATTTCGAATGCACAGTATGTAATATTGCACGCTGAACCCGAATCTGCAGCCCATTTTCCTCTACGTCGCAATTTAAGTCCATTTCGGACCATTTTTCATTTTTTCCGGTCATCTCTTTTCGGCCATATCTCGCTGGGCGAGAGCCACCGCCAAAAATGGCTGCCGGATTCGTGTCCAGCGACCTCGAAAACCCCCATATCGACGCTAATCTCGAAAAAAATTTTTTGAAAAAAAAATCAAAAAAACACCAACTTCGCATTTTTACAAAAAATGACGATTCTTGAAATTTACCAGAAGACATGTGCACAGCCTGTAGTTTTTCACGCCGAATCCGAATCTGCAGCCCATTTCACTCTACGCCGCAATTCAAGTCCATTTTCGACCATTTTTCATTTTTTTTCGGCCATATCTCGCCGAGCAAAACCGCTTTCATCATTGCATCTGCAAAAAAAATTTATCAAATTTTAGTGCATTTCAGAAATACGAATAAGAGGCTGAAAACTAACTAAATAACACGAAATTTCGAATGCACAGTATGTAGTTTTTCACGCCGAATCCGAATCTGCAGCCCATTTTACTCTACGTCGCCATTTAAGTCCATTTTCGACCATTTTTCATCTTTTTTCGGCCATATCTCGCTCGGCGAGAGCCGCCACCAAAAATGGACATCGGATTCGAGTTAAGCGACCTCGAAAACCCCCATATCGATGCTAATCTCGAAAAATAATTTTGTACAGAAAATTGAAAAAATGCAAAGGGGTTAACCTTCCCAATTTTACAAAAATTGACGATTTTCGAACTTTCCCAGGCGACATATGCACAGTATGTAGTTTTTCACGCCGAATCCGAATCTGCAGCCCATTTTACTCTACGTCGCCATTTAAGTCCATTTTCGACCATTTTTCATTTTTTTTCGGCCATATCTCGCCGAGCAAAACCGCTTTCATCATTGCATCTGCAAAAAAAATTTATCAAATTTTAGTGCATTTCAGAAATACGAATAAGAGGCTGAAAACTAACTAAATAACACGAAATTTCGAATGCACAGTATGTAATTTTGCACGCTGAACCCGAATCTGCAGCCCATTTTCCTCTACGTCGCAATTTAAGTCCATTTCGGACCATTTTTCATTTTTTCCGGTCATCTCTTTTCGGCCATATCTCGCTGGGCGAGAGCCACCGCCAAAAATGGCTGCCGGATTCGTGTCCAGCGACCTCGAAAACCCCCATATCGACGCTAATCTCGAAAAAAATTTTTTGAAAAAAAAATCAAAAAAACACCAACTTCGCATTTTTACAAAAAATGACGATTCTTGAAATTTACCAGAAGACATGTGCACAGCCTGTAGTTTTTCACGCCGAATCCGAATCTGCAGCCCATTTCACTCTACGCCGCAATTCAAGTCCATTTTCGACCATTTTTCATTTTTTTTCGGCCATATCTCGCCGAGCAAAACCGCTTTCATCATTGCATCTGCAAAAAAAATTTATCAAATTTTAGTGCATTTCAGAAATACGAATAAGAGGCTGAAAACTAACTAAATAACACGAAATTTCGAATGCACAGTATGTAATTTTGCACGCTGAACCCGAATCTGCAGCCCATTTTCCTCTACGTCGCAATTTAAGTCCATTTCGGACCATTTTTCATTTTTTCCGGTCATCTCTTTTCGGCCATATCTCGCTGGGCGAGAGCCACCGCCAAAAATGGCTGCCGGATTCGTGTCCAGCGACCTCGAAAACCCCCATATCGACGCTAATCTCGAAAAAAATTTTTTGAAAAAAAAATCAAAAAAACACCAACTTCGCATTTTTACAAAAAATGACGATTCTTGAAATTTACCAGAAGACATGTGCACAGCCTGTAGTTTTTCACGCCGAATCCGAATCTGCAGCCCATTTCACTCTACGCCGCAATTCAAGTCCATTTTCGACCTATTTTCATTTTTTTTCGGCCATATCTCGCCGAGCAAAACCGCTTTCATCATTGCATCTGCAAAAAAAATTTATCAAATTTTAGTGCATTTCAGAAATACGAATAAGAGGCTGAAAACTAACTAAATAACACGAAATTTCGAATGCACAGTATGTAATTTTGCACGCTGAACCCGAATCTGCAGCCCATTTTCCTCTACGTCGCAATTTAAGTCCATTTCGGACCATTTTTCATTTTTTCCGGTCATCTCTTTTCGGCCATATCTCGCTGGGCGAGAGCCACCGCCAAAAATGGCTGCCGGATTCGTGTCCAGCGACCTCGAAAACCCCCATATCGACGCTAATCTCGAAAAAAATTTTTTGAAAAAAAAATCAAAAAAACACCAACTTCGCATTTTTACAAAAAATGACGATTCTTGAAATTTACCAGAAGACATGTGCACAGCCTGTAGTTTTTCACGCCGAATCCGAATCTGCAGCCCATTTCACTCTACGCCGCAATTCAAGTCCATTTTCGACCATTTTTCATTTTTTTTCGGCCATATCTCGCCGAGCAAAACCGCTTTCATCATTGCATCTGCAAAAAAAATTTATCAAATTTTAGTGCATTTCAGAAATACGAATAAGAGGCTGAAAACTAACTAAATAACACTAAATTTCGAATGCACAGTATGTAATTTTGCACGCTGAACCCGAATCTGCAGCCCATTTTCCTCTACGTCGCAATTTAAGTCCATTTCGGACCATTTTTCATTTTTTCCGGTCATCTCTTTTCGGCCATATCTCGCTGGGCGAGAGCCACCGCCAAAAATGGCTGCCGGATTCGTGTCCAGCGACCTCGAAAACCCCCATATCGACGCTAATCTCGAAAAAAATTTTTTGAAAAAAAAATCAAAAAAACACCAACTTCGCATTTTTACAAAAAATGACGATTCTTGAAATTTACCAGAAGACATGTGCACAGCCTGTAGTTTTTCACGCCGAATCCGAATCTGCAGCCCATTTCACTCTACGCCGCAATTCAAGTCCATTTTCGACCATTTTTCATTTTTTTTCGGCCATATCTCGCCGAGCAAAACCGCTTTCATCATTGCATCTGCAAAAAAAATTTATCAAATTTTAGTGCATTTCAGAAATACGAATAAGAGGCTGAAAACTAACTAAATAACACGAAATTTCGAATGCACAGTATGTAATTTTGCACGCTGAACCCGAATCTGCAGCCCATTTTCCTCTACGTCGCAATTTAAGTCCATTTCGGACCATTTTTCATTTTTTCCGGTCATCTCTTTTCGGCCATATCTCGCTGGGCGAGAGCCACCGCCAAAAATGGCTGCCGGATTCGTGTCCAGCGACCTCGAAAACCCCCATATCGACGCTAATCTCGAAAAATAATTTTGTACAGAAAATTGAAAAAATGCAAAGGGGTTAACCTTCCCAATTTTACAAAAATTGACGATTTTCGAACTTTTCCAGGCGACATATGCACAGTATGTAGTTTTACACGCCGAATCCGAATCTGCAGCCCATTTTACTCTACGTCGCCATTTAAGTCCATTTTCGACCATTTTTCATCTTTTTTCGGCCATATCTCGCTCGGCGAGAGCCGCCACCAAAAATGGACATCGGATTCGAGTTAAGCGACCTCGAAAACCCCCATATCGATGCTAATCTCGAAAAATAATTTTGTACAGAAAATTGAAAAAATGCAAAGGGGTTACCCTTCCCAATTTTACAAAAATTGACGATTTTCGAACTTTTCCAGGCGACATATGCACAGTATGTAGTTTTTCACGCCGAATCCGAATCTGCAGCCCATTTTACTCTACGTCGCCATTTAAGTCCATTTTCGACCATTTTTCATCTTTTTTCGGCCATATCTCGCTCGGCGAGAGCCGCCACCAAAAATGGACATCGGATTCGAGTTAAGCGACCTCGAAAACCCCCATATCGATGCTAATCTCGAAAAATAATTTTGTACAGAAAATTGAAAAAATGCAAAGGGGTTAACCTTCCCAATTTTACAAAAATTGACGATTTTCGAACTTTTCCAGGCGACATATGCACAGTATGTAGTTTTTCACGCCGAATCCGAATCTGCAGCCCATTTTACTCTACGTCGCCATTTAAGTCCATTTTCGACCATTTTTCATTTTTTTTCGGTCATATCTCGCCGAGCAAAACCGCTTTCATCATTGCATCTGCAAAAAAAATTTATCAAATTTTAGTGCATTTCAGAAATACGAATAAGAGGCTGAAAACTAACTAAATAAAACGAAATTTCGAATGCACAGTATGTAATTTTGCACGCTGAACCCGAATCTGCAGCCCATTTTCCTCTACGTCGCAATTTAAGTCCATTTCGGACCATTTTTCATTTTTTCCGGTCATCTCTTTTCGGCCATATCTCGCTGGGCGAGAGCCACTGCCAAAAATGGCTGCCGGATTCGTGTCCAGCGACCTCGAAAACCCCCATATCGACGCTAATCTCGAAAAAAATTTTTTGAAAAAAAAATCAAAAAAACACCAACTTCGCATTTTTACAAAAAATGACGATTCTTGAAATTTACCAGAAGACATGTGCACAGCCTGTAGTTTTTCACGCCGAATCCGAATCTGCAGCCCATTTCACTCTACGCCGCAATTCAAGTCCATTTTCGACCATTTTTCATTTTTTTTCGGCCATATCTCGCCGAGCAAAACCGCTTTCATCATTGCATCTGCAAAAAAAATTTATCAAATTTTAGTGCATTTCAGAAATACGAATAAGAGGCTGAAAACTAACTAAATAACACGAAATTTCGAATGCACAGTATGTAGTTTTTCACGCCGAATCCGAATCTGCAGCCCATTTTACTCTACGTCGCCATTTAAGTCCATTTTCGACCATTTTTCATCTTTTTTCGGCCATATCTCGCTCGGCGAGAGCCGCCACCAAAAATGGACATCGGATTCGAGTTAAGCGACCTCGAAAACCCCCATATCGATGCTAATCTCGAAAAATAATTTTGTACAGAAAATTGAAAAAATGCAAAGGGGTTAACCTTCCCAATTTTACAAAAATTGACGATTTTCGAACTTTCCCAGGCGACATATGCACAGTATGTAGTTTTTCACGCCGAATCCGAATCTGCAGCCCATTTTACTCTACGTCGCCATTTAAGTCCATTTTCGACCATTTTTCATTTTTTTTCGGCCATATCTCGCCGAGCAAAACCGCTTTCATCATTGCATCTGCAAAAAAAATTTATCAAATTTTAGTGCATTTCAGAAATACGAATAAGAGGCTGAAAACTAACTAAATAACACGAAATTTCGAATGCACAGTATGTAATATTGCACGCTGAACCCGAATCTGCAGCCCATTTTCCTCTACGTCGCAATTTAAGTCCATTTCGGACCATTTTTCATTTTTTCCGGTCATCTCTTTTCGGCCATATCTCGCTGGGCGAGAGCCACCGCCAAAAATGGCTGCCGGATTCGTGTCCAGCGACCTCGAAAACCCCCATATCGACGCTAATCTCGAAAAAAATTTTTTGAAAAAAAAATCAAAAAAACACCAACTTCGCATTTTTACAAAAAATGACGATTCTTGAAATTTACCAGAAGACATGTGCACAGCCTGTAGTTTTTCACGCCGAATCCGAATCTGCAGCCCATTTCACTCTACGCCGCAATTCAAGTCCATTTTCGACCTATTTTCATTTTTTTTCGGCCATATCTCGCCGAGCAAAACCGCTTTCATCATTGCATCTGCAAAAAAAATTTATCAAATTTTAGTGCATTTCAGAAATACGAATAAGAGGCTGAAAACTAACTAAATAACACGAAATTTCGAATGCACAGTATGTAATTTTGCACGCTGAACCCGAATCTGCAGCCCATTTTCCTCTACGTCGCAATTTAAGTCCATTTCGGACCATTTTTCATTTTTTCCGGTCATCTCTTTTCGGCCATATCTCGCTGGGCGAGAGCCACCGCCAAAAATGGCTGCCGGATTCGTGTCCAGCGACCTCGAAAACCCCCATATCGACGCTAATCTCGAAAAAAATTTTTTGAAAAAAAAATCAAAAAAACACCAACTTCGCATTTTTACAAAAAATGACGATTCTTGAAATTTACCAGAAGACATGTGCACAGCCTGTAGTTTTTCACGCCGAATCCGAATCTGCAGCCCATTTCACTCTACGCCGCAATTCAAGTCCATTTTCGACCATTTTTCATTTTTTTTCGGCCATATCTCGCCGAGCAAAACCGCTTTCATCATTGCATCTGCAAAAAAAATTTATCAAATTTTAGTGCATTTCAGAAATACGAATAAGAGGCTGAAAACTAACTAAATAACACGAAATTTCGAATGCACAGTATGTAATATTGCACGCTGAACCCGAATCTGCAGCCCATTTTCCTCTACGTCGCAATTTAAGTCCATTTCGGACCATTTTTCATTTTTTCCGGTCATCTCTTTTCGGCCATATCTCGCTGGGCGAGAGCCACCGCCAAAAATGGCTGCCGGATTCGTGTCCAGCGACCTCGAAAACCCCCATATCGACGCTAATCTCGAAAAAAATTTTTTGAAAAAAAAATCAAAAAAACACCAACTTCGCATTTTTACAAAAAATGACGATTCTTGAAATTTACCAGAAGACATGTGCACAGCCTGTAGTTTTTCACGCCGAATCCGAATCTGCAGCCCATTTCACTCTACGCCGCAATTCAAGTCCATTTTCGACCTATTTTCATTTTTTTTCGGCCATATCTCGCCGAGCAAAACCGCTTTCATCATTGCATCTGCAAAAAAAATTTATCAAATTTTAGTGCATTTCAGAAATACGAATAAGAGGCTGAAAACTAACTAAATAACACGAAATTTCGAATGCACAGTATGTAATTTTGCACGCTGAACCCGAATCTGCAGCCCATTTTCCTCTACGTCGCAATTTAAGTCCATTTCGGACCATTTTTCATTTTTTCCGGTCATCTCTTTTCGGCCATATCTCGCTGGGCGAGAGCCACCGCCAAAAATGGCTGCCGGATTCGTGTCCAGCGACCTCGAAAACCCCCATATCGACGCTAATCTCGAAAAAAATTTTTTGAAAAAAAAATCAAAAAAACACCAACTTCGCATTTTTACAAAAAATGACGATTCTTGAAATTTACCAGAAGACATGTGCACAGCCTGTAGTTTTTCACGCCGAATCCGAATCTGCAGCCCATTTCACTCTACGCCGCAATTCAAGTCCATTTTCGACCATTTTTCATTTTTTTTCGGCCATATCTCGCCGAGCAAAACCGCTTTCATCATTGCATCTGCAAAAAAAATTTATCAAATTTTAGTGCATTTCAGAAATACGAATAAGAGGCTGAAAACTAACTAAATAACACGAAATTTCGAATGCACAGTATGTAATTTTGCACGCTGAACCCGAATCTGCAGCCCATTTTCCTCTACGTCGCAATTTAAGTCCATTTCGGACCATTTTTCATTTTTTCCGGTCATCTCTTTTCGGCCATATCTCGCTGGGCGAGAGCCACCGCCAAAAATGGCTGCCGGATTCGTGTCCAGCGACCTCGAAAACCCCCATATCGACGCTAATCTCGAAAAAAATTTTTTGAAAAAAAAATCAAAAAAACACCAACTTCGCATTTTTACAAAAAATGACGATTCTTGAAATTTACCAGAAGACATGTGCACAGCCTGTAGTTTTTCACGCCGAATCCGAATCTGCAGCCCATTTCACTCTACGCCGCAATTCAAGTCCATTTTCGACCTATTTTCATTTTTTTTCGGCCATATCTCGCCGAGCAAAACCGCTTTCATCATTGCATCTGCAAAAAAAATTTATCAAATTTTAGTGCATTTCAGAAATACGAATAAGAGGCTGAAAACTAACTAAATAACACGAAATTTCGAATGCACAGTATGTAATTTTGCACGCTGAACCCGAATCTGCAGCCCATTTTCCTCTACGTCGCAATTTAAGTCCATTTCGGACCATTTTTCATTTTTTCCGGTCATCTCTTTTCGGCCATATCTCGCTGGGCGAGAGCCACCGCCAAAAATGGCTGCCGGATTCGTGTCCAGCGACCTCGAAAACCCCCATATCGACGCTAATCTCGAAAAAAATTTTTTGAAAAAAAAATCAAAAAAACACCAACTTCGCATTTTTACAAAAAATGACGATTCTTGAAATTTACCAGAAGACATGTGCACAGCCTGTAGTTTTTCACGCCGAATCCGAATCTGCAGCCCATTTCACTCTACGCCGCAATTCAAGTCCATTTTCGACCATTTTTCATTTTTTTTCGGCCATATCTCGCCGAGCAAAACCGCTTTCATCATTGCATCTGCAAAAAAAATTTATCAAATTTTAGTGCATTTCAGAAATACGAATAAGAGGCTGAAAACTAACTAAATAACACGAAATTTCGAATGCACAGTATGTAATTTTGCACGCTGAACCCGAATCTGCAGCCCATTTTCCTCTACGTCGCAATTTAAGTCCATTTCGGACCATTTTTCATTTTTTCCGGTCATCTCTTTTCGGCCATATCTCGCTGGGCGAGAGCCACCGCCAAAAATGGCTGCCGGATTCGTGTCCAGCGACCTCGAAAACCCCCATATCGACGCTAATCTCGAAAAAAATTTTTTGAAAAAAAAATCAAAAAAACACCAACTTCGCATTTTTACAAAAAATGACGATTCTTGAAATTTACCAGAAGACATGTGCACAGCCTGTAGTTTTTCACGCCGAATCCGAATCTGCAGCCCATTTCACTCTACGCCGCAATTCAAGTCCATTTTCGACCATTTTTCATTTTTTTTCGGCCATATCTCGCCGAGCAAAACCGCTTTCATCATTGCATCTGCAAAAAAAATTTATCAAATTTTAGTGCATTTCAGAAATACGAATAAGAGGCTGAAAACTAACTAAATAACACGAAATTTCGAATGCACAGTATGTAATTTTGCACGCTGAACCCGAATCTGCAGCCCATTTTCCTCTACGTCGCAATTTAAGTCCATTTCGGACCATTTTTCATTTTTTCCGGTCATCTCTTTTCGGCCATATCTCGCTGGGCGAGAGCCACCGCCAAAAATGGCTGCCGGATTCGTGTCCAGCGACCTCGAAAACCCCCATATCGACGCTAATCTCGAAAAAAATTTTTTGAAAAAAAAATCAAAAAAACACCAACTTCGCATTTTTACAAAAAATGACGATTCTTGAAATTTACCAGAAGACATGTGCACAGCCTGTAGTTTTTCACGCCGAATCCGAATCTGCAGCCCATTTCACTCTACGCCGCAATTCAAGTCCATTTTCGACCTATTTTCATTTTTTTTCGGCCATATCTCGCCGAGCAAAACCGCTTTCATCATTGCATCTGCAAAAAAAATTTATCAAATTTTAGTGCATTTCAGAAATACGAATAAGAGGCTGAAAACTAACTAAATAACACGAAATTTCGAATGCACAGTATGTAATTTTGCACGCTGAACCCGAATCTGCAGCCCATTTTCCTCTACGTCGCAATTTAAGTCCATTTCGGACCATTTTTCATTTTTTCCGGTCATCTCTTTTCGGCCATATCTCGCTGGGCGAGAGCCACCGCCAAAAATGGCTGCCGGATTCGTGTCCAGCGACCTCGAAAACCCCCATATCGACGCTAATCTCGAAAAAAATTTTTTGAAAAAAAAATCAAAAAAACACCAACTTCGCATTTTTACAAAAAATGACGATTCTTGAAATTTACCAGAAGACATGTGCACAGCCTGTAGTTTTTCACGCCGAATCCGAATCTGCAGCCCATTTCACTCTACGCCGCAATTCAAGTCCATTTTCGACCATTTTTCATTTTTTTTCGGCCATATCTCGCCGAGCAAAACCGCTTTCATCATTGCATCTGCAAAAAAAATTTATCAAATTTTAGTGCATTTCAGAAATACGAATAAGAGGCTGAAAACTAACTAAATAACACGAAATTTCGAATGCACAGTATGTAATTTTGCACGCTGAACCCGAATCTGCAGCCCATTTTCCTCTACGTCGCAATTTAAGTCCATTTCGGACCATTTTTCATTTTTTCCGGTCATCTCTTTTCGGCCATATCTCGCTGGGCGAGAGCCACCGCCAAAAATGGCTGCCGGATTCGTGTCCAGCGACCTCGAAAACCCCCATATCGACGCTAATCTCGAAAAAAATTTTTTGAAAAAAAAATCAAAAAAACACCAACTTCGCATTTTTACAAAAAATGACGATTCTTGAAATTTACCAGAAGACATGTGCACAGCCTGTAGTTTTTCACGCCGAATCCGAATCTGCAGCCCATTTCACTCTACGCCGCAATTCAAGTCCATTTTCGACCATTTTTCATTTTTTTTCGGCCATATCTCGCCGAGCAAAACCGCTTTCATCATTGCATCTGCAAAAAAAATTTATCAAATTTTAGTGCATTTCAGAAATACGAATAAGAGGCTGAAAACTAACTAAATAACACGAAATTTCGAATGCACAGTATGTAATTTTGCACGCTGAACCCGAATCTGCAGCCCATTTTCCTCTACGTCGCAATTTAAGTCCATTTCGGACCATTTTTCATTTTTTCCGGTCATCTCTTTTCGGCCATATCTCGCTGGGCGAGAGCCACCGCCAAAAATGGCTGCCGGATTCGTGTCCAGCGACCTCGAAAACCCCCATATCGACGCTAATCTCGAAAAAAATTTTTTGAAAAAAAAATCAAAAAAACACCAACTTCGCATTTTTACAAAAAATGACGATTCTTGAAATTTACCAGAAGACATGTGCACAGCCTGTAGTTTTTCACGCCGAATCCGAATCTGCAGCCCATTTCACTCTACGCCGCAATTCAAGTCCATTTTCGACCATTTTTCATTTTTTTTCGGCCATATCTCGCCGAGCAAAACCGCTTTCATCATTGCATCTGCAAAAAAAATTTATCAAATTTTAGTGCATTTCAGAAATACGAATAAGAGGCTGAAAACTAACTAAATAACACGAAATTTCGAATGCACAGTATGTAATTTTGCACGCTGAACCCGAATCTGCAGCCCATTTTCCTCTACGTCGCAATTTAAGTCCATTTCGGACCATTTTTCATTTTTTCCGGTCATCTCTTTTCGGCCATATCTCGCTGGGCGAGAGCCACCGCCAAAAATGGCTGCCGGATTCGTGTCCAGCGACCTCGAAAACCCCCATATCGACGCTAATCTCGAAAAAAATTTTTTGAGAAAAAAAATCAAAAAAACACCAACTTCGCATTTTTACAAAAAATGACGATTCTTGAAATTTACCAGAAGACATGTGCACAGCCTGTAGTTTTTCACGCCGAATCCGAATCTGCAGCCCATTTCACTCTACGCCGCAATTCAAGTCCATTTTCGACCTATTTTCATTTTTTTTCGGCCATATCTCGCCGAGCAAAACCGCTTTCATCATTGCATCTGCAAAAAAAATTTATCAAATTTTAGTGCATTTCAGAAATACGAATAAGAGGCTGAAAACTAACTAAATAACACGAAATTTCGAATGCACAGTATGTAATTTTGCACGCTGAACCCGAATCTGCAGCCCATTTTCCTCTACGTCGCAATTTAAGTCCATTTCGGACCATTTTTCATTTTTTCCGGTCATCTCTTTTCGGCCATATCTCGCTGGGCGAGAGCCACCGCCAAAAATGGCTGCCGGATTCGTGTCCAGCGACCTCGAAAACCCCCATATCGACGCTAATCTCGAAAAAAATTTTTTGAAAAAAAAATCAAAAAAACACCAACTTCGCATTTTTACAAAAAATGACGATTCTTGAAATTTACCAGAAGACATGTGCACAGCCTGTAGTTTTTCACGCCGAATCCGAATCTGCAGCCCATTTCACTCTACGCCGCAATTCAAGTCCATTTTCGACCTATTTTCATTTTTTTTCGGCCATATCTCGCCGAGCAAAACCGCTTTCATCATTGCATCTGCAAAAAAAATTTATCAAATTTTAGTGCATTTCAGAAATACGAATAAGAGGCTGAAAACTAACTAAATAACACGAAATTTCGAATGCACAGTATGTAATTTTGCACGCTGAACCCGAATCTGCAGCCCATTTTCCTCTACGTCGCAATTTAAGTCCATTTCGGACCATTTTTCATTTTTTCCGGTCATCTCTTTTCGGCCATATCTCGCTGGGCGAGAGCCACCGCCAAAAATGGCTGCCGGATTCGTGTCCAGCGACCTCGAAAACCCCCATATCGACGCTAATCTCGAAAAAAATTTTTTGAAAAAAAAATCAAAAAAACACCAACTTCGCATTTTTACAAAAAATGACGATTCTTGAAATTTACCAGAAGACATGTGCACAGCCTGTAGTTTTTCACGCCGAATCCGAATCTGCAGCCCATTTCACTCTACGCCGCAATTCAAGTCCATTTTCGACCATTTTTCATTTTTTTTCGGCCATATCTCGCCGAGCAAAACCGCTTTCATCATTGCATCTGCAAAAAAAATTTATCAAATTTTAGTGCATTTCAGAAATACGAATAAGAGGCTGAAAACTAACTAAATAACACGAAATTTCGAATGCACAGTATGTAATTTTGCACGCTGAACCCGAATCTGCAGCCCATTTTCCTCTACGTCGCAATTTAAGTCCATTTCGGACCATTTTTCATTTTTTCCGGTCATCTCTTTTCGGCCATATCTCGCTGGGCGAGAGCCACCGCCAAAAATGGCTGCCGGATTCGTGTCCAGCGACCTCGAAAACCCCCATATCGACGCTAATCTCGAAAAAAATTTTTTGAAAAAAAAATCAAAAAAACACCAACTTCGCATTTTTACAAAAAATGACGATTCTTGAAATTTACCAGAAGACATGTGCACAGCCTGTAGTTTTTCACGCCGAATCCGAATCTGCAGCCCATTTCACTCTACGCCGCAATTCAAGTCCATTTTCGACCTATTTTCATTTTTTTTCGGCCATATCTCGCCGAGCAAAACCGCTTTCATCATTGCATCTGCAAAAAAAATTTATCAAATTTTAGTGCATTTCAGAAATACGAATAAGAGGCTGAAAACTAACTAAATAACACGAAATTTCGAATGCACAGTATGTAATTTTGCACGCTGAACCCGAATCTGCAGCCCATTTTCCTCTACGTCGCAATTTAAGTCCATTTCGGACCATTTTTCATTTTTTCCGGTCATCTCTTTTCGGCCATATCTCGCTGGGCGAGAGCCACCGCCAAAAATGGCTGCCGGATTCGTGTCCAGCGACCTCGAAAACCCCCATATCGACGCTAATCTCGAAAAAAATTTTTTGAAAAAAAAATCAAAAAAACACCAACTTCGCATTTTTACAAAAAATGACGATTCTTGAAATTTACCAGAAGACATGTGCACAGCCTGTAGTTTTTCACGCCGAATCCGAATCTGCAGCCCATTTCACTCTACGCCGCAATTCAAGTCCATTTTCGACCTATTTTCATTTTTTTTCGGCCATATCTCGCCGAGCAAAACCGCTTTCATCATTGCATCTGCAAAAAAAATTTATCAAATTTTAGTGCATTTCAGAAATACGAATAAGAGGCTGAAAACTAACTAAATAACACGAAATTTCGAATGCACAGTATGTAATTTTGCACGCTGAACCCGAATCTGCAGCCCATTTTCCTCTACGTCGCAATTTAAGTCCATTTCGGACCATTTTTCATTTTTTCCGGTCATCTCTTTTCGGCCATATCTCGCTGGGCGAGAGCCACCGCCAAAAATGGCTGCCGGATTCGTGTCCAGCGACCTCGAAAACCCCCATATCGACGCTAATCTCGAAAAAAATTTTTTGAAAAAAAAATCAAAAAAACACCAACTTCGCATTTTTACAAAAAATGACGATTCTTGAAATTTACCAGAAGACATGTGCACAGCCTGTAGTTTTTCACGCCGAATCCGAATCTGCAGCCCATTTCACTCTACGCCGCAATTCAAGTCCATTTTCGACCATTTTTCATTTTTTTTCGGCCATATCTCGCCGAGCAAAACCGCTTTCATCATTGCATCTGCAAAAAAAATTTATCAAATTTTAGTGCATTTCAGAAATACGAATAAGAGGCTGAAAACTAACTAAATAACACGAAATTTCGAATGCACAGTATGTAATTTTGCACGCTGAACCCGAATCTGCAGCCCATTTTCCTCTACGTCGCAATTTAAGTCCATTTCGGACCATTTTTCATTTTTTCCGGTCATCTCTTTTCGGCCATATCTCGCTGGGCGAGAGCCACCGCCAAAAATGGCTGCCGGATTCGTGTCCAGCGACCTCGAAAACCCCCATATCGACGCTAATCTCGAAAAAAATTTTTTGAAAAAAAAATCAAAAAAACACCAACTTCGCATTTTTACAAAAAATGACGATTCTTGAAATTTACCAGAAGACATGTGCACAGC
This sequence comes from Parthenolecanium corni, assembly GCA_038050395.1. NCBI lineage: Eukaryota > Metazoa > Arthropoda > Insecta > Hemiptera > Coccidae > Parthenolecanium > Parthenolecanium corni. The sequence goes on along the minus strand of JBBCAQ010000041.1, from coordinate 17,570 downwards.
CTGTAGTTTTTCACGCCGAATCCGAATCTGCAGCCCATTTCACTCTACGCCGCAATTCAAGTCCATTTTCGACCATTTTTCATTTTTTTTCGGCCATATCTCGCCGAGCAAAACCGCTTTCATCATTGCATCTGCAAAAAAAATTTATCAAATTTTAGTGCATTTCAGAAATACGAATAAGAGGCTGAAAACTAACTAAATAACACGAAATTTCGAATGCACAGTATGTAATTTTGCACGCTGAACCCGAATCTGCAGCCCATTTTCCTCTACGTCGCAATTTAAGTCCATTTCGGACCATTTTTCATTTTTTCCGGTCATCTCTTTTCGGCCATATCTCGCTGGGCGAGAGCCACCGCCAAAAATGGCTGCCGGATTCGTGTCCAGCGACCTCGAAAACCCCCATATCGACGCTAATCTCGAAAAAAATTTTTTGAAAAAAAAATCAAAAAAACACCAACTTCGCATTTTTACAAAAAATGACGATTCTTGAAATTTACCAGAAGACATGTGCACAGCCTGTAGTTTTTCACGCCGAATCCGAATCTGCAGCCCATTTCACTCTACGCCGCAATTCAAGTCCATTTTCGACCATTTTTCATTTTTTTTCGGCCATATCTCGCCGAGCAAAACCGCTTTCATCATTGCATCTGCAAAAAAAATTTATCAAATTTTAGTGCATTTCAGAAATACGAATAAGAGGCTGAAAACTAACTAAATAACACGAAATTTCGAATGCACAGTATGTAATTTTGCACGCTGAACCCGAATCTGCAGCCCATTTTCCTCTACGTCGCAATTTAAGTCCATTTCGGACCATTTTTCATTTTTTCCGGTCATCTCTTTTCGGCCATATCTCGCTGGGCGAGAGCCACCGCCAAAAATGGCTGCCGGATTCGTGTCCAGCGACCTCGAAAACCCCCATATCGACGCTAATCTCGAAAAAAATTTTTTGAAAAAAAAATCAAAAAAACACCAACTTCGCATTTTTACAAAAAATGACGATTCTTGAAATTTACCAGAAGACATGTGCACAGCCTGTAGTTTTTCACGCCGAATCCGAATCTGCAGCCCATTTCACTCTACGCCGCAATTCAAGTCCATTTTCGACCATTTTTCATTTTTTTTCGGCCATATCTCGCCGAGCAAAACCGCTTTCATCATTGCATCTGCAAAAAAAATTTATCAAATTTTAGTGCATTTCAGAAATACGAATAAGAGGCTGAAAACTAACTAAATAACACGAAATTTCGAATGCACAGTATGTAATTTTGCACGCTGAACCCGAATCTGCAGCCCATTTTCCTCTACGTCGCAATTTAAGTCCATTTCGGACCATTTTTCATTTTTTCCGGTCATCTCTTTTCGGCCATATCTCGCTGGGCGAGAGCCACCGCCAAAAATGGCTGCCGGATTCGTGTCCAGCGACCTCGAAAACCCCCATATCGACGCTAATCTCGAAAAAAATTTTTTGAGAAAAAAAATCAAAAAAACACCAACTTCGCATTTTTACAAAAAATGACGATTCTTGAAATTTACCAGAAGACATGTGCACAGCCTGTAGTTTTTCACGCCGAATCCGAATCTGCAGCCCATTTCACTCTACGCCGCAATTCAAGTCCATTTTCGACCTATTTTCATTTTTTTTCGGCCATATCTCGCCGAGCAAAACCGCTTTCATCATTGCATCTGCAAAAAAAATTTATCAAATTTTAGTGCATTTCAGAAATACGAATAAGAGGCTGAAAACTAACTAAATAACACGAAATTTCGAATGCACAGTATGTAATTTTGCACGCTGAACCCGAATCTGCAGCCCATTTTCCTCTACGTCGCAATTTAAGTCCATTTCGGACCATTTTTCATTTTTTCCGGTCATCTCTTTTCGGCCATATCTCGCTGGGCGAGAGCCACCGCCAAAAATGGCTGCCGGATTCGTGTCCAGCGACCTCGAAAACCCCCATATCGACGCTAATCTCGAAAAAAATTTTTTGAAAAAAAAATCAAAAAAACACCAACTTCGCATTTTTACAAAAAATGACGATTCTTGAAATTTACCAGAAGACATGTGCACAGCCTGTAGTTTTTCACGCCGAATCCGAATCTGCAGCCCATTTCACTCTACGCCGCAATTCAAGTCCATTTTCGACCTATTTTCATTTTTTTTCGGCCATATCTCGCCGAGCAAAACCGCTTTCATCATTGCATCTGCAAAAAAAATTTATCAAATTTTAGTGCATTTCAGAAATACGAATAAGAGGCTGAAAACTAACTAAATAACACGAAATTTCGAATGCACAGTATGTAATTTTGCACGCTGAACCCGAATCTGCAGCCCATTTTCCTCTACGTCGCAATTTAAGTCCATTTCGGACCATTTTTCATTTTTTCCGGTCATCTCTTTTCGGCCATATCTCGCTGGGCGAGAGCCACCGCCAAAAATGGCTGCCGGATTCGTGTCCAGCGACCTCGAAAACCCCCATATCGACGCTAATCTCGAAAAAAATTTTTTGAAAAAAAAATCAAAAAAACACCAACTTCGCATTTTTACAAAAAATGACGATTCTTGAAATTTACCAGAAGACATGTGCACAGCCTGTAGTTTTTCACGCCGAATCCGAATCTGCAGCCCATTTCACTCTACGCCGCAATTCAAGTCCATTTTCGACCATTTTTCATTTTTTTTCGGCCATATCTCGCCGAGCAAAACCGCTTTCATCATTGCATCTGCAAAAAAAATTTATCAAATTTTAGTGCATTTCAGAAATACGAATAAGAGGCTGAAAACTAACTAAATAACACGAAATTTCGAATGCACAGTATGTAATTTTGCACGCTGAACCCGAATCTGCAGCCCATTTTCCTCTACGTCGCAATTTAAGTCCATTTCGGACCATTTTTCATTTTTTCCGGTCATCTCTTTTCGGCCATATCTCGCTGGGCGAGAGCCACCGCCAAAAATGGCTGCCGGATTCGTGTCCAGCGACCTCGAAAACCCCCATATCGACGCTAATCTCGAAAAAAATTTTTTGAAAAAAAAATCAAAAAAACACCAACTTCGCATTTTTACAAAAAATGACGATTCTTGAAATTTACCAGAAGACATGTGCACAGCCTGTAGTTTTTCACGCCGAATCCGAATCTGCAGCCCATTTCACTCTACGCCGCAATTCAAGTCCATTTTCGACCTATTTTCATTTTTTTTCGGCCATATCTCGCCGAGCAAAACCGCTTTCATCATTGCATCTGCAAAAAAAATTTATCAAATTTTAGTGCATTTCAGAAATACGAATAAGAGGCTGAAAACTAACTAAATAACACGAAATTTCGAATGCACAGTATGTAATTTTGCACGCTGAACCCGAATCTGCAGCCCATTTTCCTCTACGTCGCAATTTAAGTCCATTTCGGACCATTTTTCATTTTTTCCGGTCATCTCTTTTCGGCCATATCTCGCTGGGCGAGAGCCACCGCCAAAAATGGCTGCCGGATTCGTGTCCAGCGACCTCGAAAACCCCCATATCGACGCTAATCTCGAAAAAAATTTTTTGAAAAAAAAATCAAAAAAACACCAACTTCGCATTTTTACAAAAAATGACGATTCTTGAAATTTACCAGAAGACATGTGCACAGCCTGTAGTTTTTCACGCCGAATCCGAATCTGCAGCCCATTTCACTCTACGCCGCAATTCAAGTCCATTTTCGACCTATTTTCATTTTTTTTCGGCCATATCTCGCCGAGCAAAACCGCTTTCATCATTGCATCTGCAAAAAAAATTTATCAAATTTTAGTGCATTTCAGAAATACGAATAAGAGGCTGAAAACTAACTAAATAACACGAAATTTCGAATGCACAGTATGTAATTTTGCACGCTGAACCCGAATCTGCAGCCCATTTTCCTCTACGTCGCAATTTAAGTCCATTTCGGACCATTTTTCATTTTTTCCGGTCATCTCTTTTCGGCCATATCTCGCTGGGCGAGAGCCACCGCCAAAAATGGCTGCCGGATTCGTGTCCAGCGACCTCGAAAACCCCCATATCGACGCTAATCTCGAAAAAAATTTTTTGAAAAAAAAATCAAAAAAACACCAACTTCGCATTTTTACAAAAAATGACGATTCTTGAAATTTACCAGAAGACATGTGCACAGCCTGTAGTTTTTCACGCCGAATCCGAATCTGCAGCCCATTTCACTCTACGCCGCAATTCAAGTCCATTTTCGACCTATTTTCATTTTTTTTCGGCCATATCTCGCCGAGCAAAACCGCTTTCATCATTGCATCTGCAAAAAAAATTTATCAAATTTTAGTGCATTTCAGAAATACGAATAAGAGGCTGAAAACTAACTAAATAACACGAAATTTCGAATGCACAGTATGTAATTTTGCACGCTGAACCCGAATCTGCAGCCCATTTTCCTCTACGTCGCAATTTAAGTCCATTTCGGACCATTTTTCATTTTTTCCGGTCATCTCTTTTCGGCCATATCTCGCTGGGCGAGAGCCACCGCCAAAAATGGCTGCCGGATTCGTGTCCAGCGACCTCGAAAACCCCCATATCGACGCTAATCTCGAAAAAAATTTTTTGAAAAAAAAATCAAAAAAACACCAACTTCGCATTTTTACAAAAAATGACGATTCTTGAAATTTACCAGAAGACATGTGCACAGCCTGTAGTTTTTCACGCCGAATCCGAATCTGCAGCCCATTTCACTCTACGCCGCAATTCAAGTCCATTTTCGACCATTTTTCATTTTTTTTCGGCCATATCTCGCCGAGCAAAACCGCTTTCATCATTGCATCTGCAAAAAAAATTTATCAAATTTTAGTGCATTTCAGAAATACGAATAAGAGGCTGAAAACTAACTAAATAACACGAAATTTCGAATGCACAGTATGTAATTTTGCACGCTGAACCCGAATCTGCAGCCCATTTTCCTCTACGTCGCAATTTAAGTCCATTTCGGACCATTTTTCATTTTTTCCGGTCATCTCTTTTCGGCCATATCTCGCTGGGCGAGAGCCACCGCCAAAAATGGCTGCCGGATTCGTGTCCAGCGACCTCGAAAACCCCCATATCGACGCTAATCTCGAAAAAAATTTTTTGAAAAAAAAATCAAAAAAACACCAACTTCGCATTTTTACAAAAAATGACGATTCTTGAAATTTACCAGAAGACATGTGCACAGCCTGTAGTTTTTCACGCCGAATCCGAATCTGCAGCCCATTTCACTCTACGCCGCAATTCAAGTCCATTTTCGACCATTTTTCATTTTTTTTCGGCCATATCTCGCCGAGCAAAACCGCTTTCATCATTGCATCTGCAAAAAAAATTTATCAAATTTTAGTGCATTTCAGAAATACGAATAAGAGGCTGAAAACTAACTAAATAACACGAAATTTCGAATGCACAGTATGTAATTTTGCACGCTGAACCCGAATCTGCAGCCCATTTTCCTCTACGTCGCAATTTAAGTCCATTTCGGACCATTTTTCATTTTTTCCGGTCATCTCTTTTCGGCCATATCTCGCTGGGCGAGAGCCACCGCCAAAAATGGCTGCCGGATTCGTGTCCAGCGACCTCGAAAACCCCCATATCGACGCTAATCTCGAAAAAAATTTTTTGAAAAAAAAATCAAAAAAACACCAACTTCGCATTTTTACAAAAAATGACGATTCTTGAAATTTACCAGAAGACATGTGCACAGCCTGTAGTTTTTCACGCCGAATCCGAATCTGCAGCCCATTTCACTCTACGCCGCAATTCAAGTCCATTTTCGACCTATTTTCATTTTTTTTCGGCCATATCTCGCCGAGCAAAACCGCTTTCATCATTGCATCTGCAAAAAAAATTTATCAAATTTTAGTGCATTTCAGAAATACGAATAAGAGGCTGAAAACTAACTAAATAACACGAAATTTCGAATGCACAGTATGTAATTTTGCACGCTGAACCCGAATCTGCAGCCCATTTTCCTCTACGTCGCAATTTAAGTCCATTTCGGACCATTTTTCATTTTTTCCGGTCATCTCTTTTCGGCCATATCTCGCTGGGCGAGAGCCACCGCCAAAAATGGCTGCCGGATTCGTGTCCAGCGACCTCGAAAACCCCCATATCGACGCTAATCTCGAAAAAAATTTTTTGAAAAAAAAATCAAAAAAACACCAACTTCGCATTTTTACAAAAAATGACGATTCTTGAAATTTACCAGAAGACATGTGCACAGCCTGTAGTTTTTCACGCCGAATCCGAATCTGCAGCCCATTTCACTCTACGCCGCAATTCAAGTCCATTTTCGACCATTTTTCATTTTTTTTCGGCCATATCTCGCCGAGCAAAACCGCTTTCATCATTGCATCTGCAAAAAAAATTTATCAAATTTTAGTGCATTTCAGAAATACGAATAAGAGGCTGAAAACTAACTAAATAACACGAAATTTCGAATGCACAGTATGTAATTTTGCACGCTGAACCCGAATCTGCAGCCCATTTTCCTCTACGTCGCAATTTAAGTCCATTTCGGACCATTTTTCATTTTTTCCGGTCATCTCTTTTCGGCCATATCTCGCTGGGCGAGAGCCACCGCCAAAAATGGCTGCCGGATTCGTGTCCAGCGACCTCGAAAACCCCCATATCGACGCTAATCTCGAAAAAAATTTTTTGAAAAAAAAATCAAAAAAACACCAACTTCGCATTTTTACAAAAAATGACGATTCTTGAAATTTACCAGAAGACATGTGCACAGCCTGTAGTTTTTCACGCCGAATCCGAATCTGCAGCCCATTTCACTCTACGCCGCAATTCAAGTCCATTTTCGACCTATTTTCATTTTTTTTCGGCCATATCTCGCCGAGCAAAACCGCTTTCATCATTGCATCTGCAAAAAAAATTTATCAAATTTTAGTGCATTTCAGAAATACGAATAAGAGGCTGAAAACTAACTAAATAACACGAAATTTCGAATGCACAGTATGTAATTTTGCACGCTGAACCCGAATCTGCAGCCCATTTTCCTCTACGTCGCAATTTAAGTCCATTTCGGACCATTTTTCATTTTTTCCGGTCATCTCTTTTCGGCCATATCTCGCTGGGCGAGAGCCACCGCCAAAAATGGCTGCCGGATTCGTGTCCAGCGACCTCGAAAACCCCCATATCGACGCTAATCTCGAAAAAAATTTTTTGAAAAAAAAATCAAAAAAACACCAACTTCGCATTTTTACAAAAAATGACGATTCTTGAAATTTACCAGAAGACATGTGCACAGCCTGTAGTTTTTCACGCCGAATCCGAATCTGCAGCCCATTTCACTCTACGCCGCAATTCAAGTCCATTTTCGACCATTTTTCATTTTTTTTCGGCCATATCTCGCCGAGCAAAACCGCTTTCATCATTGCATCTGCAAAAAAAATTTATCAAATTTTAGTGCATTTCAGAAATACGAATAAGAGGCTGAAAACTAACTAAATAACACGAAATTTCGAATGCACAGTATGTAATTTTGCACGCTGAACCCGAATCTGCAGCCCATTTTCCTCTACGTCGCAATTTAAGTCCATTTCGGACCATTTTTCATTTTTTCCGGTCATCTCTTTTCGGCCATATCTCGCTGGGCGAGAGCCACCGCCAAAAATGGCTGCCGGATTCGTGTCCAGCGACCTCGAAAACCCCCATATCGACGCTAATCTCGAAAAAAATTTTTTGAAAAAAAAATCAAAAAAACACCAACTTCGCATTTTTACAAAAAATGACGATTCTTGAAATTTACCAGAAGACATGTGCACAGCCTGTAGTTTTTCACGCCGAATCCGAATCTGCAGCCCATTTCACTCTACGCCGCAATTCAAGTCCATTTTCGACCTATTTTCATTTTTTTTCGGCCATATCTCGCCGAGCAAAACCGCTTTCATCATTGCATCTGCAAAAAAAATTTATCAAATTTTAGTGCATTTCAGAAATACGAATAAGAGGCTGAAAACTAACTAAATAACACGAAATTTCGAATGCACAGTATGTAATTTTGCACGCTGAACCCGAATCTGCAGCCCATTTTCCTCTACGTCGCAATTTAAGTCCATTTCGGACCATTTTTCATTTTTTCCGGTCATCTCTTTTCGGCCATATCTCGCTGGGCGAGAGCCACCGCCAAAAATGGCTGCCGGATTCGTGTCCAGCGACCTCGAAAACCCCCATATCGACGCTAATCTCGAAAAAAATTTTTTGAAAAAAAAATCAAAAAAACACCAACTTCGCATTTTTACAAAAAATGACGATTCTTGAAATTTACCAGAAGACATGTGCACAGCCTGTAGTTTTTCACGCCGAATCCGAATCTGCAGCCCATTTCACTCTACGCCGCAATTCAAGTCCATTTTCGACCATTTTTCATTTTTTTTCGGCCATATCTCGCCGAGCAAAACCGCTTTCATCATTGCATCTGCAAAAAAAATTTATCAAATTTTAGTGCATTTCAGAAATACGAATAAGAGGCTGAAAACTAACTAAATAACACGAAATTTCGAATGCACAGTATGTAATTTTGCACGCTGAACCCGAATCTGCAGCCCATTTTCCTCTACGTCGCAATTTAAGTCCATTTCGGACCATTTTTCATTTTTTCCGGTCATCTCTTTTCGGCCATATCTCGCTGGGCGAGAGCCACCGCCAAAAATGGCTGCCGGATTCGTGTCCAGCGACCTCGAAAACCCCCATATCGACGCTAATCTCGAAAAAAATTTTTTGAAAAAAAAATCAAAAAAACACCAACTTCGCATTTTTACAAAAAATGACGATTCTTGAAATTTACCAGAAGACATGTGCACAGCCTGTAGTTTTTCACGCCGAATCCGAATCTGCAGCCCATTTCACTCTACGCCGCAATTCAAGTCCATTTTCGACCTATTTTCATTTTTTTTCGGCCATATCTCGCCGAGCAAAACCGCTTTCATCATTGCATCTGCAAAAAAAATTTATCAAATTTTAGTGCATTTCAGAAATACGAATAAGAGGCTGAAAACTAACTAAATAACACGAAATTTCGAATGCACAGTATGTAATTTTGCACGCTGAACCCGAATCTGCAGCCCATTTTCCTCTACGTCGCAATTTAAGTCCATTTCGGACCATTTTTCATTTTTTCCGGTCATCTCTTTTCGGCCATATCTCGCTGGGCGAGAGCCACCGCCAAAAATGGCTGCCGGATTCGTGTCCAGCGACCTCGAAAACCCCCATATCGACGCTAATCTCGAAAAAAATTTTTTGAAAAAAAAATCAAAAAAACACCAACTTCGCATTTTTACAAAAAATGACGATTCTTGAAATTTACCAGAAGACATGTGCACAGCCTGTAGTTTTTCACGCCGAATCCGAATCTGCAGCCCATTTCACTCTACGCCGCAATTCAAGTCCATTTTCGACCATTTTTCATTTTTTTTCGGCCATATCTCGCCGAGCAAAACCGCTTTCATCATTGCATCTGCAAAAAAAATTTATCAAATTTTAGTGCATTTCAGAAATACGAATAAGAGGCTGAAAACTAACTAAATAACACGAAATTTCGAATGCACAGTATGTAATTTTGCACGCTGAACCCGAATCTGCAGCCCATTTTCCTCTACGTCGCAATTTAAGTCCATTTCGGACCATTTTTCATTTTTTCCGGTCATCTCTTTTCGGCCATATCTCGCTGGGCGAGAGCCACCGCCAAAAATGGCTGCCGGATTCGTGTCCAGCGACCTCGAAAACCCCCATATCGACGCTAATCTCGAAAAAAATTTTTTGAAAAAAAAATCAAAAAAACACCAACTTCGCATTTTTACAAAAAATGACGATTCTTGAAATTTACCAGAAGACATGTGCACAGCCTGTAGTTTTTCACGCCGAATCCGAATCTGCAGCCCATTTCACTCTACGCCGCAATTCAAGTCCATTTTCGACCATTTTTCATTTTTTTTCGGCCATATCTCGCCGAGCAAAACCGCTTTCATCATTGCATCTGCAAAAAAAATTTATCAAATTTTAGTGCATTTCAGAAATACGAATAAGAGGCTGAAAACTAACTAAATAACACGAAATTTCGAATGCACAGTATGTAATTTTGCACGCTGAACCCGAATCTGCAGCCCATTTTCCTCTACGTCGCAATTTAAGTCCATTTCGGACCATTTTTCATTTTTTCCGGTCATCTCTTTTCGGCCATATCTCGCTGGGCGAGAGCCACCGCCAAAAATGGCTGCCGGATTCGTGTCCAGCGACCTCGAAAACCCCCATATCGACGCTAATCTCGAAAAAAATTTTTTGAAAAAAAAATCAAAAAAACACCAACTTCGCATTTTTACAAAAAATGACGATTCTTGAAATTTACCAGAAGACATGTGCACAGCCTGTAGTTTTTCACGCCGAATCCGAATCTGCAGCCCATTTCACTCTACGCCGCAATTCAAGTCCATTTTCGACCATTTTTCATTTTTTTTCGGCCATATCTCGCCGAGCAAAACCGCTTTCATCATTGCATCTGCAAAAAAAATTTATCAAATTTTAGTGCATTTCAGAAATACGAATAAGAGGCTGAAAACTAACTAAATAACACGAAATTTCGAATGCACAGTATGTAATTTTGCACGCTGAACCCGAATCTGCAGCCCATTTTCCTCTACGTCGCAATTTAAGTCCATTTCGGACCATTTTTCATTTTTTCCGGTCATCTCTTTTCGGCCATATCTCGCTGGGCGAGAGCCACCGCCAAAAATGGCTGCCGGATTCGTGTCCAGCGACCTCGAAAACCCCCATATCGACGCTAATCTCGAAAAAAATTTTTTGAAAAAAAAATCAAAAAAACACCAACTTCGCATTTTTACAAAAAATGACGATTCTTGAAATTTACCAGAAGACATGTGCACAGCCTGTAGTTTTTCACGCCGAATCCGAATCTGCAGCCCATTTCACTCTACGCCGCAATTCAAGTCCATTTTCGACCTATTTTCATTTTTTTTCGGCCATATCTCGCCGAGCAAAACCGCTTTCATCATTGCATCTGCAAAAAAAATTTATCAAATTTTAGTGCATTTCAGAAATACGAATAAGAGGCTGAAAACTAACTAAATAACACGAAATTTCGAATGCACAGTATGTAATTTTGCACGCTGAACCCGAATCTGCAGCCCATTTTCCTCTACGTCGCAATTTAAGTCCATTTCGGACCATTTTTCATTTTTTCCGGTCATCTCTTTTCGGCCATATCTCGCTGGGCGAGAGCCACCGCCAAAAATGGCTGCCGGATTCGTGTCCAGCGACCTCGAAAACCCCCATATCGACGCTAATCTCGAAAAAAATTTTTTGAAAAAAAAATCAAAAAAACACCAACTTCGCATTTTTACAAAAAATGACGATTCTTGAAATTTACCAGAAGACATGTGCACAGCCTGTAGTTTTTCACGCCGAATCCGAATCTGCAGCCCATTTCACTCTACGCCGCAATTCAAGTCCATTTTCGACCATTTTTCATTTTTTTTCGGCCATATCTCGCCGAGCAAAACCGCTTTCATCATTGCATCTGCAAAAAAAATTTATCAAATTTTAGTGCATTTCAGAAATACGAATAAGAGGCTGAAAACTAACTAAATAACACGAAATTTCGAATGCACAGTATGTAATTTTGCACGCTGAACCCGAATCTGCAGCCCATTTTCCTCTACGTCGCAATTTAAGTCCATTTCGGACCATTTTTCATTTTTTCCGGTCATCTCTTTTCGGCCATATCTCGCTGGGCGAGAGCCACCGCCAAAAATGGCTGCCGGATTCGTGTCCAGCGACCTCGAAAACCCCCATATCGACGCTAATCTCGAAAAAAATTTTTTGAAAAAAAAATCAAAAAAACACCAACTTCGCATTTTTACAAAAAATGACGATTCTTGAAATTTACCAGAAGACATGTGCACAGCCTGTAGTTTTTCACGCCGAATCCGAATCTGCAGCCCATTTCACTCTACGCCGCAATTCAAGTCCATTTTCGACCATTTTTCATTTTTTTTCGGCCATATCTCGCCGAGCAAAACCGCTTTCATCATTGCATCTGCAAAAAAAATTTATCAAATTTTAGTGCATTTCAGAAATACGAATAAGAGGCTGAAAACTAACTAAATAACACGAAATTTCGAATGCACAGTATGTAATTTTGCACGCTGAACCCGAATCTGCAGCCCATTTTCCTCTACGTCGCAATTTAAGTCCATTTCGGACCATTTTTCATTTTTTCCGGTCATCTCTTTTCGGCCATATCTCGCTGGGCGAGAGCCACCGCCAAAAATGGCTGCCGGATTCGTGTCCAGCGACCTCGAAAACCCCCATATCGACGCTAATCTCGAAAAAAATTTTTTGAAAAAAAAATCAAAAAAACACCAACTTCGCATTTTTACAAAAAATGACGATTCTTGAAATTTACCAGAAGACATGTGCACAGCCTGTAGTTTTTCACGCCGAATCCGAATCTGCAGCCCATTTCACTCTACGCCGCAATTCAAGTCCATTTTCGACCATTTTTCATTTTTTTTCGGCCATATCTCGCCGAGCAAAACCGCTTTCATCATTGCATCTGCAAAAAAAATTTATCAAATTTTAGTGCATTTCAGAAATACGAATAAGAGGCTGAAAACTAACTAAATAACACGAAATTTCGAATGCACAGTATGTAATTTTGCACGCTGAACCCGAATCTGCAGCCCATTTTCCTCTACGTCGCAATTTAAGTCCATTTCGGACCATTTTTCATTTTTTCCGGTCATCTCTTTTCGGCCATATCTCGCTGGGCGAGAGCCACCGCCAAAAATGGCTGCCGGATTCGTGTCCAGCGACCTCGAAAACCCCCATATCGACGCTAATCTCGAAAAAAATTTTTTGAAAAAAAAATCAAAAAAACACCAACTTCGCATTTTTACAAAAAATGACGATTCTTGAAATTTACCAGAAGACATGTGCACAGCCTGTAGTTTTTCACGCCGAATCCGAATCTGCAGCCCATTTCACTCTACGCCGCAATTCAAGTCCATTTTCGACCATTTTTCATTTTTTTTCGGCCATATCTCGCCGAGCAAAACCGCTTTCATCATTGCATCTGCAAAAAAAATTTATCAAATTTTAGTGCATTTCAGAAATACGAATAAGAGGCTGAAAACTAACTAAATAACACGAAATTTCGAATGCACAGTATGTAATTTTGCACGCTGAACCCGAATCTGCAGCCCATTTTCCTCTACGTCGCAATTTAAGTCCATTTCGGACCATTTTTCATTTTTTCCGGTCATCTCTTTTCGGCCATATCTCGCTGGGCGAGAGCCACCGCCAAAAATGGCTGCCGGATTCGTGTCCAGCGACCTCGAAAACCCCCATATCGACGCTAATCTCGAAAAAAATTTTTTGAAAAAAAAATCAAAAAAACACCAACTTCGCATTTTTACAAAAAATGACGATTCTTGAAATTTACCAGAAGACATGTGCACAGCCTGTAGTTTTTCACGCCGAATCCGAATCTGCAGCCCATTTCACTCTACGCCGCAATTCAAGTCCATTTTCGACCATTTTTCATTTTTTTTCGGCCATATCTCGCCGAGCAAAACCGCTTTCATCATTGCATCTGCAAAAAAAATTTATCAAATTTTAGTGCATTTCAGAAATACGAATAAGAGGCTGAAAACTAACTAAATAACACGAAATTTCGAATGCACAGTATGTAATTTTGCACGCTGAACCCGAATCTGCAGCCCATTTTCCTCTACGTCGCAATTTAAGTCCATTTCGGACCATTTTTCATTTTTTCCGGTCATCTCTTTTCGGCCATATCTCGCTGGGCGAGAGCCACCGCCAAAAATGGCTGCCGGATTCGTGTCCAGCGACCTCGAAAACCCCCATATCGACGCTAATCTCGAAAAAAATTTTTTGAAAAAAAAATCAAAAAAACACCAACTTCGCATTTTTACAAAAAATGACGATTCTTGAAATTTACCAGAAGACATGTGCACAGCCTGTAGTTTTTCACGCCGAATCCGAATCTGCAGCCCATTTCACTCTACGCCGCAATTCAAGTCCATTTTCGACCTATTTTCATTTTTTTTCGGCCATATCTCGCCGAGCAAAACCGCTTTCATCATTGCATCTGCAAAAAAAATTTATCAAATTTTAGTGCATTTCAGAAATACGAATAAGAGGCTGAAAACTAACTAAATAACACGAAATTTCGAATGCACAGTATGTAATTTTGCACGCTGAACCCGAATCTGCAGCCCATTTTCCTCTACGTCGCAATTTAAGTCCATTTCGGACCATTTTTCATTTTTTCCGGTCATCTCTTTTCGGCCATATCTCGCTGGGCGAGAGCCACCGCCAAAAATGGCTGCCGGATTCGTGTCCAGCGACCTCGAAAACCCCCATATCGACGCTAATCTCGAAAAAAATTTTTTGAAAAAAAAATCAAAAAAACACCAACTTCGCATTTTTACAAAAAATGACGATTCTTGAAATTTACCAGAAGACATGTGCACAGCCTGTAGTTTTTCACGCCGAATCCGAATCTGCAGCCCATTTCACTCTACGCCGCAATTCAAGTCCATTTTCGACCTATTTTCATTTTTTTTCGGCCATATCTCGCCGAGCAAAACCGCTTTCATCATTGCATCTGCAAAAAAAATTTATCAAATTTTAGTGCATTTCAGAAATACGAATAAGAGGCTGAAAACTAACTAAATAACACGAAATTTCGAATGCACAGTATGTAATTTTGCACGCTGAACCCGAATCTGCAGCCCATTTTCCTCTACGTCGCAATTTAAGTCCATTTCGGACCATTTTTCATTTTTTCCGGTCATCTCTTTTCGGCCATATCTCGCTGGGCGAGAGCCACCGCCAAAAATGGCTGCCGGATTCGTGTCCAGCGACCTCGAAAACCCCCATATCGACGCTAATCTCGAAAAAAATTTTTTGAAAAAAAAATCAAAAAAACACCAACTTCGCATTTTTACAAAAAATGACGATTCTTGAAATTTACCAGAAGACATGTGCACAGCCTGTAGTTTTTCACGCCGAATCCGAATCTGCAGCCCATTTCACTCTACGCCGCAATTCAAGTCCATTTTCGACCTATTTTCATTTTTTTTCGGCCATATCTCGCCGAGCAAAACCGCTTTCATCATTGCATCTGCAAAAAAAATTTATCAAATTTTAGTGCATTTCAGAAATACGAATAAGAGGCTGAAAACTAACTAAATAACACGAAATTTCGAATGCACAGTATGTAATTTTGCACGCTGAACCCGAATCTGCAGCCCATTTTCCTCTACGTCGCAATTTAAGTCCATTTCGGACCATTTTTCATTTTTTCCGGTCATCTCTTTTCGGCCATATCTCGCTGGGCGAGAGCCACCGCCAAAAATGGCTGCCGGATTCGTGTCCAGCGACCTCGAAAACCCCCATATCGACGCTAATCTCGAAAAAAATTTTTTGAAAAAAAAATCAAAAAAACACCAACTTCGCATTTTTACAAAAAATGACGATTCTTGAAATTTACCAGAAGACATGTGCACAGCCTGTAGTTTTTCACGCCGAATCCGAATCTGCAGCCCATTTCACTCTACGCCGCAATTCAAGTCCATTTTCGACCATTTTTCATTTTTTTTCGGCCATATCTCGCCGAGCAAAACCGCTTTCATCATTGCATCTGCAAAAAAAATTTATCAAATTTTAGTGCATTTCAGAAATACGAATAAGAGGCTGAAAACTAACTAAATAACACGAAATTTCGAATGCACAGTATGTAATTTTGCACGCTGAACCCGAATCTGCAGCCCATTTTCCTCTACGTCGCAATTTAAGTCCATTTCGGACCATTTTTCATTTTTTCCGGTCATCTCTTTTCGGCCATATCTCGCTGGGCGAGAGCCACCGCCAAAAATGGCTGCCGGATTCGTGTCCAGCGACCTCGAAAACCCCCATATCGACGCTAATCTCGAAAAAAATTTTTTGAAAAAAAAATCAAAAAAACACCAACTTCGCATTTTTACAAAAAATGACGATTCTTGAAATTTACCAGAAGACATGTGCACAGCCTGTAGTTTTTCACGCCGAATCCGAATCTGCAGCCCATTTCACTCTACGCCGCAATTCAAGTCCATTTTCGACCTATTTTCATTTTTTTTCGGCCATATCTCGCCGAGCAAAACCGCTTTCATCATTGCATCTGCAAAAAAAATTTATCAAATTTTAGTGCATTTCAGAAATACGAATAAGAGGCTGAAAACTAACTAAATAACACGAAATTTCGAATGCACAGTATGTAATTTTGCACGCTGAACCCGAATCTGCAGCCCATTTTCCTCTACGTCGCAATTTAAGTCCATTTCGGACCATTTTTCATTTTTTCCGGTCATCTCTTTTCGGCCATATCTCGCTGGGCGAGAGCCACCGCCAAAAATGGCTGCCGGATTCGTGTCCAGCGACCTCGAAAACCCCCATATCGACGCTAATCTCGAAAAAAATTTTTTGAAAAAAAAATCAAAAAAACACCAACTTCGCATTTTTACAAAAAATGACGATTCTTGAAATTTACCAGAAGACATGTGCACAGCCTGTAGTTTTTCACGCCGAATCCGAATCTGCAGCCCATTTCACTCTACGCCGCAATTCAAGTCCATTTTCGACCATTTTTCATTTTTTTTCGGCCATATCTCGCCGAGCAAAACCGCTTTCATCATTGCATCTGCAAAAAAAATTTATCAAATTTTAGTGCATTTCAGAAATACGAATAAGAGGCTGAAAACTAACTAAATAACACGAAATTTCGAATGCACAGTATGTAATTTTGCACGCTGAACCCGAATCTGCAGCCCATTTTCCTCTACGTCGCAATTTAAGTCCATTTCGGACCATTTTTCATTTTTTCCGGTCATCTCTTTTCGGCCATATCTCGCTGGGCGAGAGCCACCGCCAAAAATGGCTGCCGGATTCGTGTCCAGCGACCTCGAAAACCCCCATATCGACGCTAATCTCGAAAAAAATTTTTTGAAAAAAAAATCAAAAAAACACCAACTTCGCATTTTTACAAAAAATGACGATTCTTGAAATTTACCAGAAGACATGTGCACAGCCTGTAGTTTTTCACGCCGAATCCGAATCTGCAGCCCATTTCACTCTACGCCGCAATTCAAGTCCATTTTCGACCTATTTTCATTTTTTTTCGGCCATATCTCGCCGAGCAAAACCGCTTTCATCATTGCATCTGCAAAAAAAATTTATCAAATTTTAGTGCATTTCAGAAATACGAATAAGAGGCTGAAAACTAACTAAATAACACGAAATTTCGAATGCACAGTATGTAATTTTGCACGCTGAACCCGAATCTGCAGCCCATTTTCCTCTACGTCGCAATTTAAGTCCATTTCGGACCATTTTTCATTTTTTCCGGTCATCTCTTTTCGGCCATATCTCGCTGGGCGAGAGCCACCGCCAAAAATGGCTGCCGGATTCGTGTCCAGCGACCTCGAAAACCCCCATATCGACGCTAATCTCGAAAAAAATTTTTTGAAAAAA